>OU343218.1:90997838-91260401 GCA_910596185.1 Chrysanthemum makinoi | reverse complement strand
TACATTCAGATGAAATGTCTTTCTTATTCAAAAACGGTAAATTCCTAGGGTGTTCTTCTACTTTCTTCTCTTTATTCAAGCTACTACTCCTAGAGGCAGTTGAGACTCTATTGTTCCTTGTATTGCTCTTAGGCTTTAGTCTGCTGCTCCTAGAGGTGCTTTCTAGTCCTGTAGAAGGTAAGGCACACGCATTAGGATTCACATTGTTAAGAAGGGAGGTGGTTTACTTGTCCTAGTCTCTTTAGAGTGCTTTTCTAAACTTATGTCGTTTGTTCCATATGTTTTGGATGTGGAGGCAGACGCATTAGTGGTACTCATCTTAAAAAGTCCAGGTGCTAAAACTTTTGGTTTCTCGATAACCTCTTTTCCCTTATCAACATTTTGTTTAGGTAGGGCAGGTGGAGTGACTGGTTTTGATGAAACATTTTTCTCATTGACTTTTGGAGGAGGCATAGAAACAGACATTTTTGGTTTGGAAACCGGTTTGGGAACATTTGCTTTCTCCTCAGTCAATGGTTTTTTAATCACAGTTTCCACTGCCTTTCCTTTTTGACTTTCCAGCTGAGCCCTCAAAAGATCATTTTTCGCTTTCATTTCATTGTAGGCATGCTCATACGACAGTTTGTCATACTTGAATTCCTCTGTTTTTCGATCAAGTTGTTTAAAATATGAGACATTTTCTTTTTCAAGTTTTTCAAGAGCTTTTTCATATTTTGAAACAATTTCAGAGGTCTCATCCTGGAGTCTTTCATGATCTTCAACAGAATATGTTTGCAAAATGATGGACATAATATCAGTAGTCAGAACATCTTCGAAGAGTGAATCATTTAGATTTTCCAAAACTTTGATGTGTTCAACACTTTCATTAGCTTGCTTTACCAAGGATTTATGGTCCTTGACAAAGTTAGTTGTTTCTTTCAAAAAGGCTTGTTCAAAATGAATTACCCTTGAGTTGATGTTAGTCAGCTGAGGGGCAATTTGAGTTTCAAAAAACCTTTTCTGTTCAATATCAAAACTATTAAACCAGATGTTTGTTGTAATATTGGTTTTAGTTTTAACGGTCTCTTGAAGATCTGCAATTCTCATTTTCACATTTTCAAAAATACTTCTGGCATCACTTGTGTTAAAAGGATTGTTTGAAGACATTTGTTCAATGTTCGAAAGAGATTTGGAGACAACAACTGGTTTTGAAACTGATTTTGAAACAGGTGTTGACACTTTGTTTGAAACACTTGGTTTGGTGGAAAACGTTGATTGAGAAACAAACGAAATACCATTAATTTTGTTCCATGTGTTATAATCAATTGGTTTGATTTCCGGATGTTTTTGTTTCATTTTTGATCTACTCTCCTCAGATAGTTCCAACGTTTCAAGAGAATCATGCACAATTATGGGTTCATGCAAAGGTTTTCCATTGTTCAACACATTCTGTTGTTTCTGAGCTTTCTTGAGGAAACCAGGAGGTGAGTTACCAAGAGCCATTTTATGAGTAGTATGAAAAATCGGATTTACTTGATTAGAAAGCATCTTGTTTGATTTAGCTGAATGACCCGTTGTAAGAAGCAAATTGTCCAATGTTTTGATTTTTTCCGTTTTATCAAGAATTTCATCAAGAAGAGAATCTTCTCGTTTTGAAAAATCAGCAATCAACTGTTTCTTCTCTTTTTCAAGATCAGAAAACAGTGCTTTTTGTTTAGAAAGTTGGTCATTTAGATCAGAAATTTCCTTGTTTAAAGATTTTATTTTCAAGTTCAAATTCACATCAAGTGTGTCATACTTGAGTTGCAATTGTTTTTCTCTTAAAACAGAATCTCGATAACCAATTTCTAATTCGTACATTTTGTTAGTATGAAATTCAAAAGCTTTGGCGTTCTTGATACGCTTACACAGCGCGTTCGGGGTCAAAGGAACTTCCTTTTCGTCGAGCAAGTTTTTCAACACCCTAGGCAGTGAACCTAATCGTTGTAGTGTAGTATTAGGGTAAGCCACGGGAATTGATATCGTTCTCTAGGGGAATAGGAATGCTAGTGAGAAGTTACTACGCTAAGGTTGGGGTTGAGGAAGATTATTTTTTATCTTTTTATGTTTTTTAGAAAAGGAAAAGTACGAATCTCGGGGTTTGGATTTGGGGGTTGGTATTTCTACCGATTACTCTACTATTATCTAATTATCTAAACTAAGGTGGTGGTAGTCTATGTCTAATTATTGTGTGCTCGTATGATAGTTTAAAGATGTGTTTACTTAGGTTTTACTACTCCTTAATTATCTCCTATTGGTGGTTGAATTGTCACGTCCTTATTCCTAGTTGCGTTGTGTGTCTAAAGTTGTAGGGTATGCGTTTCTCCCTACTCTTTGAAGTTACCAAAGGGTCTCGTCTACAAAACCCACTAGGGATGATAAACTCTAACTCTAAGGCATCTTTGGATAGTTTAGCTTACAACAACTCATAGTGCTATAACCTAAGGTTCACAAAGATTAATCAAGCATTAAGTACACAACGAATGACCTATCGCATTACTAGATCATTAATCAACTAAGATAAGAAACAACCAATCAATATTCAATAATTAAGTTTCATATTCCTAAGCAAACACACAAGTAAATTAGGCGGACATGGAGAACATGCAAGCATACACACAAATAATTGAAGACATAATTAAATTAATGAAGTAAACAACTTATCTTGGTGTAAGATAGGGTTTAAAACCCTAAAATACCACCTTGGTTCGGTTTAGGTTTTACTCCAAAAGTTTACCCCAAAAGACTACCTCCTTAAAACTGAAAAATTCGGATTCTATATATAAGATTACATGTGCGACGGCGTCACCTTATGATTTGTGACGCCGTCGTGTCGCCGTCATTAGGGTTTCGTCTTGGCCAAGTTAATCTTGCGACGGCGTCACCTTATGCTTGTGACGCCGTCCTCTTTAGCTTCTGACGTCGTCTGGATTGAATCTAGGCCGTCCGAGTTGCGACGGCCTACTCTTTTAAAGCCCGACGCCGTCCTCCAAAAACTAGCAATTTCTCTTCGGATCCGTCACAACTTCCTCCGACGGCGTCGCAGATTAAGCAGTGACGCCGTCCCCTTGTAATTTATCGGCGAGTGTCTCGATTCTTGACTTTGCCATTTTCTTCATATATCCCCGCCTTTTCGTCCAAATAAGTGCCATTACAGCAGTTTGCCTTCAAGAGACCTAAAAAGTGAAAAGGAACGATATTAAGCAATAACGGATACAAAAGTGATCAAATAAGGGCTTAAACGACCCCTCAAAAGGTACATTTTAAATCCTTATCAAATATCCCTACACTTGGTATTTGCTTGTCCTCAAGCAAATGTGCTTTTAGCCAATTAATTTATAAGTTAGGGGTCATGAAGCATTGGTTTAAAACAGTCCACAACACATATAAGCCCCGCAAAAGTCATAACAAGCACGAAAATTACATACTAGCACCTCACATGGGGTGTTTGGATACTCACATCTCTCGGGTGTATATGAAATATAGCAAATTGGAAATGGAAGATAAACACTCATTAACCGGTCCTAGTACATAGATTACCATAGGCTTGAGAATAGATCAAACCTCCGTCGATTTGGCGTAAGCACCTAGGAAAGACTATCAAAGAGGTCTTTAAAGGGTTGTAACGTTAGGCTTACGGTAGGGAAACAAAGGGTTTGGTGGGATAGGCTTTTTTGTGGTGGCAAGTCAAAAATCTCAATGTTACATTCATACGAAGACTGGCGTTGCTAAGCCAAGACTCGACACTCTAAACTCTAGATAACTGAAATAAACGAACATAAATTTAAAGATAGATGTAGGATGGTAGCCCGTATTTTTTTTTAATACACTTTTACTCTACCATCCTCTACGATAACATCAAAATGATAGGGGTTTATAGCACATCCCTACACTTGAGTTTTTATTACTCTAACACTAATATGACCCGAATTGAAAAGATCAAAACACTTGGAGTACGTTATTACGCAAATAAGGGAATTGGCGTTCCCTTTTAGTCATTTAAAACTTTAACTTTTCCCATGAATCCCAATCGTCCCAAAACCGTATACAAAGGATATGACTCGACTTAGCAACTCATGCAAGCAACTAGATAATTGAACTAAGGGTTTAGGGTGATAACAATAATGCACTAAAAGTGAGTGCATATAGGGTAGGCTAAGGCGATTTGGGTGTATATTTGGGGGTGGGGTGTAGACAATGTTCTTCATTGATATTTCGGAAAACCGAAACATCATGAGAACCGCGAAAAGGATAGGCTCTGAGGGTTTAACTAGGGGTATCGTGTACTAAAGATGAGTACAACGCAAAGGTGTGGGGAATTACTCAACCAATGTGGAAGAAGTAATTATATTACGGGTATCAAACAAGGGTTATCCTAATGCCTCTTATCATTTAGTTATTCCTAACTACACAAGTGTAGTCTTACTAGCGATCTCGGAATGCATCACAAAACAAGTTCTAGAATCTAATATACTACCGGTTCACACTCTAAGCATTGAAGATGAATGCTTCAATTCCTACTAATCTAAGGGCGATCCTCACATTTTGGGTGGAATTTAGGTGGTAAAGGGTTTTGTGCTAGTCATATAATTTCCTATCCGTGAGACGCTTTTGTTAAGACTAATGGCCCACTCCTATATATTATGAAAAATTTTAAATTTGGTGCCAAAATTACCCTAACCGACATTTTCTCATGGTTTATTACAAAGTGCAATTGGACAAAGCAAATAATCAAGGATAAGCATAGTTTCAAAGTTCCCGTTTTATTTTCCCTCCCTACACTTAAACTGAACATTGTCTCCAATGTTCCCCGAAAGTATCAAAGTTATGATAAAAGAAGGTAATTAAAAACGAAAGAAACTAGTACTCCCCCGATTAGCTCGGTAGGATCCGTGTGTGAAGTAGTGGTTAAATCCTTTCCAAGAAGAATGTATGCGTGAAAAACTCCTCCAACTTTATGTATCTTCTTCTTGATAAACAAAACCTGCACACTTGAAGAAAACAAACGAAACCTTCGCGTAAAATCGACGGTAATAATATATAAGACTCGATTTAAACTAGGATATAATGCTTGTGGAATGGATGTTTACAGAATTTCTAAGAAAATTAAGACCTGGAAATTTCCAAAAATTTTAAGTAGCTTAGAAAACGAGAAAAAGTGATCTGATGTTTTTATTCCTTCCTGACGCCGTCATGTTGCAATCCTGACGCCGTCAGTTATCGACAAAAACTGGTGCGATTTTCTGGAAAAATTCTGGAAAATTTATATCTTTAGAATCTGGAAAAATTTCTGCAAAACATCCATTGTGACTCGATACAAGCATTTGACTCGAACAAACACGCAAATATATCTTTTAATCAATTGTTATTCTCATGTTCATGTTTCTTATGAAAACGTGTGTAATCCTCCCTACACTTATCCTTTATGTAAAATACCTTTATATGCAATTAAGACGAGGTTAAAAACAAAATAAAGCATTTTTACAAATTTAAACATGAGAATAAACAATCAATAAAAGATATATGACACTAACAAGCAAACAATTAAGCATGGGTTGCCTCCCACGAAGCGCTTTTCTTTATTTAAGAGTCTTGTAGCTAGACTCGTAGTCGTGCTCCTACGTTACTTCATTACCGCCACCTTCTTCATCATGACGGTTTCCAGTGGGTGGTTCCATGTTGTAGAAATGCCCCATGATGCACTTCTCTAAAAGTTCGTATTCTCCCCACTCTGTCCTATATTTCGGTCCTAAGTTCAAACAATCCTTATAGAATCCGAAAATATTAGCCATAACATAATCTATTCCCTTTTCCTTATCCTCATCATTCCTATAATAGACTGACAGTTTAAGTTCCTTTTCATCATTAGAGAGTGATGAAAACTTCTCAATCTTAAACGGCATTTGGTAAGCTATATCATCGGTCTCATCCTTGAATCGCACTACTCCTAACGAGGGATCATAGGTCATCCCGGTGCTTTCTATGAGGGGTTTTCCTAGAATAACGTGGGACAAGCTAGGGTCTATGGCCGTGCTAATATCATCCACAATTATGAAGTCCGTAGGAAACGTGAAACTACCTACATAAACGGGCAATCCCTTGATTCTACCAAGAAAATTGCAACCAACCTTAGGGTTTTCTGGATCTTGCCTAGTTGGGATAGGCTTCTTCATCACCCAATTGTAGTAAGTGCTAGTCATTATGTTGATTGGAGACTTGCGATCAATGTAGGCCTTTGCCACAAAAAGGTGTCCTATGCAACATGGTATGTTAAGATTCCAAGGGTTCCCAAACTTGATTCTAGGGCTTTTCCTAACATACATGTGACGGAGGTCACGTACTAAGTGAGGGTGGCGAGATAATTCTTCTTCCGTAGGAAACTTATTGAAATAGTCATTGTCTACTTCATCTACTTCCTTGGTTGTTTCATTATTCTCAAGTGTATGGTCCTCTTCGTCATTAGGTTTCACTAAGGCGATGGTATTGACGAATTGAACGTGCTTAGCTAGCTTACTTGGGTCCTTAATCTCTACACCGGGAGGCTCGGGAGTTGAGATAGCACTAACCTTCCTATCACTATTGGTTATGGCTTTCAAAAGGTTATCTATATTCCTATCCATATCGGCTTGTTGTTGGTTGAAACGGTCCGAGAGCTTAGCTATTTGGGCTTCTTGGGATGCGACAAGTTGTTGCAACATTCCTTCAATGTTTTGGCTAGGGCCATGAGATAGGGGTAATGAGAAATCATTAGAAGTGAATTCTTTGGTTTGTCCCCAATAGAAGTCGGGCTTGTCCTTCCATGCTTCTCGGGTGTCATTAAAAGTCCTAGGTCCGTGTGTTGCAGGGAATCTTCCTCCCGTTCCATTAACACGAGGATCGTAGTCAACGGAAGCATGTTCGGGGGATTGGGTGTAAGTGCGCGTGTTATGAGGATCATTACACGGCTCACACGATGAGGAAACTTTGTTCACATGGCGTGAAGACTTAGGATTTTCGTAAGAGCTCATAAGGAATTTTACTTGATCTTCAAGTTCAAGCATCCTACGGTCGGAAGGTTGTGAGTCAATTGGAGGCAAGGAGATTGCCTTAACGGTTTTGGGCAACTCACGGGGGTCATTCCAACTTTCGTTGTCATAGAGAGCAAGGTCCTCTATTATACCCCATGATTCTTCCGCGGTGAGATCACTAAGTTTTCCACCGGTCGCTTGGTCAATGGATCGCTTGGTGGGGAAGTCGACATGATCATAAAAGATTTGGACTTGGAGCCAAAGATCAATGCCGTGATGAGGGACTTTATGGAGTGAATCTTTGAATCGAGTCCATGCGTTGTGGAGAGACTCACCTTGAAGTTGCTGAAACGTTAAGATGTCTCGTCTGAGTTTTGTGGTTCTCCCCGGTGGGAAAAATTGAGCAAGGAAACGAGTGGTGAGATCATCCCAACTTGAGATGGAGCCGGCGGGAAGTCGCTCAAGCCAATTACTAGCTTGGTCCCGTAGAGAAAATTGGAAGAGACGCAGACGCGTGGTCTCCCGAGTAGTAGCATCAAGGTCAATAGAATCGACAATTTTAAGGAAGTCCTTAAGATGCTGATTAGGATCTTCAGAGCGAAGTCCATGGAATGCACATCCATTTTGCACCAACCGGATGGTGTCGGATCGCAAGGCCGTAATTTGGGATTGGTCGGGAAGCTCAATGGTGTTCCTATAGCCTAGGTGGCTAGGTCTCGAGTATTCACCAAGAGTACGGTCTCTTGGCGGGACAATGATTTGAGGGGAGTTTTCACCTTCCATGATGAAAAGTGATGAGGTTACGAACAAAGGTCACGAAGAAGGGGGATAGACTAAAAGGAAGCTAAAAATGAGAAAAAAAGTTTACTTGATAGGAATCAAGCAAAGAAACCTAAACGAGGTGGACTACTAACTAGCTATTCTATTCCCCGGGAGCGGCGCCAAAAACTTGATACGCTTACACAGCGCGTTCGGGGTCAAAGGAACTTCCTTTTCGTCGAGCAAGTTTTTCAACACCCTAGGCAGTGAACCTAATTGTTGTAGTGTAGTATTAAGGTAAGCCACGGGAATTGATATCGTTCTCTAGGGGAATAGGAATGCTAGTGAGAAGTTACTACGCTAAGGTTGGGGTTGAGGAAGATTATTTTTTATCTTTTTATGTTTTTTTAGAAAAGGAAAAGTACGAATCTCGGGGTTTGGATTTGGGGGGTTGGTATTTCTACCGATTACTCTACTATTATCTAATTATCTAAACTAAGGTGGTGGTAGTCTATGTCTAATTATTGTGTGCTCGTATGATAGTTTAAAGATGTGTTTACTTAGGTTTTACTACTCCTTAATTATCTCCTATTGGTGGTTGAATTGTCACGTCCTTATTCCTAGTTTCGTTGTGTGTCTAAAGTTGTAGGGTATGCGTTTCTCCCTACTCTTTGAAGTTACCAAAGGGTCTCGTCTACAAAACCCACTAGGGATGATAAACTCTAACTCTAAGGCCTCTTTGGATAGTTTAGCTTACAACAACTCATAGTGCTATAACCTAAGGTTCACAAAGATTAATCAAGCATTAAGTACACAACGAATGACCTATCGCATTACTAGATCATTAATCAACTAAGATAAGAAACAACCAATCAATATTCAATAATTAAGTTTCATATTCCCTAAGCAAACACACAAGTAAATTAGCCGGACATGGAGAACATGCAAGCATACACACAAATAATTGAAGACATAATTAAATTAATGAAGTAAACAACTTATCTTGGTGTAAGATAGGGTTTAAAACCCTAAAATACGACCTTGGTTCGGTTTAGGTTTTACTCCAAAAGTTTACCCCAAATGACTACCTCCTTAAAACTGAAAAATTCGGATTCTATATATAAGATTACATGTGCGACGGCGTCACCTTATGATTTGTGACGCCGTCGTGTCGCCGTCATTAGGGTTTCGTCTTGGCCAAGTTAATCTTGCGACGGCGTCACCTTATGCTTGTGACGCCGTCCTCTTTAGCTTCTGACGTCGTCTGGATTGAATCTAGGCCGTCTGAGTTGCGACGGCCTACTCTTTTAAAGCCCGACGCCGTCCTCCAAAAACTAGCAATTTCTCTTCTGAACCGTCACAACTTCCTCCGACGGCGTCGCAGATTAAGCATTGACGCCGTCCCCTTGTAATTTATCAGCTTGAGTGTCTCGATTCTTGACTTTGGCCATTTTCTTCATATATCCGCGCCTTTTCGTCCAAATAAGTGCCATTACAGCAGTTTGCCTTCAAGAGACCTAAAAAGTGAAAAGGAACGATATTAAGCAATAACGGATACAAAAGTGATCAAATAAGGGATTAAACGACCCCTCAAAAAGGTACATTTTAAATCCTTATCAGTGCTCCTTGTAACTCTCAAGCTCAGTGGTCAATTTAACATTCGCGGCCTTAACTTCGCGACTGACCTTACTCACTTTTTCAATTTCAATGCCACACTGATTGATTAATGATTCAAAATAAGCACGTGTTTCCTCATCAGTCTCAGTATTTTGTGCCACACAGCCTCCACTAGGATCCACATCTGGAGTTTCAGAGTTAGTATTGCTACAACTCGGATTGTCCCGGTATGTATCATAAGTAGGTGCTGGCGTCACAGAATGCTGTTCGTCATGAGTAAACACATCAAATATGACATTGTTGTAGCATGGATAAATGATTGGTACCTCGATATCTGCGTTGGCGTCATAGACAGGAAGTGCGTCAGATTCAGTGTCGTACTTAGTCTCCTGAAGATTTGCCATGAAGATGCAGTTCGCATTGATTTCCTCGAGGTCTTCCAAATCATCCACAATAGCGAAAAAATCATTTTCCTCAGAACTCAACTGCATCCCTGCTTCTTGCTTCTGTGCTAACATAGCTTTCGAAGAAACTCAGCATTCTTCTTGTGCGGCTTAGTGGGACCGTTTCATGCCATGTGACCCATTCCTTGACAGTTATAACACTTAACCTGATTACCCTGATTCACATTTCCATAAATCCCAACGACTGGAGCTGCAACATTCCCATTCTGATTACCCACTGCTCTATTCCCAACATTCTGTCTCATCTGATTACCCTGATATGGAACCGGCTGAAATCCAGTAGCATATCCTTGCTGATTCCCAATAACTCCAACCATTTGACCTTGATTACCCATATTCACACCCGGCTGTGCAATTTTCC
The DNA here is from genome assembly GCA_910596185.1 of Chrysanthemum makinoi. Lineage (NCBI taxonomy): Eukaryota > Viridiplantae > Streptophyta > Magnoliopsida > Asterales > Asteraceae > Chrysanthemum > Chrysanthemum makinoi. The sequence goes on along the minus strand of OU343218.1, from coordinate 91,250,175 downwards.
TGTTGCGAGTGTTTGACGAAATCCTTTGGTTGTTGTTAGTTGGTGTGGAATAGCGACTTTTTAGTGAGTTACCCAATAAGGAGTATATCTGTTGCAAGGTCGCTTCTGGGGTTCAGGATCGTGATCCCTAGTTCTGGTATTGTTGATCTGGATAGAATTGTTGTTGTGGTTGTGGAATGTATTGCTGCAAGTTGTTGTTGTTGGAAGATGATGAAGCTTGTTGTTGTGTATTCACTGAAGGTTGAGTCTTTGCAATGAGTGCCAATGGATCATGATTCTTTGCCAGTCTTTCTTTCCTGACTTCATTCACTTCAGCTTGGTTTTGTTTCAGAAAATCTTTCAGTTGATCAAAGTTCACCTGATGAAGGTCTTTTGTTTGGTTGACAATAGTTACATATCGTCCCCATTCTTCTGGAAGATTGTTCAGGAACTTGATGTTTTAAACGATAGTTCTGGGTGTCAACTTGTTTCTGATAAGCTCATTCATCAAAGTGCAAAACCTTCCATAGGAGGATTCAATGGATTCTCCTGGAGTAGAAGTAAACTTTTCCCATTCGGTTAGCAGCTTGTTCTCCATGTCTTGTTGACCAATATCTGTTCCATGACAAAGCCGTCTAACACGTTCCCACATATCGAAAGCAGTTTCACAACTATCTACCGCAGCAAAGATGTCTATTGGTAAACCCAGTTGGATAATATGAATTGCCATGTCATCTGCTTCGACTTGTTTCTGATCCTCTGCAGTGTATTCAGATTCGTATTGAAGACGAGAATATGGTGGGACGGGAGGTGTTGCATCTGCATTTCCAGGTACCTGAACTTGTCGAGGCTTGAAGGGTCCATCCTGAATGGATTTAATCATGAGTTTTCCATTAGGTTTGGTCTTGATGTAACGAAGCATACGACTTGTCCATTGAAGATAACCACCTTTTGCCAACATAGGAGGACGGTTTTCGGCATCGGCTGCATGAATGTCTTGTTGAGTTGCCATTGATGAAGGTATGATCTGATAAAGTTGATGTAGGATCTATTCAACGATAAAGGAGTTGTGGTTGATGAAGATTAAGCCCGGTTGAGGTGTTTCTGAAAGTCGTACTCGTAACCTTGGTTCTTAAAAAACATTTCGCCCAAAATTTGAAATTCACTAAAAAAATCAATTCTAAGGACGTATGAAAAATTTGAGTTATGACAATTTTGACGCCAAATTTGACCCGAAAAATTTGAATTTAGGCCCAAAAATTTGAATTTTTGACCAAAATTTTCACAGTTAAACCAAAATTTGAATTTCGCGTAAAAATTGAACGTTTAGTCTCCTCAAAAATTTAAATTTTCACAGTTAAACCAATTTTTTTTTTTTTTTTAAACCTTTATGCGTAGAAAGAGCTTAGGCGTAGAAACAGAAGTTACGAGTAGACGAGGCTTAGGCGTAGAGATTGTGCTTATGCGTAGGATCTTAGGCGTAGGATCTTATGCGTAATCAGCTTAGGCGTAGGAATCCTTATGCGTAAACAGTATCTAACGCGTAACCTTAAGCTTATGCGTAGACAAAAAGTTACTCGTAAACCTTACGCGTAATTGTGAAGTTATGCGTAGAGTTACTCGTAAGCTTTTAGCTTATGCGTAAACTATGGTTAAGAACCAAAAATCCTTTACACTGTCACAGCGTAAGGGATATCCACAAGTCGAAGTGTTCCACACACTTATCCAAGTGAGGGAAGCACTGAGTAACCGTTATAGCTCGAAGATTCTTCACCAAAAAGTTATGCGTAGAAAACTAGGGTTTTGACTTTTTGACTTCTACGCGTAAGAAATTTCCAACGATTCAAATGATTTCTTTTGCACAGATAGCCTTAAAAACACTCGAATAACCCAAAAATGTTGACCTTTTTCACCCAAAGTGCTTAGAAAAGTTACGAGTAGAAATGACCAATGAACCAAATACGAGTTAAAAAATGAAGAAAAACACGTAAAGCTTCGAACTTTTTGCAAAAAACTGAAACTTTAGCACCAAATAAACCTTAAACCACAAGAATCTTGAAGTTTTAAGTGCAAAAATTAAAGCTTTAAGCGTTTCAAATATGTAAAACTAGAGCTTTTGCGCGTAACCCTTCAAAACAAACACAAACACTCCTAAACCATTGTTAGGCTCTGATACCAATTGTAGGACCTTACTTTTATCAACCTTATCACAAACCCAATTAACAAACACAAGTATCACCACGTTTACCACGCTACGCGTAGAAAACGTTCAACCCAAAACACAAACATAAAGCTTACACAAAGAAGGAAAGATTAAGATAGATGGTGACTTGATGTTTAAACAAAACCGTGTATGTGGGGATAAGATAAACACAATAAAGTTGTATATTCCTTGAGAGAGAAAATACACACACACACACTTTCAAGCACACCCCTCAAATGACCATTTGAGGGGTATTTATAGTCCAAGGGACTTGATGCCCTAAAAGGCTTTCCTATGGGCTTCGTTGGACTTGGATTGGGCTTGGGATACTTAAGCTTATAAACGGCTAACATACCCTAAAGATTAACCAATTAGCTTAGCCCAATCCGCGAGCCCGTTGACTATTCTATCACGATATCTAACACATGTTACAAAGTTCCTAAACGTGAATGACCATCACTTCTAATAAAACTATTAAGGCTAACACCTTAGTTAATTAGATAATTAGATAATAGAGTAATCGTTAGAAATACCAACCCCCAAATCCAAACCCCGAGATTCGTACCTTTCCATTTCCTAAAAAAAACATAAACAGATAAAAAATAATCTTCCTCAACCCCAACCTTAGCGTAGTAACTCCTCACTAGCATTCCTATTCCCCTAGAGAACGATATCAATTCCCGTGGCTTACCCTAATACTACACTACAACGATTAGGTTCACTGCCTAGGGTGTTGAAAAACTTGCTCGACGAAAAGGAAGTTCCTTTGACCCCGAACGACGCGTGTAGCGTTATCAAATTTTTGGCGCCGCTGCCGGGGAATAAAATAGCTAGTTAGTAGTCCACCTCGTTTAGGTTTCTTTACTTGATTCCTATCAAGTAAACTTTTTTCCATTTTTAGCTTCCTTGTAGTCTATCCCCCTTCTTCGTGACCTTTGTTCGTAACCCATCACTTTTCATCATGGAAGGTGATTACCCCCCTCAAATCATTGTCCCGCCAAGAGACCGTACTCTTGGTGAATACTCGAGACCAAGCTACCTAGGCTGTAGAAACACCATTGAGCTTCCCGACCAAGCCCAAACTACGACCCTGCGATCCGACACCATCCGGTTTGTGCAAAACGGATGTGCATTCCATGGACTTCGTTCCGAAGATCCTAATCAGCATCTTAAGGATTTCCTTAAAATTGTCGATTCCATCGACCTTGATGCTACTACTCGGGAGACCACGCGTCTGCGTCTCTTCCAATTCTCTCTACAGGACCAAGCTAGTAATTGGCTTGAGCGACTTCCCGCCGGCTCCATCTCAAGTTGGGATGATCTCACCTCTCGCTTCCTTGCTCAATTTTTCCCACCGGGGAGAACCACTAAGCTTAGGAATGACATCTTGATGTTCCAACAACGTCAAGGTGAATCTCTCTACGAAGCATGGACCCGATTCAAGGACTTACTCCATAAAGTCCCTCATCATGGCATTGATCTTTGGCTCCAAGTTCAAATCTTCTATGATCATGTCAATTTCCCCACCAAGCGATCCATTGACCAAGCGGCCGGTGGAAAGCTTAGTGATCTCACCGCGGAAGAATCATGGGGTATAATAGAGGACCTTTCTCTCTATGACAACGAAAGTTGGAATGACCCCCGTGAGTTGCCCAAAACCGTTAAGGCAATCTCCTTGCCTTCCCTTGACTCACAATCTTCCGACCGTAGGATGCTCGAGCTTGAAGATCAAGTTAAATTCCTAATGAGCTCCTACAAAAGTCCTAAGTCTTCACATCAAGTGAATAAAATCACTCTACCTTGTGAGATATGTAGTGGTCCTCATGACATTCGTGATTGCACAAGACTCCCCGAACAAGATTTTGCGGACTACGCCTCCACGCGTACCGACGGAGCGGGAGAGAAGTGGTACACTTTCAAGCCCGAACAAAACAACTTAGGAAACTCTTACAACCCCTCATGGAGGAATCACCCTAACCTTAAGTGGAACCAAAACTCAAGCACACCCCAAAGCTCATCTAGTCCACCTAATAGGTTCAATCCTCCAAGCACCGGGAACCCCACTAATCTTGAGGCAATCGCATCTAGGTTCATGTCATCTCAAGAAACTCGATTGACTAAGCTTGAAGCCGATTTTAAGCAAAGACAAGGCGAGATGACAAACAAGCTCGATGCCCTCTTAAAAGCCTTTAATGACCGGGAAATTGGTACACTCCCAAGTGATACTATAAAGAACCCAAAAGTGAGTTCGATTTCATCGACTTCATGTTCTTGTTCACCATGGGAGAGTGCACATCCATGCCCCTCACACCCAACGGTTCACTCGGTAAATGCTATCAACAAGGGTTCCAAGCAATCCAAAATGAGGTACCAAGGCCCTGCACCCTTGGTAGAACCTACTCTTGAGAAACCCGTCAACCAAGAACCCAAACCTAATCTAGAGGAGGAGTACAAGGAACTCCATCAAGAAAAACCGGTTCTTGAAGTCTTAGCTCATGCACCTTATTATAATGCTTTAAAAGAAAAATATGAGTTAGAACTTAAACTTGGAAAACATGGGTCCGCCTTTGTGCGAAATAATCTACCTAAGAAGTTAGACGATCCCGGGCTATTTACTCTTCCATGTTGGCTTGGAACTTCCAAACCTCTCGATGCTCTAGTCGACTTAGGATCATGCATAAATCTTGTTCCGTTATCCCTCCATAGAAGCCTTAACTTAGGTAAGATAGAACCAACAGAAACCATCTTAGGTCTAGCGGATGGTAGTGTTGCATATCCGGTAAGGATAATAAAAGACATGGTAGAACACGTAGGAGAGTTGAATCTTTTGGCCGACTTCCATGTGCAAGACATGAATAAGGACCCGACATGCCCATTGCTAGTAGGAAGAGGATTCTTAGCTACCGCTAGTGCCATCATCGATTGTAAGATGTCCAAGATAGTGGTAGGAGAAGGGAGTGCTAGGTCAATTTACGATGTCAAAAAGCATACGTACTACAAAGAAGAGGAAATCCCACATGAGATTAGGTTGGATAGAACGCCTTCTAGATATGGGCCTTGGATAGATAAGAACCTCATAGGTCCCCAACGACCTTTCTACCTAGATGAAGCCTTTGCTAGTAAAGCAACTTTCCATGAAAAAGAAATGGCTAGGGACATGGAAGTGAACCCGTTCGAGGACGCCTTAGTATTTAGGAAGATGACCGAGTTCCTAGGAAGCTTTCCCGTCAACCTTGTCATGAATAAGTGGAAAGTTGAGAATCCTAAACATAAATGGGATTGGGATAGACCGCCTAGTGATGGTAATGGGGAGTGGCACATTAGGATAACAATCTATGATCCCGATGGAGAGAAGTTTGAAAAGGCATATCGAACCAAACGTGCTACTAGGAACTTGAATTATAAGTTTGATCCTTATGACATTGTTAAGGATAGGCTTACTTATATCGGTACGTAGGAGCACGACTACGAGTCTAGCTACAAGACTCATAAATAAAGAAAAGCGCTTCGTGGGAGGCAACCCATGCTTAATTGTTTGCTTGTTTTTGTCATATATCTTTTATTGATTGTTTATTCTCATGTTTAAATTTGTAAAAATGCTTTATTTTGTTTTTAACCTCGTCTTAATCACATATAAAGGTATTTTACATAAGGGATAAGTGTAGGGAGGATTACACACGTTTTCTAAAGAAACATAAACATGAGAATTTCAATTAATTAAGAGATATATATGTGTGTTTGTTCGAGTCAAATGCTTGTATCGAGTCATAATGGATGTTTTGCAGGAAAATTTTCCAGATTCTAAAGATATAAATTTTCCAGAATTTTTTCCAGAAAATCGCAGACCAGTTTTTGTCAGGATAACCTGACGGCGTCAGGATCGCAACCTGACGGCGTCAGGAAGGAGTAAAAACAATAGATTACTTTTTTCTCGTTTTCTGTGCTACTTATAAAATTTTTGGAATTTTCCAGGTCTTAATTTTCCAAAAATTCTGTAAACATCCATTCCATAAGCATTATATCCTAGTTTAGTAGAGTCCTATATATATTATTACCGCCGATTTTACGCGAAGGTTTCGTTTGTTTTCTTCAAGTGTGCAGGTTTTATTTATCAAGAAGAAGATACATAAGGTTGGAAGGAGCTTTTCACGCATACATTCTTCTTGGAAAGGATTTAACCACTACTTCACACACGGATCCTACCGAGCTAATCAGGGGAGTATTAGTTTCTTTCATCTTTTATTACCTTCCATTATCATAACTTTTATACTTTCGGGGAACATTTGGGACAATGTTCAGTTTAAGTGTAGGGAGGGAAAATAAAACGGGAACTTTGAAACTATGCTTATCCTTGATTATTTGCTTTGTCCAATTGTATTTGCGTAATAAACCATGAGAAAATGTCGGTTAGGGTAATTTTGGCACCAAATTTTTAATTTTTCATGACATATAGGAGTGGGCCATTAGTCTTAACAAAAGCGTCTCACGGATAGGAAGTTATATGACTAGCACAAAAACCCTTTACCACTTAAATTCCACCCAAAATGTGAGGATCACCCTTAGATTAAATAATAAGAGGCATTAGGATAACCCTTGTTTGATACATGTAATATAATTACTTCTTCCACCTCGGTTGAGTAATTCCCCCACACCCTTGCGTTGTACTCACTTTTAGTACACGATACCCCTAGTTAACCCCTCTGAGCCTATCCTCTTCGCGGTTCTCTTGATTTTTCGGTTTTCCGGAATATCAATGAAGAGCATTATTTACACCCCACCCCCAAATGTACACCCAAATCGCCTTAGCCTACCTTGTATGCACTCACTTTTAGTGCATTATTGTTATCACCCTTAACCCGTAGTTCAATTATCTAGTTGCTTGCATAAGTTGCTAAGTCGAGTCATATCCTTTGTACACAGTTTTGGGACGATTGGGACTCATGGGAAAAGTTAAAGTTTATGAAATGACGGGAAGGGAACGTTAAATTCAAATTCCCTTTATTTGCGTAATAATGTACTCCAAGTGTTTTGATATTTTCAATTCGGGTCAAATTAGTGTTAGAGTAATAAAAAACTCAAGTGTAGGGATGTGCCTATAAATCCCTATCATTTTGATGTTACCGTAGAGGATGGTAGAGTAAAAGTGTATGTAAAAAAATGAAAAAAAATAGAAAAAGAAAAAAAAAATACGGGCTACCATCCTACATCTATCCTTTAATTTTATGTTTGTTTGTTTCAGTTATCTAGAGTTTAGAGTGTCGAGTCTTGCCTTAGCAACGCCATTCTTCGTATGCTTGTAACATAAAGATTTTTGACTTGCCACCACTAAATAGCCTATCCCACCAAACCCTTTGTTTCCCTACCGTAAGCCTAACATTACAACCCTTTAAAGACCTCTTTGATAGTCTTTCCTAGGTGCTTACGCCAAAGCGATGGAGGTTTGATCTATTCTCAAGCCTATGGTAATTTATGTACTAGGACCGGTTAATGAGTGTTTATCTTCCATTTCCAACTTGTTATATTTCATATACACCCGAGAGAGATGTGAGTATCCAAACACCCCATGTGAAGTGCTAGTATGTAATTTCCGTGCTTGTTATGACTTTTGCGGGGCTTATATGTGTTGTGGACTGTTTTAAACCAATGCTTCATGACCCTTAAATTATAAATTAATTGGCTAAAAGCACATTTGCTTGAGGACAAGCAAATACCAAGTGTAGGGATATTTGATAAGGTTTTAAAACGTACCTTTTTGAGGGGTCGTTTAAGCCCTTATTTGATCACTTTTGTAACCGTTATTACTTAATATCGTTCCTTTTCACTTTTTAGGTCTCTTGAAGGCAAATTGCTGGAATGGCACTTATTTGGACGAAAAGGCGCGGATATACGAAGAAAATGGCCAAAGTCAAGAATCGAGACACTCAAGCTGCTGACATACAAGGGGACGGCGTCAGGTGCTAACTGCGACGTCGTCGCATCACTTTTGTGACGGCTCAGTAGCCAAATTGCTTATTTACAAGTGATGGTGTCAGGCTTTAAAAGAGTAGGCCGTCGCAACTCAGACGGCCTAGATTTGATCCAGACGGCGTCAGAAGCTGAAGAGGACGGCGTCACAAGCACAAGGTGACGCCGTCGCAAGACTAACGTGGCCAAGACGAAACCCTAATTACGGCGACCCGACGGCGTCACAAATCATAAGGTGACGCCGTCGCGAATGTAATCTTATATATAGAATCCGAGTTTTTCATTATTAGTGTGTAGTCTTTTGGAGTAAAAACCTAAACCGAACCAAGGCTGTCTTGTACAGTATTTTAGGGTTCCAAACCCTATCTTACATCAATATAAGTGTTTTACTTCATTAATTCAATTATGTCTTCAATTATTTGTGTGTATGCTTGCATGTTGTCCATGTCCGGCTAATTTACTTGTGTGTTTGCTTAGGGAATATGAAACTTAAATATTGAATATTGATTGGTTGTCTCTTATCTTAATTGTTAATGATCTAGTAATGCGATAGGTCATTCGTTGTGTAGTTAATGCTTGATTAATCTTTGCGAACCTTAGACTATAACACCTAGAGTAGTTGTAGGCTAAACCATCCAAAGAGTACCTTAGAGTTAGAGTTTATAAATCCTAGAGATTTTGTAGACGAGACCCTTTGGTAGTTTCAAAGAGTTAGGGATAAACGCATACCCTACGACCTTAGACACACAACGCGATTAGGAATAAGGACGTGACAATTCAACCATCAATAGGAGATAATTAAGGAGTAATACAACCTAAGTAAACACATTCTTAAAATATCATACGAGCACACATTAATTAGACATAGACTACCCTCACGTTAGTTAATTAGATAATTAGATAATAGAGTAATTGGTAGAAATACCAACTCCCCCAAATCCAAACCCCGAGATTCGTACCTTTCCATTTCCTAAAAAAACATAAAAAGATAAAAAATAATCTTCCTCAACCCCAACCTTAGCGTAGTAACACCTCACTAGCATTCCTATTCCCCTAGAGAACGATATCAATTCCCTTGGCTTACATTAATACTACACTACAACGATTAGGTTCACTGCCTAGGGTGTTGAAAAACTTGCTCGACGAAAAGGAAGTTCCTTTGACCCCGAACGACGCGTGTAGCGTTATCATTTTATTCTAGCATAAGGGATTTGTAAACTTATATTTTCCAGGTTTAGGGAGATATCTTTTTAGGAATCTTTCTAATAAGGTCTACTTGAGGGCACGTAGAGTTCAAGTGGGGGGATATTTGATAACATCAAATAGTCCTGAATATTAAGTGTCAATTTCCCCCGATTATGCTTGTAATTTATATCATTTATATGGATTTACGCTTGTTTTCCATTATTTTCCACTTTCAGGTAAATTACGAGCATTGGAGCTAAAGAGACGCGGAACTGGAGAAATATCAAAAGATTTATCATAGTATGCTGATTTTGAAGAAGTTACGGCGTAACTCTTCTCTCACATTACGCCGTAACTATTGCGTGACTCAGAAAACCAACTCATCAGAAGGTTATGGCGTAACTCTTTCCAAAGCTACGACGTAACTACATTATGTCAAATGAGGATCCACGCCGCTGATAACTACGGCGTAACTACATCCTCAACTACGACGTAACCAAGTTTAATGAAGACTACGGTGTAACCACTAATAAGGTTACGCCGTAACCAGCAGATCTAGTGCTTTTACGAAGGAATTGAAGGTTACGGCGTAACTATTATATTAGTTACGCCGTAACCCAGATCTGGCCTATAAATACCCCACGAATTACAGCATTTTTAATCATTCCATTCCACACACAACAATCAGAGAACGTGGGAAAAAGCTAAAGGAAGGTCCAAAGGAGCATACGGAGCTGTCTCCAAGGGAGAAATCACTCCCCTACGATAAGCATTAGCATTTTATATTCTTTTTACTTTCAACTCATGTATTTCGTACCTTTGAATATTGAATTGGTTTGTATGATTAATATGAGCGGCTAAGCAACTCTTGGTGCTGGCCTAGTTATGATTCCTTAATTGTTTTGTTTGCGTTTACTTTACTTCCGTACAATTATTTTTAAGTGTATGCATGCATAGTTTATTGGTAGCCACCCTTGGTTCGGTAGTTTCGAATGGCGGTAGAGGCCAATTGCCTAGGAGATATGACCAACTGACCCTAGGTAAGCGGCCTGAGACGGGAAGGGTAAGATATGACCAACTGACGACCCTTTCTACTTGTGCGATTTGACCAACTGATCACCTATCGTTTGGATGAACTTAAGAATTAGGGGGTGAGTTTCTAAGTTCCTAACGGTCGAGCACTCACTATTATAAATCTAGCATGTAGCGGTACTTAATGACTTGGCTTAGGGGACCAGGAACAACAGGACTTATGAGGGGACACCTAACTTCTCCTGTGGTGGCATCTTTGCTGATAGGTTAGGGTGAATTGACCAAATGCTGTCCTCTCGACTTTGACCCCACCTGAAGTAATTGGAAGTAAGTAGACGTAGACATAACTAGCTAGGAGGATTAACTAAGTTAGCACCACTCTCCTCTATTGATTTTCCCTTTACCATTTATCTGCTTTTATTTTTTTCTGCTTTAGTAGTTTAATTAATTAAATCCCTATTGAAACCTTTATTAATCTGTGACACCTAGACTTAGTAATAATCCAGCACACATAGCTCTTGGGACAACCTCGGATTTACCGATTACTACACTACACACGACCGGGTACACTGTCCGTTAGTGCACTAGGGTAGACCATAGGTATAACGAGGCTTTATAAATATTAAAACCTGGTCAGTAAAACCTGCAGCAGGCAACTTATACACTTTGGTCATAGTAGATGATTACTCAAGGTTTACTTGGACGTTATTTTTGTAAACTAAAAATGAAGCTTTTGATAAATTTGAAATTCTTAGCAAGAAAATTCAAAATCAACTAGGTGTTAACATTGTGTCGATCCGAACGGACCATGGTCGTGAATTTGACAATGAAACACAATTTGGAAACTTTTGTGATACAAATGGTATAACACACAACTTCTCGGCTCCTCGAACACCTTAATCAAATGGAGTTGTAGAACGTAAAAATAGAACCATTCAAGAAATGAGTAGAACAATGCTTAATGAACAAAACATTTCTCAAAAGTTTTGGTGTAACGCCGTTGACACTTCTACATATATTTTAAATAGAGTCTTAATACGTCATTTCTTAAACAAAACACCATATGAATTATATAAAGGTAAAAAGCCAACTTTAGGATATTTTAGAGTGTTTGGATGTAAATGTTTCATTCTTAATACTAGAGACTATCTCACCAAGTTTGACCCAAAGTCTTATGAAGGTGTATTTCTTGGTTACTCACAAACTAGTAAAGCTTACATTGTCTTAAACAAAGAAACAATGAGAGTCGAGGAATCGTTGAACATAACATTCGACGAAAGTCCACCTCCCTCTAAGACATTACCTTTGGTAGATGATGACTTAGTTAAAAGTCAACTTGTAGAAAGTCAAGAAATAATTGAAAATGACAAGGAATATGAACCATTAAATAATGAAATTATAAACATCAAAGAATCCAAAAGTCATCCTTTAGAAAAGGTCATAGGAAAACTAAATCAAAGAACGTTAAGATCACAAGCCCAAAATCAAAGTAATCATTTTTGCTTTGTATCTACCATTGAACCGAAAAACATAAATGAAGCAATAAAAGATGAATCTTGGGTAATTGCTATGCAAGAAGAGTTAAACCAATTCGTTAGAAATGATGTTTGGAAGTTAGTTCCAAAACCTAAAGATCAAACTATAATTGGAACGAAATGAGTTTTTCGAAAAAAAATGGATGAAAATGGTGTAGTATCTAGAAACAAAGCTAGGCTTGTCGCACAAGGTTATAATCAATAAGAGGGGATTGATTATGATGAAACTTATGCACCGGTAGCTAGGCTCGAGTCTATTAGAATCTTACTTGCATATGTATGTGCTTATGACTTTAAATTATTTCAAATGGATGTTAAGAGTGCATTTCTTAATGGGTTTATTAACGAAGAAGTATATGTCGCTCAACCTCCCAGTTTTACCGACTTTGAGAAACCCCATCATGTCTTTAAACTCAAGAAGGCATTATACGACCTTAAGCAAGCACCAAAAGCTTGGTACGAGCGACTTAAGACTTTTCTTGTTGAAAACAAATATACCATGAGATTAGTAGATAATACTCTCTTTACCAAGAAAAAAGAATCATACATTATCATTGTTCAAATATATGTTGATGACATCATATTCGGATCAACTTGTCAAGAGCTATGTGATGATTTCTCTAAAATCATGCACGATGAGTTTGAGATGAGTATGATGGGTGAGTTAAACTTCTTTCTAGGAATTCAAATTAAACAACTAGAAGATGGCATATTATTTAACCAATCTAAATACATAAAAGGTATGCTTAAGAAATTTGGTCTTGAAGACTCAAAACCAACAAAGACTCCCATGTCTTCGGACACTAAACTTACCAAGGATGAGGAAGGTGAATCCGTAGATAACACTAAATATAGAGGAATGATCGGTAGCCTACTCTATCTCACGGCTAGTAGACCCGAAATTATGTTTAGTGTTTGTCTATGCTCTCGCTTTCAAGAAAATTCCAAGGTATCACACTTAGTAGCCTTGAAAAGGATATTTAGATACATTAAAGGAACAACATGTTTAGGATTATGGTATCCCAAAGGAACGGGTGTAGAAACTATAGTGTATGCCGACTCGGACCATGCCGGTGACTATGTCGATGGAAAAAGTATAAGTGGTATTTGCACTTTTGTCGGACATTGTCTCACCTCATGGTTTGCAAAGAAACAAACGGCTCTAGCTATCTCAACTACTGAAGCCGAATAAGTCTCAGCCAGAAAAGCATGTCAACAAGCTCTTTGGATGAAGTAAGCTCTCGTGGATTACGGAATTCATCTCAACAATATCGTTATACTTTGCGACAACAAAGGAGCTATTGATCTCAGCAAAAATCCCGTCCAACATGCTTGTACGAAGCATATTGAAATCTGCCATCACTTTCTTCGCGACAATGTTCAAAAAGGAAACATCTTAATTGAGAAAGTATCCTCCGAAGACAACATTGCCGACATTCTAACAAAGCCTCTCAAACGAGAACCATTTAATCTTCTTAGACTTGGTTTAGGGCTAATGGAACCAAACATGTAGTTAAAACATAGTCTAAACCTTAGAACAAACAAAACAAAACAAATTAGTTTAATTATGCTACTGTTCACACGGCACCAAACGACAACAAAGACGGAACCAATTTTTTGGTGTCGTCTGGTCCGTGGTGACAACAGTAGCAAAAATACCTATTACAAAACACTTCTTCCTCACAACCCACTTTACCAAAACGTTTCAACAACACACCTAACTTATTGTTGACACTTTCTTACCCACTAATCACTGAAGATAACATCATTGTAAGTATCCTAACTACATTACTTTTCCTAATTCTGAGTCTAGGATTCTAATTTGTGTACAAAATCATTACATGGGGATTATGTATATTCTTGTACAAAACATGGATTGAATTGGCAAATTGCATAACTAGTCTTTGAAATTAGGTACTACATTGTCACATTGCATAATCAAATCATGTTTCCCGCTAATCAAAAGATAATGACTATAAGGCCTTATTCTAAATAAGCAAACACCCCATGTCAAAAATTTTGAAAAGCGTCTCACTTGTAGGAAAACAATTTTTTATTGTTAATACAATTAGAAACGGAAATTTTCATCACTTGCATAATGCTCTTGAATACTAAAGGTAATGCATAACTAATATGCATTCCCGGGTATATTCAAATGAAGCTACATTCAATTAGGAGCGTTTGGGTTATCTCATGCCTTTTGCCAAACACCCCCACTAAAAACCATTTTATGCATAAAATGAGTCGAGATAATCGCAACTCCAAATCGTTTTCATATAGGCACACACTAGAACCAAAACGCTAAGTTTGTTTTTATTTTTTAACATGTAAAATCTTGCTCATAGGAACAACCATGGTAGCCGCAAAATTCTATGATCATAAGGACACTCTTAGCTACATCCCTAAACACCACAAAACCAAGGGCCTCTCCAAAGAACAAGTCAAAATCTTTAAGAGTCTAGAGCAAAGGTACTTCCATGAGGGTAGGACCATTCACTCCTCCTTTGTCGACGGAACTAATCTCCGTCAAGACCTTGCCCCCATTAACTTCGATTGTCTCCTTGACATAGATGAACCCATTTGTCCTAGGTTTGTTTTAGAATTCTATGCTAGTGTTACCGCTTTCACTAACGAGGACGATGAAATGGCTCTTAGGTTTAGGATCAATCAAACCGAATACTCCATCTCCGTAAGCCAATTTGATCAAGTGCTAGGAATTCCTAACCGTGGTACATGTGTTTACTCGGAAAAATGGTCACTCACCATCCTTGATGCAATCAATAACCGCTCTCTTCCATACCAAACTCCTTTGGCGGATAAGGATGTTATCCGCGAGCAGTTTTTAACGAAAGGTCCGCTCCAACCCATGTCACCCGAAAGGGAAAATAAATAAACCGAGATCCTTATGGTATGGAGCTCAATGAGCTTAAGCCCGAATTTAAGAAGTGGGAGGAACTCCTTAGAGCCAATGTCATTAGCACTATAGGAAATATGGACCATATCAATGCTTGCCTTTGTCACATGCTCTACAACTTGTCCACTCGCCAACCATTCAATTTAGCCTACTACATTGCTAGGAGAATGGTAGATATTCCAACTCAAGGATCGGCCGCTCTTCCCTATGGGATGCTCCTCACCCGTCTCTATAGAGCATTTGCATCCATTCCACCAAGCCCAAAAGGGTTGAAGCTAGACTATGCTCTCATCCCTCACATATTTGTGCCCTTGAGTGACGAGCGAGTGGCTAAGACTAAAGGAAAAAGGGCAAAACTTCCAACTCCTTCATCATCATCATCATCATCATCAAATAGCTCCGAGGACAGTCTCCCAAATTCTCGCCTTCCACCTCAAGAGTACTATGCATCTCTCCCCGAGATTGAGAATGAATCAGCGGAGTTCAAGCAAACCAAGGGGATGTTCAAGTACCTTGGTAGGATGATGACAAAGATCTACAAGAAGTTGGATAAGTGAGGTTTATTTGAAGGAGTGTTTGGAACAAGACAATAACTATGATGTATGATACAATTTGGTTGTTTTCACTTTGTAGGATGATAATATGACTTAAAACAATGTTGTATGCTAACCGGTTTATGCAGGGGGATAACACAAGTGTGTTATCAAATTTTACCCATTTTCACTTTTATGTGAAAATCGTTAGCCCTTGGTCAAAGTCTATGCTCCACTATGTTTGTATATGTGTTATCGACTTTTTCTAACTAGAAATAATTAATGTCACATGTTTTAAGCAAAATTTCAGGTTTCGGAAAAGTCCCCGACACCTAAAAAATGGGTTTGTAAAGATTTCTGGTCGCCAAGGACCAGACGGCACCATTAATTTGGTTCCGTCTGTTATGGATTTTGGTACCGCCATACCTGTACAGGCGGACCAGGCGGCACCAATTTAAGGGTTTCGCCTGTGTAAATAAATGGTTCCGTGGATCGTACAGGTAATTTTTTAAATTTCGCTTATTTCAACATTCCAAATTACCATACATTGCTTCTAGGATAGTCTTAACTAGTTTTTACCCATATTAGAACTAATTTAACACACTTAGGCATATAGGATATCCATATCCCACCAAAATTCAAAAATTTCAAAAATTTCAAAAATCCACCCAATGAACCCTTTTTCATAAAGGAAGGAACCAAAAATTTGGTTCCTTGCAATTCGTGGGTGATCTGATTCTAAAGATCTCATAATCATCAGAACACATTTATTGCAAATCTTTGTCACTTCACTCCATCCTTCTTGTATGGATTGACTTGGGTGATATGACTAGCATTAAACCCACTTCAAAATCATTAGAACATCATCTCTTCTATGGTTTAACATCAAATCAAACACATTTCTCCATAATTTTCCAATTCTATAAATTAAGAGCTTTTACCATGATCATCCTCACACCTTCAAAAATCTTCTCATCTACTAGCAAAAACTTGAGCCAAAATGACTAAGTCTTCACCATCAACCAAGCCTTGCAAAAGAACCGCTAGAATGAGCGTAAGACCTTGTTGCTTTGTCAACATAAGCTCCTCTTCCGAGTCCTCTCCATTAACCATCTCATCTCCCATAAGAGATGAGACAACTCTCACTTTGGCTACTCCTACACCACCTCCACAATCACCTATCACTGTCACTACTCCAACAAAGACTCCTAGCTCATCACCACTGAATCCTATCCAAACATCAAAGTCACCATCACCTCCAAAATCTCTAACACTCATCCCATTAGAGTTATTCTCTACACCACCTACATCTCCAAATCCATTTTTGGAAGACTTGGAGGACTTGCCTCCTAGGCCCAATCATCCACCACCACTACCATCTTTTGGTACTATTTAGCGAATAGCTCATGAGTCTCCACGTCCATCATTTGACCCAAACGCCCCGTTAGGGCCAAGACCTCTTCTTTTCCATCCCATCCACAAGGAAATCCATGGTCCTTTGTATGGGGATCAACCACTACCTACAACATCAATGCCTTCTCATATAGAGGACATTGAGGAATCCATGTGGGATGATCATCCCACTAAAGAAGAGATTGAAGCCGAGCTCAATCATCTCCACCAATTTTCCAAAATGGTGGACTCTCATCTTAGTGAGACCATGCAAATGAAAAGTGCTTTGCTAGCCTCCATAATCACCACTCCAACCACCAACACCAACAACTCCACCATTCCACCACCACAAAATCATAAATCATACTACCCGACTAGACACGGTTGCTCCAATTGTGAGCGGACCGCCTACATTACCGAAAGGACCCGGATGATGGTCCATGAGCTTCAAGACGAAATGAGGTTCATCCCCAATCACATCCTAGAGCGCATCAATGCTCTTGTTCATCAACCACCTCAATAGGAGGATCCTAGTTTACTTTCTTTGTATTTTTTAAATTTTCTAGGATATTTTTTTTTCTTTTCTCTTTCTAGGATTTTATTCTTGTACTAACACTTCATTTTGTTCCCTTTTCATGATTTTTATATCATGAAAATTTTCAACAAATGAATGGTGTTTCTTATATTGTTGTTGATTATTACATGGTGTTTGGAAATGCTTGTGATGATGCTTATTACTAACATTTTTTTTGTAGCTTTTTCACAATCCATGTATCTTTCTCTTGGCACCCAATTTAGGGGGAGCATTGGTCAAGGGGGAGATAATGGCTCAGGCTCATTACATATTCCGCCTCGCATATTCTTTTTGTTGAGACAAAAAGGGGGAGAAATATATAGAACTTGGTTAAATTTGACTTTTATAAAAAGTCAACGGCATACTTTGACTTTCTGAAAAGTCAACATCATACTTCAACTAATGAAGACTTTGACTTTCTAATGAAAAGTCAAATGCACACTTTGACTTTCTGAAAAGTCAATATCATGTCTAAATTGGACATACTTGCATGATCATATTTTTCAAATTCTAAAACTAATATTTTTATAACTCTTGTACAATCTTTACATCTTTTATGAAAATAAAATTTATGTTTTGTCCTCAACAAAAGGGGGGAGATTGTTAATACAAATATCGTCATTAAACGTTATTTATATTTTATGATCTTTACCTAAGTTTTGTTAACTACAAAAGTAAATTTAATTTTTATAAAGCTTAAAGCATGTCAAAGTTTAATAGATATTAAAACAAGCTTTTCAAATAATATCTTCATCACTCAAGCATTTACATTTTGACTAATCATATTTTTGATATGACTCTAAACCATAATGTATGTTAATATTTTTAGACCAAGAATGTTTTAGTTTCTTAAAACAAAACATTACATATGTATTTACATTTTAACATATTTCCAAAAATAGAAAACAAACACATGACATCATGTAGTGCATCATTGAAATCCTTAGAAGATTTCACTAGATACTTTGTGTAGATTTAGACTCTACATATCTTACACAATCTTGGATAGATATGGTTGACTTTGGTAAGATTTTGGTGATCTTGCTGTCAGACCCCGGCAGCACCAAAACTTAACACGGACGGAACCCTTTTGAGGGATCTGTGGTCCGTGGTGCCTGCTGAGCATTTTGGCTATAAATAGCAAAGCCAAACCAAGTTGTTTTTCATCCCTTTCTATCATATTCGCATACATTCCTTCTCTCTAAAATTTCTAACTCAGTTTCATATCATATTAGTGATCTCTTTTGTAGCAAAGAAGATCAAGACATATTCAAGCTTCAACAAGTTATTGGAACTTGTTTGTTTGTTGTTGTATGATCTAGTGTTGATTCATACATCATTGTTGTACCAAACCATCATAATCTTGTGAGTGTGAGTGGTTAGTATTTTAGTCCTTAAAATACATTGTGTGTGGGAGTGGTTGTACCCTTGAAAAGAACTCGACATCTAGCTTAGTGTCGGAAATAGTGTGTAAGTGAAGTGTAAAGGTTTCTCCGCCGGTGAAAGGAGCTTGTTGACTAGTGAAGTTAAACTCTCGAGTGTGAGATTCGGGGAGTGGAGTAGGGCAAGGAAAAATAGTCCTTGTAGACCGAACCAATATAAACAACTTGTCGTGGTTAGATTGTTTCTTTCCTTATCTACTCTTTATATATTGTTTGCACATTGATTATCATTTACTAACATATCTAAGATCAATATCAATTGATCTTTCAATAAGTTTCAAAACAAAGTTTTTAATCGGTAAACTATTCAACCCCCTTCTAGTTTTCCACACAAGGGTTAAAACGAGGAGTGGTTAGAACAAACTACAAAACCTAAACTAACTATAACAATAACCCACTAATCTTCTTAATCTTGAATCAATGGAAAAATGATGGTGCTCTTGGTGGTGGTTTGTGGTGGCGTCGAACACAAGAGGTGAAAACAAAGAAAGTGAAAATTTTGTTTGTGTATTTTTGGTGAATGAATGAAATGGTACTAAACGCTATATATAAATTTGAAATGGATAGGTTCTTTGTATTTGGTCTTAGACAAGAAAACAATTTGTGAGAAAATTGTGTAGTGGTGTTGTGAATTTTAGAGCAGAAGGTATGGGGTGTTATTAGTGTGCCAAATGAATGCCATTTGTGTGTCAATTATACTGGAGTATCGTGTCATTCGTGAGCCAAATCTTTTGAGCCAATGCAAAAGCTCAAGTCATTTGCATTTTTTTTTGAGTGAGTGAGTATTTTTAGTGGGATATTTTGTGGGACACAATAACATTTTAGTGATATGTTATGAGGGACTGAGGGATGGTGTTTAAGTTATTGGTATGTTATTGAGAGGTGTATGATGTGGCGCCGATGTATCACATCAATAACGTGTTATTTGTATCTCTCTCACCTTGTGCTATTAAGATTTTGGTAAATTAAATTACACAAATAATAAATTAAGCTTATAATTGTTAAAACATGCTAATTTGACGTGAATCATGATTTATTCGGTACGGTATGCGTTAAATGGCGTTTTTCATGTTACGCGGGTTCAATGGGTTAAACGGGTAGAACAACAAATCCGTTTAACTTGTTTAACCCGTGTAATGTATTAACTTGTTTAGATAAACATGTTAACTTTGAAACCCGTTCAAGCAATTCAACTTGTGTAATTTATTTAACTTGTCATCCTATCTATAGAAAAAATAAATAAATAAATAAATAATAGTTTAAGGTCGGAGGTGAATACTTTAAAAAGCTAAAAGGTAAAAGACGAGAAAAGAATCCACCAGGAGGTGTGTGTTTGTTTATTCGATTTATATACATAACACTCTTTACACCTGTGACTTGCCGGCGGCATGTAAACTCACCCACCGGAGCTAACAACAACCCTTTAATTGCCATCTCTTTCTTTTTCACATAGGTCAATTTTCCCTTTTTCTTTCACTTTATTATCACTATTTCAATTCCTGTTGTTTTATTTATTTATTTATACAATTGGATTAGCATTTCTAACATGCATTTTTTTATTTTTTAGTTTAGTTGCGTTTACATCAGGATTTGTTTTATATTTATCACAAAATTGTGGTTTTTGGAACATTTTTTTGCCCTTGTGAGATGGTTAAGAAAAATGAATAAAAATGTTAATTATTAGTCTCATTTTTATATAGAATCAGGTTACGATGAAATGCGTTGAATGAGAGGGTATTTGTGAGTGGCCCAGTAAATAAGAGGTTGCGGGTTAGTTCTCGATTGATACACATGTGAATGTTAAGCCTTTCTAGACTATATGTAAGGTGGTGTAGTGGTAAGGTGTCCCCAAAGTCTTGTTGGGTGAACATCTTGGGATGGCTTGGGGAAAGTCCAGAAACGGCCACGAGAATGCCGGTTAGACTGCGTACATCATAGCTAGAAAGGGTATACTTCTCTGCGTAACCTGAATAGGGATCCTTTTTCGTTTAATGTTTGCCTTTTTAAGAAAAATGATGAAGGAGTTGGAAGACCTAGACTGAATTGACATGATCAAAATAGTATTGGAAGGCTTGATATAAACCCGTTTAAAGAGGTCTTAAAGTGAAGACCTAAATGCTTTTTAGTATGTTATAGATACTATTGTTTGTTCGAATTAATTGATTTACCTTATTGAGAGAATTGTTGTATTTATATTATTATATCATAGAAGTATGATAAGCTTATTGTTCTATTTGAACAGAATCGTTGCCGATCTTGATTTTAAAACTAATGCTTTTTATCTCATAGAGAAATTTATAGCTCTATTATAGTTTTTAATAGCAGCAAAGTTTTTGGTGGTTTCTTCTTGTGTTCTAAAATCGGGTATTATAGCTTTTCGTTTAAGGAGACGGTGAGATTCATTTCGTTTTCTTTATGTTATCTGATTGATTCTGAAGAATTTACTGCTGATTTTCTTATGATTGCTGTTTCATAGGCCTAGTGGCATAAACAGTTGCTTCCTCCGTCTCAAAATAATTGTCCATGAATTAAAATAACGTGCTGGATTGTACAACTAATGCTGTTCTTAGTTAGTTGAATAAAAGTTTTACCCTTTTTGTCTTGGAATTTACAACTAATCCTGTTTGTTTTTCTTTTAATCTGTTCCCCATACTAAATGAGGTTCTTTTAATCTGTTCCCCATACTAAATGAGGGTAAGTATGTGTAAAATGTGATCTAGTTGTTTCTACATTTTGTCCTCAATTACATATGGTACATGCTGTCTGCAGATAAATGGAGGGTGCACTGTCCGTAAGAGAATACCTCATTGATATGGGGTCAGATATGGATGACAAAGCAAGTGGAAGGACACCTACAGATGATCAGCTTTTCCTATTATATTTCATCATGGGCACATATTTCGGACCTGATCTCAAAGGACAACCTCCAAAATCAGTTTTCCAAAGACGTGCAGAGGGTCTTCCACCATACACTACCGAGAACCTATCTAGTACTCACATGAAAATGATAGAGCTAGAGAGAGTATACTACTACATACTTCGAAAAGCTGATCAATCCGTTATAGTAAAACTACCTTGGCTTCAAGAATTCCTTCACGGGAATCTATCGACCTTGAAAAAAACCGTAACGTTACCTTTCCCACAGTTTGATGATCTTTTTCCACCCGACAAACATCCTCACTCACTTTTCAAAGGTCAGTATGAAGCCATAAACAACATCGTCTTCATTAGTGACCCCAACGTCCTTTATATTGGTCAAGAGTATCTTGAAAGGTTTAAGCGGTTGACTAAACTAGAAGATCTCATTTTGGATAGAAATGACGCCATGCATCATACAACTGTTGATGGAAAAGTTTTGTATAATATCAACGTGCAGGAAATCGAATATCATAAAGAATTGCGACCAAGCTCTTCTAGTGGGCGGGAAGAAGATACAAACGATGCAACAAATGGTGTACCTTATTGTGATACCCCGCCGATACGTAGTGAGTGTGTGATAAATAATGGTGTGTTGGCTTTATGTGGTCCCGATGATTGTGTGCCGAATGGAATGAAAACCAGTGATTTGGCTGACCTTGGATCAGATATGATATTTCTTCCGTCTCATCCGACTAAGGAAGAGTGGATTAATGTTTTAAATGCCACGAAAAGGGGATGTGCACTGACTGGAACTGCTACAATGGGTCAGATTGGTCCAAGTATTGGAAATATTGATATTGGGGAAAGTGAAGATTCCTACATATTTCGTGTTTCACTTCCTGGGGTTAAAAGGGATGAAAGTAAGTTCTTTAGTCTGAAACTATTTATAAAATAGGCAATTTTGACCCATTTGCTTATGAATTGGTGGAGTTGGGTTTTGGTATAGTTAAAAGGGAATGGGTCAAGCGGGTTGTTATAGTATAGTTTTTGCAATCATAAATAGCACATGATTATCTATAAAAGTTTACATATGGCCAAAGAAGCGTATTTTGTTCAACCATCAACCTGGCCTGGCCCTTACAGACTCGTGCCCAAAAGACTTTCTACCCAGAGAATGTTTTTGATTCGTTACACGACCAGCCCATCTTGCCTCTGTTTACTGTTAAAAGCTTTCATCTTGCCGACAACGATTAAAATTAACTTTGTTATACTTTAGTATTTAAGGAATTATAGGTGGCAGCTTAAACCCGTTTACCACTTCAGTCCTCACCACAAGTTATTTTTTTACCAGAACCCTTTTGACCCGTTATCTAATCTGTTTGGTCGGCCGTTTTTCTACCACTAAAATGGTTTTATTACTTGTGAACTTCAAGATTTGGTGATTTTACTTCTTGTGACTTTATTATTTTCAACATTTGGCTCTATTAAAACATCTATTTTTCATATGCAGGAGAATTCAGTTGTGAAGTTGAAGATGATGGTAAAGTATCTATAAGGGGAGTAACTGTGACGGGTGAGAAAACAGTGTGCAGATTCGATCAAGTATTTGAGATGCAGTCTCAGAAACTTTGTCCTCAAGGGCACTTTTCTGTCTCCTTTAAGCTGCCAGGTCCCGTTGATCCTCAACAATTTTCTGGGAATTTCGGGACAGATGGAATTTTGGAAGGAATAGTGATGAAAGCACGACGAAGGGTTAAAAGATAATAAAAAAACTTGCATGTTGATGCATTTACTGATATGTTTATGTATTGCAGCATAGTTTTTTTTAGGGTTTTATGTTTTTAACTAGTTAGATATGTTGGCTACTTACGGGTTATGATGATCGGGTTAGGTGTTGTTTTGCGCTCTTAAACGCCTGGGTGACTATAGCCCGTGGCCCGTAGATGTACTCGTCACATATTATACTTTTCTGAATATAAAATCATTAGATATCATGACTTACTACCTTATGTTATTTCCTTGAAATGGTCGAAAATTGAAGTATACGCTCCTTGTTAGTTGGTCTGGCTTATCATACTAATAGACTTGTCTATTTACTACTGTGACAGTCATCCAAATTTTGTGATATTTAATGAATGTGTTATTTTCAAGTTTTCAAGATAAATTGATATTTCGATTGATGCAAGTCTGCCAAAACTAAGTGAATGCGGAAAATATGGCCGAGTTCAGGTTTTTGCAGCTAGCTGGAAAACGATGATGTTAATGACATGGTCATTATGGTGTCTCGATCGCCTCCTCGATTTCAGAGTGTCTAAAGTTTTCATGGCTTGTTGTATGCTCAAATCTTCCTGAAAATCATCTGATATGTAACCTAGCATATTTTGACATGGTCATTATAGAATATTACGATGATGTTAATGACATTGGCTTGAATTTTTTTTATACTGAGACATATTTTGAGGATAACCTTTAAGGAGCATCGCTAAGGATTATTTGATAAGTTGTATATTACTCTAATTTGTAGTACATGATTAATGTGTGATGCGTAACATACTAATATAACCAATTTTTTTTAAGTCTATCTTATTGATAATGATACATATGTAATTAGTTTCCTATTAGGAACATATTACGTAATCTTTATAAGTCCTTCTGTCAACAAACAAATATTTGATCATAACAATTGTATTGCTTTGATGGGGAATGTATCTAGTAAAACCGAACAGATACAACAAAAGCTTCTTGGAGATGAACAAGACAAAAAATATGCATATACATGCCAGATGTGCTTTAAACCCGTAACTGTAGGCAACAACAATATCGAGAACAGCAACATGATTTGCTCGGACTGTATGATCAAACACGAAGAACAGAAAACAGCTACATTCACTTGTGAAATATGCTTTGAACCAATGACTATAGCTGCCAAAAAGTTCATGAATAGCAACATATGCGTCCACCCGTTTTGCACCGAATGTATGATCAAATACATCCAAGTGAAGGTGGAAGAAGATAAAATATCCGACATCAAATGCCCTGATACGAGCTGCAAGAACTCGCTTGAACCCTTATTATGGCGTTCTATAATCACAAACCAACTTTTTGATAAGTGGTGTGATGTGCTATGTGAATCGGCAGTGCTAGGGGTTGACGGGGTTTATTGCCCAAATAGAGAGTGCTTGGAATTGATTTTGAACGAATGTGGTGATCGCAATTTGAAGATATGTGTGTGTCCTTATTGTCAAAAACCTTTTTGTTTCGGGTGTAAGGTTCCATGGCATGATGGTTATTCATGTGAAGAGAGCAAGAAGAGGGCGAGAGATGAAAACGATGTCGCTTTTGATGTTCTTTACAAGAAGAATAAGTGGCAGATGTGTCCCAAGTGTAGACATGGTGTTGAGCGTGTTTATGGTTGCAAACGCATCAGATGCAGGTATGTTCAGTCTCCTTCTTAGGTGTGGTTTGTTTTTACCAACAAGTACTTTTTTCCTCTTTTCACTTCTTTTGTCTGCAGGAGGGCAGAGGTTTTTTGTTTGTTTTTTTTCAGACATAAGTGCTTCTTTTCACTTATTTCCTCTTCTAAATTTCAGACATTATCTTTCACTTCTTACCTCTTCTTTCACTCCTTACCTCTTCTTTCACAAACCTTACATCTCTTTCTCAATATCTTACCTCTTTTACATTTCGGTCTTTTTATTTATGTTTTCGCCCATTTTTTACGTTTTCGTCTTTTTTTTACATTTTAATCCATTTTCTTACGTTTTCGTATTTTTTTCGTCCGTTTTTTTTATGTTTTCGTTCAATTTTTTACGTTTTTGTCTGTTATTTTACGTTTTTTTACGATTAACCCATTTGAACCATATTACAAAAAGATTTATAGCGCAAAAAAAGAAAAAAAAAAAAAAGAAAATAAAAGAAGTACTTCAATAGCACAAAAACAAACGTCTTCATCCATGCAGATGAAGACTTTAGATCTACCTCTTCTTCTGCAGACATGGTTTGCAGATGAAGAGGTAAAAGCTCTGAGAAAACAAACGACACCTTAGTCATACGCACTACACACACGACCACTCACTAAATATCAATCTATTTAATTACCTTAATCGTATTGAAGTGACTGTTCTATGACGAAGTCTAATTAAATCAATTTTGTCACGTTCGTGTTGACCGATTCGAGTTGACAAGCTGGCGGGTTAGTATAAACTCTACTCAAACACGATCCGTTTATTAATCATGTCAAGAAAATCACATGTAACATGTTAGTGACCCATTTAACCTGTTTAAGTTAATATATTAAGCGGAGATGAATCTTGATTATTTATCGATTCAACTAATTTAAATTATTAAAAAAAAAAAAAAAAAAAAAGGATATAACGATTTTAAATAAATGATGAAAATTACATACAAGTAACTATACAACGATTTAAATGATATTCGAGTTATAATCGTATTTTTTTTAGTAAAAGGAATTACCTTGGTAAAATATAAATATCAATCTATTTAATTGCCTTATTTAATCACCTTAAAGGTATTCAAGTGGTTTGTTCTATGCTACAAAATTGTTTAAATGTTGTAGTGATTCAAGTTATTGCCGATGTAAAATTACATTGGCCTAATTCGTTAGTTGTTCATGTTCTTGCAGATGTGGAACCGATTTTTGCTACGAGTGCGGGGAACAAGTTTGCAAACATAATCGTTGGAGTATATTATTTGTGCGGCTTTTCTGTTTGTCGTATATAATTTTAGTTGTGTATTTCACGATTAGGAATGACAAGTAAATGTTTACTTTTTAATATGCGCATATAGTTTTAGAAAAATCGCTAAATTGTGAACCAAATATTTGAGGTATGATCTGTTTATATTCTACCTTTCTCATACCACGCTTATGCGGGATTGAGTATCGTTGTTGTTGTTTCTATAGATAAATTTAGTTTTGTATAAAATGCATATATTAGGTAAAAATCATAAACTATGGAAAGTATTAACATCATCAACATGTTTATATGGTAACTCTAGTTCATAATTAGCCCCCTGTTAGAAAAATATTAGAGTAAAATACACGGTTGGTCTCTAATCTTATACATACGCATCACGTTGAACAAAAACTTGGCATTTTCATCGCCGGGAGTCCTTTTTCCAAGTTTTATAGTCTAAACTGGTCCTTTGACCATTTTTCGTTAGTCAACCACCTCAGTCGCCGTTTGCTTTGTCTTTAGTACAAGGGCACAATTGTCATTTCCTTATTTCAATTAAAAATTTCTGTATTATTGCCACATGTAATGTAACCCTCTTCCCGCCCCATAAACACATAGACTGTATTATTTTTCGTCCCAGAACTTTCGTTACAAGAATTATCACAATTCACAAACCCTAATTGCATGTCACAAAACCCGTGTTTATTAATCAAAAAACCGAAACATGGACTTTACTCTATGGAAAGTAAGAAGACATCCAGGTTATCCAGTTGATGATACCGTCCTGTACGACTCTGCTAAGAAGAAATACGATATTGTTTTTATTTTGATTATAAACATTGGAATTTCTAATTGGGGTATTTATTTTTTGGCAATTAACTTTTGAGAATGTCCTAAACATATATTGACATGTTTTCAGGTGGTAGATCTAATATGTTTAGCATGAGGGTTCATCACAACGGTTTCTTTAAATACTGGCCTGGTAGAATATACGTTGGAGGTATGGAAAATTTAGTTGATGTTGATAGTGTGTCAGTTGAAGAGTTGGATGTTCTTATGTATGAATTGGGTTACGAGCTTGGTTCAAAAAATTAATATTACTTTGTTAATCCTGGTAGTAATTTAGATAAAGTGAGAGTGCAAATTTAGAAATATTGAAAGATCTTGTTGATGACCAAAAGATGATAGAAGTTTATGTTGAAAATGGTAAGACAACGTTGGATGTTGATGAAATGTCACAAAAGTCAATTAGGATAGTTATTGCTGATGTGGATGCAACAAAGAAAAAGGCAGCTCTTGCTATTGTTCCATATTGCTCAAACAAATTGTTCTTAGAAAACACTGTTAATAAATCTGTGGTAGAGGATTTATGTCAGGTTACACATCAACCTTTCGAAGTCAATACTTTGGTACAATCTAATCAGATGCCAGAAATAGAACCCTTGTTTTCATTTGTTGAGGTCTGTCAAACTGAAGATGTTGTAGGTGATGTCAACCAGCATATAGATAAACATGTTGAGCATATCCAAATAGATAGTCCTAAAGAGGTATGTCAAAATGATCAAGAGTTAGGTCATTAAGAGGAGGAAATATGTAATCCTGTTGAGCATATCCAAAAAGGTAAATCTGTACAGGTATGTGAAATTGATGAAGCTTTAAGTGATGACAATGTGAGTGAAACAGATAGTTATGTGAGTGATGATGATGATATTGAGAACAATCGAGATGGAAACACAGTTGTTGACGAGGCTAATACTTTTGTGGAGCCTGATGTTGATGTTAATCCGTTCAAAGTAACTGAGACTACATAGTTACCATATATAGGTAGCTCCAGCCAGATATCAGATAATTTTTTTTTAAGAAAAGTGAGTTGGATCTGTTAGATGATAATGATTTTGCAAGTGGTTCTGAGAATGAGGATGAGTATGTTATTAGGAAGAAAAAAATGAGGGCATACAAGAAATAAAATTTAAGTGAGGCAGCACAAGTAAAGGACGAAATATATTTTTCTGTGGTCAAACTTTTGTAACTGCAAAAGAAGCGAAAGATAAGATCAACCTGCTTTCAATAAAGACTAGGAGGAAATTGCAACTCATTAAGAATGACAAACAGAGAATTAGGGTTAGGTGTGTTGGAAAAATACCTGTTTGTGCTACAAGTGAAGGTGTTGGGCTGGGAACAGCCCCAAAGAGGAAAACTGGTCCGATAACTAGAGGCCTTGGAAGGGATGTATATTTGCGATCACTCAAGGAGCAAGCAAAAGATTGCCCATGGTTGTTGTATGTAGCCAAAAATATAGCTAAAGATGTATGGAGTGTTCGAACTTTCAGGGATGAACACAAATGTTTGCAATCAAGAGAGATTAAAGCTTGTGACTACAAGTTTTTTTCAAAGTAAATAGTTAACCAAGTTCAAGTCAATCCAGATATTCCAATCAGGGCTGTTCAAGATTAGCTCACTAAAAAATTTGAAGTTCAAGTGTCTATGCAAAAGGCATTAAGTGCAAAAAACAAGGCAGCAAATGAGATTAGGGGTGATCATAAGCAGCAATACACCCTTTTAAGAGACTATGTTGAAGAGTTGCAGAAAATAAACCCAAATACAACAGTTAGGATAAGTGTACAAACTGCAACATTTGTAGAGATGTGCAGCAGCAACAACCGTCCAACAATTTGAGGCAGCCATGCTGGCATTCAAGAGTTTTAGAAAACCTGCCCATGCTTGGTTAAGTAAGATACCACCAACCCATTGGTCAAGGTCACATTTTTCAAGTACTAACCAAATCTATGTCTAAGTGTATATCTTTTGTACTATGACATTGGTCAACACTGTTGTTTGTATAACTCAAACATGTTATATAAATGTGTAGGGAGGGCTCATTCAGTTGTGTTACTTAATAACATGTGTGAAATGTTTAATGGGAAATTATTGGGAGGTAGGCACCAACCCATCATTACTGCTTTGGAATACATTAGAGAATAATGTATGAAAAGAATAGTGAATGTTGTGAATGTGATTGACAAGTGTGCCGGACCATTAACACCAAAGGCAACACTCATGTTAGACTTGATAAAGAAAGAGGCTTATAAGTACACCGTTTTACGGGTTGAAGGAGATAAGTATCAGGTCAGTGGATGGGGAGTGATAACATCAAATAGTCCTGAATATTAAGTGTCAATTTCCCCCGATAATGCTTGTATTTTATATGGATTTATGCTTGTTTCCTCTATATTTCACTTTCAGGTAAATTACGAGCATTGGAGCTAAGGAGACGCGGATTTGGAGAGTTTATTAAAGATATATGATAGTATGCCTATTTTGAAGATGGTACGGCGTAACTCTTCTCTCACATTACGCCGTAATAGAAGCGTGACTCAGAAAACCAACTCAACTGAAGCTTACGGCGTAACTCCCTTGATGTGCTACGTGTGTACAAGTTTTAAATTTATAAAATACGATTTACCAATTTTACCAATAACACATACGAGCAAGTGCACTCGTCCATTATAGCAAAATTTTGAAGGTAAGTCGGGATCGTTCGCAGGGATTTGTGAGTGAATCAGATTAACAAGCATAAAATCAACTAAGGCAATCCAAAAGCAAATAATAAAAAGAATAGATATAATGAAATTCAGATGATTAAAAAATACACTTGCTTAAACTAGTTTCTTATCCTTGATTAGTATGATTGTGTTAACCTCTTCTTAACATGTTGGTTACGATAATTAGTTGGTGTACTAATCTATTGTTCTTAAAAGTTAAACCTTCGTCAAGATTTTAGTTTATAAAAACAAGCATTAAGTTTAACCAATCAATTCAAGATCAATTCAAGTTTCATAAGTTTACTTTCATAAACTTAAACACAAAAACATCCGTTTGTCTTATCAAATTTGCTTAAGAAATGATCAATACAAAAGGTAACCAATTATAGACAAAAGGTTACAATTGATTGTAAACAACTACTCTTACGACCTTTTTAGATGTTTTCAATCAATACAAATTGATAATCAAAAGTGTTCTTATTACAACCACACTTTAGTTTCTTTGTTTGATCAAGAATAATGGGTAAAAATAATCATCCATAGACAAAATGATTATAACTAGTTGAATAACAATAAGTTCTTTCGACATTTACAATTACTATCAACTAGTCAAACTTGATTAACAAATGTCACTATGAAACTTAAGCACAATTGGATCTTAGAATCAACTTGAAATTGAATTAAAACATGTTCACACAATCATAAACTAATCATACAATAATCAACATCATTTAAGCAAGTGCATAAAGAAACTAGTCACTCATAACAAACATAAACATAAACTCAGAACTTTGAACATTAGAAAACATGATTAAGAGTCTTACAATGATTGGAATAAGATTACAAATGATTGAGTAATGATTCCCCAAAGTAATGGTGTTGACTTATTAGGGGTTTGACCTCTAAATGTTGACTTCTTAGACCTCCAAACTTTCCTGGACTTCTAATGATAAATTTGAGAGCTAAAAGGGATATGTTTGATAAGTAGAGAGTTGTATTGAAGTGTGTGTTCTCAAATGCTCACAAGAGGTCTCTATTTATACTAGTTCCAAGGCCTAGGGTATTAAATGTTGAATTTGGCCTCCAAGGAGCTAGGAAGGGACTATATTACACCAAGGGAAGGACCTAGAAACATTTGGAGGCAATGGGAATCTTAGTGATGAAGAAATAGTAGAACATGCCTCTCCAGCCGATCGGCACCTTGTCCAGCCGATCGGCTGGTCTTTTGACACTTACCCAGCCGAATCGGTTGCGGGCAGCGACCGATCGGCTGGTCCGTCTTCAATGGTCAAATTTGGCATTTTTCAGCCGAATCGGTTGCGGGCTGCAACCGATCGGCTGGCCTTCCTGAAGGACGGAATATGGACTTTTTTCTTGATTCTGAATTGTGGAACTTGCCTTCATTCAACTTGATCTTCTACGATACTTGAAATGCTGACTTGTGCTTGACATGCTTCAATGAAACGAAAATCTTCTGTTATCGGACATTCTTTAACTTTTCCTTCCGTTTCCCTGCACTTGGTTATAAATACTAGACAAACATCTTTTGATGTGATTAAGCACTAAAATCATATGAATATAACCAAATAACATATACAAAAGCACGAATAACGCTACTGAAAACATGTACAATCTGAGTGTTATCATCCCTCCTAGGATTACGCCGTAACTAATTAGGTCAAATGATGTTCCGCGCCGTTGCAAGCTACGCCGTAACTAATTCCACAAATATGGTGTAACCATGATTTGTTGAAGATATGGTGTAACTCATTCCTGATGTTACGCCGTAACCTGCTTTTCCAGAGCAAAATACGAAGAAATGGATGTTACGGCGTAACTCTCAACTTAAGTTACGCCGTAACCTGATCTGGCCAATAAATACCGCCCAAAATTCTGCATTTCTCATCATTCACTCCACACACAAAAGCAGAGAACGTGTGTAGGAGGCTGAAGGCAGATCTCGAGGAGCATACGGAGCCATCTCCAAGGGAGAAACCACTCCCTAACGATAAGCATTAGCAATTTATCATTTCTTTTACTTTCAATTCATGTATTTCGATATGTTAAACATTGAATCGATTATTTTAATTAATATGAGCGGCTAAGCACCTCTGGTGCTGGCCTAGTTATGATTCCTTGATTGTTTGTTTTATGTTTACATTGCTTCCGTATAATTGTTTCTAGTATATGCATGCATAGTTTGTTGGTAGCTACCCTTGTTTTGGTAGTTTTGAATGGCGGTAGTGGCTAGTTACTTAGGAAATATGACCAACTGACCCTAAGTAGGTAGACTGAGTGGGAAGGGTAAGAATTGACCAACTGACGACCCTTCTTCGCTTGTGCGATTTGATCAACTGATCACCTACCGTTTGGATGAACTTAAGAAGTTAGGGATGAGTGTTTAAGATGCTAGTGCCTGGGCACTCATTGTTATTGTTGGAATCACTCCTAAACCTTATTCAAGTGTTAGTTACTCATATGTAATAGTTAGCTTATTATGGCCTTTATGTTTGTTATTAGCCTTAAGCTTATGTAGAAGGCCCATGAGCTTAGGCCCAAGCCCATAGGAGAAAGGGAAGGAGTAGGAGTGTTGCCCTAGCTCCTTGCCTATAAATATCATGTAATAACCCTCACTTGAGGGTTGGTTGTTCAATATTTCTCTTTCACTATCACCTACGCGTAACCGGTCTTACTATATCGTGTGTGTGTGTTTAATATTGTTCAATCGCCTCTCTATCTTTCTTATAAGCTTGTGTGGTAAACCTTGTGACCTAACAGTGGTATCAATCGCCAAATAGTTGGGTTAACACTCTTGTTTTTGAAGTTTTTTTGTTTCGGTCTTACGCGTAAAAGTAACGCGTGCTTTGGTTCGCTTAAAAACTCGATTTTTTCACTTTTCAATCCAAGATTCTTGTACTTTCAACGTTTTAAGGTGTTAAAATACGTGTTTTTGGCAAAAAGTTTGGAACTTTATGCGTGGATCGTGTTTTTTAAACTAGTTTTTATACGAGGGTCAAGTCCTACGCATAACCTGCTTTTAAGAGCTTTGGATCATCAAGTTTCACACTTTTGTGTCTTTTGGTGTTATTGAAGCTATTTCATCACACAAAAACTGGTTTAGAAATAACTTTGAGCAAAATCAAATTTACGAGTAAACCTACGCGTAGTAAAACCCTAAAACTACGCGTAAGTATTTCCTTGGTTTGATCTTCATTTTCGTGGTTTATTCCGTGTTTTCTTACTTGGATAAGTCTGAAAATACGTCGACTTTGGATATCTTTTGCACTGTGAAGTGTAAAAGATCACTTGGGATAAAACCTTAAAATTACGCATAAGCATAAAGCTTACGCGTAGAAATCCTACGCCTAAGCCTAGTCTTACGCATAAGATAATCCTACGCCTAACTTTCTACGCATAACTTTGTGCCTACGCATAACTTTAGCGTCTTTTCTCTACTTACGCGTAAGCTAAATCTACGCGTAACTCTTGATTGTTACGCGTAACTTTGGTGTTTTTACGCATAAGTGTTACTTGGCTATTGTGATTTCTACGCCTAAGGATACTTCATCAACAAAGGTTCATTCGACTACAAAGATCCATTTTTACCAACACAAGTTTATCAACATGTCACAACCACCATACTCTAACTATTTCCCTTACACTTATCCTCATCCTCAACGCCAACAACAATTAAGTCCACAACATCAACAATGGAATCAACAACAAGCAATTTATCAACAACAATTTAATCAACAACATACTCCACAACTTGCTGCAATTCCACAACCTCAAATGGTTCAACCACCACCAAGTCTTCAAGTTCAACCGTACACAAATGAATTCAATCAACATCCATCAAGGAACACTATGAAGGAACCCACTTGGTTTGCAAAGATGTTTGAAGCTTTAAGCAGCCAACAATCAATTCATGAGGCTGGATCACTTGATAGACCTCCAATGCTCACTTCCAGAAACTACGATCAATGGGTGATAAGGTTCTTTAGGTTTTGTGATCTAAAGAAGCCACATGGAAAGTTCTTAAAGAAGGTTATCTTGGAAGGTCCATTTGAGATGCCTACTGTCATTGTACCCGGAGATCCAAATGCCATTCCACCAAGAGATGAACAAACAAACATTGCTACTGATGCAGACTTGAATCCTCAAGAACTTCTACACTATGAAGCAGATGAGCTTGCAATGGAATATATCCTCTTAGGATTACCAAACCCAATTCTTCGTAGTGTTGATGCTCAAAAGACTGCAAAGAAAATGTGGGATCATATTCGTCTTCTTATGGAAGGATCTGTACTCAATCGGGAAGATTTGGAATCCAAAATTTACTTGGCTTATGAACACTTCATGATTGAACCTCGAGAGACACTAGAGTCCTATCATCACCGATTTTCAGACATCATCAATGATTTGGATAAACACAACATCATCATGCCAAGAATTGCAGTGAATACTAAGTTCCTGAGTAGTCTTGGCCCTGAATGGGAGAAGTATGTCATTTTTCTCCGTCAAGCGAAAAACATGCATCAATCTACATATGGATTATTGTACGATTACTTGAAACCTCATGAAAAGGAAGTTGGAAAGGATTCTCCGTGCTCAAATTGCTCCACCGACACATCCGGAAAATCAACAACTTGCCTTATATGCTCAAAACAGTTATTCTCCTCAACCAGCAACTCAACCAACTGCTACAATCACACCACATGATCCTTCACAGCCTCAATCTCAACAAACTCAATTGGTTCCATACAACAACAACAATGCTCAAGCCCTTGTCAGTGAAGCTAATGAGGAATCCGATCCGTTTGAAGCACTGCAACAAGGATTTGCTATGATTGCTAATGCCTTTAGCCGTTATACCAACAAATCCAACAACCGTATTCGTTCCTCATCTAATACAAGGAATCAAGCAGTTGTGAACAATGGACGAGTTGAAGTTCAGAATCGTGGTTATGGTCGTCGGATGGGCGGTGGTCAAGGGTTTAATGCTGTGGGTAGGAATAACAATCGAGCTCCAATGGTGGAACAGGAAATGCTCGAATGGGTTGAATGGTCTTCGATGCTACAACCGCAATGAGAAGGGACACCTGGCTAATGCATGCCCAAAGCCAAGGACTAGGGCAGTGCTTATTTCAAAGAGGCTCTTCTTTTGGCTCTTAAGGATGAAGTTGGTGGAACTCTCACGCACAAAGAACAGAGCTTTATGGCAAATGCTGACTCAGATGATGATATGGAGGACTTGCAGGCCAATGCAGGTGTTATGTTGATGGCTAATATGCATGAGTTACACATGAGTGACACAGGCCCAGTGTATGACACTGATGGCTTGTCTCAGTACCGAACAAACCATATTTATCTCGATCTCATATCTCCGCCAACATCCTGAATCCGCAAGGCTCGGAATGTTCAAAATGCGTCGTCCACATCTCATTCCGACGATTTTCAACTAGACCCCGTAGTTATATTTGACGATCAAGATGACCAAACGGTTTCCCTATATAATCAAATTGACTCGTGGTTATACTTGAGGATCTCAGTAATGATCATGTTGAGACTCACGTTGAACACGCCGAACTTTTGCCTCATCCAGATTTTGCTCGTTTAATACAAGACCAACAAGCCATAGTGGAAAAATGTCATGCCATTAATCAGGACTTGAAATGCAAAAATGCACTGTTAACCAAGGATTTTGAATGTTTACAAAAGCAACTCAACTTTTTCAAAACTCAAGAAAAACGTGAAAACGGTTTTGAAGCCGCCTTTGCCAAATCTTATCAAAACGAAAAATATTTAGAAAGACAGATGCGTGATCTAGCCGCTTCGAAGAATGCTTTGTTGTCCGAAATAGAACAACTGAAACATGAACATAAAAAGCAAATTAACGCTCTCACCTTGGAACATAAAAAAGCTAAGGCCGAAGTTGTTAACTTGTCAAAAACAGTTCTCTGCATACAAAAAACATTCAACGAAACGAATAGATGATCATCTTGAAGAAATCATCGGCTTGCAAAACAAACTTAAAGAGTTTAAAACTGTTGTTTACAAACATGGCGAGTCGGTCACAGCATTGAAAAGTTTACTTTAAAACCAAATCCAAATGGATATGGACCGAATCTTGCTGATTACAAACCTAAGCTTTCAACCAAAGCATTCAAACCAAATCCCGAAGTTTCCAAAGTGAATATAAAATTGATAATTCTGTTATGAGTGTTGTTGAATATCATCGTCAAGAGGAATTAGATGCCGAAGACGAGAGTCGATCAAAATTAGAAAAAGTTGTTTACAACAAACCTTTTAACTATTCAAAAGCGGTCACTTTTGTCACACCAACGGATTCTTCTAACACACCAAGGATAATCATAAAAACACCTGAGTCTTCTAATGTTAATCCCCAACTAGATTATGCACAAACTTATGGTCCTTTACCTTCCATCAGTGAAGTAAACTCAAAACTTGAAAATCGCAAAATTCTCGATATTTTGACATTTTCATGGTGACCTCAAATCTTTACAACATGAGATAGAATATCATTCCGAAATCAAAGTTCAACACTTTCAATCGCCTCTAGCGCGAGAACAAAGAGACATTTTTCCGAAAAATCTTTTACCAAATGTTAAAAATTTGAAAAGTTGTGCATTGTCTTGGGAAAGGGACTTTCATAAGGAACTTGGATAATGAAGGTCGTTTTGAGAAAACGAAACATCTATTTCTAATACTAAACGTAAAAAGAAAATGTTGAGAAAAGATGTTGATCGACTCTTGGAAGATGTCATCTGTGCCGATGTCCATAATGTTGTGTTATTGAATTCTTTGTCATATGCATTTGATCATATCTCTGCGATATCGTTGATTCGTGGTAAATGTTGAGAACACCGATAATGTGCTTCGACGAGTCCTTAAAAGTTGAAAACAAACGATTGTCAAACGAACTTTCAAATGCAATACGTCCTCTTAATTGGTGTCAAAAAGATATTCACGATCAACAACTTGCTTTTCAACACAAAATCGCCCAGTTGCTTGCAAAATCTTCTGATCCTAAAATTGAGCAACTGGCTGATCAAAAAGTGTCTTTTAAGTGTCAAATCTCAAAATATGAACAAGAACTTGTAAAAGTTAAAAAGGAATATGGTGTTATATTTGATTTACTCAAAAAGACTCGTGATGAAGCATCAAATGAACTTGATCATTATCTTGCACACACTAAAGAAGTTATGCATTTTGCTAGAAATGTTCGGTCTGAAAATCAAGATATGATTCACACTATCTTCAAGTTAAGAGAAATGTTAGGAAAGTATGAACAACTTCCGCCAACCATCATTAAGAGATTAGCCCCAGTAACATTTAGTACTCATGAACCTAGAATACCTACTGCCAAATCACAAGTTGCTAACGTGCCTCCTTCTACTGAAACAGGAATAGTTGCGTCTTTTCCAAACGTCCGCACTTCACCGCCTAGGAGCACTACATCGAAGAATAGGAAGTTGCGACCTAAGAAAAGATCAATCAGGAATGCTAAAGTAGAAGAACACCCTAGGACTATGAATAAGACTCACGTTGCCTCCACTATAGATATTGCGTCTCGCAAATGTAATAGAAATAGTGATGTAACGAATGCTAAACCGTTAAGTACTTTTGATATTCAGTCCGATGCACCTTGTGTTATTTGTCGTAAAAGTATGAATTCCGATTGTCATGATAAATGTGTTGCTAAAGCTATCATCTCTCGTTTAAGGAATCCTAAGAACCGAATACCTCTAGGCCCACTAATCTTTCTAAGTCAGTGCTTGGTAGACCGCCATCTTTAGATTCTAAGAAACGCATTGTTGTCCCTGTAGCTCCCGTTTCACCTCCTAGGAATGTAGTACCACCTAGTGCATTCACTAAGACTAAAGCAAATACTAGTTGGAGATGGAAGAAATGGATATATAACACACTAGGATTTAAGTGGATACCTAAAGCTATTGATGTATGTATATCTACTATAACTGCTACGGAACCCTCTAACATTTCGGGTTCCACATCTACTTCTATTCCATCTGTGTCGTCTGTGTGTAATGCAGGTGATACCGATCATTCTCTGGATTGTTGATAGCGGATGTTCCCGACACATGACAGGCAACCTTAAACTGTTATCAAACTTTGTAGCAAAGTTCATTGGCACCGGTTAGGGAATGATCACTTCGCAGCTATCATGGGCTACGGAGACTACATCAATGGGAACATCAAAATTAGCAGGGTTTATTATGTGGAAGGCCTCGTTCACAATCTGTTTTCGAGAGGTCGGTTTGTGATGGAGATTTGGAAGTTGCTTTCGGGAGAAAACTTGTTTCATTCGTGATCTACAAGGAAACGATCTTATGTCTGGCTTGCGTAATTCAAGTCTTTACACTATCTCTATGCAAGACATGGTTGCTTCTTCTCCCATCTGCTTACTTTCAAAGGCAACAT
Organism: Chrysanthemum makinoi; assembly: GCA_910596185.1. NCBI lineage: Eukaryota > Viridiplantae > Streptophyta > Magnoliopsida > Asterales > Asteraceae > Chrysanthemum > Chrysanthemum makinoi. The sequence continues at coordinate 91,211,864 of OU343218.1, read as the reverse complement.
CAACAAAATCCTGGCTATGGCACCGTCGTCTCTCACATCTAAACTTTCAAACCATCACCAACCTTGCTCGACACAAACTAGTTGAAGGACTCCCACGGTTTCGGTATTCTAAAGATCACCTTTGCTCAGCTTGTGAACAAGGCAAAAGCACTCGTGCTCATTTTCCTTCAAAGGTGGAACACAGCTCTCAGCATGTGCTTCATCTTCTTCACATGGATTTGTGTGGCCCGATGCGCGTGCAAACGATCAATGGCAAACGCTACATCTTAGTAATTGTTGATGACTATTCACGCTGGACTTGGGTCTACTTTCTTCAAAGCAAAGATCAAGCTCCACAGATGATCATCACCTTTCTCACGAAAATACAAGTTCAGCTACGAAACACCGCTCGACTAATCGAACAGATAGAGGCACTGAATTTGTTAATCAAACTCTTCGTGAATTCTATTAGAAAGTGGGAATTCAAAGATCAGACATCTATTGCACGCATACACCGAACAAAACGGAGTTGTTGAAAGACGAAACCGAACGTTAGTGGAAGCTGCAAGAACAATGTTAATCAATGCTAAACTTACAGATTACTTATGGGCGAAGCGTATATCTGCATGCTATACTCAAAACCGTTCTATGATTACAAAACGCCACAACAAAACACCTTTTGAGCTTGTCCACAACAGAAAACCAAATCTCAAACACTTTCATGTATTTGGATCTCTTTGCTATCCGAATAATGATCGTGATGACTTTGGAAAGCTCAAAGCCAAAGCTGACATTGGAGTCTTTATAGGATATTGTGATAATTCTAAAGGTTTCCGAATCTGGAATCGTCGAACAAAGGAGGTTATGGAAACGATTCATGCTCATTTTGATGAACTTACGGAAATGGCTTCTGAGTATAATAGCTTGGAACCCGGACACAACCGCTTAAACTTCCCCCAAACCCCATCATCCTCTGAACAAAGCCCCCAGCTTACTCGTCAACAAATGGAAATACTATTTGCTCCTCTATTCAGTGACGATATTGATGAACGTGCTCCGTGTGTATCCGCCGCTTGCTCAACCCGATAATACTCTTATACCGATACACCTGCTACAACAACTAACGTTGAAGAAGCACCACCAGTTGACTCCAACACAACAGTTGAACAAACCGCTTCCAACAATGATGAATCCGCTGATGATGTTCTCAATGAAGTACCCCACCTGCAGATTTTGATCCAAATGCGTTCTTTAACCCGTTTGCTAATGAGATCGCCGCACGGATGTCGCAGAATCTTCAACAAGCCATTTGAATCCTCAAAATCTGCACAATGTATACCAACATCAACCCTCCACACATAGATGGACAAAGACCATCCTCTGGAAAACATTATTGGCAACCCGAATCAACCAGCCGTTACGAGACAACGTCTTCACACAGACGGTGAACATTGCATTTATGCACTCACCGTCTGCCAATCTGAACCTAAAACATCAAAGACGCAATGACAAAAGACAACTGGATTGAATCCATGCAACAAGAACTCAACCAATTCAAACGTCTTGAAGTATGGGAACTGGTTGAAAGACCAACAGGGTCTACGTCATTGGTCTCAAATGGATTTGGAAAAACAAATTGGATGCTCAAGGAAATGTTATCCGAAATAAGTCACGTCTGGTGGCTAAGGGTTATCGTCAGGAAGAGGGAATAGACTTTTAAGAATCTTTTGCTCGGCCGCTCGTCTTGAGGTCGTTCGGATATTTCTCGCGTTCGCAGCTCATATGAATATGACGGTCTATCCGATGGATGTCAAAACTGCGTTTCTCAATGGACAACTTAAAGAAACGGTTTATGTCAGCCAACAAAATGGATTCGTTGATCCCGAAGTTTCAATCACGCCTACAAACCGAACAAAGCTCAGTATGGTCTCAAACAAGCTCCTCGGGCATGGTACGATAAGCTATCATCTTTCCTCATTGCTAATAATTTCACCAAAGGTTCGGTTGACCCAACTCTTTTATACAATATCACGGGGCACATATCTTAATTGTTCAAATTTACGTGGATGACATCATTTTGGGTCTACACATAAAAAGTTTTCAATCGCTTTTGCAAAACTAATGAAGAAAAATTTTGAAATGTCCATGATGGGTGAACTCACGTTCTTTCTAGGACTACAAGTTCATCAATCACCCCGTGGTATTTTCTTGAGTCAGCCCAAATATGCCCTTGAATTGTTAAACAAATTTGGAATGAAAACCTGTGACACCTATGCCACACCAATGGCTCATACCAAGAAGCTAGACGCCGATTTACATGGGAAATTGGTGGACCCTACCAAATACCGTAGTATTATTGGGTCTCTCATGTATCTAACAGCTAGCATACCTGACATTGTCTTTGCCGATATCTTTGCTCTCGTTATCGGCCGCGACCAACTGAAACCCACCTCTCCGAGGCTAAAAGAATCCTCCGATACATAAAGGGAACCATTAACTTGGGGATCTGGTATCCGAAGGATTCGGGTTTTGAACTAATCGCTTTTCAGACCACCACGCAGATGCTTAGACTCACGGAAAAGTACTTCGTGAGCTTTACAATTTCTTGGTGATAAACTCGTGTCATGGCAATCGAAGAAGCAGGATTGTACATCGCTGTCCTCAACCGAAGCAGAATATGTAGCCATGTCGGCGTGTTGTGCTCAAGTCATTTGGATGAGAACACAACTCAAAGACTTGGTTACGTATTTGACGTAATCCCGATGTATCTGCGACAATCGGAGTGCCATTGCGATCTCGTGCAACTCGTTCAAAGACTCAAAATCAAAGCACATCGATCTTCGATATCATTTCATCAAGGATCACGTGGAGCAGGGTACTGTTGAATTATATTTTGTGGGTACAGAATACCAATTGGCGATCTTCTCACCAAAGCCTTGCCTCCCGCTAGGTTTAATGAGTTGGTCCACCGGTTTGGTATGAGGTGTTTGACTCAAGAGGAATTGGATAACCTCCTAAAACAGTCTTAAAAACCTGTCAAACACCAAAATATCTTTTGTAAATAAATTTTTCAAAAACAAAATACAAAAATATAAAACCTATAAAACAACAAAAATATTCTTCTAATCTAATTTTTTCTTTCAACATGGCAAGTACATTTCTTCCGTCAACACTTTAATCTTTCAAAATTCAGCATTTTTCCGATCAAGTGTTGAGGGGGAGAATACAAAGACTTAACTGTTTCAAAACATCTGTGTACTTGCATGTTATCATATCTCGGTTGTTTCTCTTATCAATGGTGGTAAATTTTCTGGTTCAATGACACTCCTCGGACTAAAATTAATAACCTTTCATCATTTTTCTTAAGTCGAGGGGGAGTGTCGTCATGTTTCTTTCTTAAAATCTTTATTTGGTAACCAAAATGGAAGTTAAATGGCTTTGTTTGAAAAAGGAAAAGGTGGAGGGACCAAAATTGTCAAAATGTTAAAGTCATTTTAATAAAATACACCTCCACCTAACTTACAACTCACATTTATTATCATCAAAACTAATCCTACGCCTAAAATTCGTTCATCAAATCCGTGTTTCAGATCTTCAATTTGTAAGTGTTTTTGTGTTCCTAACAAGATTACAAATAATGGTTTTAAATCGTTTTAAATGTTAGCGGTTAGATATTAACCTATGGTCGATTTTGTGTTCTACGCGTATGCGTATGAACACATAATCTTGTTTATGTGTTTGTGGCTAAAAGGATGGTGTCAAAATGTCTTAATAACATAAATGATACTTTTTCTATCCTCAAAACAAACCCAGATTCACGAATTGAATGAGTTTGAAAAATTAGGGTTTATGCGTGGTTTTGGGTATTTTTAAATGTGAATGTTTTTGGTCAAAAAGATTGTTGTGTAATGTTTATATGATGATGAATTGATGATTTCCAAGCTCTATAACCACCCAGAAACTCTAAATGATTAAAAATTTGGAATTAGGGTTTAAAGTTCATAAGTTTGGGCATTTTTGATTCTCCACGATTTAGATGTTATAACTTGGTTTATAGACTCTCACAACATCTTAGAACTACCAGAAATTGTTTGGTGCAAATCCCATGGCTAGAAATTATACGCGTAAATCATAACCCTTAGGGTTTTGACCTACGCGTATGACTTTCTACTCATAACTGTTTAACGAATGTTCATGCCATGATTTGTTGTTAAAATGAATTTTTGTGTTAATATTGATGATTTGATGAATTTATTTCAAGCTTGCTACGCTTAAAATTCAGAATCAAGGTCATTTGAATCTCTACGCATAAGGATTACCCTACGCGTAGTCATGTTATGCGTAAGAATAAATCCTACGCATAACTATTACGAGTAAGGTTCTACAATGGGACTACGCGTATCCTGTGAAGGATATGCGTAAACAAAGGACCTCTACGCGATAAGGTCTACTCTTACGAGTAAGCCTTACGCCGTAAGGTATAAATACGCCACGCGTAAGCTCCCTACGCATAAGGTCCCTTTTTCCTACGCGTAACATTTCTTACGCGTAAGTTAAGATCCTACGCATAAGCTTTGGTCTACGCATATGTCATTATCAAGCACGCTTATCTTTGCCAATTCTACGCCTATGCCTTGTTTGACCTTCATTATGAATTGTTACGTGTACAAACTTGTTAATAAACTTATCATAACATCACGAATCCAATAATGTCACTAATAAACTTAAACGTTTGATATGTTGTGAACAATAAGTGATAACATAAACTTTAAAACTTAAAGTTAACTAACTCACGAAACATTTCACGATGTCATTGGACTATTAGACAAACACGTAACTTAGGACTCGTAACAATCATTGACACTGTACATTCAATAACTAGACAATAAGACCTTCCGTTGACTAACACTATGTCTTTCGATATGTTGGTTCTTTTGGCTAATGTTTATTTCAGATCACGTGACATGGTGAACAAATGAATGTGGATGCATCAAAAGTTCTTACAATTGCCGATATCTTTCCAGAGGGTTATCCGAGAAAGATTGGAAAGAACAACCTTAGGGTTGACTTTGACACCCTCACATGCTCGGAATCTTCTTGTCTCATTGCAGTGGATATTCTCAGGAATCATCCCTACCGTAACATGCTCTCACACTCGCCACGCCCAGAGGTCTACATTCAACAATTATGGGATTCTATGCGAGAGGATCACGGTCAAAGTGCAGTGAATGTGACACTTAATCACAAACAAGTCACTATCACTCCTGCTGACTTACGGGCTGTTCTCATCATTCCCGACATCGCTCCAACCGACTTCTTTGCTACCCCTACTGAAGAGACAGTCCTGAAATTCTTGATAGATATTGGCTATGATGAAGCTTTAGGAATCATTACTAAGCACTCTCACGTAGAGTCAAGAATATTCCTCAACCATGGAGAACACTCTACATGATCATCACCAAATCGGTCTCTGGTCGTGCAGTGGCTATGAGCATCCCAAGCTCATGGAACTGCAAATTTTCTGGTCGTTGATCAACAAGAAGGACATTGAAATCGAAGCACTAATATGGGAGGACATGATGCTATTTCACAAGAAGCTTGGCTCCAAGATTCCCTATGTCAGATACACCAAACTGTTGATCCAGAGAGCACTTGGACTTCATCCCGATATCCCCATGAGGCTCAATGACCCGCTTAATCACGACATATTGATCGAACCCATACTATCCGTCAGAATCAAAGAATCGTCAACAAAGAAACAGGGTGCGGTATTACCCGATCACCTTCTGACTACCGAAATCAAAAAGCTTGAAACATACAAAAGGTATCGGTTAGCCGTAAAAGAAGGCAAAGTTGGTCATCTTGATGAAAGATCTTCTAGTACACCTACTCGGAGGACCGTAAGAGGCAAGGCCGAAGTGTCACAAGTACGAAATTCAAAGGAAGTTTCCCAAAAGGAATCCTCCTCGCAAAAGGATTGTTCCAGTAAGGAAGCCGAACCTATTCCTCACCCGAACCAAGCAAAGAAAGCTTCGGACGAAAGCTTTGAAGATACAATCGATCGAGGAGGTCCTCTACTCAAATCGAACCAAACACCTCCTTCAGCACTAAACCTCCAAGTCCACCAAATGACAAAGGAAAAGGGAAGACTCTGTTTGTGCCGTATGAATGAAAGCTCGATGAAGAAGAAGAGCAACTGGATACCTCATACAGAAGAAGTTCAAATTCCTTAGACTCCAACACGTGGCAAAAGAATTTGCAAAAGAACAAATGGGTGGCCCCGAAGGGTCAAGTGGTGTAGCTCAACCTTCACCAGATCCCGATGCGCGTTAATCAACCCGATAAGGGATCCGTGCCACCACTTTGGAGCAACAACAAAAGCCCGTGGAAGAAACTATTGAGTATGAATTTGAGGTACCGGTTAAAGAAAAGGCCGAGAAAGAAGAAGGTGACAAAGAGAAGATCAAAAGTAAAAGACCAAGAGAAAGATAAGTCAAGATGACGATTATGATAAGTTTCTAGACAGTCCCGCCGCCAGAGGAAAAACCTCTCGCACCAGAAGGACCCAGAGTCTCCTCACATCTCATCATCATCCGATTCTTCTTCTCACTCTTCACCACCACCATCAAAGAAATCAACCAAATCATCATCCAAATCCGTGAAGAAGCCAACTCCATCTTGGATCTCTCAATCTAAGAATCGAATCGTTAAAGCCGCCCAACAAGTCGAAAGAAGGACATGCTCTACGAAAACTGAATTGGTTTGTCGACCAAATACGATATCTACATGATGAGAATGACAAGATGCGAATGAAAGGGAGTATGTACGAAGCTCATGCATGATGATCTACAAGGGAAGATAGACATAATGATCGAAGGCTACACTCACAAGTACCTTCTGGATATCGTTCCTAAAGTCACAAAGGAGATGTTTACCAAACAACTATATCCGAATCTTATGCAAATAGCCAAGCAAACTATAAGATCAACACCCTTAACCGTCACAATCAATCCATCCGATCCGTAGTTTTCTCGGATAATGAATTGGTGGCCAAGCTTGTCACACAAATGTCTACACGATCCGGGACATTTATTTCGATGAAGGAAAGCTATTTCAAGCATTCTTTGCCGACTACCAACTTCAAGAAGCATGCAGATTCGGCGAAAAGTCTAAACGCCCTAGAGACGATGAAGATAAGGATCAGGATAAGAATGATGACGCTAAACGACGTAAGAAGTCCGGTGAATCATCTTCTATGCCACCACCTCCCCAACGGCCTCCTGCTCAACAAAGGTCTCCTCCTCGCTCTTCTACAGATAAACCTCATGATTCGAGACACCACCCTGCACTCAAAACCGGTGATTACTTTGAGTATACGGGTGGTGACGATGAAGAACACCATGAGCCCCTACAACAACTCACCTCTCCCAAACAAGTACGAAACCATAATCCTCATCTAGGCCTAAGAAAGAAGAAAAAGGCCCAAGGAAGATGTCCTATCATGGCTAGATGAAGACACCACAGAGGAATTTGAATGGTTTTCTACACTTGTCAATTCCACTCCCTACCCTGAAGAAGGTCAAGATCTGGTAGATGGTAATACATTGGAGCATGCTAAGATTATGCAAGAAAAGTTCCATGTGAAGAAGATGACGAAATCCAAGTTGAGGCGAATCAAGAATGAAGCTTTTCAACTGTGGAAAGACAGCTCTGAAAGTGCCATCGAGGTCGAATATCACCTTGAAAACATTGCTCGAGCTATGTCTAACAACATGGATTGGCTCAACCCATAAGCAAACATCGACTTCACCAAACGGGACAACCCTCCATACTACACCGACGGTCAAAACCTCTACCAACAATTGGCCAACCAGATGAACCAAGGATTCCATTCCGATATTTCTTCAACAAAGACTTGGAATTTCTTCTTCATGGTGGCGATGGATCAAGGAAAGTATGCTACATCTCTGACACTTCCATTCCCAGCCTAATACTCAAACGATAGCTATCGAGGAACGTGCCAATCACTTGTTCTCCAACAAAGTGGAAGCTTACGACCGAGATGCATTGTACGGGATTCATCATTGGCCGAACGCCAAGAATCTACTACGGCCGCCAGGTTCGTAAGTCTCAACATGCAAGATTCAGTTCTAAAAGTATCGTTGCCATCAAACACGTCGATCTCTCATCTAAGTGGGACTACATCTTCCTAAAGAATATAGTGGTCAAACGACAAGATGAAAGGGATTATGCATTCTCTGAAGCCGACTTTGAGAATTTGTCTATCAACGACATCGAAGACATGTACCTTGCCAAAGTACGGGGTCGTATGAGACAATTCTCCATCGAAGTACAACGTGAATTCATCAAGTCGCTGCTCATCTTCATCGACGCATAGTTATCAAAGAACGGTAGAAGATCTCCACCGCGGTTGAATCTTATCGCACCGTGTCAACTTCACTCCACCGCAGCTTGATCTACCCGATATCAACCAACTTCCTCAATATACGCTCATCGCAAACCTTTCGGCCGTTTACCGAAGTGAACTTCAAAGAAATTTCTTGATGGCGTGCAGAGATCTTCATAAGTTTGGAGATCACACTTTGAAGATGGTTAGGGACGGATTAGCTTATCGGTTGAAGGATATACATCAGAAGATTGGGTCTCTTAAGCGATGGAATTCTCGTGATCGGGGACGTGAAGAGGATCATCACCATGATTGATGAACGGTTGTATCGAAGGGATCAGCTTTAGAAGAGAAAGCTATGTTGGTGGTCCGACCGGGAGAAACATCATCGGCTTTCAACGCCCGACTCACACTCCGGCGACATCTCTCGACTACCCGTACCCCTTGAACTGCTTCTTTCATTATCAATTTGGATGTATGAGTTATTATGTCAATGGCTTGTGCACACATTACGTGTACAACCCGTACTTGTAAATAAAGGACCCTGTGGTACGCGTCAGTGCCACAATCCTTATATAAAAGGAGCGAAAGCTTCTTACTTTTGAGTAAAACCTATCAAACCTTTTTCTTTTCAAGGTTTTGCTCAAAAGAACAAGTACTTTCCCTTATGATTTTCAAAACCTCAACCGTTTATAACACTCGTTGAGGGGGAGTACTTGAATTAAAACTTTGCTCAAAAATTGTTCATAGTGGTCATTCTTCCCGCAACACTCGAAATGGTCATATTTATTCTCAACTTTTCAAAAATAACATCACATATGCCATTTTTGAGGGGGAGAAAATACGTGATAAGAAATATGTTGTGTAAATGCAAATGAATATTTGTGATATAGACTTAACCCATGAATTGACGAGATCTTAACTGTTAGTAACTCGAAAAGACTTGTCCGGGACGGGTAATAATTTCAAGCTAGTTCGCTAGTGATGTAAACGTGTCTCGCAAAGGACTTGTCTGAGTAGAATGTACCATTCGAGAAACTCTTGGTAGACATGAACTCCGACGGGTTTGACAACCTTTCGAGGATTGTCTACACCTTCAAGGTAGTTATTAGAGCTAGTTGTCACCTAAAAGCTGACAATGTAACTCTTTAACTATGCCACGTAACCGTGTCTCGCGGGGAATGTCTATCTTGAGTGAATCAATTCAAAATGTGCGCGCTCTTTCCTCTTTGTGCATTTTAACCGTTAAAACTCTTAAGCACATGTGGAGGGGGAGTATTTATGCAAAATCTTATCTCAACAATGGTACTAAAATGTTTTTCATTCACAAATACTTTGAGAGATTTTTCTACAGTGGTTTTATGGCAACATAGGTTAGTCATGGAGTTATAAGGTGACTAAGGTTAGGAATAACCATCCTATGATCCGCCAGAGCCGGAGGGATCTACCCAAGGACACCACAAATAGTTAGTATTTAGAAGTCCTTAGGTATGATTATAAAAAGGAGAAAATGAGAATTGGAGAAAGAAGGAGTTGAAGAATTAAAAAGAAATGCAAAGAAAAGGGTGAAAAGAAATAGCCCTCCAGATTATTCAACTTAGGGCAGACACCGGGTTCAATTCATATACTACTGGTTGTCACTTGATGACACCGGTATTGAAGATTAAAAGTCGTCATGGACCCAGGGACGCATGCACTAAACCTTCTTAAGCCACTCAAGTTTCTCTCAACAGAAGCTTGTTTCATTCTCACAGGGAACCCTACGTAAACTATCGGCTTTCTCTTAGAGATTGCTGGTATTGAAGAAGGAGACCCTCTCCCTAGTCTCCGCTCCAGAAAACCAAAACGCACTATTGAGTCTAGAGCCACGAGATTCATCAAAAGATCTCTTAGGTACACTTGACATTTCATCACTTGATATTCAACAATAAGAATTTCGGTGGTACATTATCGAGTCCTTCACCGATCTTAGCAATCTGTCGAGAACATTTATGAGAGGTTCACATTTGTGATCCTCAGTGATTGAATGGAAACTCCCGCCAGGTCAACATCAAACAGCCTCGACAAAGAAGTCGCCGCAACTCCCCGTGGATTGCGCTTAGTGGTCTCAAACGGTCTACAGTCGTGAGGTGATGCTTCCGTGTACCTCAGCGACTCATCTGAATCGTAGGTGTACTTCGGTACATCGTGTTATTCACTTGTGGGACTCGATTCGGAACGCCTTTGTAAGAATTAGAGTTGTGTTTTCACACTATGCTGTTAACACTCTCGAAGTTCAAACTTGTAAGTGCCGGAATCCGCTTATTACTAACCGCTTTAATGTTTTCTTCTTATGGAAGCTCTGGAGCGGAATGATCATGCAGATTCTTCTCATGTTCACGCCAACATCATCACTAATGGAAGTTCTATCCAAAAGCAACACAACAGTCAGAATGATTCTTCGTCAATACAAAGAATCTACAAAGTTAAAGCCATAAAGAACTTCATCAAGATCTTGAATTCCAACGCCAAAAGAGCGTGTGAGCATGTTGAAGAATGACGTGGAGACACCGGAGCAAATGGGCGCACTGAGGCGATATGATGCGACAACAACATACTATCACTTTCATCACAAAGAACAATGATCAAAGAACAAAGTTAAAGATGACGTCAAAGCATAACCGTTCAAAGAAAACTATCTCGCTACACTCGGGAGATGGTTCAAATCAAGGCAATTCTTCTCACAAGAAAGAAGAATGTCAGAAGATGTCAAAGCTACTATTACATCAACGCCTTCACCGCTTTTCATCACCAACACTTGAGTGTTTGTTACTCATATGTAATAACACTTGAGGGGGAGAATGTTGGAATCACTCCTAAACCTTATTCAAGTGTTAGTTACTCATATGTAATAGTTAGCTTTTTATGGCCTTTATGTTTGTTATTAGCCTTAAGCTTATGTAGAAGGCCCATGAGCTTAGGCCCAAGCCTATAGGAGAAAGGGAAGGAGTAGGAGTGTTGCCCTAGCTCCTTGCCTATAAATATCATGTAATAACCCTCACTTGAGGGTTGGTTGTTCAATATTTCTCTTTCACTATCACCTACGCGTAACCGGTCTTACTATATCGTGTGTGTGTGTGTTTAATATTGTTCAATTGCCTCTCTATCTTTCTTATAAGCTTGTGTGGTAAACCTTGTGACCTAACAGTTATGAATATTGCATGTAGTAGAACTTAATGACTCAGATTAGGGGACTAAAAACAACTGGACTTTCAAGGGTAGTAGCTTGATCTCCGGTGGAAGGCCTTTGCTGATAGGTTAGGACGAACTGACCAAATGTTGTCCTAGCGACTTTTACCCCCACATGAAGCAATTGTAAGTAATTAAACGTGAACTTAAAATGATAGGATGACTAACTAGGTTAGCACACTTCTCTTCTATTTATCACAACCCTTGACTTTATTTGCTTTCTTGCATTTCTTGTTTTAGTAGTTAATTAATCATTTCTACCTTAAAACCTATTAAAATCTGTGACACCTAGACTTAATTAGAATCCGCTCACATAGCTCTTGGGACGACTTCGGTTTTACCGAATACTACACTACACACGATTGGGTACACTGTCCGTTAGTGCATTAGGGTAGACCATAGGTATAACGAGACATTATAAATATTAAAACCTGGTCAGTAAAACCTGCATCAGGGAGATAAGTGTTTGATAAGGTTTTAAAATGTACCTTTTTGAGGGGTCGTTTAAGCCCTTATTTGATCACTTTTGTATCCGTTATTACTTAATATCGTTCCTTTTCACTTTTTAGGTATCTTGAAGACAAAATGCTAGAATGACACTTATTCGGACGAAAAGGCGAATATCTGAAGAAAATGGCCAAAGTCAAGAATCGAGACACTCAGCTGCTAAAACAAGGGGACGGCGTCGGGTGTTATCTGCGACGCCGTCGCATCGATTTTGTGACGGCCAAGAGCCAAATTACTTATTTACAAGTGACGGTGTCATGTTTTTAAAGAGTAGGTCGTCGCAACTCAGACGGCCTAGATTTGATCCGCACGACGCGTCGAGAAGGGGACGACGTCACAAGCATAAGGTAACGCCGTCGCAAGACTAACGTGGCCAAGACAAAACCCTAATAACGGCGACCCGACAACGTCGCAAATCAAAGGGTGACGCCGTCGCATATGTAATCTTATATATAGAATCCGAATTTTTTAGTTTTCAGTGTGTAGTCTTTTGGAGTAAAAACCTAAACCGAACCAAGGCTGTCTTGTACAGTATTTTAGGGTTCCAAACCCTATCTTACATCAAGATAAGTGTTTTACTTCATTAATTTAATTATGTCTTCAATTACTTGTGTGTATGCTTGCATGTTCCCCATGTCCGGCTAATTTACTTGTGTGTTTGCTTAGGGAATATGAAACTTAATTATTGAATATTGATTGGTTGTCTCTTATCTTAATTGTTAATGATCTAGTAATGCGATAGGTCATCCGTTGTGTAGTTAATGCTTGATTAATCTTTGTGAACCTTAGTTTATAATACCTAGAGTTGTTGTAGGCTAAACCATCCGAAGAGTACCTTAGAGTTAAAGTTTATAAATCCTAGAGATTTTTTAGGCGACACCCTTTGGTAGTTTCAAAGAGTTAGGGATAAACACCCTACGACCTTAGACACACAACGCGATTAAGAATAAGGACGTGGCAATTCAACCATCAATAGGTGATTATTAAGGAGTAATAAAACCTAAGTAAACACATCTTTAAATCATCATACGAGCACACAATAATTAGACATAGACTACATACACCACTAGATTAGAAAATTAGATAAGTAGAGTAATCTGTAGAAATACCAACCCCCAAATCTAAACCCCGAGATTCGTACATTTCCATTTCCTAAAAAACATAAAAAGATAAAAAATAATCTTCCTCAACCTCAACCTTAGCGTAGTAACTTCTCACTAGCATTCCTATTCCCCTAGAGAATGATATCAATTCCCGTGGCTTACCCTAATACTACACTACAACGATTTGGTTCACTGCCTAGGGTGTTGAGAAACTTGCTCGACGAAAAGGAAGTTCCTTTGACCCCGAACGACGCGTGTAGCATTATCAATTTTTTGGCGCCGCTGCCGGGGAATAGAATAGCTAGTTAGAATTTCACCTCGTTTAGGTTTCCTTGCTTGATTCCTATCAAGTAAGCTTTTTTCCCAATTTTTAACTTCCTCGTAGTCTATCCCCCTTCTTCGTGACCTTTGTTAGTAACCCCATCATGGAAGGTGATAACCAACCATCATTCATCAACCTACCACCAAATGACCCGCCAAGAGGCCGTACTCTTGGTGAATACTCGAGACCAAGCCACCTAGGCTATAGGAACACCATTGAGCTTCCCAACCAAGCCAAAACTACGACCCTGCGATCTGACACCATCTGGTTGGTGCAAAACGGATGTGCATTCCATGAACTTCGTTCCGAAGATCCTAATCAGCATCTTAAGGATTTCGTTAAAATTGTCGATTCCATCGACCTCGATGCTACTACTAGGGAGACCACCCGTCTGCGTCGCTTCCAATTCTCTCTACGGGACCAAGCTAGTAATTGGCTTGAGCGACTTCCCGCCGGCTCCATCTCAAGTTGGGATGATCTCACCTCTCCCTTCCTTGATCAATTTTTTCCACCGGGGAGAACCACTAAACTAAGACGAGACATCTTGACGTTTCAACAACTTCAAGGCGAGTCTCTCTACAAAGCATGGACTCGATTAAAGGACTTACTCCATAAAGTCCCTCATCATGGTATTGATCTTTGGCTTCAAATCCAAATCTTCTATGACCATACCGATTTCATCACAAGGCGATCCATTGATCAAGCCGCCGGTGGAAGGCTTAGTAACTTTAACGCAGAGGAATCTTGGGATATCATAGAAGTGCTTGCCGAGCAAAGCTATGAAGATTGGAATGAATCCCCTGAAACCTCCGTTAAAGTGGTTAATGCCATATCAACTCCTCTTGAATCTTCCAACGTCACCGAGGAGCAAATGAGTGCTCTTGAGAGAAGGATTGATTATCTGATAGTAAGGCATAAGAGAGCTCCCGTACAAATCCCTCGAGAAACAGTCAATTCCGCTAATTCCACTAACCACCCAACACCCTTCTCTGAACCCCCAAGTCGTGAGAAAAATCCTAATTCCGAACGACGCTTCCGTTCTACTTCCCCAATACCACTCTCACCAAGCTTTAAAGAACAAATGAGGGAGTACATGGCAGCTCATACGGAGAGATTATCAAAATTTGAAGAGGAGGTTTATAGGCAAAGAGAGGAAATGAAAGCAAAGATGACGGAAATGATGAACCTGGTAAAAGAATATACAAAGACAAAAGTTCCCGAAAAGGTACTAGTAAGAAGCAACGATTATCTTCCCACTTCATTTGTTAACGCCATTTCCATTATGCCTGAGGATGGAAAGGTTGAGGAGAAGAAAACTGAGAAAAGCAAGAGGGAGGAGGCTGAACCTAATAATGATCCCGAGACCATTGAGTACTACCTTAAGCACGAAATTAACAAAAAAACCATTGTTAACCAAGTGAACAACTTTAGGTACAATGAGGTTCTTAGAAAAGCCCTTGAAGGAAAAAAAATAAGAAGAAGAGTATGACACCATGCCTATGGGACCTCTCAGTATGAGCCGGTTCTAAAAAACCAAGAACTAAAAAACGAGACACCACAAGGAAATTCGTGATACCATGTAGCATAGGTGACATTGATAATATAAATGCCTTAGCTGATCAGGGGTCTGATGTAAACATAATGCCATTATCAATCTATAATAAGTTGACTAGGGAGAAGCTAGCCAAGACCGATCTTAGACTTTCCTTAGCAAATCACACCTATGTCTACCCCATAGGAATCGCGGTGGATGTTTTAATAGAGGTGGCTAATATCGTCTATCCGGTGGATTTCGTGATCATAGCTGTTGAGGAAGATAGAAACATGCCACTCATTCTTGGGACACCTTTTCTGGCCACCGCCAAAGCAACCATCAAATGCGGGGAGGGCATCATGATACTTAAAAGCGGAAAAGGGTACGCTAGGATACCCATTGTTCCAAGGTATCCTCTTAAGATCATGGAAAAGATTACGGGTGAGAATCCACAAGTCCCTAGCAATATGGTTAAGAAGAAAATGAACGATTGGGAAAAAGGCCTTAGAGATTTTATGGTTCAAGGACTACATGCAACATTGTGGAAGCACGATAAAAAGTTAGGAAATAATCCCACTTTGATACCAAAAACACAAAGGTACCCTAAGGAATTTTTAAAGGGAGAAAAAGTACTCTTATACAAATCACAGATAAGGGCATTACAAGGTAGAAACAAACCAAGATGGTTTGGGCCTTTTATGGTGAAGGAAACCAATCTAAAGGATAAAACCGTTACCATAATAGACGACGTTGGCAAGGAATCCGCGGTAAGCATACAACGCTCACTTTGAGGAGAGCGAAGGAAGAAGGTGACGGTAATAAAGTCACGTAGGGGCACGACTACGAGTCTAGCTACAAGACTTATAAATAAAGAAAAGCGCTTCGTGGGAGGCAACCCATGCTTAATTGTTTGCTTGTTTGTGTCATATATCTTTTATTGATTGTTTATTCTCATGTTTAAATTTGTAAAAATGCTTTATTTTGTCTTTAACCTCGTCTTAATTACATATAAAGGTATTTTACATAAGGGATAAGTGTAGGGAGGATTACACACGTTTTCAAAAGAAACGTAAACATGAGAATTTCAATTAATTAAAAGATATACATGTGTGTTTGTTCGAGTCAAATGCTTGTATCGAGTCATAATGGATGTTTTGCAGAAAATTTTTCCATGTTCTAAAGATGTAAATTTTCCGAATATTTTCCAAAAATTCGCGTCGATAACCCTACGTGTCGGATCGCAACCGACGGGCGCCGAAGGACAAAACAACTGATTACATTTTTCTCGCTTGCTACTTATAATTTTTTGGAATTTTCCGGTCTTAATTTTCTCGAAATTCTGTAAACATCCATTCCACAAGCATTATATCCTAGTTTAGTAGAGTTCTATATATATTATTACCGCCGATTTTACGCAAAGGTTTCGTTTGTTTTCTTCAAGTGTGCAAGTTTAATTTATCAAGAAGAAGATACATAAGATGAGAAGGAGCTTTTCACGCAAACGTTCTTCTTGAAGAATGTAACCACCACTTTACACGGATCCTACCGAGCTAATCAGGGGAGTACTAGTTTCTTTTATCTTTTATTACCTTCCATTATCATAAATTTGATACTTTCGGGAAACATTGGGGACAATGTTCAATTTAAGTGTAGGGAGGGAAAATAAAACAGGAACTTTGAAACTATGCTTATCCTTGAATGTTTGCTTTGTCCAATTGCATTTGTGTAATAAACCATGAGAAAATGTCGGTAAGGGTAATTTTGGCACCAAATTTAAAATTTTTCATGACATATAGGAGTGGGCCATTAGTCTTAATAAAGCGTCTTATGGATAGAAAGTTATATGACTAGCACAAAAAAACCCTTTACCACTTAAATTCCACCCAAAATGTGAGGATCGCCCTTAGATTAGTAGGAATTAAAGCATTCATCTTTAATGCTTAGTGTGTGAACCGGTAGTATAATAGATTCTAGAACATGTTTTTTGATGCATCCCGAGATCGCTAGTAAGACTACACTTGTGTAGTTAGGAATAACTAAATGATAAGAGGCATTAGGATAACCCTTGTTTGATACCCGTAATATAATTACTTCTTCCACATCGGTTGAGTAATTCCACCACACCTTTGCGTTGTACTCATCTTTAGTACACAATACCCCTAGTTAACCCCTCAGAGCCTATCCTTTTCGCGGTTCTCGTGATGTTTTGGAATATCAATGAAGAGCATTGTTTACACCCCACCCCCAAATGTACACCCAAATCGCCTTAGCCTATCTTGTATGCACTCACTTTTAGTGCATTATTGTTATCACACTAAACCCTTAGTTCAATTATCTAGTTGCTTGCATAAGCTGCTAAGTTGAGTCATATCTTTTGTACACAGTTTTGGGACGATTGGGACTCATGGGAAAAGTTAAAGTTTATGAAATGACTGGAAGGGAACGTTAAATTCAAATTCCCTTTATTTGCGTAATAATGTACTCCAAGTGTTTTGATCTTTTCAATTCGGGTCAAATTAGTGATTAGAGTAATAAAAACTCAAGTGTAGGGATTTGCCTATAAATCTCCATCATTTTGATGTTATCATAAAGGATGGTAGAGTAAAAGTGTATGAATGAAAAAAAAATCGAAAAAAATAGAAAAAGAGAAAAAGAAAAAAAAATAGAGTGTTGAAAAAAAAATACGGGCTACCATCCTACATCTATCTTTAAATTACGTTTGTTTGTTTCAGTTATCTAGAGTCTAGAGTGTCGAGTCTTGGCTTAGCAACGCCATTCTTCGCATGCTTGTAACATAAAGATTTTTGACTTGCCACCACTAAATAGCCTATCCCATCAAACCCTTTGTTTCCCTACCGTAAGCCTAACATTACAACCCTTTAAAAGACCTCTTTGATAGTCTATCCTAGGTGCTTACGCCAAAGCGATGGAGGTTTGATCTAGTCTCAAGCCTATGGTAATCTATGTACTAGGACCGGTTAATGAGTGTTTATCTTCCATTTCCAACTTGTTATATTTCATATACACCGAGAGATGTGAGTATCCAAACACCCCATGTGAGGTGCTAGTATGTAATTTACGTGCTTGTTATGACTTTATGGGCTTATATGTGTTGTGGATTGTTTAAACCAATTGCTTCATGACCCCTAACTTATAAATTAATTGGTTAAAAGCACATTTGCTTGAGGACAAGCAAATACCAAGTGTAGGGATATTTGATAAGGTTTTAAAATGTACCTTTTTTAGGGGTCGTTTAAGCTCTTATTTGATGACTTTTGTATCCGTTATTACTTAATATCGTTCCTTTTCGCTTTTTAAGTATCTTGAAGGCAAAATCCTGGAATGACACTTATTCGGACGAAAAGGCGCGAATATACGAAGAAAATGGCCAAAGTCAATAATCAAGACACTCAAGTGCTAAAACCGGGACGGCCAAAGGTTAGACACCGCCGCATCACGATTTTAAAAATGCAACTGACGCTCAAGAGCCAAATTGCTTATTTACGACGGCGCCGTTTTAAAAGAGTAGTTCGTCGCAACTCGCGACCTAGATTTGATCCGAAGACGCCAAATGAAGGGACGACGCCACAAGCATAAGGTGACGCCGTCGCAAGACTAACGTGGCCAAGACGAAACCCTAATAACGGCAATTCACGGCTCACAAATCAAAGACGCCGCATATGTAATCTTATATATAGAATTTTTTTAGTTTTCGTGTAGTAGAATTTGGAGTAAAACCTAAACCGAACCAAGGTTTGTAGTCCGACTTTGATTTTAGGGTTCCAAACCCTATCTTACATCAAGATAAGTGTTTTACTTCATTAATTTAATTATGTCTTCAATTGTATGTGTGTATGCTTGCATGTTCCCCATGTCCGGCTAATTTACTTGTGTGTTTGCTTAGGGAATATGAAACTTAATTATTGAATATTGATTGGTTGTCTCTTATCTTAATTGTTAATGATCTAGTAATGCGATAGGTCATCCGTTTTGTAGTTAATGCTTGATTAATCTTTGTGAACCTTAGTTTATAATACCTAGAGTTGTTGTAGGCTAAACCATCCAAGGAGTACCTTAGAGTTAAAGTTTATAAATCCTAGAGATAGTTTCAAAGAGTTAGGGATAAACGCATACCCTACTTACCTTAGACACACAAGATTAAGAATAAGGACGTGACAATTCAACCATCAATAGGAGATAATTAAGAGTAATAAAACCTAAGTAAACACATCTTTAAATCATCATACGCGCACACAATAATTAGACATAGACTACATACACCACTAGATAGACAATTAGATAAGTAGAGTAATCGGTAGAAATACCAACCCCCAAATCCAAACCCCGAGATTCGTACCTTTCCATTTCCTAAAAAACATAAAAAGATAAAAAATAATCTCCCTCAACCCCAACCTTAGCGTAGTAACTTCTCACTAGCATTCCTATTCCCCTAGAGAATGATATCAATTCCCGTGGCTTACCCTAATACTACACTACAACGATTAGGTTTACTGCCTAGGGTGTTGAAAAACTTGCTCGACGAAAAGGAAGTTCCTTTGACCCTGAACGACGCGTGTAGCGTTATCAGTGTTTTGTGAATGTTGAAGCTAGGGCTTGTACATGTAGAAGATGGGAGCTTACAGGTATGCCATGTAAACATGTTGTTGCTACCCATTGTTATATGAGCTTCAATGGAATGCAAGTAGGATCTGTTGAATCATGGGTTCATCCATGTTACTTGCTTAAGACTTGGGAAGAAACTTATAAACACTACATCCAGCACATAAATGGTTTTCAACATTGAAATAAGTTACAAGTGCCTACAAGCATTCTTCCACCTAAACATCATAAACCATTAGGTAGGCCACGAAAGAAAAGAACTAGGGCTTTAACTGAAAATGATAATAGTGACAAAACCAGTAACTTGTCACAATCTAGTAAGAGTGTGGTTTGTGGTATATGTGGCAATCGACACAACAAGAAAACATATCTTGGGCAAGGAGGTGTAATAGGAAGTCAAGGCAGTACACAACAGTCTCAAAAAACAGGTTCATCCAAGCCAAAAGTTACAACAAAGGAGAAGGCAAAGGTTACAGATCACAACTTTGAAGGAAATGAAAAACCTTAGTGTCAAACTGATGTTCAATCTCAAGGTGATTTTCAACCAAGTGTGGTCCAGTCTCAATCTGAAAGTCAAGTTGATGCTGCTTGTGGTGGGTCACCAAAAAAATTTTCGACTAAGACCAAGATTATAGCAAAGAAATCTGTCTTCACCACAAAAAAAATGTTGGTTAAGCATATGAAAGCCAATGTTTTCCATCGAATATGTATTCTCCGAAACATTATTTGCTGTCATTAAACAATGTATGTTTTTGAGCTTTGTAGAATACAAAATTTTATGCGTTTAGAAATATATCCATCTGAATTATGTATGAAATTATGTCATGTTAGTCTATGGGTAAAATTGTGTTTTAATTGTCTTGATTTTCCACTTTACCCATATCTACATATTTTTACAAGTTCATACGTGATAAGGATTTAAAACGTACACTTTTAAGGGGTCATTTAAGCCCTTAATCGACCACTTTTATATCCGTTACTGCTTAATTTCGTTCCTTTTCACTTTTGAGGTCTCTTGGAAGCAAAATGCTAGAATGATGCACATTTGGACGAAAAGGAGTGAAAACATGAAGAAAATGGCAAAGTCAAGATCGAAGCCACTCAAGGTGCTCAAACTGAACCTGACGACGTCCCAACCAAAGGGCGACACCGTCTCTCTCTACAGATTTGATAAAAAAAATGCACCAGACGGCTCAGTGGACGTTTTGCTCATAACACCTGACGGCGTCAGGCTTTGAAGAAGAAGGGCGTCGCTAAGACTTTTCATCTCAGACGGCCCGGATCCAGAATTAGACGACGTCCCATATGAAGCCCGACGGTGTCACAACTCCAACGTGATGCCGTCCCATCGATAACTTGGCCAAGACGAAAACCCTAATGACGGCTATCTGACGGCGTTCCAACTTTAAGGCGACGTCGTCGCAAGTGTAAATCTATATATAGAATTTGATTTTTCTGCATTTAGAGAGGTAGAATTTTGGACTAAAAACCCTAAACGTTTGTAGTCCGACTTGGACAGTATCTTAGGGTCCCAAACCCTATTTTACACATCAAGATAAGTGTTTTAATCCAATCGTATCATTATGTCTTCCATTGATTGTGTGTATGCTTGCTTGTTTAACATGTCTAGCTAAATTTCTTGTGTTTTTGCTTAGATCTATGAAACGTAGTTGTTAATTATTGTTAGGTTGTCTCTTATCTTAATTGTAATTGGCTTAGGAGTGCAACTAGGCTATCGTTGTGTTTAAATGCTTGAGTAATCCTTGTGAAAATTAGTTTATGAGTCACTTAGCGGATTTCGTAGTCTAAACATCTCAAGATAACCTTAAAGTTAGTTTATGATTAATCTAGCGGATTTCGTAGGCAATAACCTAAAGGTAACCTCAAAGATTTAGGGCATAGGCACACCCTACGACCTTAGAAAACACAATGCGTTAAGAATAAGGACGTGACAATTCAACCAATAATAAAAGATAACTAGGGAGTAATAGTATCTAGGTAAACACATTTTTAATCATCATACGAGCACACATCAAATAGACATAGCTACCCGTAGTATTAGATAATTAGATAGTAGAAGTAATCGGTAGAAGTACCACCCCCCAAATCAATTGCCCTGAGATTTTACCCTTAGCTTTCTAAAAAACATATAAAAGATAAAAAAGAATCATCCTCAACCCCACCTTAGCGTAATACACTTCTTGCTAGCATTCCTATTCCCCTAGAGAACGATGTAAATACCCGAGACTTACCTAATACTACACTTCAACGATTAGGTTCACTGCCTAGGGTGCTGAAAAACTTGCTCGACGAAAAGGAAGTTCCTTTGACCCCGAACGCGCTTCGTACGTGCATCAAGTTTTTGGCCCCGCTGCCGTGGAATATAATAGCTAGTTAGATTTTTATCTCGTTTAGGTTCCCTTTCTTGATTCCTATCAAGTGAGATATTTTCTCATTTTTTAGCTTCCTTGTAGTCTATCCCCCTTCTTCATGACTTTGTTAGTAATCCCATCACTTTTCATCATGAAAGGTGATAACCCACCACCACATCACCCGATTCCCATTGACCCACCACCAATTGACCTGCCAAGAGGCCGTACTATTGGTGAATACTCTAGACCGAGCCATCAAGGCTATAGGAACACCATTGAGCTCCCCGATCAAGCTCAAACTACGGCCCTGCGATCCGACACCATTCGGTTGGTGCAAAACGGATGTGCATTCCATGGAATTCATTCCGAAGATCCTAATCAGCATCTCAAGGACTTCCTTAAAATTGTTGATTCCATCGACCTTGATGCTACCACACGGGAGACCACGCACTTGCGTCTCTTCCAATTCTCTCTACGGGACGAAACTAGTAATTGGCTTGAGCGACTTCCCGCCGGATCCATCTCAAGTTGGGATGATCTCACCACTCGTTTCCTTGCCCAATTAATCCTACCGGGGAGAACTACCAAGCTTAGGAATGACATCTTGATGGTCCAACAATGTCAAGGTAAATCTCTCTACGAGGCATGGAATCGATTCAAGGACTTGCTCCATAAAGTCCCTCATCACGGCATCGATCTTTGGCTTAAAGTCCAACTCTTTTATGATCATGTCAACTTCTCAACTAGGCAATCCATCGACCAAGCGGCCGATGGCAGACTTGTGAACTCACCGTGGAAGAATCGTGGGGTACAATAGAGGACATTGCCCTCTATGACAACGACAGTTGGAATGACCCCCGTGAGTTGCCCAAAACCGTCAAGGCAATCTCCTTGCCTCCCATTGACTCACAAACTTCTAATCGTAGGATTCTCGAACTTGAGGATCAAGTCAAATTCCTAATGAGCTCCTACGAGAACCCTAAGTCTTTAGGCCAAGTGAACAAAGTCTCTTCCTTGTGTGAGCTATGTAGTGGTCCCCATGACACTCGTACTTGCACAAGACTCCCCGAATAAGCTTCCGTTGACTATGCTTCCTCGCGTACAAATGGAATGGGAGGGAGATTCCCTACAACATCCGGACCTAGGACTTTTAATGATGCCCGAGAAGCATGGAGGGGCAAACCCGACTATAACTGGGGACAAACAAAAGAATTCACTTCTAACGATTCCACATGGTCCCACGGCCCTAGTCAACAAAACGTAGAAGGGATGTTGCAACACCTAGTTACATCCCAAGAAGCTCAAATAGCCAAGATTTCGGACTGCTTTAACCAATAACAAGCCGAGATGGATAGGAAGATAGATAACCTTTTGAAAGCCATGACCAATAGTGATAGGAAGACCACCAAAAAGGTTAATGCCATCTCGACTCATTCTCCCAAAGCTTCCGGTGTAAAGATTAAGGACCCATGTAAGTACTTTAAAACTAGAGATCCATCTTCATCTAAGCATGTTCAATTCGTCAATGTTATCACCTTAGTGAAACCAAATGGGAATAGTGACGAAGCAAACCATGAGACTATACTTAAGGTTAGTGAGACTCCTAAGTAAGAATCGACCAACGAAGTAGACAAAGTAGGTGATGAATATTTCAATAAGTTTCCTACGGAAGAGGAACTTTCACGCCACCCACACTTAGTACGCGACCTTCGTCACATGTATGTTAGGAGAAGCCCTCAAATCATCTTTGGGAATCCTTGGAATCTCAACATACCATGTTGCATAGGACATCATTTCATGGCAAAGGCCTACATTGATTGCAAGTCCCCAATAAACATCATGACTAGCACATACTATAATTGGGTAATGAAGAAACCTATCCCAAATAGGCAAGACCCCGATGATCCTAAAGTTAGTTGTAATTTCCTTGGTAGAATTAAGGGATTGCCCGTCTATGTAGGAAGTTTCACGTACCTTATGGATTTCATAATTGTGGAGGATATTAGTACGGCTATAAACCCTAGATTATCCCACGTAATTCTAGGAAAGCCATTCATAGAAAACACCAGGATGACTTATGATCCGTCGTTAGGAATAGTTAGATTCAAGAATGAGAGCGATGACATAGCTTACGAAATGCCATTTAAGATTGAGAAAATTTCATCACTATCCAATGATGAAAAGGAACTTAAGCTATCGTTCTACTATAGGAATGAGAAGGATAAGGAGAAAGGAGTTGATTATGTGATGAATAAGATTTTTGGGTTCTATAAGGATTGTTTGAAATTAGGACCTGAATATAGAACCAATTGGGAAGAAGATGACTTCTTATAAAAATGGATAATATGACATTACTATAACACAGAAACCCCCAATAGAGATCGTCATGAGGAAGAAGGTGACGACAATGAAGTCACATAGGAGCACGACTTCGAGTCTAGCTACAAGAATCATAAATAAAGAAAAGCGCTTCGTAGGAGGAAACCCATGCTTAATTATTTGTTTGTTTGTGTGTCATATATCTTTTTCATTGTTGTTTATTCTCATGTTTGAATTTGTGAAAATGCTTTATTTTGTCTTTAACCAAGTCTTAATTACATATAAAGGTATTTTACAAAAAGATAAGTGTAGGGAAGATTACATACGTTTTTAAAAGAACATGAAAATGGGAATTATAACTAGTGAAATTGATATATATGTGTGTTTGTTAGAGTCAAATGCTTGTATCGAGTCATAATGGATGTTTTGCAGGAATTTTTCCAGATTCTAAAGGTGTAATTTTTCCAGGAAAACGCAATAGACCAGTTTCTATCATGACAACCTGACGGCGTCAGGATTAGAACCTGATGACGTCAGGTCAAGCAGAAACAACTTATAAAAAAAATTCGTTTTCTGTGCTACTTATAAATTTTTGGAAATTCTCAGGTCTTAAGTTTCCATAAAATCTGCAAACATCCATTCCACAAGCATTATATCCTAGTTTAGTTGTGTCATATATAGTTTTACCGCCGATTTTACGCGAAGGTTTCGTCTGTTTTCTTAAAGTGTGCAGGTTATATTTGGCAAGAAGAGAAACCCAACATTGGATGGAGCTTATCACATATATACTCTTCTTGAAAAAAGAATTTAACCACAACTTCACACGGATCCTACCGAGCTAATCAGAGGAGTACTAGTTTCTTTCTCTTTTACTTACCTTACTTTATCATAACTTTGATACTTTTGGGGAACATTGGGGACAATGTTCAATTTAAGTGTAGGGAGGGAGAATAAAACGGGAACTATGAAACTATTCTTATCCTTGATCATTTGTCTTGTCCTTGGTCACTTGTGTAATAAGCTATGAGATATATTTGTTAGGGCAATTTTAACACCAAATTTAAAATTTTTTATGACATGTACGAGCAAATAGTTTAGTCTTAATAAAGCGTCTCATGGATAGGAGTTATATGAGAAGCACAAAAACCGTTTACCACTCAAATTCCACTCCAAAAATGTGAGGTTCGCCCCTAGATCTTTAGGAATAAAAGCATTCACCTTTAATTCTTAGAGAGTGTATCGGTAGTATAATAGATTCTAGAACTTGTTTTGTGATTCATTCCGAGATCGCTAGTGAGACTACACTTGTGTAGTTAGGAATAGCTAAATGATAAGAGGCATTAGGATAACCCTTGTTTGAAACCCGTATTATAATTACTTCTTCCACATCGGTTGAGTAATTACCCCACACCCTTGTGATGTACTCATCTTTAGTACACGATACCCCTAGTTAACCCCTCAGAGCCTATCCTTTTCGCGGTTCTCATGATGTTTCGGTTTTCTGGAATATTAATGAAGAGCATTGTTTACAATCCACCCCCAAACGTACACCCAAATCGCCTTAGCCTACCTTGTATGCACTCACCTTTAGTGCATTATTGTTATCATTACTAAACCTTTAGTTCAATGATCTAGCTACTTGCATGGTGGCTAAGTCGAGTCATATCTTTTGTACATAGTTTTGGGATGATTGGGGCTCATGGGTAAAAGTAATATTTTTATGGACTGACGGGAAGGAACGTTAAATTCAAATTCCCTTTGTCTATGTAATTAAATAATCCAAGTGTTTTGATCTTTTCAAATCGGGTCAAAATTAATGTTAGAGAAATAAAAAATCAAGTGTAGGGATGCTTGGTATGTGCTAAAACACATACCTTTTCTATATCAATACTGACCCAAAATAACCAAGAAAGAGCCGTTTATTGCTAATATTTGTGGTTTTCTTGAGTTTGTGCTTGTGCAGGTGTGGATATGTAAAAACACGCAAAAAGGAACCAAATCAGACGGAAATCCGAGCACGAGAGATCAGGAGAGTTTGAGCTGAGCCGGAAGTTTGCATATTTCACCCTTGGATTATTTGAAGAATGACAACAATGGTCCTTAATGAGCATTTTCAGATTTACAGAATTGGTCCCTGAAGTTTCAGAATTTACAGAATCAGCCCTTGGTTAAATTGAGATTGACAAGTTTGATCCTTGAGAAAGATTGTCAGATTTACACTTTTGGTCCCTTGAAATTCTGAATGTACAAGTATGGTCCCTAAATTGCTACTTGGATTTAACTTAATTCCTTAAGTCCAAAATACTAGTCCTAAACCCCTTGGCCCAAAATGTTTACCCGGATTTCAAGCCCAAACCCAAACCATCTAAAACCCGGCTAACATCTCAACCCGAATCCCACTTATACCCGAGTCAAACCCCCACCCAAGATCCAGTCTACGAAAACTCAAAGAATAATAAAAAAATAAACCCGCGCGTTTATTTTCCCCCATTTACCCAGTAGGGATGAACCCTAATTACCCCGTCAGTCAAATTAAGCAATTTCACCACAATTAAGGGCACAATGGTACTTTCCCTGACACACCTCTGACACATGAGAATGACAAGTCACCCATCCGTGTGTTTTAGACCACGTGTTGCTCTTCCATTGGTCGAAACAAGTCATCAACATTGATCCAAGGGTTGATATCTAAAGATGATGCATGGGATATGATCTAAGGGTGGAAACAAGCTTAGAGAAAGCACACTTGATGAATTCGAGAAGCTTCCAAGCCTCAAGCTCAGCTATATATAGACCCTTATTTCATTCACAGTTGATGTATCTTATTATCTCATTTTTCTTTTCTTCTCTCTAGTTTAATAGCTTAAGTAGTAGTAGTTTGCAATTTCAATGTTTTAATTACTTTGTAATTCGTATTTTGTACTCAAATTTTCATTATTAATAAAATTTAGAATTTCATTTTCAAAGTGTTTGTTTAAGTTTTTATGATCTAAATCTACTTATTATCTCTGATTAGTGCTTATTTTAGTTTTATAAAACTGTTTTTAGCTTCTCTCTTCAAAAACTCAAAAAAAAAATACAAAAAAAAATCAAATAAAATCATTGGAAAATAAAAAATCATAGTAGATCTGTTTTGTGGAGTGATTCTTCATTGATCTACTGTTTCATTATGTTCATTTAAGCTTTTGATAGCTATTTGTGAGCTTATTCTTCTTTCCAAATCTCAAGTCACAAAAATCTCAGTTCATATCCGTTGCTACAGTTGCTGTTCTGATCTGCTGGTGTTGGATCTGGATTTGAATGATGCAGATGATGGAATTGGGTTAAATCTGAGCTGGACTTGGAATAGGTTAGGGGATAATTAGGTTAGAGGTTCTTTGTTTCATCATTGGCAAGCCATAGTGGCTAGGAATATTGTAAGTTCATCAATTCTATTTTGATCATTAATTTGTTGCTTGAATCTGTTATTATTAGTGTTGAATGATCTGTGTTTGATAGAAGTTTAGTATTAAATTGTGGTAATCTGTTTTTGGTACTTAAATCAGTGGTTAACTAGTGTTTGGGATAGCTGATAGATCTGTTATAGAAGATAGTAGTTCAGATTTAAGTGTTTGATACAGGCTTAGATAGAATAATTGATAGTAACTTTGGTCTTTGTTATAGCAGTTTTAATCATTTAGTCAAATCTCACATTATACTCTTGTTACTGTTAAAATCAGAAGTTTAAAAGTAGTACATTAGCTTAAAAACTAGTAGATCTAGCTTTTGGTAATCATCATTAGTGTAAAAACATCATAATCAATTCATTGTTTTGGATCAAATTTGAGTTTAGTCAAAGTTCCATATTTGTTCTTTAAAAGTCAAAATCTGTCAAAAACAGTTTTGCACCAAACTTTGTGAATCAATATCTGATTCATCTTTGAGTTTAAGTGTTTCAAATTTTGGGATTTAAAACTTCACTTGGTCTAGTATTGATAACACCTTTTTGTTAAATCTGATAAAAGCTTTTAAATCTCTTAATCAGCTGCTCAAGTAAGCTAGTTTTGTCATGTTCACACTCAGAATGAACTGAGTGTGAGACAGGAAAAGTGCAGACCTTGTACCAGATTCAAATCAGTTAGTTAGAGTCTGGTTTTTGGCTTAATTGTAGCTGGCCAGGTGTTCTATAGGTCTGCATAATTGGTTTTTGGTTTTGCTTATTGATTAAGCTTGTGCATAGGCTTATACATAGGACCTGAACCACTGTTTTGTTTAGATAAGCAGTTTGCTTAGATCCATTAATCTGAGCTTATATCTTGTTAGGAGTAGGTGTTATTAGCTGCAATTAGCTTATTTTAGCACTCATTAGCTTCTGTCTCTGTTTGGTAGCTTAAATAGCTTGTTAGCTTATTCTAGTAGCTTATTCTCTCAACAGTTACACTATAGCTCTTTATTCTCACACATAAGCTGTTGATTTCTAATTTTTCATAGATTTAGATATAGATTTTAGAATCTTCCTGAGAATTTCATAATTTTTGGTCATCATTAGCTATTTTTCTCATTTTAAAGTAGTTTTTAATTAATTTTTAATAACTTTTATTGCAAATAATTGAGAAAAAGTTCCAAAAAAAAAATTTTCAATTTTCTCAGTTTAAGAAAAATATAAAAAGCATAAAAAAGATTTTTCCAAATTTTTCCCATTTTATTTGGTATTTTTTCACAATTTTAAATTAGATTAAAATAGTTTAAATTTGTAGAAAATAGAAAATTAATCTGAAAAATACAAAAATAGTTTTAAAAAGTCTTTTGAGTTATTTGTGATTTTTAGAAAATAGTTTCATATTTTTCTCTTAGATTTTTATAATTTTTTATTTTAAATTAGTTTTAATAGTTAAAAATTAGTTTTTAATTTTTATAAAATCAAGAAAAATCCAAAAAGAAAAAAATAGTTTTAATTCTAAAATAGTTTTCTAATATCATTTCTAGAGTAAAAGTAATTTTAGGCATTTTTAGGATATAATTTAGACGTAGTTGCATTTTAATTGTGTTTTGATTAATTACGTTTTAGTTTTATTCGCACTTAGGATTTCCCGTAGATTAGATTTCCTTAATTACTTTCCCCATTCCCGTAGTTAATAATCAAATCAATTAATCCAAATCATCGAGCATTAAATTCCAAACCAAGAACGACGTTGGCAATTCACACCTCGTTGGGAAACGATTCGGGTTGACTAATCCGTATTACACGATCACACACGGGATTTGATTTATTATTCTTTTTCCTAAGAGAATTTGAATCTATCTTCGTGATCATTTTTGATATCGATATTGAGGTTTTTATCCATACACATAACCCTTAAGCCTTCATTATCAAAGACTCAGTGTCCGAGCCGTTTTAAGTTTCTTACGGCTAGTCATTCACAAGTGGCTAGTTTGTGTGAGTTAAGCTTGACGTTGTTTGGAAATTGAGAATCAATGCTCTTATAAATCCCTTATATTTTGATGTTATCGTAAGGGATGGTAGAGTAAAAATGTATGCAAAAAAAAATTGAAAAAAAGACTGTTAAAAAAAATGAAGAAAAACATACGGGCTACCATCCTACATCTATCTTTATGTTTATGTTTTTCAATTTATGTATGTTAGTTATTTAGAGTTTAGCGAGTCGAGTCTTGGCTTAGCAACGCCATTCTTTTCATGCTTGTGACATAAGATTTTTGACTTGCCACCACTAAATCGTCTATCCAACCAAACCCTTTGTTTCCCTACCGTAAGCCTAACGTTACAACCTTGAAAAGACCTCTTAGATAGTTGTTCCTAGGTGCTTATGCCAAAGCGGTGGAGGTTTGATCTAGTCTCAAGCCTATGGTAATCTATGTACTATGCCAGGTAATGAGTGTTTATCTTCCATTTCCATTTACTATATTTCATATACACCCGAGAGATGAGAGAATCCGAACACCCCTTGTGAGGTGCTAGTGTATAATTTCCGTGCTTGTTATAACTATTTCGGTGCTTTTACTTGTTGTGAATTATGTTGAACCTATGCTTCATGCCCCCTAACTTATAAATTGATTGGCCAAAAGCACATTTTCTTGAGGACAAGCAAATAGCAAGTGTAGAGATATTTGATAAGGGTTTAAAACGTACACTTTTAAGGGGTCATTAAAGCCCTTAATCGGCCACTTTTATATCCGTTACTGCTTAATTTCATTCCTTTTCACTTTTTAGGTCTCTTGGAAGCAAAATGCTGGAATGATGCACATTTGGACGAAAAGGAGTGAAAACATGAAGAAAATAACAAAGTCAAGATCGAAGCCACTCAAGCTGCTCAAACTGAACCTGACGGCGTCCCAACCAAAGGGCGACGCCGTCCCTCTCTACAGATTTGATAAAAATGCACTAGACGGCTCAGTGGACTTTTTGCTCATAACACCTGACGGCGTCAGGCTTTGATGAAGAAGAGTGTCGCTAAGACTTTTCATCTCAGAAGGCCCAGATCCAGAAATAGACGGCGTCCCATATGAAGCATGACGGCGTCACAACTCCAACGTGACGTCGTCCCATAGATAACTTGGCCAAGATGAAAAACCTAATGACGGGGATCTGATGGCGTCCCACCTATAAGGCGACGCCGTCGCAAGTGTAAATCTATATATAAAATTTGATTTTTCTGCATTTAGAGAGGTAGACTTTTGGAGTAAAAACCCTAAACGTTTGTAGTCCGACTTGGACAGTATCTTAGGGTCCCAAACCTTATTTTACACATCAAGATAAGTGTTTTAATCCAATAGTATCATTATATCTTCCATTGATTGTGTGTATGCTTGCTTGTTTAACATGTCTAGCTAAATTTTTTGTGTGTTTGCTTAGATCTATGAAACCTAGTTGTTAACTATTGTTAGGTTGTCTCTTATCTTAGTTGTAATTGGCTTAGGAGTGCAGCTAGGCTATCGTTGTGTTTAAATGCTTGAGTAATCTTTGTGAAAATTAGTTTATGAATCACTTAGCGGATTTCGTAGTCTAAACATCTCAAGATAAACTTAAAGTTAGTTTATGATTAATCTAGCGGATTTCGTAGGCAATAACCTAAAGGTAACCTCAAAGATTTAGGGCATAGTCACACCCTACGACCTTAGAAAACACAACGCGTTAAGAATAAGGACGTGACAATTCAACCAACAATAAAAGATAACTAGGGAGTAATAGTATCTAGGTAAACACATTTTTAATCATCATACGAGCACACATCAAATAGACATAGCTACCCGTAGTATTAGATAATTAGATACTAGAAGTAATCGGTAGAAGTACCACCCCCCAAATCAATTGCCCCAAGATTTTACCCTTAGCTTTCTAAAAAACATATAAAAGATAAAAAATAATCATCCTCAACCCCACCTTAGTGTAATACACTTCTTTCTAGCATTCCTATTCCCCTAGAGAACGATATCAATACCCGAGGCTTACCCAATACTACACTACAACGATTAGGTTCACTGCATAGGGTGTTGAAAAACTTGCTCGACGAAAAGGAAGTTCCTTTGACCCTGAATGCGCTTCGTACGCGCATCCATACGCATATTAGTTGTTGACTTTTACAAAGTCAATTACTGTTCACCCAACTATTATCACAAACAGCAATGAAGAATCAAAAATGGATGAACAACACCATATCAAGTTTATGTTGATACTCAAAGGTGGTGTCTATTCATCCATCTCTGATCATTCATCCATCTTTGATACTTGTATATGTGTTATGAGTTTGAGCATTTTACTAGGTTATCGAAAAGATAAAGATTTGTCAAATAGGTAAATTTAACTATAAATAGTGTTAGAGTCGTCTCATGATTTTCTAAGACCTAAAGCGAAAATATGAAATGAGACATTTTCGACAATAATTTTTTGTTGTTAATTTAAATAGTTTAAAGGACTTGTCAATAACTAGTTATATCACAAATTTGGATATCCGAAATTTGCAACGATTGTTCTATGTTGAACTCACTATTTTAGTTAAGTTTTTTCAATTCATATATCTGAAATTTCGGATAAGAGATTTATTTATCTGAATATCCAAATATTTGTAATTTTTGAAAAGCTTTTATGAGTTCTGAAACTGACATTTCATAAAACCCAACTTTTTAAAATTCTGATAAAATTTTCAGATATCCGAATACGAAAATAAAAATAAATACAACCTATCAAAAAAAATTAAACGACATCTCAATATTCCTTACTATCTAATTTTAACATAATATAGTATACCCAAATATATCAGAGGATTTGTAAGTTCAAATTAATTTCGTTGCTATGCATAAGGTATCGTATGAGTTTAAAAATTTTTAAACAAATAGTCAATGATATTACCACTTACAATGTTGAAACATTTCCCGAATACTTCCTTTTTTTAAACAACGATCTGATGCTTTGGGTCGTTCAAGTATTAGTCCTATCATGAAATGCACATCGGGCATACGACACATCACCCGATGCATTTGACGAGTACTTGCAAATTGATGAACAATGTTCATGTGATTGTTTACAAAACTTCACTAAATGCATACATACTTATACGTAGAGAAGTTTTTAAGAAAACCCGATTTAAATGTTATTTGACATATATATGCACCGCACGAAGGAAAACATACACACCCAAGAATGCTCAAGAGCATTGATTGTATGCATTGGGAATGGACAAAATATCTAAAAGCATTACACGAGCAATTTAAAAAGCGTGATCATAAATACCCGACTCTAATGCTTGTGTGTCATATGACTTGAGAATTTAAAATGCGTATTTTGGTGTTGCGGGGTTAAATAACGAACTCAATGTTCTACACAGTTGAAACTTATTTGATGACCTTCTTGACGATATAGCTCCGGAAGCTACATTTGTAGTAAATGTAAAAAATATACGAAATGAAATTTATCCTTAATGGTCTAGGTTTGTCAAAACGTTTTCCACTGCAAGGGATGAAAAAACAATGAAGTTTAAAAGAGTTCAAGAAAGTGCAAGAAAAGATATTGATCGAGCTTTCAGAGTCCTACAAGGTTGTTGGGAAATTTTACAACAACGCAAGACGTGCCTACTAAGTCAACATGTTACGAAGAATCATGTATTATTGCATCATACTACATAACATTATATTTAAAGATCAATAATACGCAGTTAGTGAATTTAACGAATTGTACGTTTGTCCACAACTGAATTTGCAATGAACTTGGATAACTGATGCGACACACATCGACACATGTTTCCAAAGACCTTGACACGTATGATAGGAAAGTGCACAACGACCTTCGACAAGATATTGTGGAGCATTTATGAAATTTTAATTACTAAATTGTACTCTATGTCTTTTTTATGTACTTTTTTTATGTTTTTGTTTTATTAATGGAATTTTAATTTTAGTTTAATGTGTTGTTTTATTTGAATAAATGAAAAAATTAATTAAAAATTATGGGGTCCATAAGCATCGTATAACTTTCGTTATGGAAAGAAGGTGTTTTTGTGCTACGTTAGAGTGGATAAATGATTACGTAGCAGCACTTTTTTCCCTATAATACAAGCACATGCTCTTGCA
Source organism: Chrysanthemum makinoi (assembly GCA_910596185.1). Classification (NCBI taxonomy): domain Eukaryota; kingdom Viridiplantae; phylum Streptophyta; class Magnoliopsida; order Asterales; family Asteraceae; genus Chrysanthemum; species Chrysanthemum makinoi. Next base: position 91,177,912 of record OU343218.1, on the reverse strand, counting down.
CACTGGGTATTCTAAGGTGTAAGTTGATGACGTACCCTCCGATCAGGTCGAAGGACACCCCTTCGACCTCAGTTGAATTTGCATTATGAAGACCCAAGTCTTTCTTTATAAGTCATTTGTGGTGTAAAATCATTCATCATTGACATGGTTACCAGTTGGGAATTCGCCAGCCGAAGGCCTATGCCCTTTGGAGTCTTCTCTTGAAGGCACCAAGACAAAGGAGAACATTGACTTGGTCTTCCCCCACGTTTCCACTATCTCCTTAGCTTCCCCGCCAAGACAGAGAGAGTGGGGATGAAGCCCTAGCGGTTTCCACAAATCATGGGACGCCCCCATGATCTCCGAAACGTATACTAACACTCTCCAAGCTTATTTCTTCATCTATAAATAGGTTGGACGAGTCATTTCAATGGTATGTTCACTCAACACAGTATTTCACATACTCTACATTACTTACAACACATATCACATACTTACTCTCACGCCGGAGGTGGTTCGAAGGGCCCAACCCCTACGTAATCACTTAACAAAGTGTCTACTATTTCTTATTGCAGATTGGCTACAAGTTTGGCGCAAGCATATCACCCCTCATACCCTTCGATCACCATCGAAGGCCTGGTCGTACGAATTATTGTACAATCAGTGGAGCCATCCGTGGGACCCGCTACAATTGGTCTCGTTATTCCAAACTTATAACCAGTCAATCACACTCACTAGTTTCATGATATGAATCAAGGAAGAGAGGATACTCCCCTTCCGGGTTTCTCGACATTGACACCAATCCCAGTCAATGATCCTAACAACCTTCCCAACATAACCGCGTCCACTTCCACCACACGATCTCACCCTGAAATAACTCCCAACAACCATGCTTCAACATCAGCTAACCCTGAACCGGTAATCAGTCCTGCGTTCGTCGAAGCTAACATCGAAGCACTAGAGTCTTTACTAAGGGCTCGAAGGAGGCAAACTCGGAACGTGGAGATGCAGAGGGATTGGAATACTCTAGCGATGAGTATGATGAAGAGTTGAAATGGAGGCTAGGCTCTTGGCTCCTGGGGCTACACGCTCAGTGCTGAGGATAGGGTCTCCGGGCAGTCGAAGGCTGAGTGGAAGGTCGGTTGGTTTTGAAGATGTTCCGGAGAGGGCTCCGACGAGAAGGGAAGGAACAATGGAAGGGTCCAATGGAAGGAGTCACCGAAGGGAGACTACGGAGGTTAACTTACCACCACTTTTGGCAGCCCATCTGGGGATAACTAAGGCAGGGGTCTCGTTGCAGCCTTCTCACGCATCCGGCGTAGAAGGCAATCCACCTAAAATGAATGGGGGAGGAAATCTTCCTCCTCATGGTATGTACCCTCCTTTTCAGGCTCAATCTTACCCCCATGGGGTTTATCGCCCACCTAATGGGCAGGCTAACAACCCTAGTGATGCAGGTTTTACTGACCAGGTCTTAATATTTATAGTGTCTCGCTATACCTATGGTCTACCCTAATGCACTAATGGGCAGTGTACCCGGTCGTGTGTAGTGTAGTATTCGGTAAAACCGAGGTCGTCCCAAGAGCTACGTGGATCGGAAATTAACTTAAGTCTATGTCACGATATTAATTGCTTTTAAGATTGAAATAATAAAATTAACTAATAAAACAAGGAAATAAAAGAAAGCAGGTAAATGCAAAAGACGTGATCAAGGAAGGAGAGTGGTGCTAACCTAGTTATTCATCCTAGCTAGTAATGTTTACGTCTAATTACTTCCAATTACTTCAGGTGGGGTCAAAGTCGAGAGGACAACATTTGGTCAATTCGCCCTAACCTATCAGCAAAGATGCCACCACAGGAGAAATCAGGCGCACCGTCATAAGTCCTGTTGTTCCTGGTCCCCTAATCCGAGTCATTAAGTACCGCTACATGCTAGATTTATAATAGTGAGTGCCCGACCGTTAGGAACTTAGACACTCACCCCCTAATTCTTAAGTTCATCCAAACGATAGGCGATCAGTTGGTCAAATCGCACAAGTAGAAAGGGTCGTCAGTTGGTCATATCTTACCCTTCCCATCTCAGTCCGCTCACCTAGGGTCAGTTGGTCATATCTCCTAGGCAATTGGCCTCTATTGCCATTCAAAACAACCGAACCAAGGGTAGCTACCAATAAACTATGCATGCATACACTTAGAAATAATTGTATGAAAATAAAATAAACATATACAAAACAATTAAGGAATCATAACTAGGCCAGCACCAGGGTGCTTAGCCAAACATATAATAAATCATATCAACAAAAATGAATAAATCATAAATAGAATTGAACATAATGTTTAATACAAATTACTTGATGTAGAGCTAATAATGATGATGATTGCGAGTGAATTCTTCCTTCAAAACTGGCTTCGGACTGCTGAAAAATACCCTAGAGTGGTGCCCTAATGGACCCCTGGGAGAGGGGTGAAGAGAGATACTCAAAAATGCAGTTTTAGGGCTGTATTTATAGTCCCCGATATAGTTACGGCATAATTAAATAAATTAATTACGTCGTAACTAAAGTTACGTCGTAATCAAATGTATTAGTTACGTCGTAACTAAAGTTACGCCGTAACTAATAGTAAATATACCAACTTCGTACTTTTCTTCATCCTTTCATTTACTTGAAACATTTTTGCACTAGATGTCGCTTTAGGTCCCTCATCGTACTTCTTCATTTATATTGTATTCCTTGAAGTAAATAAACTTCATATAAGTTGTCACCTTTAGTCCCTGATCGCACTTGTTATTTTTACTTTTCATCCACAGAGTAAATATTATCTTCATTTAGCCACGAGACTTCAACTCCTTAGCGCCCAAGTAATAATTACGGCGTAATTAAATTACTGAATTACGCCGTAACTCTTCAACCGTATATTTTTATCCGCTCCGTAATTATCTCTACGGCGTAACTAAATTACCATGTTACGCCGTAACCTTTATAAAAATAATTACGACGTAACCATAAGAGATGGTTACGCCGTTTCCTTCAAAGCTCATATTTACGCCGTAACATTATTAGCTCGTTACGACGTAGTCTTCACATAAAATCCAAAGGCCCTCGTAAATCAATCTTCAGAACATAAACTTGGCCTTTTATCACTTCTTTTCCACTCCAACGCCTCATTTATCCTGAAATGCAAATATGAACGAATATGAAAAAATTAAGTACTATATTAATGCAAATGAGGCCATAAACACGGGAATTTGATATATAAAAGATCAGGCTAATTTGATGTTATCAAATATCCCCCACTTGAATCCTACTTGCCCTCAAATAGACCCTTTAAATAATTCTTAAAAAGATATCTCCCAGGATTAATTGGAAGATATGAGTCTAAAAATCACCTAGCTAGAAAATTCCAAACCAAGAACCTCACAAAAAGGGAATTGAAATCACACTCTCTCTCATAATTCACGTGTTTAATATTTTTGAGGTGATCACTCAACTGCTCAGTCATGGCGAGTATTCTATCATAGGCTTGGCAAAGATACTAATCTCCACCACTAGAGTCTATAGATGCAGCTATTCTAAAAGGCAATGGGTTGACACAACACAGGCTTATGGGGTTATTTTGTCATTACTAACGAGCTACGGCGAAAGAGACAAAACCAATGATACATGACCAAATCCATGGCCAAGACACCAATGATTGCTCGCTCCTTCACCTAAACTCGATTCATGACTAAGGGAAGGATAAGACATGGGAAACATTTAATGGGTGTAAGATACGAAACAAATAGATTCCTAAGTCTATAGTCGCCCCACCACTAGTCGCATTCAATCCCATAGCAAAAATCGAGGGTCAAGAGTCAAGAGGTCTTCAATACACGAGTCAATGCATATAAAATGTAGTGTAGTGCCTCATGATCTCCATAAACTTAGGCAAATAAGATGCATTAACTCGGCCTTCATCATCAATTAAAAAAAAGTATGTGCTATAAAAAATTTTAAAACTTTGGTACTTTTAGCACATATTTTAACCAAAATCAACCATTTCTATCTCCCATCCCCCCACTTGAAATGTACAATGTCCCCATTGTACGAATATTGATTAAAATTTGAAAGGCGAGATAGAAATGTCCGGGTTTCTAATTTTATCCGTAAGACACAACGGATATGTAAAAAAAAAAATAAATAGCCCCAATTGAAACAAGGCGAGAATACTCAACACAATACGACACATAAGCTGATTTATACGATCAGCAATAAACAACTAATAAACTCTTATTTGCATTCTCATCATTTTTTTTTCTTTTTTTCTTTTTTTTTGACTTTTTTTTTTATTTTTTTTTTATTTTTTTTATGCAAGACAAGGTATACATGAATAAAAAATTAAAACAATACGAACAAATAAAGCATCCCCCCACTTGAGATCAACTATTATCTAAACCCGATTTTCTTCCAAAACCCTTTATTCAAAACCCGCGACTTTCACTAATGGAACCATAATTAACCAACAGCGTCCGGACCATGGACATAAGAAACTACAGGGTAGGCTAGGCGATAGGTGTAACGAAACAGTTATATTGGGTGAACAAAATGAAAGGAAAGGCTTTGAAGGGTGTATCTAGGGGTATCTTGCATTAATGGTGAGTGCAATAAAAAGGGTTTAACAGGGGGATTGACTAATCGATGTGAAAAATCAATATACACAATACATATGTGGGCTATTTGGGTTTAATCCTAAAATTGCCTTAAATCCTAGCTGCACCGATCACACCAAGTTACCTCAGTGTAATGCTCATGATAATGGTCTCGAAAAGATATACAAGGCCAAGTTCTAAAGTCTACTACAGCCACCGGCACACTCATTTTTATGGAATTATGTATAAGGGGAAAACGGAAAGGCTTATCCTCACACAATGGAAATATAGGGTAGGTTTCCTCAGTCTAGATTAATCCAGTTAAGTAATGAAAAACATGTCAAAATTTTACTAATGAAACACTTTTCATCAAAAACTAGAAAAATAAGGGCAAGTAAAATCAAGCGGGTGTCTATGTCTAATACCTTCCCCCCACTGGGGTCATACTTAAGCATATAAATGAAAGATAAGAAGGGTTAGAATTGGAACAGAAAACTCCCCTGGATTTGCTCGGCATGATCGAAGACACACGAACAAACGTGTCCCGCTTTGAGATTCATGAGCAAACTTTAATAACCTGAATTCACATACGACAACCAAACGCATCATACTAGAAAAAAAACAAGCAATAAAAGAAAAAGAAAAACCTAACTCACTTTCGTAGGAATCACGGTTGCATTTAGCGCATGCAACAAGCCTTTTAAACCACTTGGTGTCCCAAGTGGACGAGTGAAGTCTCGTGAGGGTTTACAGGGAACACACCCACAAAGTTCATTTAAAAACTAATACAAGGTTACTGTGTTTTAAAATGAAAGAATTAAAGCAGAGGAAAGTTACGTCGTAACTCCTACGAGGGAGTTACGCCGTAACTGGCAAAACCTGTTATGAGTTGTAAAGCGATTAGTTACGGCGTAACTACTAAGATGGTATTACGCCGTAATTGGTAATGCGTCAAGAATTCTGCTGCTAAAATGTTGGTTACGGCGTAATCACTAAGATGAGTTACGCCGTAACTCTGGTCAGATCAACAAACTGCAGCAACAATTACTTCCTCGTATCCTGCAAAATTGGTTAGAAAACACGAAACCCAACTATACTAAAAAAACTGAGAAAGAAAAGATAGGCATGGGGTGCCTCCCACGAAGCGCTTGTTTTTGTTCGAGTCACGAGCTTGACTCCACCCTTATTTACTACGTAAAAGGGTGTTCATCCCCTCACTTGAAATCAAGTGTGGGTGAAAATAGCAATAAACACCATGAGGGTGTGAATTTGCTATGGGGTGGGGAAATGATAAATTATGATAATACCTTAAAGGAGATGTCATTTCCCTCCATACCTTACCCATTTTAGTTGATGGCATTGATGATTGGTTCACCTCGTGACGTGGCTGATTAATTGGCTCGTATGTCTTCTCGTTAATCACTGAAGTGTCCAAGATCTTGTCCTCTAATACCATTGCAAGATCAACTAAAATTGGTTCAGTAGCCGAAGCTACATAACCATTATCAGGTGATGTGATAGGTTGCACGATTTCATCCATAATTTCAGCATCCTGAATAAAAAAACAAGCAAGATTGTTAGGAATAAAAGAAGAGTTAGAAGTAATACCGTTTTGTGTTGTGGTTGATTCCTCATTAGCTTGTGGCGTTGCTTCATCACTCTGTAAGTTCTTTGCTTCCATTTTCTTTGATTGATCATTGCCTGTTTCTTCATCTCTCGCAACCTTTAAACGTCCTGGAAATGGGATAGGTAGGACATAAGGTCTGATATGAGGAACCGGCTCCTCGTTGTTGACTTCTTTCATTTTTCCCACCGTTGCTTTGATAGTTCCAACCGCATTCTTTTTACTTTCCAGGACCTTTTGGTTTAATTTATCAAGCATATCCTCCAAGCTTTTCCTCTTAGCATCAAGCTTCTCTAAATTCAAGTCCGCGCCCTCCTTGAATTTCCTAATCATTTCGCCATTCGAGCCGTGCATCCTTATAATATTATCTGAGAATTTATTGACTGCTTCCTCCAATGACTCAACATACCTGACCTGCTCATATTCATCTTGGAGATAGTGTTCTTGTATAGCATGAATGCTTTCCTTAGCCATCTTCATATCACATCGAAGTCTATCAATATGCTTGGTGATGTCACCAATGTCATCCAAGCCTTTGCTATTTGTTACCCAAGTGGTTGCTCCATCATACCAATTTCGTGAATGGTCAGCCATCTTTTCAATTGATCTAAGGGCTTGTGCAGGTGGCATTGTAGGGATAGGTCCTTGAGAGTCGAGCATTTGGCGGGACGGGATGTTTAGACTTTTGTAGAAAATAAGGACCATCTGATGGTTGCTGATATCATGCGTTGGGAATCTGTAGAGAGGGTCATTATATCTTTCCCAAGATTCATAAAGCGTTTCATCCATCTTCTGTCTGAAACTCCTTATCTCATCCATCTTCTTGGAAATCTTTGAAGGAGGGCAATATCTCGGAATGAACGCTTTCTTCAAAAGATTCCACGTGTTGATTGACCCCGCAAGAAGCATCTTCATCCATCTTCTGGCTGCACCAGTGAGTGTAATTGGGAACACTCTAAGCATTAATGCATCTTGAGAAACTCCTGGAGTGTGGAAAAGATCTGCGATCTCTAATACACTTCGCACATGCAGGTGGGCATCATCATCGTTAGTTCCCGCGAAAAGCTTTTGTCTAAGTTCCCTCATGAACTGGCAGCTGATCTCAAACTCGATGTCATCATTCAATTCGGGGCATAACACACCCGATCTTTGGTTATCTTGAGTCAAAGCAATATATTCTTCCATAGTGAGCATGTCAAAATCTGAATTCTCCATATCCTGAAATATCAAAAACAAACAAAAACAGAAAAGAAAAGGAAAAGAAAACTAAAAATAAAAGAAAATAAAAGAAAGACTCAAATTAAAATCCTAAATAGCTCCCCGGCAGCGGCGCCAAAAACTTGATGCAGGTTTTACTGACCAGGTCTTAATATTTATAGTGTCTCGCTATACATATGGTCTACCCTAATGCACTAACGGGCAGTGTACCCGGTCGTGTGTAGTGTAGTATTCGGTAAAACCGAGGTCGTCCCAAGAGCTACGTGGATCGGAAATTAACTTAAGTCTATGTCACGATATTAATTGCTTTTAAGATTGAAATAATAAAATTAACTAATAAAACAAGGAAATAAAAGAAAGCAGGTAAATGCAAAAGATGTGATCAATGAAGGAGAGTGGTGCTAACCTAGTTATTCATCCTAGCTAGTAATGTTTACGTGTAATTACTTTCAATTACTTCAGGTGGGGTCAAAGTCGAGAGGACAACATTTGGTCAATTCGCCCTAACCTATCAGCAAAGATGCCACCACAGGAGAAATCAGGCGCACCGTCATAAGTCCTGTTGTTCCTGGTCCCCTAAGCCGAGTCATTAAGTACCGCTACATGCTAGATTTATAATAGTGAGTGATCGACCGTTAGGAACTTAGACACTCACCCCCTAATTCTTAAGTTCATCCAAACGATAGGTGATCAGTTGGTCAAATCGCACAAGTAGAAAGGGTCGTCAGTTGGTCATATCTTACCCTTCCCGTCTCAGTCCGATCACCTAGGGTCAGTTGGTCTTATCTCCTAGGAAATTGGCCTTTATCGCCATTCAAAACTACCGAACCAAGGGTGGCTACCAATAAACTATGCATGCATACACTTAGAAATAATTGTATGGAAATAAAATAAACATATACAAAACAATTAAGGAATCATAACTAGGCCAGTACCAAGGTGCTTAGCCAAACATATAATAAATCATATCAACAAAAAGAATAAATCATAAATAGAATTGAACATAATGTTTGATACAAATTACTTGATGTAGAGCTAATAATGATGATGATTGCGAGTGAATTCTTCCTTCAAAACTGGCTTCGGACTGCTGGAAAATACCCTAGAGTGGTGCCCTAATCGACCCCTGGGAGAGGGGTGAAGAGAGATACTCAAAAATGCAGATTTAGGACTGTATTTATAGGCCCCGACATAGTTACGGCGTAATTAAATAAATTAATTACGTCGTAACTAAAGTTACGTCGTAATCAAATGTACTAGTTACGTCGTAACTAAAGTTACGCCGTAACTAATAGTAAATATACCAACTTCGTACTTTTCTTCATCCTTTCATTTACTTGAAACATTTTTGCACTAGATGTCGCTTTAGGTCCCTCATCGTACTTCTTCATTTATATTGTAGTCCTTGAAGTAAATAAACTTCATATAAGTTGTCACCTTTAGTCCCTGATCGCACTTGTTATTTTTACTTTTCATCCTCAGAGTAAATATTATCTTCATTTAGCCACGGGACTTCAACTCCTAACAAGTAATAATTACGCGTAATTAAATTACTGAATTACCGTAACTCTTCAACCATATATTTTTATCCTCCGTAATTATCTCTACAAATAGCAGTAACTAAATTGCCATGTTACGCCGTAACCTTTATAAAAATAATTACGACGTAACCATAAGAGATGGTTACGCCGTATCCTTCAAAGCTCATATTTACGCCGTAACATTATTAACTAGTTACGGCGTAGTCTTCACATAAAATCCAAAGGCCCTCGTAAATCAATCTTCAGAACATAAACTTGGCCTTTTATCACTTCTTTTCCGCTCCAACGCCTCATTTATCCTGAAATGCAAATATGAACGAATATGAAAGAATTAAGTACCATATTAATGCAAATGAGGCCATAAACACGGGAATTTGATATATAAAAGATCAGGCTAATTTGATGTTATCACCTAGCTTTCCTCATCCATACGAAAGCATGCCCTATGGGCAACCTATGGTATACCCTTCGTATCCTGTCGGAAGTCACCCACCTTATATACCTACTGCTTACCCTCAATATGTTAACCAAAACCCTGTCGGAATACCTCCGAGCCATAACCCATACAATGCTGCCCCCACTTACATGCCACCTTACAACTGCCTCTATTCGGAGCCCATGGGTTCCAACACCCTTCGTAAGGTGGATAGAAGACTACCCTTTGCCCGATGGGTTGAAAATGCCTGCACATATTGGTACTTATGATGGGAAAAGGGACCCCAGATAATTTCTTACATCTGTTCGAGGGGGCTATCAGAATGAAGAAGTGGGTTATGCCCGTTGCTTGCCACATATTCACGTATACCCTGCGAGACTCTGCTCGCATATGGTGGAACGGGCAAAAAGCAGGTAGCATCGTGAATTTGGATGATCTCAAGGCCAAGTTTAGATCACACTTCAGCCAACATAAAAAGTTCACAAGGACTCACCTGACAGTGCACAACATTAAGCAGAGGGAAAACGAGAGCACCAGGGCTTTCTTTACTAGATATACTGATGACACCTTGCAGATTATGGGTCTGCACGAAAACCAGCGCATCTCTAGTTTTGTGCATGGCCTACGAAACAGAAGTCTGGTGGAGTTCCTATCCACTGACCTTCCCACAACCTACAAAGGCTTAATGGAGAAGACTTACACCTGGATCAAATCCAAAGAAGTGTCTACCAACGGGGCTCTGATTGAAAACAAAGAAAGTCACAAAGAAAATCTTCATGGGAAGGGTCCAAAAACAGACACAAAGGCAGGGACAGGTTTGCGCCCTACAACAAAAACATCAATCACGGACTCTTGGCTAATATGTCCAAATCTCCTAGGGAAATACTTGCTACGGAAAGGGCTGCGAAGGCCTTCGATCCTCCCCCTCATTTGGCAAGTAGGGGAAGAAGCAGAGATACATCCAAATACTGCTATTTCCCTGACGATTACCGACACGACACCAACAATTGCAGAGAGCTCAAGAAATAGATAGAAGAGGCTGTGAAATCCGGTCAATTGGGACATTTGGTGAAGGGCATAAAGAAAGGTAAAGAGAAGGTCTCTGACACACAGTTAGGGAAAGACACCACACCGGTGGAAGCACCCATCCTCATGGTTTACAGGGATGATTCTGGTTTAAAAAGGAAAGCAGCGGAGGAAGCATTATGCGTGGTAGGAGACGTTACTTTCCCTTCGATCACTGGCTAGGTTCTCTCGAACGACCCTGTGGTCATCAAAGTCCTAATCTCCAACAAAGAAGTAAATAGAGCTTACTTAGACTGTGGTAGCTCTTGCGAAGTGATCTACGAACATTGTTTTCTGAAGCTCAAGCCTTCGATAAGGTTGAAGAGGGTAGATTCGAAGGTACCCTTGGTGGGATTCTCAGGGGAACACTCATGGTCTCTGGGAGAAGTCCCTCTAGAGATTACGATTGGAGAAGGAAGGCTAAAAAGGACAGAAACCCTGGTTTTCACGATCGTAAGGTCTGAATCTCCCTATAACCTATTAATAGGGAGAACCACAATGCAGAAAATGGGCATCGTTGTCTCCACCATACATGCAGCAATCAAATTCCAAACACCATTCGGTATTGGAACGGTTTTCTCCAGTTATAACACGAAGAGGCCTACGGACGTAGGCAAAAGGGTCAAACAAATTATGGAAGAGCCTTCGAAAGATTTTCTCAGCTACCCTGATGCCGAAGAGCGCATCGTACTAAACGACATCTACCCTGATCAGACGGTGGTGATTGGAAAGCAGCTCCCTGCCTCCTTTAAGGCAGAACTGGAGAAGTTACTAAGGGCTAATGCGAATGTCTTCGCATGGACTTACTCTTACATGACGGGGGTCCCCATAACTCTCATCATAGACGGAAAGCTCTTCGGCACTGAGCACAAGCTTAATGAGTTCAAGCACATTGAACCTATCAAGAAAAAGCGTCGAAGCCTTGCACCTGAAAGGAATGCCGCAGCATGCAAGGAAGTGGATGAGCTTATAACAGCAGGCATACTCAGGGAGGTGAAGTATCAAACTTGAGTATCCAATCCGGTGATGGTTAAAAAGCATGACGGAGGATGGCGGATGTGTGTAGACTTCACAGATATCAACAAAGCATGTCCGAAGGACTGCTATCCTCTACCAAAAATCGATTGGAAAGTGGAATCCTTATCGAGGTTTCGACTGAAATCTTTTCTGGATGCTTACAATGGTTACCATCAGATACAGATGGCTGAAGAGGACGAAGAGAAAACAACTTTTTTTACAGGAAAGGGCGTGTATTGTTACAAGAAGATGCCCTTTGGTTTGAAGATTGCAGGTGCTACCTACCAAAGGCTAGTGGACAAAGCCTTCAACAAGCAAATAGGTAGGAACCTCGAAGCATACGTAGATGATATGGTCATCAAGAGTAGAACGTAGGAGGACATGCTCTCCGACATAAAGGAAACCTTCGATCAGCTTCGCACCATCAACATGAAGTTAAATCCCAAGAAGTGTTCCTTCGGCGTGGAAGAGGGACAATTCTTGGGACACCTGATCACAAAATAGGATATTAAGGCCAACCCTTCAAAGGTTAAGGCCATCACAGACTTGCAGCCTCCTAAATCCCTCAAGGATGTACAAAGTCTAAACGGAAAGTTGGCAGCCCTCATCAGATTCCTATTGAAGGGTGCAGTCAGATCCTTGCCGTTCTTCAAGACACTCAAAGGATGCACGGATAAAAAGACGTTTTAGTGGAGCGCGGATGTAGAAGCTGCCTTTCAAAAGCTCAAGGAGTTCATGGCTATATTACCTACACTTACCACCCCAATCAAAGGCGAAGTGTTGTTTATGTACATCGCAGCCTCCTTCGAAAGCATCAGCGCTGTCTTATTAGCGGAAATGGAAAAGAAGCAAATCCCTATTTACTTCGTTAGCAGAGTTCTACAGAGAGCTGAGCTAAATTATACAGAGTTAGAGAAGTTAATCTTGGCTTTGGTCCATGCTGCGAGGCGCCTTCGAAGGTACTTCCAGACTCACCCCATAACCGTGCTCACTTACAAGCCTATTAAGCAGATACTTTCGAAGCCAGAGAAATCTAGAAGGATAGCTAAATGGGCTATCGAGCTGGGAGAGCACGAAATTGAGTACAAGGGTAGAAACTCTGTCAAAGGGAAAATATTGGCAGATTTCTTAGCCGAAACACCCTCCGAGCCAAAGCAGGACAACAAAGTTGCTGAGAAGAAGCCTGCGAAGATGGTCAAAGGGTGGAAGCTTTACACCAACGGGGCCTCCATCTCCGACGGATCTGGTGTAGGGTTAATGCTAGTTGACCTTGAAGGAAAGGAGTATACCTATGCACTCTGTTTCAAATTTGATGCTACTAATAATGAAGTGGAGTACGAAGCCTTGCTAGCAGGTCTCCGACTGGCTAAGGACATGGAGGTAGAAGACTTGGCTATTTTTGTTGATTCACAACTGGTGGCCAATCAAATCAAAGGATCCTACGAAGCAAGGCAGCCTGTGATCAAGCAATACCTGGATAAAGCCAAGGAGATGCTCGAAGGGTTTACCTCCTACGACATAGAACATGTTCGAAGGAACCAAAACAAAAAGGAGGATGCACTTAGCAAACTGGCATCAATGGCATTTGCTCACCTAACTAAGGAGGTTCTGGTCGAAGTATTGGCAGATAGGTCCATCGTCTGAAAGGAGGTATCTAACGTAATACTAGAGGAAGAGTCAAACTGGATGACTACGATTAAAGAATACCTAATAAGTGGTATACTGCCGGAGGATCAAAACCTCGCACGAAAGGTTCGCATCAAACCACCACAATATAGAATCATGGGGAACTACCTATACAGAAGGTCCTTCTTGCCTCCATGGCTTTGTTGTGTAGGACCTAGGCAAGCCACCAACATCATTCAAAAAGTGCACGAAGGGTCTTGCGGGCTACACGCAGGACCTCGCTCCGTTGTTTCTAAGATCATGAGGATAGGTTATTATTGGCCTTCGATGCACAGGGACGCAAGAGAGAAATTATCCAGAAGTGTGAAGCCTGTCAAATCCACTCAAGAGTGCCAAGGCTACCAAAACAAGATATGACCTCCGTGACATCCGCATGGCCTTTCAGCCAATGGGGGATAGATATCGTAGGTCCTCAACCAATTGCTCCAAGAGAGGTAAAGTTCTTGGTCGTAGCCATCGATTACTTCACGAAATGGGTTGAAGCCAAGCACTTAGCATCAATTACAGGGAGTACCCCATATCATCATCTCATGTAATAGGAAACAGTTTGCCGAAGGAGTGTTTCCGGTGTTTTGTAGAGGCCTGAACATAAAGCAATCTTTCACATCCGTTTACCATCCTCAAGGTAACGGACAAGTGGAGGTTACTAACAGGGAATCATCCAAGGCATAGAACGAAGGCTGTGATACAGCCACCATGGTTGGGTAGATGAGCTACCTCAAGTACTCTGGGCTCATAGAACGCACACAAAGTCAAGTCATGGGGAGACACCTTTTAGCTTGACATATGGCACATAAGTTGTCATCCCTTCGGAAGTAAGTGTCGAAACAGAAAGGGTCATGAACTTCGAAGCAGCAGAAAATGAAGAAAGACTCCACAGCAACCTAGACCTACTCGAAGAAAGAAGGGAAATAGCCTCGATCAGGGAGGCTATCTATAAACAAAAGATTGAAAAGTACTACAACAGCAGGGTTCGGCCTTCGACATTCAAGCCAGGATAATACGTCCTCCGACTCAACAGCGCAAGTAAAGTTGAGTACCAGGGTAAACTAGGGCCTACATGGGAAGGACCCTACGTAGTTACGGAAGCATATGGCAACGGAGCCTACAAGCTGGAAACCCTTGATGGAGACGCTATTGATAGGACTTGGAATGGCACTACTCTTCGTAAGTTTTACATATGAAACTTACAATGTCTAAGGACATTTTTAATTTGCTTTCAATCAATGTATTTGCATTTTTCTCACTTGGTGAAAGAAGCATTAATGGTAGGCGTCTAGTATTCATTTCTTAAAATGATGTAATCCTCCCTACCCACTTAATGATATAACACATTTCCCTCAAATCTCTTGTTTCGTTCAATACACCAAAGATTTGTCCACCAAGTCATTTTTATAAGTTTCAATGTTGAAGGGATGTACAAAGACTAACAATACGTCTTGCTCATATGCTTAACATCCACCTCAACTTCACATTAACTTTCCTATGTAGTCTTAAGGTATTTCAAGCCTTTCGCTACCCAAAGGATTAAAGATGGAGTGGGTCGTAACCCTCTGTTAGCAATTAAATTATATGATTGCTATATTCTTGGTGAAGTAATTACACAGAATGAGGCTATGCATCTACCATACGCCTTAGGTTGTAAAATTTTTACGTGCAAATGAAACGTAAAGAGAAGAATCAAAGATAGCAAAATACATGCCCTAGTGGCCTTGATGTAGATATTCATTTATGACTAGTTTAACTAGTCAAACAGGCCGTAGCCTTAACGATCAAACAAGCAAGATATTGTCTTAGGCCAAGGCCTTTACCACATACATAAAATGTAAATTGTTTTATCAGGCATATAGCCTGGAAAGAGAAACAGACATATTGTTTGAAACAGGGTACATACCACCCTGAGGGATCAAATTACTACCACACGGTTGCCTTCATCAAACTTTGGAATGGGTTGGATCAGCAGAACCTGGGGATGGAACCTTGGGAGATGGTGTCCTCTTCGAAGGAGAGGCAGGCTGGACTTGCATCTTGGCTTCTTGGCTTACAGGTCCTCAATAGAGGTCGTTGGGTCCTTCGTTGCTTCAGCAAGGAAGGAGAACTTTGCAGTGGATAAGACATTGCCTGCATCATCATATTCCTGCTCATGGGTTGCTCTGTAGTATGGAACATTTGCAAGCTTCACTGATTCCCCTGTCTCGGCCACCTCCTCCAAAGTGGTACATTTGCCATGAAATATGGTTGCATTCACCAATTTCACAATCATAATGCCCACATCAACACTATGGTACAGCTCCATGGCGATGTAGGGAATAACTTTGGTCACCAAATCAACCCTATCCTTCTTGAGCATTTTCAAACGAAGGTCCAACCCATCCACCTTCTCCCTAAGCTTGATCTCCTGGTCCACTAGCTTTGCCCTCTCTTCTTCAAGGCCTCCACACTTGGATGTCAGAACGGAAATTTGCTCCTTGTAGCCTATGACCTTCGCGCCTTCGAGAGATAGCTTGCTGCACTCAGCTTGGCTTTCAGCTAACTGACCCTTGAGCTTCTCCACGTCTGCTCGGAGATCTTGAACCAAGGGATTTTTGTCGAAGTCCTCCATAGCTTCTTCACACTTTGTCTGCAGGTCTGCGTACTTCTTGTCCCTAGCCTTCTCCCTGGCAAGCATGGCGTCCATCTCTTCCCTAGCCTTGGTGACAACACGTAGAAGCTCCATTGTCCTAGTGTTGAGCTGATTATCCAACATGCACTGTCTAACATAGATTTTGTCATGAAGATCACACAACCTTTCCATAGACATGTTGTCCATCACCCCCTTCCAACTGGGCGGGGTCACACGTTCAACAAGCAAATGACAAGCTAGGGGGACGGAAGCTCCTTCGTATCAGGGAGTCCTGCAACATAAATAAACTTGTTAGTATGTTAATATTTGCATCTAATTCTTTGTAACAGGGAAGAGGCCTTACCATGAATATCATCCGTGCTGGGCCTTCGATGGCTGGAAACACCACAGCCTTACCCTGGACACTCTTCTACCGGGTAGTTCGAGAGGGAGGAGTGGGCAAGATAAGCTTCCTCTTTGATGCAGACTTAGCAGCCTTCGCGCTCATACCCTTCTTGCTTCGAAATCTCTCACCAATGCTGGAGGGTCGTACGATATCCAACTGTTCCTCTGAGGCAGGATCATCTGAGTCTGCCACATTCTCAACTAGCTGGTCTTCGACATTCAGAGGCTCTTTTTCTTTCGAAGGAGGAGCAGATGACACAGGCTCGATAGGTTGAGCATCAACATCATTATTGTTCACAGTCACCGAAGGAGAGCCCACACCATAGCTAGCCTCTTGGGGATCCTTCGGGATAAAGCTGACTTCCTTCACACCACCAGCAACAATGAAATTCCTGAATGACATTTCTGCAAAAAGGAAGAAAAAAGATAAATATCAGAAAGATAAGTTCCTATACCTTATTTTTATAGAAAATTTACATACTTTCTCCACAACAAACAATCTCAGGATGTAACGGAGACTCCTCCCAGCTTTCAGCAAGACCAGCCATAAACAGTATTGGCTCAGGGAATGTTTGACAATCAGCTGGATGACGAGCTAGACGCTGGTACATGGGATTCCTCCTCACAGTATAAGGCAAGGGATCATTAAACCTCTTTTCATCATACTGAAACTCTGGGTTTAGCAAAGCAGAGTATTGTGGAGGAACAATGGTATTTTGGATGTAAAAGAACTTTCCCTTCTAATTTCTGATATTCGTAAAAGGCCTATCAATGAGAATGGGCACATCCCGTTCACCCCTTTTTGCCAATGTTAACCAGTCTCCTCCAAGGTACAGATTCAAAAACCCTCTAAGCACAGCAATGACGGTTCATACCCATAGGCTTTACACATTACAATGTATGTTGTGAGCTTGGCTAGGCCAAACGGGTTAAACCTAGATATGTGTACTTCGTAGTACTGAAGGAGTTCTAAAATAAGAGGATGCAATGGTATCCTTAGGTTAGAGGTGGTGAATGCATGGGTATACAAGCCTACATAGTTCTTTGGGGCATCATAAATTCCTTGATTTTTGCTGGGTAACATGATTTTGTATTCTTTGGGAATCGGATAATCAATAAGCAACGCTTTAAGCTCTTCCCTAGTCAAGGTACAACCTTGTTGCCTGATTACGAACTTCTTATTGGTAGACATGGTACTTCTAATCGACAAAAAAGTATTGAAAACGTAGTAATACGAAGGAATGCTTTACCTGTTTGCTCGAAAGCTCGCTCGGAAGGCAGCTTAGTAGGTGTAAAATTTGGGCGTGGGATAAAAATGATTAGGGTTTTACTATTATTGATTTTATATACCCTCTCACATGTTACATCCTAGCCCTACACTTGTCCTAAGATATCACCTAACCTCCGGATTTCAAATCCCTTTTAAATTTTGAAGTGACGTTTTGATTTTACCGAGAAATGGGTGGTTAGGATAAGTACATGCATTAATTACGGGTCAACATTTACTTGACTTTTCATCTTCGTTCAATTTTGTGACGGAGGGGAGGTTTTGTATTTATTTTTGAGTCGTAAGCAATATTTCTAGTTCGTACATATCACTTTCGACTGGGGGGCTTGATGAAGTACCCTCCGATCAGGTCGAAGGACACCCCTTCGACATCAGTTGAATTTGCATTACGAAGACCCAAGTCTTTCTTCATAAGTCATTGGTGGCGTAAAATCATTCATCATTGACATGGTTACCAGTTGGGAATTCGCCAGCCGAAGGCCTATGCCCTTCGGAGTCTTCTCTTGAAGGCACTAAGACAAAGGAGAACATTGACTTGATCTTCCCCCACGTTCCCACTATCTCCTTAGCTTCCCCGCCAAGACAGAGAGAGTGGGGATGAAGCCTTAGCGGTTTCCACAAATCATGGGACGCCCCCATGATCTCCGAAACGTGTGCTAACACTCTCCAAGCTTATTTCTTCATCTATAAATAGGTTGGACGAGTCATTTCAATGGTATGTTCACTCAACACATTATTTCACATACTCTACATTACTTACAACACATATCACATACTTACTCTCACGCCGGAGGTGGTTCGCAGGGCCCAACCCCTGCGCAATCACTTAACGAAGTATCTACTATTTCTTATTGCAGATTGGCTACAAGTTTGGCGCAAGCATATCACCCCTCATACCCTTCGATCACCATCGAAGGCCTGGTCGTACGAATTATTGTACAATCATAAGTGATTCATCAACAAAAAAGTAAACTAATTTTATAAAAATCTGTTATCTTTTTTGGAATCTTAAATGCCATTGAAAGTAAATTTTAATCGACTAACAATTTTTTTTATCTTAAGTTATGTCTTCGTTCCAGGAGTGGTATGCCTGGTTTACTTCGGTTCGTCTTTCTTCCACGGTCAAGCTATTATCAGAGGCGGTCTTTTGTGTTTCTTGGTGGTTTATTTGGAAGCTTCGAAATCACACTATTTTTGAAGAGAGTCCTCTCAAACGCTCCGAAGTTTTTGATGATATTGTTCTTTGTTCTTTTAATTGGTGTATTAGTCGTTCTTGTAGAAAATTTTCCTTTTCTTGTGTAGATTGGTTAAAAAACCCTCAATTAATTTCCTTGTAATTGTTTTTCTAGCTTTTTGCTAGTTTTATAAATTGGCCGTTCAAAAAAAAAAGTTATGTCTATCTAATACTACCTCCGTCCCAAAATTATTGTCCCCTATTAACTTTTTTAGTCTTTCTTCTTCAACTTTGACTATAATTATTTTTGTTTTTGTTATATAATACTTGATGAAAAATATATGAATGTATTGGGTTTTAAATGTATTTTCATTTGGTATAATTTTCATCAAGTATTATATAATACAATTAAATATATTAGTGGTCAAAGTTGAACAAGAAAGACTGGTCAAAGTCAAAGTGGACAATAAAAATGGGACGGAGGGAGTAGGTTATAATTAGCTTTATTCTCGTTGTTACAAAGATTTTTTAAGAAACAATTATCTTAAACTAATATAAACAAAAACAAACACATAAATGAATGACGTACGAGCTTAGTTTTGAAAACCGTTGCTTTGAAAAGATTATTGGGCCCTCCAAGGAAAAGATATACTGTAATACAGTAGACTAACAAGGTATATTCAACTTAACTAATACACAAGTTGGCTGGCCGCAGTAGAGGGTCACGACCGACTATGGATTGATAGGACGATCGATCGCCTATCGATCGTTGGTTTTTTTATTTCTATTTTTTTAGTCGACTGCATGATCGATATAAACACACACAAAATGGCAAAACAATCCCACTTTCCATTACATGTAATCAAATTAAATTTTGTTAGTTGAAAAAAGGTTAAAAAAAAAAAAAAAAAGATGAAGGTCGCCCTTACTTTGGTAAAAAGTCGCATGTAGGTCGCAGGAGAGAGAAAGCTGATGTAACGGGTAAAATGAAGGTCAATGGTGGTCACTTGCGCCCGGCCTAAAGTTTGAACCACATTGGCTCACGCCAACACCAAAAATCAAATCACAAAAGCGGAAGTCTGATATCAAACCATTTGTTGAGGTACACATCAATGTTTCAGCCAGAAAATGGCTTCTCTAATTTTCTGGATAACATCAAGACTCGGACAAGCAAAAGTAATTCATCTAATGGGAATCTTGGCAGTGGGCAGACACCAGTAAGCTAAATATATCAGTTTATACTATAATGATGCTATTCCACAAGATTTATACCATAATAAGAGAGAAAGAAGACATAAATAACCATTATGGCAATGTAATTTACACCAGAAATGCTCTTCCATAAGATCATCTGATAGTCTCACAATCAATTCAATTCAATATATGGTGTAGAAACTGCGTGAAACATAACAGATTGATGTCTTTGCTGACAATGGTATGCTAAATCAATCACAGTTTATGCAACATTCATCTTTTTATACAAGATATATAAACACAACACAGCAACTTCATAAACAGCTTGTGATGCCATTTTCCAAATTTAACAGTAAAAGAACAACAGCAGTCAGTCTTTATGGCCTTTTTTATTTCAACGAAACTACACCTTGATTAGTACATCAGACAAGCAGAAAACAAACAAAGTATAAGCAATGCGCGTTAAACCATTTTATATTCTCAAAATCAAACAAAAAACATTTGCAGAATCACAATCACAACCATACTAACACCTACACTACTCTCAGGCGAAATCAACGCCTTTGTTTTCTTTTTCGCCAAAAACAAAAGTACCAACACAATGTAAACTATATCCTCATTCCAAAAAAACATTACATCAAAATTTCAAAACTTATACCCTCGACGACCTCTTTGCCGCCTCCTCCCCATCCCGATCCCAATCGCCTTAACCCCGCTATCAACCATCTTCCTCACCTCATCTTTCTTACTCAACAAAACACCCACAACAACCCCACCACCACAAAACCCCAACAACCATTCCGGCACAAGGCCGCTTTTCACGATAACCAACAACATTGTCAAACACAATCCCCCCAACACCACCACCTCATCCTTAAACCCTAAAAACCCTAACCCACAAACACACACAAACCCTAACCCTAACAAAACCCAAAACTGTGAATTCTTGCTAACCCTTCTTCTCCTACCACCCCCACCGCCGCCGGCGGAAAAGGGTGTCCACCGGAATCCTCCGCCGTCGCTGCCGTCGCCGGAGGCAAGATGGTGGACGATGGTGTTGTAAGGTGAAGGGAGGACGTGGTGGAGGTTAGAAGCTGCGAAACGAGCGAATTGGATAAAGGGTTTTGTTGATTTGGGGGATTTGAAAAAGGGTTTGGTTCTTTTTGCGAATGTGATTGTTGATTTACGAGATTTGAGATTTGGAATTGGGGGAAATTGAAATGGTGTAGAAGAAGACATCATCATGTGTTTTTGTTGAAAGAGTGGACGGTGAGTGTTGTTAGTTGTTGACAGCATTTGGTTTTGTTTGTGGCTCTAGGAAGTTTTCAAAGGAAAGGTTGAATTTCAAAGTGGGAGGTGGTTTAAGAATGCCAGTTACACATATTCTTTTCGTGGTTGTACTTCCTTTTGATACGTGGGGATGTTTGGGAAGCATGTTTTATGAGTGTGTTTGGCGAACTAGGATGGGCTTTTAAAATAAGCTTGAGCTTTTAATTTGGCTAATCGCATTAAATGCTTTTAGCTTTATTTTTTTTACTAGAAGGGTACCCGCGCAATGCGGCGGCGGATACTCGGTGCATAATTATGGCGAGCAAATTATGCAAACTATTTCATATCCAAATAAAAGTTGTCATTCTATTGCTATAATCCGAGAAGCAAAGCTTTTATTTCTACTGTAGGTAACCGAACACAAAGATGAGAGTATATTTATCTAATCTTGTGTGTGTTTTTTATCGGTGCTCAAAAAAAGAAAAGAGTGTTTCTTGTATTGGTGTTTGAGGTTTTAGGTTCGCTTATATACCATTGAGGTTTGGGCTGTTACAAGTCGACATTTAATGAACTCTATAAATATTTGAAGGCCGTTACAAAATGTATAAAGGGATGTTACTTTTTATTTATAAAAATTGTCATGGAAGCTATATGGCGAATAACCTTAACTAATGACTTATTAATTTCCTATTAAAGAAATATTTTTTGTCTTAAAAATTTTAAGACTTCTTTGTTTAGAAAGTCCTAAACACTTTATAAAGTAGTATAGATTATTATTTTTAATGTTGTTTACACATTTAGAGTATGTTTACCAAAAATAATTGTTTTTGTTTTTGTTGTTGTTGCTGGTGATATTGTTGATTTTGATGCTGATATTGTTGTTGTTACTGAAAAAGATAAAAAATTGTAACTTTTTTAATGAAATATAATCTTCAGTTGTTTTTAAAATCGGGTGTATGCAACTTATTTTTTAAAAACTTGTTTTTCTTAAATAATCTACAATATTTGTTAATTAAACTGAGATTATTATATAAAATGACATTTTTTAGCAAAATAATTTTAAGACTTTATAATCTTTAATAATCTGATACGCTAAACACGCCCTTAAGCTTAACTACTTTATCAAACATGTATAAAAATAGAAGCTTCAGCTCTCACAAGCTTCAACTTCAACTATTTTCGTCAAATATAAAAGTTTTTATAAACTCTTAAACTTTATAAACTCAAGTTAATATACATGAGTTTTGAAATTAGTAGAGCTTGTATTTCTTAAACTTTCTCAAATACCTTTTAAAAGATTATGAATCAACACACAAAAGTTTGGAATATATGTGAACTAACTTTATGTCATATTACAATATAAGCTACAATTTCAACTTAACTACCTCGCTAAATATCTTTTTAAAAATAAAAACTCTTAACTTTTAATTTATAATATAAACTGAAGCTCCAATGCAATTCAAATTTAGCTTCATATCACTAGCTTATTTTAAAAGTTCAAACTTTTATTAGCTTTTATAAGCTCACCTCGAGACACAACCAATGTAATCTGTGATTATTGACCTTTTAAGAGCATCAACCATAGTAACATAAATTTTATTGAAAAGCGTTGTCACGTAATATATAATTTTTTTACTTACAGCGAACAACACTGAAAAAATAAAACATGCATGGACATTTTCTTCTCCTTTTTTATTCATTGATGGAATGTTTGTAGTGTATTACTTGATTGGCTTATGAGTTTATTCATTGAAGGATTGTATTATATTACTTAATTAGCTTACGAGTTTATTGATTATTAGATGAGCCTGTAAACTAAATTTTTAATGGTCAATGAGCATATCCATTTAAACTGCTTATACAAATTAAGCTTAAGTTATTGAAAATGGTTAAAAAAAAGTACTAAACTTGCACCCTTCCTTCTTCAGGGTAGCGAACAAATTTTTTTATTTTTGAGGGTATTATACTTTCAAATTCATCATCCTTAGGGTATTTTGCTAAAAAGTTGGACATTTTTGCCCCTATTACCCACAAGAGCAAATGATGGCAAGTATGATACTTTTTTTTATCATTTGCCCTAGTTTTTTATTATGTTAAATTTTGGATATGTATTAAGATAAATTATTTAATGATTCATAATTGTGTTAAATCTATGATAAAAATGTTTTGTTTCAAGTTTACACTATTTACTTATTAAGATAATTTAGTTCCACCAGCCACTTCCATTTGCAAAGGACATGTACTTCTCAATTGAAAAATGGAATTTAAAGAATAAATAATGTACTAGCCGTACGGAAAACGTGTTTTGGCTAAGAAAACGGAATAAGAATTAACAAGGGTAACGTATTTGTGATAGGGAAACGAATGTATTTTGGCCAGAATTTGATCGGCGACGATCAAACTCAATAGGTTTATGGGTTAAGATGCTGGAATTGACTGCTTTGATACCAGTTGATATACTCTTACAGGAATCAACGAGATTCAAATAAGAGTATAACTAACCAAAAACACAAACAATAAGAATTGAGCTCAAGAATTAGTTAATGGGATTTGTTATGGCTTACTGACTTGTAGAAGTTTATTACAAGAGAAAATTACAAAATCAAAACCGCTTACAAATGTGAAATGAATTGTGTTATATACAAATGAAATGATGAAATGGCTATAACGGCTTTTCCCGCCTAAATGGTAAGGGTTAAAACTGCTTATTTGAACCCCACACGTGCCATGCACGCGTATACTTATTTAAACTCGTATCATGTTGACTCGAGACTAAACCAAACACAACACTAATCGAGACCAAACCGTGACCCACACGGGTCTCGACTTGAACCCACAAGAGTTATTAAGACCCGGCTGAGAACAAATTATGCACATTCAATATCTATTAACCAAATCTCCAAATAAACCACGAATTAAAGCTAAACATAATAAGCCGAAAGTACATACGCTCGAACAAACAACACCCACTCAATTGAGAAGTACATGTCCTTTGCAAATGGAAGTGGCTGGTGGAACTAAATTATCTTAATAAGTAAATAGTTTAAACTTAAAACAAAACATTTTTATCATAGATTTAACACAATTATAAATCATTAAATAATTTATCTTAATACATATCCAAAATTTAACATAATAAAAAACTATGGCAAATGATAAAAAAAAAAGTATCATACTTGCCATCATTTGCTCTTGTGGGTAATAGGGGCAAAAATGTCAAACTGTTTAGCAAAATACCCTAAAGAGGATGAATTTGAAAGTATAATACCCTCAAAAATAAAAAATTTTGTCCGCTACCCTGAAGAAGAAATGGTGGCAAGTTTAGTACTTTTTTTAACCATTACCCCTAAAAAGAATAGCTTATGACTGAATAAGTTTTTTAATAAATTAATAAGCTTGTTAAGCTAAGAGCATCCATAATACTAACTTGGGGAAAGACTTTTTAATATTCTAATGAGCTATTCAAATGACTTGTTCCATTGTGACAATAGCTTTGAAATAGACTTTTTACAAAACCACTTGTAAAACTTCAAGCGTTTGAAGCTATTGTCAAAAAGCTTTTGTATTTATTAAACTTTCATTTTACACTCAACATTAAATATGCAAAAGTTATTGCAAAAGCTTTTTGCATTGGAATGGTTGGTTTGCAAAAGCTCTTTACCTTAACCATTTAATTGTATTCAATACATCAAGTCTTGGTGCATTGCTCATGCTCTAATGCAAGCACTCCTAAAATAATAATAAGAAAACAACAAATGCACAAATTTAAGTTGCATAGTAGTATAGTGCTACGTTGTGTTTACGACTATCACGCTTTAATATTAGGTATAGGGTGTGTTTGGTAAAAGTAGCACTGAGTTATGAGCAGTGAGCTGTGAGTAGTAGTTGTGAGCAGTAGTCACAGCTCACAGCTTCTTAAAGAAGCATTGGAAAAATTAGCATTCCTAAAAAAAATAGCAAAGCTCATCGCTCATTTGCCAAACGGAAAATAAAAATCAAAAAGCTCATTGTTCACCGCTCATCACCACAAAAAACTCCAAAAAGCTCTGTGTCAAACATAGCCATAATGCCACATAACCAAAGCTTAAACTATAGGTTTTTGCTTAAAAATGTCCACTGGACAATATTTAATATGAATATAAAAGAAAATTTGGACTTTGTTAAATAAAAAATTACATATATTTAAGTTAATTTTTATATTTATTTATTGTGCATTAAATACATAATTACTTTAAATATGAAAAGAACGGATTGTTTAATATGCTTTAAGCATTGACAATGGGCAATGTTTAGCAAAACCCTAAACTATATTATGGGATGATTTAATGAAAGTTGATAAATATAAACATTGTGTTTAGTTTGCATAATCTTGGTATTACGTTGCATACATCATACCTGATGCGTATGTTTTTTGAAAAGAAAAATGATAGTAAAACCCAACCAATCATAATAAAGTTTGCCAGAGTTATTTTTTAAGGTTTTCATAAATAATAAGTTTCAAATACGGCTGAGCATCAAAAGTCCAAAACTGAACCGGACCGACAAAACCGACCGAACCGACAAAAACCGAGCCGACCCAACGGCTCGTCGGTTCGGTTTCGGTTTCATGTTTTACATGTTTTTGGTTTCGAGTCGGGTCAGTTCGGTTCGGTTCGGCCCAAAACCGACAAAAGCATACCTAAATACACTTAAACCGAACCGACCCGTCGGTTCGGTTTCGGTTTAGATTTTTCATGAATTTCGGTTTTCGGTTTTGTCGGTTCGGGTCGATTTTGGACCGACGCTCAGCCCTAGTTTCAAACAACATAATTATATGGCTTTCACTTCATTCTCATGTAAATGCATTCTTAAAAATCACAACAACAACAACAAACCCAATCTCGCTGGGGCAGGGTATGGGAAAGTATAATGTAGACATATCTTATCTCTACCTCAAGAATAAACTCGAAAGTAAAGAGATTGCTTCCAATGAGACCTCCAGCTGGTGCAGGCGTGCGGGTGAGAAAGAAGAGAAGAGAGAGCAAAAGGGGGACAAAAAGGGCAGCATGCAAGTAGCAGGCGAAAGGGAGCAGACAAAACACGCAAACAAAAGCACAAAAGCCTACCCGATAACAAAAACCAAGAGCAAAGGCACAAAGAGAGGCATATAATTCTTAAAAATCACACCAAATCTCTAATCTATATCTATAGCTATCTATAATGCATTTAGGACTTTTATAAATAAAAGGCTTAATTTTTGAAGCTTAAACATCTTATTATATTTAGTAATTTATATAATTAAGTTGTATTCTACACTAATTGTATTATAATTTACACTCATGACACACTAAATTTTATTATTCAAATGGATGTTACAAACATACAATACTACAAATTTATATTAGAGGTAATCGGCCCAAGCTCGGTCTGTGGGCTTAAGGTCCATTAGGGTTTACTCATTTAATCTCTATCTAATGTGTATGAATAATAATTATAACCTACCGGTTTCATTGTCTAACATGGTATCAGAGCGGGTTTGATCCTCAAACCTAGGTGACTATGTTGAGCCGCCTCCTTTAAACCACCCCGTCAAACCCTAGCCCTCCCAATTATTAAATACCGATCTTTAAATTAAATGGAGAACATATCTCGTCTCTTGGAGTTTTCTTGTATTGAGATATCGAGAAGCAAGTAAGTAAGGAGGTCACACTTGGTGGGTCGGTGTTATGCATAAAAAGGGACGACATAAACAATTGTATCTGTTGTTTTGGTGGGGCTGGTTGATTGGATCACAAGCAGAAAGAAGATGGATAGTTTAAACATCATAAACAATTGTATCTTTAGGTTTGCTTAACTTTTCAATTATAATTATGTTTAATTGTCTAAAAAAAATAATAAAAAAATACCGAAGATTGATGGATGTGTGTTCGTGCATCCCAAAAACAAGTATCATTGACACACCAAAAAAAATATATTTGTTTTATTGTTTGTTTTTGTTTTATATCGAATCAAGGGTATTAATTCCCGAGAAGATTTTTGTTGGTGTCGAATCTAGGGTTCTTATTCCCGAGACGACTTTTGTTGGTGTCGAATCTAGGGTTCTTATTCCCGAGACGACTGTTTTGGATACTTTGGTTTATCCTTCGGATACTTTGGTTATCCGTAAACAAAAAAATTAGAAAGGGGATACTTTGGGTTATCCTGTTTTATTTTGGATATTGTTTTATTTTGCTTTCTTAGTTTACTACTCCAGTTTGAGCTTTCGCGATTTCTCCGCTCGAACTACGGGGGAGTATTAGAGGTAATCGGCCCAAGCCCAGTCTGTGGGCTTAAGGTCCATTAGGGTTTACTCATGTAATCTCTATAATGTGTATGAATAATAATTATAACCTACGGGTTTCATTGTCTAACAATTTATAATTGTAAATTTTATCTTGAACATTCAGTTTTTACTAAATTCAAATGAATATAATTATGGATATCTATATTTGTATTAATATATTTTATGGAAATTTAAACACACAATTATTCTTTTAAAACTATCAAACCGGTAAACCGTCAAATAACAACTATCATTGCATACCGCTAAAGGATCAAGATACGGCAAAAATTGCATATTTGGTATCCCGTTGCTTTGCGTGAGTACCATGCTAGCAATTGATAATTGATTTATCATCTTATGGCGTGTTTGATTCGGGTAAACTGAAGGAATGGGAGTAATTTGGAATTAGAATTCCACCTCATGCATGTTTAGATGGCAATTTGGAGGAATTTAAAATGATAAAAGGCTTTATGTGAAGCAAATTTAAATGAACAGGTTGACCCAGAAATTTTAAATGATACGAAACATAGATGTTTCATAGTGACATATCTATACTGCATATAAAGTATACTTGTGTTTTCTTGAAATTTAAAAAACTTAAAAGTGAGTAATGTTTAATCTCTAATTCTCCATAATACCTTTTCAAACTTAAATTCCTACAATAAAATTCAAAAAATATTATCTTAATAAAATAGTTGCATTAAAATTCCCACCCAAATTTCAAAAAAATGCATGACAACTTTTTTTTAAGAGTAAAATACACCGTTCGTCCCTTGATTTGTCAAAAAAAACATCACGTTGAGACATACCTTGGCGTTTACTTCGCCTGGAGTCCATTCTTCAAGGTTTTTATATCAATGAGGTCCCTTGACCCGTTTTCCCTCGATCAATGTCCTTTAAAAGTTATATTTTCGAAGGCATAATAGACAAATCACATTTTAACTTAAATCTAACCCAATTAGCCCAACCCAATTAGTATACCCTATACTTTTTTATTGTTTCCTTCCCTCTTTACCTAATAACTAACATAAAGAAATTAGAGTTAACAAATACATGATCATTTGTCACACACATTCTCAGACACTCCTCAGTCTTGCCCATAACCTTCACAAACCTACCCATATTTGTGCAAAAAACACTGTAACAATGACAGACAATGACCTTAGTATGATAGCAGTCACGGATGATATGGTAGAGTATGTGAATGCTAAATATGGGGATACTTGGTTAGAAAACGATGAGATGTTTGAAGATTTATGCAGATTTGTGAAAGAAGCTGAAGTGATGAAAAGTTAGTTCGCTGTTCTATATTATGTGATTGATATATTAAGCTTAGCAATCGATTGTGACCCTAAAGAACTTTTTTTTTTTTTTTTTTTTTTCAAGAAATCCAAGCAATGTCAGATTCTACAAATAAAAAGGATTATAACTAACTAAAAGTCTCTAACAATATGATTGAGTATGTCATGGCTAAGTATGGGAATAAGTGGGATATAGAAGATGAAATTTCTGATGTTATACTTGAAGACTTGTGGCAAAATTATAGGAATAAGGATGTTGCGAAAGGTTAGACTTAATTTTTGCAAAGTAGGATAGTAGTAATGTATGAATCTGCATGTGGATGATACAAAGTAGGATAGTAGTAATGGCTAAACTGTTATGTCTTTCTGTTTTGGCTATCTTTCTAGATACCAACTCCAAAAGAAAGGAGGTTTATGTCATCATTATTTCAAACACATTTGATGATAATGTTTTGTTTCTGTCTTTTAAGACTATTTCTTTCACATCAAGGGTTAAAAAAGGAAAGTCTTTCACTTTGAAAGCTTCCACTTCCAAGGCTTCCACTTCACAACCTGTTAGCACCCTTGTTCATAAAAAGACCAAAAAGTATGGAAAAGATTACAAATGTAGTACTTGGTCTTGCAGCAGTTGTGGGTTGCTTAAGCAAAAACAGGAATGAGTGGTATGTACCTCCCCCTAAGAAGCTCAATTCTCCCCCCAAGAAAGCTCAAGTCTCCCACCAAGAAGCTCAAATATTAGATTTAGTTGGTGATGTAATCAAGATGTAATTTTTTTTTGCTGATGATGGTTACTCAAAACAATGATTGTTAACATGTATATTTTGTTGTTTATGGTTTAATTAATGTTGGTATCTATATTTTTGTCATGATGGTTTAATTAAGCTTTGGTATGAATATTTTGATGATCATGGGTTAAGTGTTAGTATATATTTGGTTAGTATGTATTATGGTTGCAGGTGTATAGAATGTAGGGTTTGCCTTAGGGATATGGGTAGATTTGCAAATATGACAATTTGCATGTTGCAACTTGCTTATACAGTTTGTAGGTTGCTTAGAGGTGTTTGAATTACCCATTTTGACTTATAAAGATCCATAGATACCAAAAAATTAGAAACCAAACTAATGTTTGGAACTTTAAAGATTTAAAACCCTAAATTTCGATTTCTGGTTTTACGTCTAAATTGAAAATTTTAACCTAAGTTCTGAGCAATTAAATTAATGATACGATTATATGTTATTCGTATATAGCTCATTCAAAGTACAAATACGTATAAATCCTAAACTTAACTAGAATACACCGGTATGCTTCGTTTTCTCTAAGCTACTACTCATCTTTTGTCCCATTAAACCGAACTTACCCTATGGAGATATAAGGTCGACTTATGCACTTAAAAGATGTAGCACCTCGCACGTTTCCTAAATTCTATTTGTACAACCGACCCTATACATTTAAGTACACATTTTGAATTAAGGATAAGAGTAACAAATTTTGGAAAGGATATGATTGAGAATTAGTCACCCAAAACTCTCGGCAAAATCAATTCACCCTCCCTCCATATATGGTAAACAAATATCACATTCCACTTATTGAAACCCTAAAACAAAAAACATAGTAAATAGTCATCCTTTTTTCTTCACAAAGGAGCAGGTAGGATCGTGGGTATTTTACTAGGGTAGTGATAGATTTCGTGGTCGTGCAGCCTCGGTTTGATCGTGAGGGTAATCAGTTTGAAGGAGGGTTGTTTGAATAAAGTTGGTTTCGGATTCTCGCTTCTTGGTTGTTCATTGATCGACTAGAGGTATCCTTCTATCTTCTTTGTGTCTCCTTTCGATGCATGAAACTTATATATGTGTAAGGTTTAAAGGCTTAACCTAAGTTACTTGTCTAATTATGATTCGAATGAATCGGTTTGAACCTAGTCGCGTGAACATTTGGATCATGAACCCTAAATGTCGACCCTTACTTTTGTCCTTTCGTTTTGCCTATCGAATGTATTCTTGGGTACATTTCATTATGGTTATTAAGACCTTATCATGACCTTTTTTTTATCGACTTCAAAACCGGATACAAACCAAGAACATAAAAGAATGATCAGGTACATGTAAGTGGTAGATTGGATAATGACTAATATATACCTACTTAAATCAATTCTAAAAACCGTGTATATAATTATGATCTGTGTAGGTTTGCGTTTTTTTCATTCATGGGCAAAAGAATTGGACTTTAATTTAAGTCATGGGTCGAAGATGGGAACTGGGTATGTATATATATATATGTAGAATCGAATATAGTTGTATGTGCGAGTATAGATTGCATGCATGGAGTCTTGGGTAATTTGTATTCACGTGTGCATATGTGTGTGGCGTTAAAAACCAGTAAAATAATCAAATTGAACATAGTATATGCATGTAATGTGCCTTGTGGGGGTAAGTTCGAGGGTGATTGCGGGATCATTGTGTGAGTCGTTTGGAGTTTTGAAAGTGTGTCGGGGGAGTTGAGTCGGGGGTTAATCATAATGCATATTTACTAGGTCGTAGACGTTACTTTTTTGAGTCGCGAAGGAGCATGAACATGATCAAGCACTGAATATGGAAAATGTCTTGTAAAAGTAAATCGTATCATATTTCTGTATGTGAAACATTTTTGAGTTAGCATTGCATCTTTAGTTTAGTTACACTTCAAACCTTAAACTTTGGGAAATTGTCATATGCAAACCTTAGATTTTTATGAATTGACATATTACACCCTAAACTATAATATTAATAATATTAAATCTTGAAGTTATTCATTTGTCATTTTGAACCCTAAACTAAGATATTTGTTATGTGAAACCCTTAAGTCTATTTAATTATCATTTACAACCTTAAAGTATTAAGTTACTTAAATATGAAAACTTACTAAATATGGAAAGTTACCTAATTCGGAAAGTTACTAATTTTGGAAAATTACTAAAAATATAAAAAGAAACCCTAATTATGAAATATGAATAAGTATGAACATTAAAACTATGAAATATATTTCTAAATATTAAGTGATCATTATTCGTGTAGATCCGCGGAGGAAGGAGTAGCCTTTGTTTTCCTTGTTGTTCTGGTGATTGTTTTACGGTTTGAGGTACAAATATTCTATCCCTTTTCAGTAGGGAATTTTCATGACTTTCCGATCCTTGACTTTGTTTCACTTATGATATTCCATTGCTATGATTCCCTTTGCTATGATCCCTTTGATATGATTTCTGATATGTTCCTTTGTTATGATTTTATTCGTTATGACATTCGTTGTGCTATGATACGTTCCCTTTCAGTTTGATATGCTTCGTTTGAATATGATATGATATGATATGATTATGCTTTGTATGCTTTGTTTCTTTTCATTGCCCGAGCTAACTAGTCATGGAGGTACCATGACCATGTCATTGATGGCACCAATGGCATGACACTATCTATGGAGGTGTAATTAGTCCACGGTGTACCCATTTATGTATGTATGTTATGAGATCTCTTGTCCATTATGATATGTCTGTATACTTGTCTTGAGCAGGGTACATATGTGATATGTTATGTGGGGGGCGTATGGATTCATCCTAGGTATTATGGTTCGTATGATATGGTGATTGGTTCTGCGTGCCTTGCACCCCTCTTGCATTTATGGTACTTGTGAAGTCTCCTCTCCTTGTACACTTATGAATTGACGGATATGTATGTATGTAGTGTCCTTCATGTGTCATGTTGGACGTTAGGTTATGCGCGTGGCAATATTCCTTTATGATTCCTTATGATTATCTGATTCATATGATCTTGATCTCTTATTCTTGTTGACTCATTTATCTTACGATTATCTGATTCGTATTATTGTTTCATCTCTCATTCCATCTGACTCATTTGACTTATGATATTTGTTCAGTTGATTTTTGATCTCGTATTCTTTTGACAGATGATATTCGTTTCAGTTGGAGCTTATGTTTCTCTTTCTCCATACGTATATATGTTTTGATTATTTGTTTTTTTATATATCTCTTGACTGGGCTTTTTAAGCTCGGCCGCATTTTCTTTTCTATGCGGCAGGTACCAAGTGATATGCTGGGCTTTGATGGGCTGGGATTAGGAGCATTTGAGTGAACCGAACCTATATTACCTTATCATTTTCGACTCATTTTGAAGATCATTTGTTTAGATATTTCGTTTCTTTTAGACATGTTGGATTATGTATTTCTTTTCGAAGTCATTCATTTATATGACTTGGTATTTTATTTTATAAGACTTCCGCTTGCGTTTATATGCTTTGTATGACACCATATATTTTGTTTCTATTTGTAGTTTGGGTTTGTAGTTTGAAGTTTTCAGTTTGTATATACATCTGCAGTTTAGAGGGTGTTTGGAATTACTCGTTTTGACTTATAAAAGTCAACAGATACTAAAAAATTAGTAACCAAACTGATGTTTGGATCTTTAAAACATCTTTTTTTTTGCTATTGTAGTTTGGATTTGCTGTTTGCAGTTTTCAGTTTGCATTTGCATATGCAGTTTAGGTGGAGTGTTTGGAATTACCCATCTTGACTTATAAAAAAGTCAACATATACCAAAAAATTAATAACCAAACTGCATTTTTATAACATAAGAAATATAATATATCAGTTAAGTTACTTTTATTATCAAATACAACATATCATGTCTTGTAGGTGATTCACTTGGTTAATTGACTAGCAGGTGATTCACTTGGTCGATGACTTGCAGGTGGTTCACGTGGTGTTTGACTTGACCGTGGTCCACTTGGTCTTTGACTTGTAGGTGGTTCACTTTCTTCATCACCACTATCACTGGGTTGGGGAGACCTAGAATCATGAATTTCACCAGGTCTTGTTATAGTCACACTTCACCCCCTATACCCACTGAACCACCACCTCTAGTAGATACTGCAACATGTATGCCCACTACACCACCTCTTCTACCACCTGTAGTTATGTTTTCTCTTCTAACACCTAGACCCACAACACCACCTGCAGCAACACCACTATCAGTTGTGTTTCCCCTTCTGTTAAGATGCATTGGACAATAATACAACATGATTTCTCTATTAGGTGGACGACTTGCATCAAAGGTCAATCCAGCCCTGTTTTCTCTTTCCAGGCAACAGTCAATGCATATCATTCGTCAACCATTTTCTTCATCCATGGTGAAACTTTTTGATGTTATAAAGAATTGAAGAACTATGGGGTATTATATAATGCAGTCAAAAATAATATAATGGGGAACAATGTGGTTGTTCAAAAAAAAGTAGATGGGATTAATAACAACATAAATGCTTAAAATAGAGGAAAAACATTATGAATTTGAAAATTTAACTATTACATGCTAGGATGACAACCATGGTGTCCAACCTTACAGATTGGTAAAACCTACTAACAACATTTAATAATTTATCTTGTAACATCGATTGAGTCATTTACATCCACTCCAAGGCAGCCCCAATAAGCTGGCTCTGCCCTATGATGCACGTATAACGCGTTCGGGGTCAAAAGAACTTCCTTTTCGTCGAACAAGTTTTTCAACACCCTAGGTAGTGAACCTAATCGTTGTAGTGTAGTATTTGGTAAGCCTCAGGTATTGATATCGTTCTCTAGGGGAATAGGATTTCTAGTGAGAGATGTACTACGCTAAGGTTTGGGGTTTAGGAAGATTATTTTTTATCTTTTTATATTTTTTTTAAAGCTAAGGGTAAAATCTCGGGGTTTGGATTTGGGGGGTGGTACTTCTACCGATTACTTCTACTATCTAATTATCTAAACTAAGGGGTAGTCTATGTCTATTGCTGTGTGCTCGTATGATGATTAAAAATGTGTCTACCTAGATACTATTACTCCCTAGTTATCTTTTATTGGTGGTTGAATTGTCACGTCCTTATTCTTAGCGCGTTGTGTTTTCTAAGGTCGTAGGGTATGCGTTTATCCCTAAATCTTTGAGACTACCTTAAGGTTATTGCCTACGAAATCTCTAGGATCCATAAACTAACTCTAAGGTTATCTTTGGATGTTTAGTCTACAATTCCGCTAAGTGAGTATAAACTAAGGTTCACAAAGATTACTCAATCATTAAAAACACAACGATAGCCTAGTGCAATCCTAAGCCAATTACAATTAAGATAAGAGACAACCAATAAATAATTAATAACTAGGTTTAATAGATCTAAGCAAACACACAAGAAAATTAGCCGGACATGTTAAACATGCAAGCATACACACATACAATCGAAGACATAATGAAATCAATGAAGCAAATTACTTATCTTGATGTAAAATAGGGTATGAGAACCCTAAGATATTGTCCAAACCGGACCAAAATCGTTTTAGGTTTTTACTCCACAAGTCTACCTCATAAAATTCTGAAAATTCGATTTCTATATATAATTTTACATTTGCGACGGCGTCACCTTATAGTTGGGACGCCGTCAGATCGCCGTTATTAGGGTTTCGTCTTGGACAAGTCATCATTGGGACGGAGTCACGTTGTGGTTGTGACGCCGTCAGTATTCAGTAGTGACGTCGTCTGAATCTGGATCTAGGTCGTCTGAGAAGAAAAGTCTTCATGACGCCCTTACTCTTCAAAGCCTGACACCGTCAGGTGTAAATTAGCAAAAACGCTACTGAGTCGTCGCAAGTTTAATTACGTAGAGAGGGATGGCATCGCCCTCTGTTTGGGACGCCGTCAGGTGTATTTCCAGCAACTTGAGTATATTGACCTTGACTTAGCCATTTTCTTCATATATTCACTCATTTTCGTCCAAAAATGCATCATTCAAGCATTTTGCTTCTAAGAGACCTAAAAAGTGAAAAAGAACGAAATTAAGCAGTAACGGATATAAAATGAGCGATTAAGGGCTTAAATGACCCCTTAAAAGTGTACGTTTTAAATCCTTATCAAATATCCCTACACATGGTATTTGCTTATCCTCCAGCAAATGTGCTTTTGGCCAATAAATTTATAAGTTAGGGGGTATAAAGCATTGGTTTAACCTAATTCACAAGTAAAATACCACAATAGTCATAACAAGCACGGAAATTATATACTAGCACCTCACAAGTGGTGTTTGGATTCTCTCATCTCTCGGGTGTATATGAAATATAGTAAATGAAAATAGAAGATAAACACTCATTAACCGGTCATAGTACATAGATTACCATAGGCTTGAGATTAGATCAAACCTCCACCGCTTTGGCGTAAGCACCTAGGAACAACTATCTAAGAGGTCTTTTAAAGGGTTGTAACGTTAGGCTTACGGTAGGGAAACAAAAGGTTTGGTTGGATAGGCGATTTAGTGGTGGCAAGTCAAAAATCTTATGTTACAAGCATGAAAAGAATGGCGTTGCTAAGCCAAGACTCGACTCTGTAAACTCTAGATAACTTTGAAACAAACATACATAAATATAAAGATAGATGTAGGATGGTTGATGAGTGTGTAAATACTCATCATTTTTGGGTCAATCTGAACTGCAAAACGTTTAAAAATGCTCAGAAATGCATCAAAACACTGAAAATATTCCAAAATTGCATTTTATATGTTTCAGATGCAAAATGTTTAAAAACAGATGAAAAATGAGCAAAGTTTGCATAATTGGCAGTTTCAGTCCCCCAAGTTTCTAAAATTGTCAAAAATAGTCCCTGAGTCAAAATTTCATAAGAAAAGTCACCAAAGGCCCTTTTAAAATCATAACTTGTCAAATTTAGTCCTTTGGTGAAAAATGTCAAAAGTTTGAGAAAATTACAAGAATGGTCCTTCAAGTTTGAAAATTAGCAAAAACGGCCCCTGGAAAATTGGAAAAAGGCAAGTTTGGTCCTTGTACTTTTGAAGATTGTCACTTTTAACCCTTGGATCAGCTTTGAGATATTGGCAGCCATGGTCCTTGCAATTTTCAGAATTACACATTAAGTCCTTGTTTAATTTATAACCTTTAAACCATTTTGGCCTGGTCATAAGCTATTGGACCCCCTGTCAAATACACTTTTGACCCCTCCCTTTTATACTAATACCCAGTCAAACAGATAAGTCAAACCCCTATACCCGCCTTTTTCTTCTTCCCCAACACTAGCCCTGCAACTCAGCCTTCCCATCCCCCCTCCTCACCTTTTCTCCTCCATGTCCCCTCATCCTCAACAACACTCCATAGGGCATTAAATGCTCCTCCCCCTTTTGCACTCAACCTCACCCACTGTTAAAATCCTTTTCCCGCCAAAAAATGATCAATGGCCAAGATTGATACCAAGACATCCAATGGCTCCAATTTGTGCTGGGAACTGTTCAGAGATGAGAGAGAAAGACAAATGGTGTATAAAAGAGAGGAGAAGAAGCTTATCCAGAGTAGTTAGTTTTATAAATTTTCCTCAATGTCGTTTTTCTTTATAAATGTTTTAGTTTAAATAAAAATGTTGTAATTTCAGTTTTTCTGTATCAAATTTAAGTTATAACATCTTTGTAATGTGTTTTGAACATTAATCCAAGTCTTTCATCTAAGTTCCAAGTTTAGTGCTTACTGTTGCAGTTTTCAGTTTCAAACTTTTATGAGCAAGTTCTTAGAATTTTATTTTTAAGCTAAATCAAGCTTATGCAAGCTTATTAAAGCTTACTGTAAGCTTACATTTCATTTTCAAACAAATTTGTTCCATGGTCAACAAAAGTCAACAGAGAGCTCAAATTGCAAAGGAATTGGATTTAGGTGTTGCAGACCTTTGATTTGGGATGGAATAGTTCCATTTAGTGTATGTTTGGGGTTTGGTTTACCCTGCATACAGCTGGACCTCTTGTGAGTATTGATCGTCTAATTTTCATTTTCAAGTCTATATTGCATATTTTGCTTGTATGAATATCTGTGGTCACAGTTGGTCTTATTGTGTTTAATTAGTTGTAATTAGGTAACTTAAGCTCATTTCAATCAGTTATATTAGCTAGTTAAGTATCATTCTCAGTTTTGAGTTCAAAACTGTAGTTAAAAGGATGTTTGGAATTGCTGTCAAAAATGTTTTAGAAACTTGTTCAGTGGTTAGTTTCTGTGGTTTCATGCTTGTGTAGCCATTTCATGCTCATTTGAATCAATTGCTTGTGCCTGCAAGCTCATTAGTCAACATCATGTATCAATCTGTCTTTAAGCTTGTCTGTTGAGATTTTTGATTACCAAAAGCTCATTTTGTGTGTAAAATCCATAGAGTTAGGTTGTAGTAGCTTTATTTCATACATTTACATCATTCTCAGTCCTTAAATCAAGATCAAACTTCAAATAAGTCAACTTTTCAGTTTTGCTTAAAAAGTCAAAGTTTGCAAAATCCATTTTGAGCTCATCTGAAGTGATTTTTCATGAATTCACTTCTGAGTCAATCTAAATGAAACTTGTGGTTTTTAAAAGTCCTACTGGTCTATTTGCTTATCTCCATTTTATTGCATTTTTGTGAATTTTATAGAAGCTTCAAAGGAGCTTGTCAAATTGGTGCTAAGTGCCCTGTGCAGGGCACTGTTGACTGCACAGGGCTTGAGCAGGATTTGCAGAGCTTGTGTAGAGCTTATTTGAGTTCAATAGGGTCTGGTGTTTGGCTTATAGATAGTCAACCAGGTCTTCTTTAAGTCCCAACACTTGCTTTTTAGTTTCCTGCTTATTCTAGTGCTTATTTTCTTGTCCCATGTTGGTGCCAAAATCTGTTTTGTGCTTATGATCTCAAGTCTCTAAACCTGTTAATCTTGCAAATCAGTGGTTTGGGTTAGCTAAAACTTGTTCCATTTTAGTTCTCTTAGCTTATTATAGCTTGTGTATCAGTTTGGTAGCCTTTGGATTCCATTTGCTTATTCAAGTGCTTATTTCAATAAGCACTTCCACATTAGTTCCATTTTTCTACACATAGCCCCCTGTTTTTCTATTTTTCCTAGCTTCCTAATATTATTTTAGAGTTTTCCTGAAATTTTCAGATTTTTCCAAGTTGATTTGCTATTTTTCTTAATTTGAATTAGTTTTTAAGCATTTTTAATTAGCTTTTATTGCAATTAATTAAGAAAAGTCTCAAAAAAATAATTTTTCATTTTTCTTAAGTTAAGATAAATATAAAAAGACAAAAAAATATTTTTCCATATTTTTCTTAGTTAAATTTGTATTTTTTAGTAATTTAAGTAGTTTTAAATAGTTTTTAATTCCTAGAAAATAGAAAAATAATCAGAAAAATACAAAAATAGTTTTGAAAATTATCTTTTGATATTTTAGATTTTTCTAAGTCTTAATTTTATTTTTCTAGCTTTATTTCACATTTTCTTGTATTTTAGGTAATTATTAAATAGTTAAAAATAGTTTTTAATTTATAATAATTAGGTAACTAGTTATAAAAATAATTTTCTTTTTCTATAACTTTTCTTTTATCATTAGGATTGTAAAAATGTATTTTTCATATTTTTAGGACTTTTATTTCTTAGATCTCACTTTTTATTTTGTACGTCTACGTAATTTTTATTTAAACGTAAGTTTTAAGTTTTAAACGTTCATCATTTTAAAAATAGTGATAGCGTTTATTTAATATTTTTTATCTTTTTAATTTCCTTTAATTTGCATTTTAGCCCTTGTAGTTTATGTCCTTCTTCTGTAGTTATAATAATTCACAATCTCCTTTTTCCGTTCAAATCTCGCGATTACTATACGTTTGGTAATCCATTGCATAGCTCGCTGGGACATAACGACCCGGGGAAACACTATACTCCCCAGATCTTCATTGCATTCGTGCTTAGGCAGTTTTAAGCTGGTTACGGTCTGCCATTCACAAGTGGCAAGCTTGAGTGATTTAGCTTGACTATTTGGCACGCATCAATTTTTGGCGCCGCTGCCGGGGAGCTGTGCTGATTATCTTACGTCTAGCAGATTAGTGATTTGGATATTCACTCATTGTTCATACCATCTATATGTTTATATTTTCTTTTAAAAATCAAAACCCAAAAAGATTTTCAGTCTTTGTTTTTTTAAATGTTTTTCAAAAATGCCAAAAATATTCATCTTTACCCTCTTACCCTTTTGATTCTTCATTTCTTACCCTCTAAAACCATTTGATTCTTTCTATGTCTTATCCTCACCCTCTTGGTTGTCAATGGTGTGGTGGTCCTTATAATGGTGGCAATTGCCCCAGTTGTAGCATGGTGGAATCAGGAAACGGGTCTGTCTATAACCAGGATCCCTATTCCTACCATAACACAACTGATTTATTCCATCAGCTACCACACTGTGAGACTCAGCAGTTTTATTGTTGTGAGTACTGTGGTGGTTCACACTCCAGTTCTGATTGTCAATCGGGAAACACGCTTGTCTATGAGCAGGTTCCCGATAACAATTATGACTACAACACATATGACTCACAGCCACATCAGTTTATTTGTGAGTACTGTGGAGGTCCTCACTTTAGCTCTGATTGTCAAACAAGGAATCCATTTCCTTGTAACAATTACGACTCTTCGTATCATGACCAACCTCTACAGTACCAAATGAATCAGGCACCACCTCAGCCTGATCCACTTCCTCAAAATCTTCTCCTTGATCTTTTGGATTTAGTGAAAGGTTTGAAGGAAAGTAACCATTCCCAAGATAATCCAAATCAAAAATCCATGGAAGAATTGTTAGCCGAAGAGCGGGCTGCTAAAATAAATTCCCAAATTGCGTTTGAAAAATCTATTAGGGAATTAATTGCAAAAGAAAAAGCAGCCAGATCTAGCTCTCGATTCCGTTTCATTCCTGATGACGATGATGATGAAGATATCCTTGATATCCTACAATTTTATAACGGTTCATCAAGTTCATCAGTTGAAACTCATTCCATGAAAAAGCAGGGAGAAAAGACTATGATGGAATTACTAGCAGAAGAACAAATGGAAAGTATAAAACATATGTATGCTAGTCCTTCTAAACTCCCTCAGTCTGTTGTTATCACACCCGATATTCCCACTCACTCTCTAAACATGGGGGATGAGCTTCTTGACACTGTTCCTGAAAAGGAATCGGACGAATTTATAAAATCGAGTGTTGAGAACCTTGTCCCAATCTCGAGAGAGTCACAGGGAATTTCTGATCATATGTGTGATTCTTCTTCCCCTCTTGAGTGTTCAAATGATCATTTTGAGACTTTCTCCGATTTTAGCGACGACTGTGCTTCCTATGGAAACATCGAGTATGTTGAGACATCACTCCCACAGTCTGACCCTCTTCTTGAGGAGTTCTCCGATGAACTCACTCACATCAATGATCGTTCACTCACTTCTTATCCCAACAGTCCAATAGAGAATGCTGATCACTTTGTTCCTGAATCGTTCAAAACAACTCTCACTAATCCTCTATTTGAATTCGACTTTGAATTCACTTTAATTTCTGAGAATCCACTCTTTGATACTCAGACTGAGGATAGTGATGAGCCCACAATGGAACAAGAGTTCACAGTTTCACTTCATGTGAATGATTCTCTTCATGAAGAGTTCTCCGGTGAACTCTCTCATGACATATCTCCTCCGGAACATGATCATTTCTATTTTGATCTTGAGGATGATATTAGCTCGGAGGAAGGTGTACTCTATCATACGAGTTTGCTTATTGATAATACTACCTTCACCCTTCCTCCCGATATGTCTACATCTGAGGATGAAGATTGGATTTTGATTGTTATCAAAATCTTTCTTCCTTTCCTCAAATATCTTTTTATTTCTCTTCATCTTCACTCCTTCGGGAATGAAGACACTATTTTTGACCCCGGCATTTTCATTTATCATTTTTTGAGCCGGTTCTATGTATATCTCATCGGTGTGGAACTTTCTCGTGCTTCAAATGTTTGTCCAAACATCTTGAATGAAAGTCCGATGGAGATTGTTTCTTCCACTTTGCTTCCCCATGAACCAATTAATGCGGGGTCGAGTCAAGCTAGCGACTCGGGAATCAAAAACAATAGCATGCCATATGGGTTTTCACCCATATTTCTGACTTCTTTCTATTTTCTACCACCCTAGTGTGGGGGGGTTGCCCACATGTTTAAAAAAAAAAAAAAAAAAAAAAAAAAAAAAATCATTCTAAATAATGGCCGTAGTATTTCCCTTTTACGTTCTCAGTTTCGGCATAACCGCCGGTACTTTGAATATTGAGGGCAATATTCATTATCTTCCTCATTCCTATAGTAGACCGATAGCTTAAGTTCCTTTCAATCATTGGATAGTGATGAAAATTTCTCAATCTTAAATGGCATTTGGTAAGCTACGTCATCGGTCTCATCCTTGAATCTAACTATTCCTAATGACGGATCATAAGTCATCCCGGTGTTTTCTATGAAAGGTTTTCCTAGAATTACTGATTCAGTGCCAGAAACGTCAAGCTTGCTCACACAAGCTAACCACTTGTGAATGACTAACCGTAAGAAACTTAAAACGGCTCGGACACTGACCAATAATAGATGAGAAGTGTGTAGTATATGGGTAACTCAAACGTGTTAGGTTTGAGCACCGAGATCGTTCCGAACGAGGGTTGAATGGAATTTCCAACTCACGTCTCGATTATCGGGATTCGAATGAGAAAAGGGGGTAATATGATATTATCTAAACTATGGGATAAGGAAAGTAAATGGAACATCTAATTTACGGGAAATCCTAAGAACTATGGCAAACTACGCAAATCTACACTAAAACGCAAAAACGGAATTAAAACGAAACGCGAATAAAAAGAAAGGACGTCTAATCTAGATCCTAAAAATAACCTAAAATTACTTTTACTCTAAAAATGATATGAGAAAACTATAACTGAATTAAAACTATTTTTTAGGATTTTTCTTGATTTTATTAAAATTAAAAACTAATTATTAACTTTAAAAATAAGACTAAATAACTAAAAATTATGAAAAAGAGAGAGAAAATTATGGAATTACTTTTCAAAAATCTAAAAT
Source organism: Chrysanthemum makinoi (assembly GCA_910596185.1). NCBI lineage: Eukaryota > Viridiplantae > Streptophyta > Magnoliopsida > Asterales > Asteraceae > Chrysanthemum > Chrysanthemum makinoi. Next base: position 91,135,262 of record OU343218.1, on the reverse strand, counting down.
ATCATAAAGGACTTTTCTAAACTATTTTTGTAATTTTCTGATTAATTTCCTATTTTCTATGAATTTAAATCTATTTAAATCTAATTTAAATTGTAAAAAAAATACCAAATAAAAGGGGAAAAATAAGGAAAAATATTTTTTATGCTTTTTATATTTATCTTAAACTATTAAAATTGAAAAATTATTTTTTGGAACTTTTTCTCAATTAATTGCAATTAAAGGTAATTAAAAATGATTAAAAACTGAATTTAATAAAGAAAAATAGTGAACAGTGTCTAAAAATTGTGAAAAATGCAGGGAAATTCTAAAATATTATTCTGAAGCTAATAAAAATATAAAAACAAGGGCCTATGTGTAAGATATAGAAGCTGCAGTGTATTAGATATGGAAATAAGCAAATGAAATTAAGCAAATAAGCACTAAAGTGAGCCAACTGAAAACATAAGCTAAAGTATGCTAAAACTACTCTAAGGCATCTTACTGCAGCTACTCCTAACACCTAAAGAGCATTTAACCAATGATTTGGACTAACTGACACTATAAGCAAAAACAGATTTTGGACCCTACTTTCTAGCACTTGCAACTGCTTATCCAATAGGCTTAAGAGAAAACTAAAAGTTGAGATCTCAAGACCACCTGGCAGAGAGTGTATAACCCAAATTTCAGCTTATTAGGACTAGAATTGAAGGAGTTATTGATCAAACAAAAACTGGCTAAGACATGTGTAAACTGATGAATCAGCAAAACAGTGAAACATGTACCAAATTTAAGCTAATGTAACTGCTTATTCAATAAGCTAAACTAAAAACCAAAACTATGGTTCTAAAGACCACCTAGCTGACTATCTCTGGACCAAAATTGAGACCCTATCTATTTGAGATGAACCTTGTGCATGGTCTGCACTTTCTGCAAAAACCAGATTTTTAAACAATTTTGACTTTTAAAAACAGACTAGTATTTTGACTATTGTGAGATTTAGAAGCAAACTAAGGACTGAATTCAATGTAATTTGATGTAATAAGACTTAAGCAAGCTAGTTTATTAACTTCTTAAACCTATGTCACAGATTCCTAACTACTGATTCCAACAGTAATGGAAACAAGAACAGTTATTAGAGACTTTTGACTATTAATGCAATTGCAGCAATACCATGACAGAAATCAATATAATAAGCTATAGCAGGCACAAAGAAACTGATTAAATCCAATATTACAACCTCTAAAACAGTTAACAAAAGCAATCCAAACACTCCTTCAGATGATCAAAATGCAACTCAACTCTATAAACCTGATGAGATTCTGCTTAAAACTGATATTAAACTTACTCAAACAACAATTTGAGAACAGAAATTAAACCCAACTGATTTGACTCACAATATGACCCGTTTTGACTTATGTTGACTTTTTGAAGAAATTGAGAATTAAGCACAATTAAGAACCATGAAGCTCATATAAGCTTTGTTAAGCTTATATGAATTTGAACAACAGTAAAGAAACAACTTGAGAATGAAATTAACAGCAATCAAAAGATTTGAATTGAAATTGAGACAAATCATAAAATCATAACATAAGAGGTTTATAAAAGAAAACTGAGATTACAACTAAACTAATAAAAACAGTAAATGACATGTAAATAAAATGGCCAAAATTCCTCTAATGCCTAAGGAATTGGACCCCTCTACAATGTGACTTGAGAAGGGTATAAATAGCTGAGCTAAGAGGCTTGGGATCCTTTTGAGAAGCTTCATGAATGTCTAATCTCGACCTTTGATTTCCCATCTTGTCATCATATCCAATCTCAGCCATAGGATCATGTGAATGATGTGTTCCCACCAATGGGATTGCTTGGTTTGGCCACGTTGGCACTCTAATGTGTCATACCCTCTGACATGTCAGCTTCTAGAAGATGGGAAGATGCTAAGTACTATGATTTGTGTTTGGGATTGAGTAAAAGGTGTGGGTAGTTGGGTGGTGTTTGGGTTTGGGGAAGAAGGTAACTGGAAAAGGGCGCGTTTGGATATTTTATTATATCTCAAAAGGGAAGACCGGGTTTATTTGCTTTGACCGGGTCTAATACAGGGTAATGGGTAAATATTGGTAACCGGGTTGGGGATAGACGGGTATTGGTGTTTGTTATATTGGATTGGTGTTGGGCCGGATACTGTTTGGGCTATGGATATGTTAATTGGATTTAGGATAGATATGATCCAAGTTGCAAATATTAAGGACTAAACTTGCACATTCTGAAATTCTAGGGACCATATATGTAAATCTGACATTATCTTCCAAGGACTGATTTTGCCAACCTTCAAATAAACCAAGGGCCAAATTGCAATTTTTAAATCTTTAAGGACCATTTTTGCCAATTGTTGAAACTTGAGGGACTATTTCTGACATTTCTTCAAACTTTGATCAAATCTTCACAAATCATCCTCAGAGATTAGAAATCTTCATAAATGCATAATTCTGACCTTCTGGCTCAGCTTAAGCTCTCTTAATCTCTCGTGCTCGGATTTACGTCTGATTTGGCTCCTTTTTGCGTGTTTTTACATATCCATACCTGCACAAGCACAAACTCAAGAAAACCACAAATATTAGCAATAAACGGCTCTTTCTTGGTTATTTTGGGTCAGTTTTGATAACAAAAAGGTATGTGTTTTAGCACATACCAAAATACCCCAGACGAAACCATTGCCGTGTCCTCACGCAATGCCATCAACTCACGCTTCTAAAACCAAGGATTTCAATCTCTTTCTACTAAACCATTGATATGTCCAAACCGTCAAGTTTACTCACACAAGATAGCCACTTGTGAATGACTAACCTTAAGAAACTTCAAACAGTTCAGACAAACCAATTAGAGAAGAAGTAGTCAATGTTCCTCAAAAGAGATTAAGAAAGCCTTAATTCTAAAAATGCCCCGTTTACCTTTTAAATCACATATATAGATATTACGGTTAAGCACATTCCGATTATGAATGACGGTTTGTTGAACTTTCATGTCGATCAATAACTCCAACATTTTTCAAACGACACGTTAGGATCACGGAGTAAGAAACACAACACAGCGTGAAGTGACCATACGGATAGAATACATCGTCCCTGATTTTTCACAAGCTCCCAAACTAAGCGTAAAACCGAAATCATTGTTAAGTATGATTCTAGATGCTAACACTACCCATGGAAGTTACTTGTGTAAACACCTTTTGTTCCCATTTTCCTATTTCCTCTAGATTTTTTTTATTTTTTTGTGAGAAATGAATTTCTCCAAATTCTCGTTTTGATAACTTTTATTCCGATAAAGATACAAAGCTAAGTCGATAATTAGTTATCCGTCTTCTCTCGAGAACCATTGTCGTAAAAATGAGGTCCACATCAAGGAATTTTTATTCACTTATAACTTTTGACTTTTCATTTTCATTTTTCAACTTTTTTTTTTTTTTTTTTTTTTTTTTTAAATAGAACTTAGACTTTTACGTGTATGAGCTATGAACCACGGAGCTTCACGGGGTAATTCCAAGACTATAGGCTTCATGAGATGAGGATCCCGGCTAAAGATCCAAGGGTCCGATCTCGACACCGCAGCTCACAACTTTACTTATTACATTTCACATATCACTTATTACAGTCCCTGGTAAAACAAAATAAAGAAAAATGTTATTCAAGGTCCCTGAAATATTCTAAGTTGTCAAAAATGGTCCTTGAATAAATCTTTTGTTAAATGGCAGAAAAGGTCCCTCAACTTTCAAAAATGTCAAGTTTGGTCCCTGGAAGTTTGAAAATGTCAACAATAGTCCTTGTACTATTGAAACTTATCAATTTTGGTCCCTTGAAACAACTTTGGAAAATTACAGGTTTAGTCCCTCTAGTTTGGCAAAATTACAAAATGGCCCTTGTGTTATACTAAACTAAGCCTTGTCAAAATCCAAATTGACCCCTGCCTTATTCCTTTTTGACCCCCTGTCACTTCCCTTTTTGGACCTTTAGTCAAACCCAAAGTCAAACCCACAGCTTTCCCACCTTATCTTCTTCCCTTCTCCCACTTGACTGCAATCCTCTGCAACATACCTTCTCCCAACACCATCACCTCACCTTTCCCTCCACCCCCCATCATCACAAACCCACTACAATAAATGCTACCCCCCCTAGTGCTAGTTTCAGAGCCCACTGTCAAAACCAATTTTCCCGCCAAAAACGTGGATGGCCTAGATTGCTCAAAACTCATCCATTTACCAAGATTATTAGTGGGATTCAATCAGAAGGACACGTGGAAGTCAATTGGAGTATAAAAGAGAGGAAGAGAAGCAAAGAGAAGGAGTTAGATTAATTTTTAGTTTCAATGTATGTCGTTTTCAATTTCTATGTCTTAGTTTAATCAAAAAGCTTTAATCTTCTGTTTCAATGTACTCAACTTAAGCTAATTTATCAATATAATCAATATTCAAGTATCATTTCAAGTTTTTATTCACTTTCCATATTTTACATTCACTGTCTAAAATTTCAGTATAAGTGTGCTAAAAACCAAGCTTCAATAAGCTTATTTAATAGTCAAACAAGCTTATTCAAGCTTATTATAGCTTTTGATAAGCTTGTTATTCAGTTCAAGCAGTTTTCATCCTTGGTCAACGAAAGTCAACTGATGAAGCAATATGGGTATAAGTTTGGAAATGGGTGATGCAAAGGCTTGGAAATGGGTTGGATTTGATATAGAGTAGTAGGTATTGGTTTTGGATTAAGCTGCACAAACAGCTTGGGCATTTGTAAGTTGTATCTGGTTTTCATTTCTTAGTCAATTTGCAGTCTGTGTTTGTATTTGAATTTGTGGTCATCAAGTAATTTAAACCTGTCCACTCAGTAGTAATTAGGATAATATTAATCAGTATAAGTGATAAAATATGCTAGATCAGTGGTTAGCCAGTTGAAAAGTTCAAATCAGTGTAATAAGGTGTGTTTGGATCACTGCTTAATCTGTGTTATAGGTTTGTGCAGTGGGTGATACTTGTTGTTTTTGGCTTGTGCAGTTCTAACATACTCAATTCAGTCTTAATATTGCACTTGCAGACCTCAATAGTCAACATCACACTTAACTGTTTTCATATGCTTCACTGTTGTGATTTTGACAAAGCAAAATCTTGTCTTGTGTTTAAAATTCTTAGTTATTGCTTACAGTGTGTTTGTCTTATCATATTACAATAACATCAGTCCTCAAATGGGATTCAAAGTTCAAAAAAGTCAACAATACTAAACTGTTTTCAAAAGTCAAAAAGGTAAAAACCAGTTTTTCACCAACCTAGGGTGATTTTTAATAGACTCATTACTGGGTCAAATTAAGTGAAACTCTGGGTTATAAAACTTCAGTTGGTCAAGTTACTTATTATGAATTTTATAGATTTTTAGAAATTTTTCTTAAGCTCCAACAAAGCTTGTCAAGCAGGGCTTATATGCCCTGCTCACAAACTCAGTAAGTACTGAGTTTTCATAGGGTCTTGCAGAGGTTGCAACAAGCTCATAAGAGCTTGCCCAAGGCTGATCTTTGGTTTAAAATTTGCCAACCAGGTCTTCTTTAGTCCCCAAGATCTGTTTCTCAATTTCCAGCTTATTTAAGTGCTTATCTTCCAGCTTAAAAGTGGCACTCAGAAACTGTTTTAGCATCTTAAATCAAAACAATCAAATATGTGTAGCTGGTGATGCAGTAGTTTAGGATAGTTTTTTTTAGTTCATTTTGAGTTCTCTTATCATATTATAGCTTCTGTGTTACTGTTGTGGACTTTGGTTTTCATTTGGCTTATTCAAAGTGCTTATTACATAAGCACTTGCATGGCAGTTTCATTTTCCTCCACATAAGCAACTATTTTTCTATTTTTCTTAGATTCAACATATTAAATTAGACTTTTCCTGAAATTTTCATAATTTTCCAACACTGTTTGCTATTTTTCTTAATTTAAATTAGTTTTTAAGTCTTTTTAAATAGCTTTTAATACAATTAATTCATAAAAGTTTCAAAAAAATAATTTTTCATTTTTATTAGGTTAAAATAAATATAAAAAGTCAAAAAAATATTTTTCCAGATTTTTCTTAGTTAAATTTGTATTTTTAAGCATTTTAAGTAGTTTTAAATAGTTTTTAATTCATAAAAAATAGAAAAATAATCAGAAAAATACAAAAATAGTTTTGAAAATTCTCTTTTGATGTTTTAGATTTTTACAAGTCAAAATTTTATTTTTCTAGCTTTATTTCCTATTTTCTTGTATTTTAGGTTATTATTAAATAGTTAAAAATTAGTTTTTAATTAATAATAATTAATTAAATAGTTATAAAAATAATTTATTTTTCTAATAATTTTCTTTTATCATTAGGATTGTAAAAATATCATTTTCATATTTTTAGGATTTATATTGCTTTAGTTTCACATTTTCTTGTGTACGTTACGTAGTTTTAAGTTAAGTTTTATAAAATAAAAATCAAAAACATTAGATTTTAAAAATAGTGATAGCGTTTATTTAATATTTTTTATCTTTTTAATTTTCTTTAATTTGCATTTAAGCCCTTGTAGTTTATGTACTTTTTCTGTAGTTATAAATCATTCACAACCTCTTTTCCATTCAAATCTCTCGATCACTATACGTTTGACTATTCTCGCACAGCTCGTTGGGACTTAACGACCTGGGGAAACACTATACTCTCCTGATCTTCATTGCATTGGTGTTTAAACTGTTTTAAGTTTCTTACGGTCGGCCATTCACAAGTGGCCGGTTTGTGTGAGAAAACTTGACGGTTTTGCACCAATCAAATTTTGGCGCCGCTGCCGGGGAACAGTGCTAATAGTCTTACGTTTAGCAGATTAGTGATTTGAATATTCACTCCTTGTTTATACCATCTGTACGTATTTATATTTTCTTATAAAAATCAAAAACCCAAAAAGATTTTCATTCTTTGTTTTTGCAAAATGTTTATCCAAAAATCCAAAAATATTCATCTTTACCCTCTTACCCTTTTTGATTCTTTATCTCTTTACCCTCTATCCATTTGATTCTAATTCTCATGGAATCTCTCGACTGCGACGAATTCTGGGACGAAGTTGAAAAACTTCAGACTTTATCACAAATGTCAAGAATTCGTGTCGTTCGTAATGATCCATTAATTCTGCGTAGGGAAATGGAACGAGAAACCGGGGTGACAAAGGACCAGGTACTTCCCTATGATAATGGAAGTGCTAAATACGTCCAACCTACGGTTATCCAAAGATCTAATCCCTCAATTGCTCCTAAGCCGTCTAGAATTGATCCTAAACTTTCACGATTTACGGTTAAAAGCAAACATGCAGAATTGAGACCGGTGACTAGCAAGAATGACTTGCCTAATCTTCACGTTTCTCAAGAACCCGAACCAGAGACCATAACGGAAGTGGTGGAAATTGCTAGCTCTCAGAGCACACCTCTTGTCCCACCTCCGGATTTTTCAAAATGTTCTTCAAGACTTGATAGTCATTCGGATCACCATGTTGGTTTTGTTGATTCTTTGAATAAACCGATTCCTTCTCATGACTCTCAAATGAAATCGTTTATTCCTTGTGTCGGTTGTGGTGAGCCTCTTTTGGTTCACCCTGTCGTTGGTGTACGTGTGTACAGTGTGGTAATGATATTCGGAACGGGGGTTGTTTGTTTTGTGGTTCGAGGAATTCATTTGATTATGATCCTAATTCGAACTCATTTAACGACCCCTCAAACTTTTCCAATTACCCACCACAGCCCGACTTATCTTCATATAATCAACATCACTGTTGTCAATTTTGTGGAGGTCCTCACCAAGGATTTGAGTGTCAATCCGGAAACACGTTTGTTTACGAACAATTTTCTGGTAACACTCAAGACTTTGGAAATGACCAAATTCCATATTATTCACAATACCAGCCACAACAATCATTTTGTTGTGAGAACTGTGGAGGTCCCCATTTTAGCTCTGATTGTCAAACAGGGAACCCATTTCCTTGTAACAATTACGACTATCCGTATCACGACCAACCTCCACAGTGCCAAATGACTCAAACTCCTCAAGAAACCCAACAAGACACTTATCTAGAGCTTCTGGAGTCAGTGAAAAGAACTGAGGAATTGAGAAAAACAGCATTTCATAATGTTCCCAGTTTTTCTTGTGTATATTGTGGGGGTCCTCATGATGATTATCAATGTCAACCTTCCGGTTTTGAAAAATCTCCACTCCCACAATGTCCTGTCATTCAAAATTCACATGAGAAATCCTTGGAAGAATTGCTAGCTGAAGAGCAGGCTGCTAAAATAAATTCCCAAATTGCCTTTGAAAAATCTATTAGGGAATCAATTGCAAAAGAAAAAGCAGCCAGATCTAGCTCTCAATTTCGTTTTATTCCTGATGACAGTGATGATGAGGATACACTTGATTCATCAAGTTCATCAGATGATATCCCAGCAGTTGAGATTCCATCTCAAACAACTGCTATCACACCCGAAGCTCCCACTCACTCTCTGAACATGGGGGACGAGCATCTTGACACTGTTCCTGAAAAGGAATCGGACGAATTCATAAAGTCTAGTGTTGAGAACCTTGTCCCAATCCCGAGAGAGTCACAGGGAACTTCTGATCATATGTGTGATTCTCCTTTCCCTCTTGAGTGTTCAAAAGATCATTTTGAAACTTTCTCCGATGTTAGCGAAGATTGTACTTCTCATGGAAACATCGAGTATGTTGAGACATCACTCCCACAGTCTGATGCTGATCATCTTCTTGAGGAGTTCACCGATGAACTCACTCACATCAGTCCACTTTCATCAGAAAGTAATGATAGTCTTGTTGATTTCAAAGCTGATCTGGGAGAGACTGAAAGTCTCCTTGATAATGATCGTTCACTCACTTCTTATCCCAACAGTCCAATAGAGAATGTTGATCACTTTGTTCCCGAAACATTCAAAACTACTTTCACCAATCCTCTATTTGAATTCGACCCTGAATTCACTTTAGTTTCTGAGAATCCACTCTTTGATACTTCGATTGAGGATAGTGATGAGTCTACAGTGGAACAAGAATTCACAGATTTACATCTTGTGATTGATTCTCTTCACGAGGAGTTCGCCGGTGAACTTACTCATATCATATCTCCGCCGGAGTATGATAATTTCTACTTTGATCTAGACACACCCATAATATGTCTTGATCAAGCAAGCTTAACTGAGGAGATTCATGAAACTATGAATTCTCCTATTGAGGATGAAGAGTTAGTCATGATTTTTATCATGATTTTCTTTCTTTTCTTCATATATTCTGTCACTTCTCTTGTTCTTCACTCCTTCGGGAATGAAGACATTATCTTTGACCCCGGCATTTCCATGTACCATTTGTGAGCCGGGTCTGTCTCTGTATCTCATCGGTGTGGAACTTTCACGTACTTCAATGTTTATCCAAACATCTTGAATGAAAGTCCGATGGAGATTGTCTCTTCCACTTACTTCCCCATGAACAAATTAATTCGGGTCGAGTCAAGCTAGCGACTCGGTAATCAAAAACAAGTAGTTAAACATGGGTTTTCACCCGTGTGTACCACCTTAGTGTGGGGGAGATGCCCCACATGTTGTATATAGATCTAAAAATGAATGAAAATTGTAAATATTAAAAAAGAGAATAATTGTTGTGTTTCCACACTTAGCTAGTAATATTATCTTTTTACGTTCTAAGTTTCGGCATAACAGCCGGTACTTTGAATATTGAGGACAATATTCATTTCTAAGTGTGGGGGGAAATTCTGGCGAATTTGATCATAAATGTACCCCTTTTAGTCCCTTTTTCCTCCAAAATGGCCAAATTTTAATTTTTTTTTTAGTGGAAGTACTATGTACTAAACACAGCAAATGGTAATCAGTCCACCATGTCTAACCCACATAAGGATTGGCTAATCCAGGAGCAAACGGCTCTTGGTAAAGATATCTCATATCCGTGACGGCTTGCAATTTGCCCAAAATTGTATGGTATTCAGCTCACCATATCTTTAATTAGTGAAGAGTTGGCTAGCCCGCAAGTTTATGGCTTGTGGTAAAGGCCGTGGAAAAACCATAATTGGTAATCAACTCACCAAAGATAATATTGATAATTTATCTAAGAGTTGGCTAGTCCAGAAGCAAACGGCTTCTGGTAAAGACAAATCAAATCCGTTGAAAGTTGGTGGTTTGCTCAAAATCACTTGGTTATCAGTGTACCAAGGTTCTTACTTGAACTGAAACATTTGGCTACTCCATAAGTAATGGCTTTTGGTAAAGAGATGAAATCCATTAATTTTTCTCAAAACATTGCTAGGGACTAGCAATATCTTAGTGTGGGGGATTGATGAGTGTCTAAATACTCATCATTTTTGTACCATTTAAACTGCAAAAACATCTGAAAACACTCAGAAATGCATCAAAATGACAAAAATATCACAAATAAGTGTTTTATGTGTTTTAAATGCAAAAATATCAAAATCTGGTGAAAAACGTATCAAGTTTGCATAATTGGCAGTTTTAGTCCTCTAAGTTTCAAAAGTTGTCAAAAACAGTCCCTGGTAAAACAAAATAAAGAAAAATGTTATTCAAGGTCCCTGAAATATTCTAAGTTGTCAAAAATGGTCCTTGAATAAATCTTTTGTTAAATGGCAGAAAAGGTCCCTCAACTTTCAAAAATGTCAAGTTTGGTCCCTGGAAGTTTGAAAATGTCAACAATAGTCCTTGTACTATTGAAACTTATCAATTTTGGTCCCTTGAAACAACTTTGGAAAATTACAGGTTTAGTCCCTCTAGTTTGGCAGAATTACAAAATGACCCTTGTGTTATACTAAACTAAGCCTTGTCAAAATCCAAATTGACCCCTGCCTTATTCCTTTTTGACCCCCTGTCACTTCCCTTTTTGGACCTTTAGTCAAACCCAAAGTCAAACCCACAACTTTCCCACCTTATCTTCTTCCCTTCTCCCACTTGACTGCAATCCTCTGCAACATACCTTCTCCCAACACCATCACCTCACCTTTCCCTCCACCCCCATCATCACAAACCCACTACAATAAATGCTACCCCCCCTAGTGCTAGTTTCAGAGCCCACTGTCAAAACCAATTTTCCCTCAAAAAACGTGGACGGCTTAGATTGCTCAAAACTCATCCATTTACCAAGATTATTAGTGGGATTCAATCAGAAGGACACGTGGAAGTCAATTGGAGTATAAAAGAGAGGAAGAGAAGCAAAGAGAAGGAGTTAGATTAATTTTTAGTTTCAATGTATGTCGTTTTCAATTTCTATGTCTTAGTTTAATCAAAAAGCTTTAATCTTCTGTTTCAATGTACTCAACTTAAGCTAATTTATCAATATAATCAATATTCAAGTATCATTTCAAGTTTTTATTCACTTTCCATATTTTACATTCACTGTCTAAAATTTCAGTATAAGTGTGCTAAAAACCAAGCTTCAATAAGCTTATTTAATAGTCAAACAAGCTTATTCAAGCTTATTATAGCTTTTGATAAGCTTGTTATTCAGTTCAAGCAGTTTTCATCCTTGGTCAACGAAAGTCAACTGATGAAGCAATATGGGTATAAGTTTGGAAATGGGTGATGCAGTGCTTGGAAATGGGTTGGATTTGATATAGAGTAGTAGGTATTGGGTTTGGATTAAGCTGCACAAACAGCTTGGGCATTTGTAAGTTGTATCTGGTTTTCATTTCTTAGTCAATTTGCAGTCTGTGTTTGTATTTGAATTTGTGGTCATCAAGTAATTTAAACCTGTCCACTCAGTAGTAATTAGGATAATATTAATCAGTATAAGTGATAAAATATGCTAGATCAGTGGTTAGCCAGTTGAAAAGTTCAAATCAGTGTAATAAGGTGTGTTTGGATCACTGCTTAATCTGTGTTATAGGTTTGTGCAGTGGGTGATACTTGTTGATTTTGGCTTGTGCAGTTCTAACATACTCAATTCAGTCTTAATATTGCACTTGCAGACCTCAATAGTCAACATCACACTTAACTGTTTTCATATGCTTCACTGTTGTGATTTTGACAAAGCAAAATCTTGTCTTGTGTTTAAAATTCTTAGTTATTGCTTACAGTGTGTTTGTCTTATCATATTACAATAACATCAGTCCTCAAATGGGATTCAAAGTTCAAAAAAGTCAACAATACTAAACTGTTTTCAAAAGTCAAAAAGGTAAAAACCAGTTTTTCACCAACCTAGGGTGATTTTTAATAGACTCATTACTGGGTCAAATTAAGTGAACTCTGGGTTATAAAACTTCAGTTGGTCAAGTTACTTATTATGAATTTTATAGATTTTTAGAAATTTTTCTTAAGCTCCAACAAAGCTTGTCAAGCAGGGCTTATATGCCCTGCTCACAAACTCAGTAAGTACTGAGTTTTCATAGGGTCTTGCAGAGGTTGCAACAAGCTCATAAGAGCTTGCCCAAGGCTGATCTTTGGTTTACAATTTGCCAACCAGGTCTTCTTTAGTCCCCAACATCTGTTTTTCAATTTCCAGCTTATTTAAGTGCTTGTTTTCTAGCTTAAAAGTGGCACTCAGAAACTGCTTTAGCATCTTAAATCAAAACAATCAAATCTGTGTAGCTGGTGATGCAGTAGTTTAGGATAGTTTTTTTTAGTTCATTTTGAGTTCTCTTATCATATTATAGCTTCTGTTTTACTGTTGTGGACTTTGGTTTTCATTTGGCTTATTCAAAGTGCTTATTACATAAGCACTTGCATGGCAGTTTCATTTTCCTCCACATAAGCAACTGTTTTTCTATTTTTCTTAGATTCAACATATTAAATTAGACTTTTCCTGAAATTTTCATAATTTTCCAACACTGTTTGCTATTTTTCTTAATTTAAATTAGTTTTTAAGTCTTTTTAAATAGCTTTTAATACAATTAATTCAGAAAAGTTTCAAAAAAATAATTTTTCATTTTTCTTAGGTTAAGATAAATATAAAAAGTCAAAAAAATATTTTTCCAGATTTTTCTTAGTTAAATTTGTATTTTTAAGCATTTTAAGTAGTTTTAAATAGTTTTTAATTCATAAAAAATAGAAAAATAATCAGAAAAATACAAAAATAGTTTTGAAAATTTTATTTTGATGTTTTAGATTTTTCCAAGTCAAAATTTTATTTTTCTAGCTTTATTTCCTATTTTCTTGTATTTTAGGTTATTATTAAATAGTTAAAAATTAGTTTTTAATTAATAATAATTAATTAAATAGTTATAAAAATAATTTCTTTTTCTAATAATTTTCTTTTATCATTAGGATTGTAAAAATGTCATTTTCATATTTTTAGGATTTATATTGCTTTAGTTTCACATTTTCTTGTGTACGTTACGTAGTTTTAAGTTAAGTTTTATAAAAGAAAAATCAAAAACATTAGATTTTAAAAATAGTGATAGCGTTTATTTAATATTTTTTATCTTTTTAATTTTCTTTAATTTGCATTTAAGCCCTTGTAGTTTATGTACTTTTTCTGTAGTTATAAATCATTCACAACCTCTTTTCCATTCAAATCTCTCGATCACTATACGTTTGACTATTCTCGCACAGCTCGTTGGGACTTAACGACCTGGGGAAACACTATACTCTCCTGATCTTCATTGCATTGGTGTTTAAATTGTTTTAAGTTTCTTACGGTCGGCCATTCACAATTGGCCGGTTTGTGTGAGAAAACTTGACGGTTTTGCACCAATCACTACCAAATAGACATTTACTCATCTTTAAGCAATTTCAGTAATTTAAGAATTTAGGGTTTTGAAATCGAATTGAGGAAAATTAAACATAAGTGCCCAAAATATACTATTCAGAATAATTGACTTCCCAAACTTTATGATATCGGGACCAAATGTTATGGGACGAAATCCTTATCCATATATAAATACACTAAATCTGCAAGGACTAAACATCTAACAACAATGATTAGAATCACAAAACAATCAAAAAGGAAAAAACAAAAAACAAAACCACAAGAATATAAAACAGAGGTTAATTCATTCCATAATAAAACTATACATAATTGCATATCATTCCCAAAATACACCATCAAAACCCCCAAAAGACAACCAAATCACATAGTCTTAAGAACATCGAGGATATTATTCCTGTCAAACACTTGAGAATAAGTTTCATTAATTAACCTCCTAACTCCCAACAACATGATCACATCACGCCTTTGAACCTCGTGAAGATGCTCCAGAATCTTGTATGACATAACCGTTGGACAATAGCCTTAAAGTTCAGTTATAAACACTTGAGTTTCGTTTGTAACCTCAAGAAACTCAATAAATAACTTTTGGAGACCGGCGACAAACTTTAAATCCTTGTCATTTTCTCTTTGGTAGTTAACTACTATTGAGTCAAAGAAGTAGTGAGAATTTGGGGTGACGGAAAGTTCTTTAAGACGTTGGAAACATGCCATTTTTCTTGGGTGTATATAGAAGCATTTTGGGATAAATGTGTGTTTGTGGGTATGAAAATTATTTGGGGTATGAACCCTTAAATAGCAAAGATAAAGATGTCCTTACAAACTTAAGGCCCAAATGTCAAATAAGAAAATCATAAAGAGTGAAGTTATTAAAGGCAGGAAATTTAGGTATAAAAATGGCAAGATAGTCAAATTTAGGGACCAACTGTGAAATTATAAAATCATTACTATGAAACTTGACTGTCTCTTTCCCGACATGCTTAATTTTTTGGCGTGACCCAATGAAATCCACCCACAACCCGGCCAACTAAACCTTAATAAGATCACAAAATACAAATAATCCCCTAATAACACGAAACCAACCTCATTCGTATACACAGTCAGTCAAACACATACTAACTCACATTATACCTCATTCAAAAATGGACAGGAGCATATTTGTGACATCTTTTAAGTATATCCAAGAAGAAGAAGGTGAAGTGTTGTTCAGAATTCACACAAATGGGCTATTTGAATATGGCCCACTCAGGTAAGAAGGAGGATCAGTTACTAATGTTAGTACTTTTAGTTGTGATAGAGATATATTTTGTTCAAGCCTTGATAATGTATTATCAGAGATTAAGGAACAAAAATGGGCGTTGTTTTCTGTGATGTAGGATCCCGTAAAATTTCCCAGTATTTGTAAATGTTAATCAAGAAGTAATCAATCATTACAGTTTACTTATCCATTTTAAGATTTTTTTTTAATTATTTATGCAACAACGAATCAATATGTCATTACATGATTCACATTTATTTGGGACGAGCTTACACACGTACCATGATATTCCAAATCGCGAACAAATCAAACTCGACATCATTTCTTATCACAAAACACAATATATAACTCACCCCCTCATCTCCATTTCCTCTTAACGGGCTTAAAAGACCAAACCGGACCCTTAATATTTCAACTTGGGCCTTAGTGCAAAACTAATCCCAACAACAAGTCCATTAACCCTTAACATATTTAGTTCTAAACATTTCATCACACATCACTTTGACTCGTTTATTCAAGTTTTCAACATAAAAGGTATGTCACAAATTACTCAACTCGATCAAACTCATGACAAAGATTCACGAATGACAAAAATATGAATCTTATGAGTTTGTTTGAGGGGAAAACGCACATCAAAGCTATACGGGTTCACCTATTGCTCAAACGTGCCTAAAGTGCTCACAAATATCCTAAACGCTTCATAATATATCCTAAACGCCTCATAATATTTCCTAAACATCTAAAAGGAGTATTCTAATGGTATTGTTGGTCTCCCATGTCGTGCTAAACTTAAACAGGCCCTTTTACACATTTTTTTTCACGTTAAAAAGGTCACTTAGACCCTTTTGAGAACGACTAAACAACCTCGAGCCCTTGTGATGTTGTTACGAAGGAAACAAGGTAAATCCTTGATCGTTTATGACATCCATGTTTCACTAAAACTTCCAACGTACCTCTTGTAAACGTTATAACATTTTTGGACCCAAATATGTACACAAATAAACCAAGGTCGGTTCCTTTTAATACCCCCTCACTAAAACCAAGACACTCAAACTAATTCACACCTAAGACACTTGTAACTAGTTGCAAACATACTCAAATACCCTAGTACCTAGCATCAGTCTCCCCATACACCTTATCCTAATCCTCTTAGCATCTCATCAACCCAACTTGTGTTATATTCGTTATATATAAGCCATGTAAACCCACTTAATACATACACGTCCACAAACTCACAACTAAAAATAAACCTCAAGTGCTTTCCTTCCTGCGGTCTGGACAAGAGAAAGAACAAGAGTTCTAAGTGATTAAAAACGTGATCAAGTCATAAATGGGTTCCTCTTGATTCCTTGTTGTGTGATCAAATGGGTTACGTTGTCCTTATATCAATTCCTAGTCTCACAGTCGTGTTATCCCCACCCCTTTGTGGTGTAGTAAGTCCTCTCGACACACCCTTATTCCTTTTTTCCTATTTTAGTCACTTTATAACATGTACGAGTTTGATTAGCTTTTCCTTTTATTTTCCATACTCTCGTTAATCATTTTCCAAAATTGTGTGATCACTTGATTCTTGGTATGGATTAGCTTGGAGTAGGATACTTATTAATAACTTGTATCAACGTATAAACCACTTTTGTAATACGTTCTTAAGTCACCTTGACCCATTCCCTTAATTACTTTAAGTCAAATACTCAAATAAAAATGGACTATAACGATTAGAAATGGACCTGTTAAACCCATTTTAGACGTGTACCAGGTCAGGCTAAAGGCCCAGCC
This sequence comes from Chrysanthemum makinoi, assembly GCA_910596185.1. Taxonomy (NCBI): domain Eukaryota; kingdom Viridiplantae; phylum Streptophyta; class Magnoliopsida; order Asterales; family Asteraceae; genus Chrysanthemum; species Chrysanthemum makinoi. The sequence continues at coordinate 91,118,504 of OU343218.1, read as the reverse complement.
CAATAGCCAATAAGCCAAACAAATAAGCTACACCAATAAGGCACTTTGATAATCTCATTTAACACCTTTTTAAACCTATAAGCTAAGCCCCTCGAAACAGTTTCTGAAAACTTAATAAACCTTAAGGCCCAAAAGCTTTTCTAATAAGCTGATGGAATAAGCAGTCCACAAGCAGTTTGAATATGTTAATTAGGTTCTATATTCAGCCCATACGAAATTCCAATGAGTTCAAGCCCATTGGACCCTTTAAAATACTAACAGGCCATAAATGGACCCTTAAGGCCCAATAACTCAAGAATAAGCTAATTTTGGGGATTAAGCTGTTTTATGAGCTTTAATAAGCTACTAGAAACATATGTACTAAATAAAAATGATAAACTTTAAAAATTATGATTTTTGGACTAGAAATGCAAGATATATAACTTTAGGGTTAAAAGTATAACTTTTCTATAAGTTAGTGTCAAAACTGTCATTTTGGTAATTTAAGGATGGAAAATGAATATTTGGGAATCCTAAGTGTTAAAATGTTATATTTGAATAGTATAAGCCAAAAATTTAAATATATTATAACCTTGGACTCAAAGTGTAAATGTTTTACCGTTAGGGTTAAAAGTGCAAATTTCATATAACTTGAAGGTTTATTCAGTAAATTAATTATTATATTGACACACTAATATTTTATAATTTATATCCTAAGAAAACGATTAGAAATTGCGTAAAAACTATTTAAATGACGATATGTATATATAAATATATATAACAAAGTTTTTTAACGTATAATATAATTTATCATCAACTAACTTTTGAAGAAACGATGTCTACGGATACTAAATACATAAAATTAAGTTAGTATTACATATAATAATATTGAATTTGAACTTTAAGCATTTTAAGCATTTCAAGCCATCCTTACCACCAACAAGTTCGTTACCCGATGCTAATTAAATAATCATTATTTGCGTTAAGTCAGCTTAAAACTATCGAAATCTCAGACTTCAATATTATTCAGGTCGTGTGTTGGAGCCGTTACCACATTGCATTTGACATCACTTACTTTGTCTACTACTACTGAGGTGAGCTCACAGTCCCACTTTTATATGGTTTTCAAACTCGTGGGGAGATACATGCTACAAATTTGAACACAAGTATTTTTCTGTATGCTATTCCTGATTGATATTGCCTAAGTTACCATTATTTCCAAAAAGTCCCTCTTATCATGAACCATTAATTACGAGGGCCCCATACTTACACTATTTTATGGTGCATAATATGTATATCATTAATATGATATCACACAAGGTCACACGTTAACGTTTGAGCGTCATGAGACTTAGGGCAATATACTGAACTGCAATATTACTATTTTCTACCATAATTGTATTTCTATACAATTATCCAAATTGAGAATTGTGTTTAACTGATTATTATATATAAACGCTATGGAATCACTCAACAATTTTGTTGACTTTTTAGCATGTTTATCTCAAGTAATTGAAGAAGCATTTTAGGCACGGAGTGGGCAATAAATTGTTGGTTTTGGTGTCAAATAAACTCTACCCTTCATTTTAAACTATTATATCTTTTGTGATAAGCTAAAACCATGGAAATCCCTTTTGTACTCGAATTATTAAATGAATGATAATAACTTTTAAAATGCCTCTTTTGAGTCGTTTTCTATTATTATGACTATGATCCTTTACGTAATACCCCTAATTAGTCTTCCGCTGTTAAATTAAAATTTAGGGGGTGTTACATGTGATCCTAAACAATCCTTAGAAAATGGTTTGCAATTGATTAATAGAGATGATGATGTTCATAAGATGTATGACTTGGTTGAAACACGAGTCAATTGATATCTTTGTTGCTGTAGGATCGTAATATTTATTGTGTTTGATGATTCGGGTGGTCTTGGATGATCAAAATACATGTTAGACATTTTAGAGAGAGAAAGTAGAGAGAGGGAGTTTCTTGGTAGAGACTTGGTTCAACAAATGTAAGGTTAGATTAAGAAAAGATCCACCCCTTCCATGGATGGAAGGGGTATTTATAGTTACACAATACACGACCTCCTATCGGCCTGTGGATCTGGTATACAGTGGGTAAAGACCCGTCCTTCCTCCACGGTGTTACACTACGCTAAACTATGCTACAAACTAACTAATTAACTACTAAATAACGTAAATAACTACAAATCTACGAGCTACCTTATGCTAGATAATATTTGGGGTGACCGACTCTTCACAATGGAATTTCCAATTCCTAACAATCTTCCCCTAAGGGAGGTCACCCCATGTTTTACATTTTGAATCCTAGCATTCTATTAAATCATCAGTCTTGAGCTCGTAGACTTGAATTCTTCAACATCTGCATCTTTGTGCTTTTTGTAGCGATTCTTTAAAGTTCGCATTGAATTGTACTTTAAGTGGAGGCCTTTAACTGATCCACATCATTGATGATCTTCGAGCTTTGTTTGAGATCATCAGCCACAGCAAATCTCTCTGGATTATCCATAGTTGTGTTGCCTTCATGTGATGTTGTGACTTTTGGACCGACATGCTCACACCTTTTGGATCATGACATCTTTCCATCAGAGTAGCGGAAGCTTTTACTGGTTCAAGATATTTGCAGCAGCGTAGCAGAAGCATAGTATAAGAATATCTGAGCCAGATTATGTAGATATGCACTAGTCATGATTTCTTCAATTAAGTGTGGATGCTGTGAGCATGCGGCATTGGATTGACTTCTCAATTCTGATCAGCTGCAACCGTCCAAATGTACATGCAAACAACAGTTAGCAATAAAACACACGAAAGTGTCTTTGATCACTTTCGTCGAATTGAGGTACACGGCCCACGGTTCCCCGTTGATCAGTACAAGTACTGCCTGTGACCAGGTATAATTCCGAAGAATCTCCTTGACAGGGTTTCGCAGCTGCTCTAGCTGTTCTCAAAACAGAACGTCTCAAAGAAGACAACATGGAGTGAGTGAACCAGCGAATTGAGATTCACTGATTGATGAAAAATTGATTTGAAAAACAATCGCGTATTGCTTAGAAGAAAGAGTTTTGCAATATGACGAAGGTTTTATGAGAAAGCTCAATTTTCAATCAAAAATACTTTTTGTATTTGAAAAGAGTACACATTCGACGTGCTAGAGAAAAGAAGATTTGCACATCGAACGGTTTTTCCAAAAGTATTCGTCAATTCCAATCCTGGACCAAGGTTGATTCACGAGTGAATCGCCCCATCGTTTCTATCCAGTTGTCACAAGTTTGATCTTTTGCAAGATCTCATATGTCACCCACCAAGAGCTTGTTTGATGTTGGCTTTAGAAGGATTTCCATCTTCATTGTGAATACTTTTACATATCACTCCGATGTTCTGGCAATACCACAAGGATAATGTGTTGGAAATGTATATATTTACAAACATGTGAATCTCCGGATTCGAACTCGTGACCACGGGATTGCACACATTAGCGAATGAGAATTAAAGTTAATAATTAATGTTTATGTTTACGATTAATTATTGCACATTAAGTCCGGTTAACGATCGTTAGGTATTTAACGGAAAAATGACTAACGACCGTTAAATGAAAAGAGAAGGACTAGTAATGGAAAACCTTGAAAGAAAAAGTTATGGGTTTTCTTGTGGGCTTGTCCCATGGCCGGCCACAAGGGGTTATCCCAACCCAATCCCTAACTTGTTCCCAAAGGTATCCATGCACTATATAAACAAGGCTAGGTTCTAGGGTTTTCTCAGACTTTGTGCATTGAATTAACCCTAGATCTCTCCTCTCCTCTCTCTTTTCCCAATCGGCCGAACGCCCCATTGTTAGGGAGTTTGGTTTTGTTTTTCTTAAACGAGGACTTGTGTTAGATCTAGCAATCGCTTGATTCGTTGGTTAATTCGTGTGTACAAGAACGTGGTAGTAAGACACTATTCTTACACCATATTGGTTTGAGTTGTAGAACGGTAAGGGACAACTCTTCAAACCACTTCTTTGTTTTGCTCAAGGGATCTGACATATGCAAGAGGTACGTTACGCATACTTTCAGTTAATTATTTATTTGTTATGATCTTTTAGTCTTCCGCTGTGTACTTTTGATGTTTACATGTTTATTGTATGTTATATATATATTATAAACTTAACATAATGCGTAGGACTCTTAATATATAAACTTACTTTCCACATTGTGTGAAACAGCAAGTCTTCATGAATTTTGTGTCCTAATGAGATATTGTGGATGATCTCTTGGCTCTAGATTCTATAGTGCACATTTGGTTCCTATGCCGGAGACTAGGGAGAGGGTCTCCTTCTTCAATATCAACAATCTCTGAGATAAAGTCGATAGATAATGTTGATTCCCCATGAGAATGAAACAATCCCTTTTAAGAGAAACTTGAGTGGCCTGGGAAGTTAGGTGCAGTGCGTCACTGGGTCCATGACGTCTTGTCTTCAATACTAGTGTTACCTTAGTAAACACCAGTAGCATATGTATTGAACCCGGTTTCTGTCCTAAGGTTGAATTATTGGAGGGCTATTTCTTTTCACCCTTTTCACATTCAATTCATTTTCATTCTTCAACACCTTCAGTGCTTACCGAGACTTCATTACTAGAACCTTGTTGGGTTTATTCCAGTTCTAGCTCTATCTCAGTCCGCACTCTTCCCATATCTCACTTTTCTCCTTTTTTCATCATACCTAAGGACTCTACACTATCTAGTGGATTGTCCCTGGGTAGATCCCTCCGGCTCTGGCGGGATCGTGGAAACGAATACCTAACCTAACCATCCTTATAACACCATGCATAAAGTAAATTGGTCAGTGTTTTGGTATTGTTCTTTTCTTCTTAAAACCAATTGAAAAATCATTTGGAAAAACAATCAAGGTACTTGTGATACGAGATCAAAGCATTTTGTACCTTACTAGTTTTGATCATTTAGAAAACCTCCCCCTTAACATGTGCATATGATTTAGAAATTTTTTAGCACATGGAGGCAAGAGGACTTTGAAATATTTTCTTTGATCACAATTTTCATAGAAAAAGCCATTTGATTTTCTTGGTAAATTCTCCCCCTCAATATGTGCATAGGATATTTGAAATCATTTTATCACATAGAGGAAAGAGTTCTTTTGAAGCACATCCACGATCACAAAAACCATTAAGAAACCATTCGCTCCCCTTCAACATTTGCCTCAATATATGAAAGAGTTTAGCACATATTAGAGAGAGCCAGCACATTGAATCGAATGATCACCTTTTATCAAATTTCATATTAAATCACAAATTCTCCCCCGATCAAAAATATCAAACCCTTTGAGATTTTGGATCCCAAGTGATTCAATAAGGTTTAGAAAACATGGGAGAAAATGTGGCCAGGTTTAAATACTCGTCTCGTTTTTGGATAAATCCTCCTCCTCAGCATGTGCATTGTGTGTATAAAATCGTTTGGCACATGGAGGCAAGAGTGCCTATAAAGGACTAAAACCGATTCCATTAAAACAGATTTGAGATTTAAATCACGATCTCTCCCCCGATCAAAAATTTCAAACCTTTTGAGATTTGTGATCCCAATGATTTAAATCATTTAGAAAATTTTAGGGGAAAGACGTGGCAAGATTTAATTTTTGAAATTGACTGAGATGGACCAACTCTAGACATTAAAGATTGTTAGTGTCAGGTATGATAGTTTTTAAATGATCTTTAAGTAAAATAAAACGAATTCACAATCAAACAAGAACAAAAAACATTTTATTTTGTAAGATCTTTGATTTTTAAAGAGAACTATACCATGACATAACATTAAATCTTTAGATCACCACTTTGTTTTTGTACAAACCAGACTTTTATGAAGAGATATTGTTTGAAAATAATTTATTTTAAATCACTCTCCCCCTCAATCGATGACCGTAGTCGTTGATTGAGTGACTTAGATTTTGATAAAATGAAGTCCGGTGATTTTCAAAATTTAGTCCAATTTATTTTCGAAACCAACATTTTTCCATTTTCAAAACAAAATTTTATTTAAAAAATTGTTTAAAAAATGGTATCATTACTATTTTCCTGCACAAAGAAAGGTTAGGTGGTTGAGAAGCTTTTGTTGTTGTTGCTGAGGGTTGGAAGAAAACCGTCTGCTGATGCAGTGAGACTTCTTACGTTGCATTTTAATGCCAACTGAGGTCAAATTAAGCTCCGTTTCTTCAATCACTTAGAAGAAAACCATTTGCTGATGCAGTGAGACCTCTTACGTTGCATTTATGCCAACTTTCCATGGAAGTCAAATTAAGCTCCGTTTCTTCATTTGTCAACCCAAGATATAGTTATCCTTTCCTTTCGGCATCCAATCATCTTGTATTGTGGGATCCGGATCGGGAACATTCTTATATACCAATATACCTGCATACGTTAGTGAACACACATACAAATATATGGTGGTCGACATCACCCAAACAGCAATCGACTAATAAAAGTCAATCCAACATATCAATCAGATCATACAAATGCATGGGAATTATGTGTTTATCAAACTCTAATCATCTAATCCTAACAATCATATCCTAGGAACCTAGTCCTTCAACAAAGGTTAACATCATTTTCAATTAAGCATGAGGATAATTAAGAAAGTCCGTTAGATGATATAAATTTGAAAACATTCTCCCCCTCAATCAATGACTTATTTTTCTGAAAAGGTTAAAAGCGCTGAAGTCATTGATTGAGTTTTCAATTTTTTTTTCAAAAACTCTGAATCTGATAGATTTACAAGCAACTCATTTACCATCATTTTTGAAAACAACAAATATTTTTCTGAAGAATTTTAGACGGAAAAACATTTGTGTAGGAACAGCAGTCTTTCGACATACTTTTCTCATTTTTGTTTTTAGGATAAGTGCACGAAATGTTTGAAAATTGGTATAGCGCAGCACTTTCCTTTCTTGAAGAGCGGGTTGCTATCTGAAATAATAGCAAACCATAGTTTTAAGCACTGGTTACAGTCTGAAATAACTGCAAGCCATTTTTTAAGCGCGGGTTACAGTCTGAAATAACTGTAAACCATAGATTTGTGACATGTTTTGAAAAGAAATATTTACACCTTCTGTTCGTACTTCATCTATGGTCCCGTGCCATTGCTGAATGACATTTCTAAGACTGCAGATGTTATCGCTACCAGAAGACATGTCTTGAGAAAACATATTTTTGGTATTTTTCAATTTTCTGATTTTTATGGGATTTTTGTTGATTTTATATTTTTCTATTTTGTTTTTGTTGGTTTTATATGTTTGTATTTTGTTTTTGATAAATATTTACAAAGATAGAGTAGATGATATAGTTAAAGAAGATGATGATATGAGTACCGAGATAGGATATCGAGCAGCCCCGTTGAAGAAGATAGAAATCATCATCTCTTAAACGTCCACCACCAAAGCTTCCGAGGCTCCAGAATAGAAGATAGAACATGAGCCTTTGAGAAAGAAAGACTTTGGCAGCTTCCCCCCAAACCAAAAATCCTTATGTTGAGCAGATTCAAAGCTTTCTTTCAAGCTTCCATTAGCCAGTGCACAAAGACGCACACCATTATCATCGATATTGCGCTCCTTTTAAGAATAATCACCGTGATTCTTCGTTCGAGGTTATATCATCCAAAAGAATAGCAACGTATCATCCCACACATAAATAACTCTTCTCAAATTTCATTCCATGAAGTCGAAGCAATCCATTCCAAAAGGTGTCAAGAGACCACTTCCCACGTAGTTGAATTGATGCGTCAGTCTCTTAGACTAGAGCTCACGAACCGAATACACATACCGAAGACAAAGAAACTTATACCATCGCAGTAGCAGATTAAGTCCAATAGCCAAAGAATAACCCCGATGTATACTTTTCTCTCCCTGAAGAAAGTGTATGAAGCTCAAGAACCCGAAGTACCCGAATGCCCAAAGAGAGAATAACCGATAACATTGAAGAAGCAGGCCGAATCAGTGATTATCTCTGCGGGTGACAATCTCTGCGGATGTCAACACCGGAATAAGTGATTATATCTCTGAATCACTGATTAAGCCCTCAAGTAAAACAGCTGAGCATCCCCAATGTAGACAATCTCTCTCTCCTGATGATTACGATAACATCAAAATCATCACACACTTGTGTACCTCTTTCATCTTCAGAAACTAACTCTTTCATCTCTTCCCCCACATAGTTGGAATAAGAACACTAAACGCCTTGAGTCAAACATTGAGTTTCTCTGCGGTATGACATTAGTCTTCCTGGGATATCTTCAATCACATAGAAGTATTGATATCTTCAATCACTTAGAAGTATTAAGCTCATCAAGTTTACTCGCGTTTAGATGCGTGTCTCCTTCCCCCTTGCTGGTTTTGACACTTCAGAATCAGCAACACTTTGTAAGCCCAGATACTTGAAATCTTTTGAGAAGAATACTTGAAGTCTTTGTGAGAATCAACTTGCTGAAGAATGTGAGCAAGTCTAATTGGGGATTAAATTCGACATATCACTCTCCCCTAATTAGTGCTCTCCCCTAAACCGAAAATCTATTTGATAAATGCCCAGATTAAGAAGAAGTCTTTGGATAATCAAATGCAACTCGTCTTTAGTCTTCTAACATGCAGTAGAAAATGCAGAACCGACTGTAGACTCGACCTTCTTCAAGATTGTCCAATTGGTGAATAGAAAGTCAACATCTTCAACTCACCAAATGCATTCCCGTTAACTTACAAATAGCAAATCCCCTTAAATCAAATCCTTCCCAATCAAACAAGAACAGAAAGATGTTCATCAAGGAAATCAACCCCGCAACTGGAAGCACTTTGTCATTTAATCGTATCAGCCCGTGTGAAGATCTTAACCAACGGCTCTTTAGAAGAAAACTCCATGTGAAGATGACCCGATAAGAAGAAGCTCGGTTCTTACATGAGTTTGGAGCCGTTTGACCATTTATTCTCATATAATATCAACCATGCAGTAAATTCACACTTCTTCTCCTCCTCAAGAATTGCATACGGAGATGCCATTCTTGATTAAACAAGTGAATATCTTTAAAATGTATTCTATTCACACTTCTCCCCGCAAAATTAGCACATGATGTCGCCATCCTCATTATAGTTGAGCAAGTGGAATAAGAAAACAATCAACAGTAGTTCGGTTCACTAGATGACTAAAGCGCATGGAAAAAGCATGAAGCATGTTGATGAGAATGGTCATAATAAGAAGATTTATCTTCTTCCGAAGATAATGCGCACTGAAGCGTACACATTTCTTTTCTTTGAGGAACGAGGCATGAACTGTTGTGTTCATACGTCATAATCTCTCTCTTTTCAGCTCTCTTGGCAAAACATGTAATCCACCCCGTTATCATTCAGTAGGCTCTTTGTAGTGACAACTGATGGAGAATACCCAATATGATGAATTTGACCCTGAAGTAAACTACCCCGAACTCGTGACTTAAACTTGCACATATGAAACAAAGAGCGGTGCCGATTTCCATTAGCATCTCTAAGTACTCTATACTCTTCATCCAACCAACCATCAAGTAATAGACGTACATCACCTCTTGAAAATCCACAATTGAATGTGACACTGAGCACTACAACGTAACTCCTTAAAGTGATAGTTATTTTGTGGTGGTAAGAGCCCAATTCCCCCAAGTGGTAAAAGAAAAGGTAAAAGACACCCAACAATAACTAGATTTCCAAGTCTTCGTTTTTTATAAGAAGCTCGAACAAGGATCATGAAGAATCTTCATCCAACCATCCCCGATACCTTCAGATACTAAGTTCACTCGCCCGTGATATTTCACTTCAACCTCAAATAAACAATAGTGAATTAACCCCGTTGTCACATTTTCTTGGTTAAAAGCTCAAATCTAGCCTCCTTTGACGTTTTAAGTGAACTCTGATAATGGTTTCATCCTGACCATGGTTTAATGAGCATAACCCCGTAAAACTTTGAAGTAACCAAACCGCCATGACGAATATCCAAACTCACATCCAATTCATGAAGTACACCATTTTATCCCTTCTTCGAAGCAGAAACCGTAGCACCAACATCAAATGAGATCCCGAAATGCACTTTCCTTTCTCCAGGATGGTTCCATCATTACGGGATTTTATAACTCTATGGTTTAAACCGAGAAATAGTTTCTTTCGTGGGATTTTACAAAACCAAGAATAAACTGTAAGATAGATCCGGAAACGCACTTTACTATTACCAGGATGTTTCCATTGTCACGGGATTTTAAAAGTCTATGATTTAAACCGAGAAATAGATTCTTTCACGGGATTTTACAAAATCAAGACAAAACCGTAAACAATGTCAGCTTGAATGTATTATGACAATTATGGTTTCGGTGAATATTTGTTTTAGGGGAACATGTAGCGGTTCATCAACGGTCTGTTATCCAACATCATCATTAACATCAACCATTAAACACTTTGGTAAGCACATCTTCCACATATTCTGTCGGCTATTGCAGTGACAACATGGTGAATTAAACCCGATATGCCAAACTTGATTATGAAGTAAAACTCTCCAGATTTGTTACTTAAACTTGTACTAATCCTTGTGAAAAAGAAACGGTGTACCCAATGTACAAAACCTCTTGACATTCTCAACTAAGTGAGACACCGAAGTGATAGTTACGTTGTGGGTAAAGCGAGAAAGAGTCACAACCGTTATTAAATAGCCAAGTCTTTATCACCCTCTATAAACGCCCAAACAATTCATCTTCGTGGAAGGGTAGAAAGAAAGAAGACGAAAATAAGTAAACATGACCGGAAAACTTCACTTCAAAGCCAAATGAGAAATATCGAACAACAACCCCGTAGTCAACTGTGTTTAACTTTCAGTGCAAGCCGTGACATGTTATCCGTGAAAATGTATCATAACCAAAATACCATGAATCATTATAACCATAATAGTTATAATACACGGATATCAAATTATAAACCAAGTTGAGTCAGCCTATGTCATCATATACGGCAATCCAAGTATTATCATTAGTCCACAACTTAGAACCAATATGAGTGATAGACATGTTGAGGCCCAAGTCTAGATTATAACCAATGCAAACCGGATCCACCCCAACATGATTAAGTAACAATGAGGCCCAATATATCTCCACATGATCCAACATCACGTTACAAGCCCACGCCCGTCCAGATCCATATCAGCTAACCCTAAGTTTTGGGGATATAAGCAGTACACATAACTACTTGAGTCCCTAAAATCTCTCACACAAAGAAACCCTAATTCCTCTCACATATATCCTCCGCCTCTATCTCAGATTAAAACTCCATCAAACCCTAAATCCACTCTCATCTTAACCAAATCCGCCCCTTTCAGTTTTATCACCAACTCACATCTAACCTTTGATGACGTGCTATATGACCACAGCAACAGGCTTGATACGCCATCACAACCCCCACTTGAATCGCCACAGGGATGGCTTGAGTCCTTGGTGACAGCCACGAGTTCAAACAAGGTAGGTTTAACTTAGTTCCTTCTTATGATATGATATCAGTTTTAGTTCATAATCGAACCAAGAAAGGTTTTTAACAAAATAGATTTGTTAAAAGTCTTTCTTAAAGTTTCGAATAGTCATGAAAGTATACTTTCAAACACAAATCAATGATGACCATTTCGTGTTAAGACCCTTAGAGGTCATGTGAATCAATGAATGACACGAATCGTTTCTGAGATCAAACCAAAAATTAATTATTCGTTTCTGTTTTAGTAAGCCTTGTGTCGAATTACTATTGAAACGAAACCAAGAAAGAGAGAATAACAATATTGTTATCACTCTTTATCTTACTCATTCGGATTTTATCAGCATCTTTGATCAATGATGAAGTTTTTGATTCGTGATATAGACTTGATAGTCTTGATGTTTCATTTGAGAACCACGAATAAAAAAAACTGAGATCTTTATGTTTTCATTACTGCTAGGGTTGAGACATGGTAGGTTGAGTCATGGTAGGTTGGATATTTGTAAAAAAAATAACTTGAGATCAGTGATGGATTTCTATGGGGTTGTCGAGATCTGAAAGATGATCATAAAGTTATCATAAACCCATAACGAATCTGAGATCTTGAATAAATTACCCTTTAATCATTGAATCTTGTTGAGGTAGTTGAGATTAGGATGGTTTGAGTACAGTAGATGTATGTTGAAAGATGAGGTCGGCTTTGAGTCATTTGGTAATTGGTGTATGTGGTCATGGTCGAGTCATATTCTTCTTCATCTTGTTTTCTGTCAAGTCGCTAAGTCCAAAACAAGTCGCTACCAAATTTTCAAAGCAAGTCGCTACATTTTTTCAGTTAACACAACTCGCTAACTTGTTCAATAACAAGTCGCTAATATTATGAGTCAAGTCGCTAGCAGTTTTTCAAAGCAAGTCGCCAGATCATTTCTTGACATAATTTGCTAGCTTGTAAATACAAGTTGCTAGGTTTAAGTCACACAACTCGCTATGCAACAGATACATTGTACATGGACAGAATCTGACACAACTCGCTAAGAAGAACAAAATGCTAAATAGCATTTTGACAACTCGCTAACTTCATCTAGACAACTCGCTAAGAAGAACAACCACAAGTCGCTAGAAGAAATAAGACATTTTTCCGATGAGTTTTCCGACCACTTTTCCGACCATATTCATAATAAAACCAGAAAAAGTGACAAAAAAAACTGCTTCTATTGACTGTTGTAGGACCACTGAATGACTCACCATATAAAAGTTCAATCAACTCTTCCAAAAGTAGTTTGACCATAGAAATATATTACATAGATTTGGTACCAAGTCAAAGAGATGTAGCGGTTTGGACATAAGGATGAAACGAAGTAGACATAAACATGATAGACATGACTTGTGACCAATAAGAGAATACAAACATATAAAAACTGTTATACCAAATAAATAAACGGAAACAAAATTTTCCGACCATGAAAGTGAACAAAAACAGTTAACAATCGTGAACCAAAAACCACAAACAACAACCATGGTATGGACCACACAAATAAAAGATAACACAATAACCTTGGCTCTGGTACTAATTGTAGGATCGTAATATTTATTGTGTTTGATGATTCGGGTGGTCTTGTATGATCAAAATACATGTTAGACATTTTAGAGAGAGAAAGTAGAGAGAGGGAGTTTCTTGGTAGATACTTGGTTCAACAAATGTAAGGTTATATTAAGAAAAGCTCCACCCCTTTCATGGATTGAAGGGGTATTTATAGTTACACAATACACGACCTCCTATCGGCCTGTGGATCAGGTATACAGTGGGTAAAGACCCGTCCTTCCTCCACGGTGTTACACTACGCTAAACTACGCTACAAACTAACTAATTAACTACTAAATAACGTAAATAACTACAAATCTACGAGCTACCTTATGCTAGATAATATTTGGGGTGACCGGCTCTTCACAATGGAATTTCCAATTCCTAACAGTTGCTCATAAGTCCCAAAAGTTAGCACAATTTTACTTAAAAAACATAACTTCAGAGGTTGAAGGTTTATTTATTTTATTTTTTTTAAAGGATTTTTCACCCTAGTTAAATTCTTTAAACCAAAAAAAATGAAGTACAAAGGATGAGAGTGACTTCCCTCATCTCAGTCCCTTAGGATACTTACATGAGCAAGATGCTAATTTTCGAATGACAAGTCCAACACCTTTTATGACTCGACGAAAATGGAAGGGTGATGCAAGATATTGCAACCTTACACGGAGTTTTACTTCTCGAGGGATCTCAAGAAGTTTTGCAATCCTCGAGGCAGTGTACCTGATCATTGTAGTGTAGTATAGATAAATTCGGTGGATTGGTCGTTCTCTAGGGGAATAGTGTCATTAGGTTGAAGTGTGTGTGGAACTAAGTATAAAGGTGACGGACGGTTATTTTTGTATTTTTATATCTTATGAAAGCAATTAAAATCTCGGTTTTGAAGGGAAGGACGGAATTAGTTGCTAGTCAACTAACCCAAAAGCTACTAATCAAACTAAAATGCAAGAAAAGTAAATTAGGGGTATACAAGAGAAGTGAAGCGTATCTACTTATGATGTATTACTCCTTGCTAGCTATCCAATTCTACCTACTTAATTGTCATATCCTTGTCTAATTGGTGCGTTGTATTCCGTGTTAGTCATTGGGGGGGGTGCATAATTCCCTAAGTCTATGAATCGTAACTATCCTCTGGACTATCCGGGATCGCCAAGTACCGAAGTATTTCCCCTAATACTCTATTATCCTTAAGCTACAACTCACGCAATAAACACAACGCTGTCCTAATTTCACTCTCTAAGCTTTTTGCTATTTAGGACGTTCAAGCTCGCAACAATTAAAGAATCCTTACTCTAGCGTCTACCAATTAAACAAGAGACAGTAGGATGCAAGAATTAGAAACTAAATCCATTAGACTCATTGAATTTGTCACATCTTAATGATGAAGATAGACACAAGAATCAATAAGAAAATAATAAGATCTAATTAATTATATATAAGTTTCATACAAACATAAGCAAACACTAGATGAATTAGCTAAGCATAATCAATGAATAATAAGAAAAAATAATGATAATTGAAGACATGAATTAAGATAGAATCAACAAAACATTACAAGATGTTTATGGAGTAATTGAAACCCTTTAAGTTGCTGGAAAAACACCTACCTAAACCCTAGAATCGGACTTAGGTTTTAGGGCTTACAAAAAGTGAAGTTATAATATTATATTTATAGGCAGATTTTCTGTCGGTAAAGAGTGATGGCATCAGCTCGATAGAGTGATGGCATCATAAAGCCTTTTTCACCAAATTGTAGATTTTCTCGTTCCAGTCGCGTGGGCTTTTGAATCACCTAAATCCGAGTTCGTTTGCAAAAGTTATTTCCAAAATAGTATCAGCTACTTTGCGCGCATGTTGTGATAGTCTTGATCAGCTTGTGACGGCGTCGGGTGAAAAACTGTGATGCCGTCTGTCTTGCTTGAGAACGTCGTCTGAGATGGATATTGGTCTTCTGGTGAAGAAACTAAAGGCGACACCCTTCTGGATTAAGGCATGACGCCGTCAGCTTGTAAAACAAAAATATGACCTGAGCCGTCGCTTGAGATTTTTTTGGAAAACCTTGTGAGCGACTGCGTCGCCCATGGAGTTGGGACGCCGTCAGGCTTGAGAAAAATAGTCTTGTTTCTTAACTTTGTCATTTTCTTCATGTTTTTGCTCTTTTTCGTCCAAAAGTTCTTGATTCCAGTATTTTGCTTCAAAAGACCTAACATATGAAAAGGAAAGATTTTAAGTAGTAACGGATATAAAATGTGCCGATTTCGGGCTTAAATGACCTCCTAAAAATGTATGTTTTAAATCCTTATTAAATATCCCTACACTTAAAATTTGCTTGTCCTCAAGCAAATGTGCTTTTCGTCAATCAATTTATAAGTTAGGGGTCATGTAGCATTGATTTAAAATAGTTTACAACAAATACAAGCGCCACAATAGTCATAACAAGCACGGAAATCATACACTAGCACCTCACAAATGGTGTTTGGTTCTCTCATCTCTCGGGTTTATATGAAATATAATATGTAAGGAAATGAAAGATAAACACTCACTACCTGACATAGTACATAGATTATCATAGGCTTGAGAATAGATCAAACCTCCACCGTTTTGGCGTAAGCACCTAGGAATAACTATCTAAAAGGTCTTTAGAAAGGGTTAAAGTGTTAGGCTTAGGGTAGGGAAGTAAAGGGTTTTGGGGGATATTTAGTGGTGGCAAGTCAAAAATCTTATATTACAAGCATGTAAAACGCGGCGTTGCTAAGCCAAGACTCGACTCACTAACACTAAATAACAACTTGAAGCAAAATTAAAAGACATAAACTTAAAGACATAAAACATAAAGATAGATATAGGATGGTAGCCCGTATGTTTTTTTTTTCTTATTTTTCATTTTTTTTTCACCAACTCTTTTTCTCTTTTTTCGATTTTTTTCATACATTTTTACTCTAGCATTCTCTACGATAACATCAAAATAAAGAGATTTATAAGAGCATCTCTACACTTGATTTTTATTTCACTAACACTAACTGACCCGAATTGAAAATATCAAAACACTTGGAGTAATTAATTACGTAGACAAATGGAAATTGAATTTATCGTTCCTTCCCGTTACTTCATAAAATATTACTTTAACCCATGAGTCCCAATCGTCCCAAAACCGTATACAAAGGATATGACTCGACTTAGCAACCTTGCAAGTAACTAGATAATTGAACTAAGGGTTTAAACAATGAATATAATAATACACTAAAAATGAGTGCATACAAGGTAGGCTAAGGCGATTTGGGTGTAACATTTGGGGGTGGATTGTAAACAATGCTCTTCAATGATATTCCGGAAACCGGAACATCACGAGAACCCCGAAAAGGATAGGCTCTGAGGGGTTAACTAGGGTTATCATGTACTAAAGATGAGTACATCGCAAGGGTGTGGGGAAAATTACTCAACCGATGAGGTTGACGTAATTAAATTACAGGTTTAAAACAAGGGTTATCCTAATGCTTCTTATCATTTAGTTAATCCTAACTACACGAATGTAGTCTGACTAGCGATCTCGAAATGTATCATAAAACAAGTTCTAAACTCTATTATACTATCGGTATACTCACTAAGCATTAAAGATGAATGCTTTTATTCCTATAGATCTAGGGGCGAACCTCAAATTTTTTGGGTGGAATTTGAGTGGTATACGGTTTTTGTGCTAGTCATATAATTCCTATCCATGAGACGCTTTATTAAGACTAAATTTTTACTCGTAAAGGCCATAAAAAATATAAATTTGGTGCTAAAATTACCATACAAATATTTCTCATAGTTTATAACACAATTTACTAAGGACAAGACAAAAATCAAATGAGCGAATATTTTCTAAGTTCCCGTTTTATTCTCCCTCCCTACACTTAAACTGAACATTGTCCCCAATGTTCCCTGAAATTATCAAAGTTATGAAAAAGAAAGGTAAAGAAAAGAGAAATAAACTAATACTCCTCTAATTAGCTCGGTAGGATATGCGTAAAGTTACGGTTAATCCTCCTCCAAGAAGAATGAGCAAGTAATACGTGTTGCTTCAATCATGTACTTCATGTTCTTGTCCAATATAACCTGCACACTTATAAGAAAACGACAACCCAAAGCATCAAACCGAACAAAGAAAATCACAAGAAGATGTAATTCCAGACTTAGAAATAAAAACAAAGAAAACCAATTAAAGTATAAGATACTTGTAGAATGTAAATACAAATATCATACATGAAAATTGGACATTTAAGAAATTCTGAAAATTTCTCAAAAAATTACAAATTTGACAGTAAAACGAAAATCTGAGAAACTGTTGCTACAATGCCTGGCGTCGTCAAGTGTTAATCCTGACGCCGTCAGGTCGTCCAGACATAATGGGTAAATTTTGTTTTCTGGAAAATTTTACTAGAAAAACCTATTTTCTAAAGTCCATTTTCCTGTAGAGACTCATAAAATATCCACAAGTATTGACACACAAGACAAATAAAACAAACAAACATGCCAAGAATTCAAACTATAAATCATCACATAATCAATTTAGGTTCTTAATAACCAGGTATGATCTTCCCTATGCAAGGTACCTTTAATTACCAATGAGACGAAGTCAAAAGCAAAATAAAGCATAACCACATACACATTAATCATGCAATAATCCATAATCAAATACTAGCATGCAAGCATCCTAAAAACAAAATTAAAAGAAAAACAAAGAAAGTAAACAAAATATGCTCGGGTTGCCTCCCGAGAAGGGCTTATTTTTGTTCGAGTCTCGAGCCTGACTCTACCCTTATTTAACGGATATAGGGGAGGTTTTTCCTACACTTAATATTATTGGTCAAAATGTTTTTCTTCTGGATCTGTTTGGCTTAAGTCTTTGCTGCAGTTTGAAACTGTTAATGATGTTCATGGAAGCGATTTGTGGTCCTGTTTCTTCAAAGCAATTTGTCTATAAAGTCAAAGCGAATTGTCTAAAAAGTCAAAGCGATTTGTCTAAAATGTCATGAAGCGACTTGTCTCAAACGCTTTATTGAAAGCGATTTGTCCACTAATCATAAAGCGATTTGAGCGTATAATGCTTTTTGACTATTGAGTCAAAAGCGATTTGTTGACCATTGAATGATCCAAATAAACCTGTCAAGACCTCAGTAACGTTTACAATATCATATGTCCATGATTTGTAAGAATGATATGACGAAGAAGGGGTTTCACAATCAAGACTAAAACAAGACTCAAAACATTAATCAATCAAATGTCCTAACCCAATCTCAAACGTTAATCAAACATCATCAAACATAAATTAATTCCATGTTCAAAGCATAAAACATTATTCATACTACATCAATATTGATCAAGTCTTGATAACCAACTACAAAGATTCAAATCAAGACTCTCAAGACTCTACCCAACTCATCTATATCAAGCCTATAACAAGACTCAAAACAAGAATCTAACCAACTCTCATATCAATCTCTCAATCTGAGTAGACTCATAAGATTTTAGCTATGCTCCTTTAGTTACTCATGGATACGAGTACCAGGAATCCAACATCATCAATCTCATCTCATTAGTCATCTGATATGTTAAAGATATACAAAGAAAAAGGCTAAATAATGGATCTCAGTTGGGTTCTACTTGTTCCAAATCTTTAAAAGATTCACCAAGTTTTTGAACCTCAAACACATCATCGATCCTAATATTTACTCGAAACATAAGAAAAGGATAAACAATATCTTTGTTACCCTCTTTTGATTCGGTTTTATGAAAACTAACAAAACAAAGTGAATGATCTCAGATTCCTTGGGTCGTGGATAAGCGAGTTATCATTTGATCTTTTTCAAGATCTTGTCAACCACAATAGGAATTCATCATATATCAGTTTGTTATCTCTAAATCACTTATCCACTATTCGAAATCTTAAAGAAAGAACAAAACCTTTAGGCTTCATTCAATTCTTTCATTCGGTTTTTTCATTAAAATCTCATTATCAAAAAGAAGTTGAAACCTACCTTGGCTTGATATTGGTGGCATCACTACGACCATGCCTCGAGCCATCCCTATGGCGAGGTCTTGCCTTCGAAAGAACATTCGATCTGTGAGCATCTTGATTAATGGTATTACATGTTGGGGGCTAACTGTAATCGTGTATGTGGATATATTTGTCTTTAGGCGATTGGGGATAAATTGTTAAGAGGTGAAGTTTGTTTCTGGGAGCGATTTGTGATGTGATTCGTTTAGGTGGTACTTGGGTGAGATTGATGTATGGTAGGCGGAGCATTTCTGTTTTAGGGTATGTGTGTGATTTAAGTGGCATTTATATACCCGAAATATTAGGGTAACTCCTTTGGACATGGATATGATTTTATGGGCCTATGTTGAGTCGTTTATTGATGGGCCAAGGGAAGTTAATTGTGGAGAACATGGGCTGCATATTAAATTGATCGGGCTGGAATGTGATATACGGAGGGTTGAGTTGATATTAAGTGGTATCCGAGTTTATTGGTATGGTTTTGTTCAAATCATTGGCAAGTGTGGGATTATATGTGTTAATTGAATTATTCGATATCCGAATTTTTGGTACCTTCATACTTGGACAAAGTATTAATATCACTTGTTAAATGAATGGTAATTTGACCTTCACATGGATATTTGTTCACGGCATGAGTTAATGAATGTGTTCGAGTTTCTTGACCAATGTTATTAATTTGGTATTGAGCTGAATGTTCAAAAGGTTTTATTTGGACGATTGGACTAGGCTTGGATTGTCTTTTATAGACCAGGCCTTGAATTTTACAAGTAACCAAATTTGGACAATACACATGATTGGGTCAGATGGGCTTCTCGAGATTTGAGATTTGATGATAATGAGATATGAGACATGATATTTGATGCTACAAGTTGAGATTTGATAAGTGTTGATAATGTGACCTGCTATATGTGATTGGATGATGAGATTTGAGGTGATATGTGGTTGGATACTTTGGTTTATACATTTACACATAATACACTATTTCACGGCTTGAAGTGTTTATTAAACCAAGTTGACTACGGAGTTGTTTGAACGATATTTCTCATTGGGATTTGAAGTATGGTTTTCCGGGCACGTTTACTTATTTCGTCTTCTTTCTTTCTATCCTTCCGCGAATATGACTTGTTTTGGGGATTTATAGAGTGTGATAAAGACTTGGATATTTAGTTACGGTTGTGATTCTTTCTCACTTAACCCACAACGTAGCTATCACTTCGGTGTCTCACGCAGTTGAGAATACGTCAAGAGGTTTTGTACATTGGGTACACCGTTTCATTGTCACAAGGATTAGTACAAGCTTAAGTAGCAAATATGGGGAATTCTACTTCATGTTCAAATCTGGTATATCGGGTTTACGTCACCAAGTGGTCACAGCAATAGCCGACAGAATATGTGGAAAATGTGCTCACCAAAGTATTTAATTGTTGAGATGTGATCAGCAACTCTCATGGAATATTCGATGCTACAAAATGTCATTGATACTTCACTGTCCAAGCAAAATCTTTTAAGAATATTGAGCGTCAGTCATGACTTTTCAAGAGGTTTGCTTATGACAAGAACTTTTCGTGCAGATGGTCGTACACGTTAATGATGCTTCCGAAAGTTTGAAACCATCATGGGGGAGAAACGCGTACTTTGATGTGTTACGGTCAATCTCCAGGGGAAAGTAGTGTATACTACTCTACTTTGTATATTTTGCGAAGTATTCTACATATGGGAAAAGAGTTGTTGATGATGATGAATGAACCGTTGATGAACCGCTGCATGTTCTCCTAAAACAGATATTCACTGAAACCAAAGTTGTCATAACACATTCAAGCTGATATTGTTTACGGTTTTGTCTTGATTTTGTAAAATCCCGCGAAATAACCTATTTCTCGGTTTAAATCATAGACTTGTAAAATCCTGTGACAATGGAAACATCCTGGTAATTATAAAGTGCATTTCCGGATCTATCTTACGGTTCATTCTTGGTTTTGTAAAATCCCGCGAAAGAAACTATTTCTCGGTTTAAACCATAGAGTTGTAAAATCCTGTAATGATGGAACTATCCTGGAGAAAGGAAAGTGTATTTCGGGATCTTATTTGATGCGGGTGCTACGGTTTCTGTTTTGAAGAAGAGATAAAAGGGTGTACTTCATGAATTGGATGTGTGTTCGGATATTCGTCATGGCAGTTTAGTTATCACATGGTTTTACGGGGTTATGTGCTTTTAACCATGGTCGGGATGAAAACCATTATCATAGTTCACTTAAAACGTCAAAGGAGGCTAGATGTGAGCTATTAACCAGAAGATGTGACAACGGGGCTAATTCACTATTATTTATTTAAGGTTGAAGTGAAATATCATGGGCGAGTGTACTTAGTATCTGAAGGTATCGGGGATGGTTGGATGAAGATTCTTCAAGATCCTTGTTCGAGCTTATTATCAAAAACGAAGACTTGGAAATCTAGTTATTGTTGGGTGACTTTTTTTCTTTTTCTTTTACCACTTGGGGGAATTGGGCTCTTACCACCACAAAATAACTATCACTTTAAGGAGTTACGTTGTAGTGCTTAGTGGCACATTCAATTGTGGATTTTCACGAGGTGATGTACGTCTTATACTTGATGGTTGGTTGGATAAAGAGTATAGAGTACTTAGAGATTCAATGGAGGATGAACTCTCGGCACCGCTCTTTGTTACATATGTGCAAGTTTAAGTCACGAGTTCGGGTTAGTTTACTTCAGGGTCAAATTCATCATATTGGGTTTTCTCCATCAGTTGTCACTACAAAGAGCCTACTGAATGATAATGGGGTTGATTACAAGTTTGCCAAGTGTAGATCAAAAGAGAGAGATTATGACGTTTGAACACAACAGTTCAAGCCTCGTACTCTAAAGAAAAGAAATGTGTACGTTTCAGTACGCATTATCTTCGAAAGAAGAGAAATCTTCTTATGATGTTTGAACACAACAGTTCAAGCCTCGTACGGTAAAGAAAAGAAAAGTGTACGTCTCAGTGCGCTTTATCTTCTGAATAAGAGAAATCTTCTTATATATGACCGTTCTCATCAACATGCCTCATGCTTTTTCCATGCGCTTTCAATTATCAAGTGAACCGGACTACCGTTGATTGTTTTCTTCTTCCACTTGCTCGATTATAATGACGATGGCAAAATCGTTTGCAATTCTTAAGGGGGAGAAGAAGTGTGAAACTACTGCATGGTTGATTGACATCTGAGAACAAATGGTCATACGGCTCCAAACTCATGTAAGAACCGAGATTTTTCTTATCGGGTCATCTTCACATGGAGTTTTATTCTAAGAGCCGTTGGTTGACATCTTCACAAGCTGATATGATTAATGACAAAGTGGTTCCAGTTGCGAGGCGGATTTCCTTGATGAACATCTTTCTGTTCTTGTTTGATTGGGAGAGATTTGAGTTAAGGGGATTTGCTATATATAAGTTAACGGGAATGCATTTGGTGAGAAGAAGATGTTAACTTTCTATTCCCCAAACGGACAATCTTGAAGAAGGTCGAGTCTAAAGTCTGTTCTACATTTTCTGCTACATGTTAGAAGACTAAAGACGAGTTGCATTTAACGATCTAAAGACTTCTTCTTAATCCGGGCTGAGAAGATCACTTGAAATCTTTGTCAGTTTAGGGGAGAGCACTAACTGAGGGAGAGTGTAATGTCAGATTTAATCCCCAATTAGACTTGCTCACATTCTTCAGCAAGTTAATTCTCATAGATACATCTGAGCTAATGATGTTCTCCTCAAAAGATTTCAAGTATTTGCGCTTATAATGGGTTGCTAATTCTGAAGTATCAAAACCAGCAAGGGGGAAGGAGACACGCATCTAAACACGAGTAAACTTGATGAACTTAATTCTTCTAAGTGATTGAAGATATCCTGGGAAGACAAATGTCATGACCGCAGAGAAACTCAAGGTTTTACTCATCAAGGCTTTTAGTGTTATTATTCCAACTACGTGGGGGAAGTGATGTAAGAGAAAGTTTCTGAAGATAAAAGAGGTACACAAGTGTGTGATGATTTCGATGTTATTGCAATCATCGAGGGAGAGAGAATTGTGTACATTGGGGGGTTGTTTCACTTGAGTGCTTAATCAGTGATTCGAGATATAATCACTTATTCCGAGTTGACATCCGCAGAGATTGTCATCCGCAGAGATAATCAGTGATTCGCCTGCTTCTTCAATGTTATCGGTTATTCTCTCTTTGGGCATTCGGGTACTTCGGGTTCTTGAGCTTCATACACTATCATCAGGGGAGAGAAAAGTATACATCGGGGTTATTCTTTGGCTATCGGACTTAATCTGCTACTTCGATGGTATAAGTTTCTCTATCTTTGGGTATATGTGTATTCGGGTTCGTGATCTCTAGTATAAGAGACTGACTGCATCAATTCATCTACTTGGGGGAAAGTGGTCTCTTGCCAACTTTTTGGTATGGATCACTTCAGACTTCGGTGGAATGAAATTTGAGAAGAGTTATTTATGTGTAGGATGATACGTTGCTGTTCTTTTGGATGATATAACCTCGAACGAAGAATCACAAAAATTATTCTTAAAAGGAGCAGCAAGATCGATGATAATGATGTGCTTCTTTGTGCACCTGGCTAAGGAAAGCTTGAAAGAAAGCTTTGAATCTGCTCAGCTAAAGGATTTTCGGTTTGGGGAGAAGCTGCCAAAGTCTCGCATTCTTAAAGGCTCAATTCCTTCTTTTCAAGAGCCTCGGAAGCTTTGGTGGTGGATGTTTAAGAGATGACGATTTCTATAACGAGGCTGTTTGATATCCTTATCTCGGTACTCGAATCATCATCTTCTTAAACTATATCATCTACTCTATCTTTGTAAATATTTATCAAAAACCAAATACAAAAATATAAAACCAACAAAAAGAAAATAAAAAATCAGAAAATTTGAAAAAGAAAATAATAAAATAAAAAATACAAAAAATATGTTTTCTCAAGACATGTCTTCTGATATCGATAACATTTATAGTCTTAGAAATGTCATTCAACAATGGCACGGGACCATAGATGAAGTTCGAGCAGAAGGTTTAAATATTTTTTCCAAAACATGTCTCAAATCTATTGGTTTCAGTTACTTCAGACTGTAAAACGTGCTTAAAACCATGGTTTGCTATTATTTCAGATAGCAACCCGTTCTTCAAGAAAGGAAAGTGCTGCGCTAAAACAATTTTCATAAATTTGTGCATGTGACAATTCGTATTTTCAGGTCATATTTCAAAACATTACTCATGCTTCATCATTTATCATTTATCGTAAACTAGATTTACGAGCATCAAATTCACGTAACCGTAATGGTTTAGCTGTGAATTCATGAACATTTCATCAAGGGCATTTCATATAGGCTAGGTTTAGTCTATATTTCATTGGCATAATTATCATCATATTAGTTCATGCATGGTTTTGCATTTTACCTTAAACGTTTATTTTCCTATTAAATAAACGCTATCGCATAATTAATTATTTTGAACAATTGATCCGATACTTCCAAAAATTATTCCGATATATTTTTATACTCATATTAAGATTATAAAAATAATATTATGAGTTTACCCAGTGTTTTAAATTTATTTTGTATATAAATTGTTATGTTTATATAATTACGACGGTTTTCTTAAATACTACACGATAATTATCATTTCACTTAAATTTTGCAAGAAATGTATTTTTATAATTTTTATGACTTCAATATATTTTATTTTGATCCGCTAAAATTTATTTTTAGCCAACGCTACCCTAAATTGCTTAATTACGTACAAGTTACCAATAATCCTTAACTACTTATACATTACACTACACTTATCTATTAAAAAAAAAAAACATAAACACTACATGAGTAATCACCCTTGTCGACACAAGGGTGACTCATGCACCTTTTGATGCAAATATCTTATACATATACATACACATTATTAATCATACCACACATACAATACATTATATCAAGTGAAAAAAAAAACACACAACTCTCTCCATCTCTTGCTCATAAACCGGCCACCATAGAAGACCAAGCAAGGAAATCATTTTTCTTCAAGTCAAGTTATTTTCACAACTTAGGCATACTCTTAAGCAAAGTTTTGAAATAAAAACCTAGGGTGTTTAGGATTAAACCTTTGTTCACTTAGCCTCATCAAGTTACTAGTAAGCATTTCATACTCATCATCATATTTCATATTCATGGTTATATTTATTTCATCATATTTGAGAAAACATGCAAGTCTCATGGATGTTTATACCACTTTTACATGTTTTTAAGAGTTATATATATATATATATATATATTGGTCATCCTATAATTACTCCTTGTTATAAATCACTCTTGGTGATGTCTAGGAACCCATGACACCCTAAGAAGGTGTATGGTAGTATTATAATAGCTTCGGAGTTGTTTTGAATTGGTGGGAATAGGTTTGGCGCGTGAAAAACTCATTTCGACAAGTCTAATAAAGGGTCTGTCCATATTTTTGAATTCTGGAATTTTCGACAGTAAGCAAAATATTTTGGGCTAGATATTTGGAAAATATACTTTAAAACGAAAACGTGGCCGCTTGAACGGGTTAAAACGGAGCTATAACGAAAAAGTTATGCTATTTTGAAGTTTGACGTCAAAAACTATTAATTCCAGAAAATTCAGCATGCTGTCTCGACTTTTTACGAGTCAAAAATGAGTCTTAAGCGTTGTTAAATGTGTCGACTTATCAAAAATATATTAGTATATGTTATCACGATTTCGTGGATATATAAAACGTAGAAAACGGACTTATAACGACAAAGTTATTCACATTTTAAAAAGTTGCCGTAACTTTATTCTATTAGAAAAATTAATATACTTTCTATTAAACACATACTACGTCAACGAAGGACCATGTTGAGGGTCGTTTTTAACACGGATGTAATACTTTTTATAACATGATGTCTTCTAGTAAAAGTAAGTTCGCCAAGCATATTTTTCAAAATGTCAAACCATTTGTCAAGCGGAGTTGTAATGAATAAGATATGGTCACTTAAACTTTGCCGAAAACCATACTTTACCTATATTTTTCTCCGTGATCGAGACCTCTAGGATGAAAACTTAAACGCTAAAACTTTGAGATAATGGTACAAGCTTCCCAAAACCGTTGAGTTCGTTTCCTAACACTCGACGTGCATCATTTTACGACTAGCTTTTCGAGGCCGTTTAGTCACTTTCATGAAATATTCCAACGACATTATTTTATGACGAAAAGTTATAATTTCCTAATAAATCACTAAATGATTATCGTTGGATATCATTTCAATGTAATTACATTTGGAGTAATTTAAAAATGGTCAAGACGTTAAAAGATTATTTCTCGACGAGAAATATTATTTTCAAAAATTCATAAGTGGTATAGATATCATCCGAATTGCATTCATGACATTACATCATGACTTATTACATATCATATCATTCATAATAGGTCAAGTTTAGAGATTCACGCTACATTTCGGTGTATCCACTTTGGTCATTATAATCATTGCAACAGGTGAGTTCCATAGCCCCATTTTCAATTGTTTTAATGCTTTTATTAAACTCTTTGGGGGAGATACATGCTCATCAACTTTTATGACATTCATGATTATTTGCAACTACATGTTTAACTGAATTGAATGTTTAGTCATATTCTATATCATAAATCATTGAGCTAAAGGTCTTGGGATTATTATTGAGCTAAAGGTCTTGGGATTATTATTGAGCTAAATGTCTTGGGATTATCATTGAGCTAAATGTCTTGGTATTATTTGAAACAACAGTCATATGTGTTATATCAATTGTATATTGATAGATTAAGTAATGTACTGTTATGTGAATTCATTTGACATCATGAATTTGAACATAAACTATACATATTTTGGCAATGGGTTGTAAACACACAGGTTGCAAGTTTTGTATGGGCGGAACTTGGAACTGAGTGGATTTGCAATGCCTTTGCTGCATAAACGATTTTTGAAAGGTTTTACATTTCAACGCAAACTCTATGAACTCACTCAACCTTTGTGTTGACACTTTTTAGCATGTTTTATCTCAGGTATCTAAGGCATATTCACTTCATGACATCCATATGGACATATCATAGAGTCGTGGTGACGACGCGTCTCACTTGGGTTTTATGAACTTTGAAACATCGTTTGGATTGTAACAAACTTATTTCCGCACAAATTGATTTTCATTTGGGACCTATCTTTGTAAACTCGATTATTTTATTAAATCAAACGATGTATTTTCCAAACGACACTTTAGGTCGTTCAATATATCTGTATCTGTGATGCTATGACAGTCAATCCCCAGGAATTCCATTCCGCTGCAAAATAGGTAATTTGGGGGTGTGACAGATTGGCATCAGAGCTTCAGTTATAGAGAACTAGGTTGCATCATTGACCCTAGACTATAACTACATCATTATAGCATCTCATCATTTCATCATAAGTGCATGTTCACTTTACATGCGGTTTATACGTACATTTTTCGAGTTATTTACTTTCATTTCACAATCGATTGTCACATAGATGCCTTTAAATACCCATTCCATTATCCTTCCTTTAGACTCCAATGTGGAGAATGCCTTGTCATTTCTTATCACAATTTTAATATCAGCTGATTCATCACCGATAACGTCGAATGCCGAGATAAACCTTTAAGTATGGCAAAGTCACTCTCACTCCTTCGTTTCACCACTAACATGTTGAGTTACACGTTATTCACGCACTAAGTCTCTAGACCATCATACATTTGAAGCACTTACGACACCTCATAACCCATCTTTTGGGAACCCGTCGATTATTTTGAAAAGTAACCTCAAACTTATCACCTCACATCACATCACTTTAGAGCGCTTATTCTTAACATAGGACTTTGCTACGTCTCATTTTTCCTCTTATTTTGAAGAGTTATGGCACCGAAGAAAGCTGCACCAGAAATGACACCAGCTGCTATCCAAAGGTATATAGAGGATAGTATAGCCGAGGCACTAAGGAAAGAACGAGCAACGGTAGTTGCTGCTGCTGAGGCCACGGCTGCTGCTGAAGCTGCTAGACTTGCTGCTGCTACAGGAGCTGCAGGAGGATCTGGAGTTCGAAATTGTACATACAAGGACTTTAAGAACTGTGATCCTACAAAGTTCAAAGGCACGGAAGGAGCCACTGCTATGGTTCGATGGTTTGAGAAGATGGAGTCTGTGTTTCTTCTATGCAATTGCCCAGATGACTACAAGGTGAAGTTTGCCACTGGTACACTCTTAGATGGCGCAATGTCATGGTGGAATTCGTATGCGCAGCCTATTGGCATCGAAAATGCTTATAAGCTCACGTGGGATGAATTCAAGAATCTGGTAACTAAGAAGTATTGTCCACGCACGGAGGTGAAGAAATTAGAAACGAAATTTTATGAGTTAGTGACTGTTGGTTATGACATCGAGACCTACATTAGGAGGTTTTCAAGAATTGGCTGCACTATGTCCATCAATGGTTTCAGACAATGAGAAACTACTGGAAAATTTCATTGGAGGACTCCCACAATGTATTCAAGGGGATGTAACTTCTTCCGATCCACAAACAATTGAAGAAACTATCAGGATAACTCAAAAACTCATGGCTCAAGTCGTGAAAGGGGAAAACATTATCAACAATAACCGTAATAACAACAACAACAACAACGACGACAACCAAACTAGCAACAACAAAAGGAAATGGGAAAATGACCAGGGAGGTTATGATAACGACAACCAAAACCGTAACACTAATCATCATCAACAACAGAATAGAGGGCAAGAAACTGCAATGGTTTATGTTGTTGCACCAATAGAAGGCAGAGGTTATGCTGGAACCTACCCACTATGTAATCGATGTAAGTATCATCACTCGGGTCTTTGCCCTGTTAAGTGCTACAAGTGTCAAAAACTAGGACACCATGCCAGGAATTGTAGAGACAAGGCCATAGTTACATGTTACGAATGCGGGGAGCAAGGACACTATCGGAATCAATGTCCTCAAAACCAAGGTCAACAAGTTGAAGGTGCTCATGGGAATGCATACATGTTAGAAGGAGGAGAAGCTCGTCATGGTCTCAACAATGCGGAAGACTGAAGAAGTTCGGAAACTAACAGTCTTAATTTTCCTTATGTACTATGTTGTACTAAGTTTATGTCTTCCATCGTATTCGGATCTTATGATTTAAGATGTACTACTTTTGATAAACCACTCGTTGTAATATATTCTCATTAAGCGTACTTTCTTTTCCTTCTGATTCGTTATCACTTACAAGGTTTAGATCTCTGTAAACATCGAGAGTTATAACAACTAAACCGAACGTCACATTATCGTTCCTTAATTATACATAGCCTAGCTAACTATGTCTAATTCCGGAGGGATATCGTTCCTTAATTATACATAGCCTAGCTAACTATGTCTAATTCTGGAGGGATCATGTTATGTTGGGAGCAGTTATTTATAAGTCTTAGTGCAAGCGAGGTTTTCACATATTCATAAAAGTCAAAGTGTTATTCATTGGAGATTCATCCAATATTTTCTTTACAATGATGTTTTGTACGCTCTAAATCATCGATAACCGTAACGACATCTCTTCATGTCTTCTCTCCTCGTTATTCATCACAAACTCAAAAATTCGATAGACTAACATGAACTGAATTCAGGGACTGAATTCCTTTTTGGTTGGGCGAATGTGACAATTCGTATTTTCAGGTCATATTTCAAAACATTACTCATGCTTCATCATTTATCATTTATCGTAAACTAGATTTACGAGCATCAAATTCACGTAACCGTAATGGTTTAGCTGTGAATTCATGAACATTTCATCAAGGGCATTTCATATAGGCTAGGTTTAGTCTACATTTCATTGGTATCATTATCATCATATTAGTTCATGCATGGTTTTGCATTTTACCTTAAACGTTTATTTTCCTATTAAATAAACGCTATCGCATAATTAATTATTTTGAACAATTGATCCGATACTTCCAAAAATTATCCCGATATATTTTTATACTCATATTAAGATTATAAAAATAATATTATGAGTTTACCCAGTGTTTTAAATTTATTTTGTATATAAATTGTTATGTTTATATAATTACGACGGTTTTCTTAAATACTACACGATAATTATCATTTCACTTAAATTTTGCAAGAAATGTATTTTTATAATTTTTATGACTTCAATATATTTTATTTTGATCCGCTAAAATTTATTTTTAGCCAACGCTACCCTAAATTGCTTAATTACGTACAAGTTACCAATAATCCTTAACTACTTATACATTACACTACACTTATCTATTTAAAAAAAAAAACATAAACACTACATGAGTAATCACCCTTGTCGACACAAGGGTGACTCATGCACCTTTTGATGCAAATATCTTATACATATACATACACATTATTAATCATACCACACATACAATACATTATATCAAGTGAAAAAAAAAAAAAAACACACACACACACAACTCTCTCCATCTCTTGCTCATAAACCGGCCACCATAGAAGACCAAGCAAGGAAATCATTTTTCTTCAAGTCAAGTTATTTTCACAACTTAGGCATACTCTTAAGCAAGGTTTTGAAATAAAAACCTAGGGTGTTTAGGATTAAACCTTTGTTCACTTAACCTCATCAAGTTACTAGTAAGCATTTCATACTCATCATCATATTTCATATTCATGGTTATATTTATTTCATCATATTTGAGAAAACATGCAAGTCTCATGGATGTTTATACCACTTTTACATATTTTAAGAGTATATATATATATATATATATATATATATATATATATATATATATATATAGGGTTATTATACAAAAAAGTCACTAAAGTTTGTGGGAAATTTGTCCTAAGTCACTAAAGTTTAAAAGTTGTCATTCAGGTTACTCAAGTTAACGGGTTTATTATATGGGTTACTCAACGTTTAAAAAGTGACATTCTTGTTACTACGAGGGTGGGCAACCGGATGATTTACGGTTCATTGTCCACGTCATCACTATAGTTTGAGATGTTACAAGTAGGTTACTATAGTTCACGGGGTTTATTAAATAGGTTACTGAACTTTTAAAAAAAGTTACTATCCGTTTTTATACATTTATGTATGTTTTATCTGTTTTTATTTTTACGTTTTCTCCATTTTCGACGTTTTTATAACGTATTTATATCGTTTTATTTGTTGTCGTTCTTTTTTTTAAGTTTTTTCCATTTTTACGTTTTTGTATATTTCCGTATGTTTTTTTACATTTCTATCCGTTTTTATACGTTTGTGTATGCATTTCTCTTGTCGTACCTTTTTTACGTTTTCGTACATTTTTGTATATATGTTTGTCCATTTTCGACGTTTTGTATGTATTTATCCGTTTTTATATATGTGTGTGTACG
Source organism: Chrysanthemum makinoi (assembly GCA_910596185.1). Taxonomy (NCBI): domain Eukaryota; kingdom Viridiplantae; phylum Streptophyta; class Magnoliopsida; order Asterales; family Asteraceae; genus Chrysanthemum; species Chrysanthemum makinoi. The sequence continues at coordinate 91,086,944 of OU343218.1, read as the reverse complement.
TTTTTCTCTATACCTTTTTTACGTTTTCATACTCTTGTATGGTTTTGTTCATTTTCGTTCATTTTCATACATTTGTATGTTTTATATGGTTTTATGTTCTATACGTTTTATCTTCTTTAAAACGTTTGTATGTTTTATACATTTTTACGTATAAAATGTAAGAAAACGATATAACAACATCCAAAACGATATAATAACATCCAAAAATGTATAATAACGTATGAAAACATATCAAAACAAAAATTACTTCCAAAAAAGTCTAATAACGTCCAATTATGTAAAAAAATAAAATAAAAATAAAAATAAAAAATACAAATGTGTGCAAAATTGTAAAAAAAGGTGCAAAAAACAGACAAAAATGTAAAAGAATGTAAACGATAATAACGTCCAAAAGTTGTTGTAAAAAAGCGTATAAAAATATACACAATTTTAGCAACTTATTTGTATATTAACTTACATGTAAAAGAATGTAAACGTATAGTAACTTAAATGAACATTTTGACAAACTTTAGTAACTTATTTGTATATTAATTCATTTTTTTTAATATAAATGAAATCTAAAATATTTGCCACGTAGTATTATTACCGGTAATTCTAGGTTACTAAAACAAGAGTAACAAATATAACCGGTCACAATAAGTTGAGTAACCTGAATGACAACTTTTAAACTATAGTGACTTAGGACAAATTTCTCGCAAACTTTAGTGATTTTTTTGTACAATAACCCTATATATATATATATATATATATATATATTGGTCATCCTATAATTACTCCTTGTTATAAATCACTCTTGGTGATGTCTAGGAACCCATGACACCCTAAGAAGGTGTATGGTAGGATTAGAATAGCTTCAGAGTTGTTTTGAATTGGTGGGAATAGGTTTGGCGCGTGAAAAACTCATTTCGACAAGTCTAATTAAGGGTCTGTCCATATTTTTGAATTCTGGAATTTTAGACAGTAAGCAAAATATTTTGGGCTAGATATTTGGAAAATATACTTTAAAACGAAAACGTGGCCGCTTGAACGGGTTAAAACGGAGCTATAACGAAAAATTTATGCTATTTTGAAGTTTGACGACAAAAACTATTAATTCCAGAAAATTCAGCATGCTGTCTCGACTTTTTACGAGTCAAAAATGAGTCTTAAGCGTTGTTAAATGTGTCGACTTATCAAAAATATATTAGTATATGTTATCACGATTCCGTGGATATATAAAACGTAGAAAACGGATTTATAACGACAAAGTTATTCACATTTTAAAAAGTTGCCGTAACTTTATTCTATTAGAAAAATTAATATACTTTCTATTAAACACATACTACGTCAACGAAGGACCATGTTGAGGGTCGTTTTTAACACGGATGTAATACTTTTTATAACATGATGTCTTCTAGTAAAAGTAAGTTCGCCAAGCATATTTTTCAAAATGTCAAACCATTTGTCAAGCGGAGTTGTAATGAATAAGATACGGTCACTTAAACTTTGCCGAAAACCATACTTTACCTATATTTTTCTCCGTGATCGAGACCTCTAGGATGAAAACTTAAACGCTAAAACTTTGAGATAATGGTACAAGCTTCCCAAAACCGTTGAGTTCGTTTCCTAACACTCGACGTGCATCATTTTACGACTAGCTTTTCGAGGCCGTTTAGTCACTTTCATGAAATATTCCAACGACATTATTTTACGACGAAAAGTTATAATTTCCTAATAAATCACTAAATGATTATCGTTGGATATCATTTCAATGTAATTACATTTGGAGTAATTTAAAAATGGTCAAGACGTTAAAAGATTATTTCTCGACGAGAAATATTATTTTCAAAAATTCATAAGTGGTATAGATATCATCCGAATTGCATGCATAACATTACATCATGACTTATTACATATCATATCATTCATAATAGGTCAAGTTTAGAGATTCACGCTACATTTCGGTGTATCCACTTTGGTCATTATAATCATTGCAACAGGTGAGTTCCATAGCCCCATTTTCAATTGTTTTAATGCTTTTATTAAACTCTTTGGGGGAGATACATGCTCATCAACTTTTATGACATTCATGATTATTTGCAACTACATGTTTAACTGAATTGAATGTTTAGTCATATTCTATATCATAAATCATTAAGCTAAAGGTCTTGGGATTATTATTGAGCTAAAGGTCTTGGGATTATTATTGAACTAAATGTATTGGTATTATTTGAAACAAAATTCATATGTGTTATATCAATTGTATATTGATAGATTAAGTAATGTACTGTTATGTGAATTCATTTGACATCATGCATTTGAACATAAACTATACATATTTTGGCAATGGGTTGTAAACACACAGGTTGCAAGTTTTGTATGGGCGGAACTTGGAACTGAGTGGATTTGCAATGCCTTTGCTACATAAACGATTTTTGAAAGGTTTTACATTTCAACGCAAACTCTATGAACTCACTCAACCTTTGTGTTGACACTTTTTAGCATGTTTTATCTCAGGTATCTAAGGCATATTCACTTCATGACATCCATATGGACATATCATAGAGTCGTGGTGACGACGCGTCTCACTTGGGTTTTATGAACTTTGAAACATCGTTTGGATTGTAACAAACTTATTTCCGCACAAATTGATTTTCATTTGGGACCTATCTTTGTAAACTCTGATTATTTTATTAAATCAAACGATGTATTTTCCAAACGACACTTTAGGTCGTTCAATATATCTGTAACTGTGATGCTATGACAGTCAATCCCCAGGAATTCCATTCCGCTGCAAAACAGGTAATTTGGGGGTGTGACAGTGCACTTATCCAAAAACGATTTGAGGAAAGCATGTCACCAAAAAGACTGTTGTTCCTACACAAATGTTTTTCTTTCTAAAATTCTTCAGAAAAATATTTGTTGTATTTCAAAATGGTGGAAAACGAGTTGTTTGAAAAATCAATCAGAATCATAGTTTTCATATAATTTGGAAACTCAATCAATGACTTCAGCGCTTTCAAACTTTTCATAAAATGAGTTATTGATTGAGGGGGAGAATGTTTTCAAATCTATATTATCTATCGGACTTATCTAATTATCCTACGTGCTTAACCAAAAATGATATTTGCCTATGTCGAAGGATTAGGAATTTAGGATGTGAGTGTTAGAATTAGATGACTATAGTTTGATAAACATGTTATTCCCATGCTTTACATGATCTGATTGATATGTTAAATTGACTTTTAATAGACGATTGCTGTTTGGGTGTTGTCGACCACCATATATCTGTTTGTGTTGACTAACGTATGCAGATAAGATGGTTTAAAAGAATGTTCCCGATCCGGATCCCACAAAAGAAGATGATTGGATGCCGAATGGAAAGGGGAACTATTTCTTGAGTCGACAAAAGAAGAAACGAAACTTAATTAGATCTCTCTATGGATAGTTGGCACGATTGATGCAACTTCAGAGGTCTCACTACATCAGCATATGGTTTTTCCTCAAGCCTTACAGCAACAACAGAAGCAGCTCAACCACTTAACATATCTTTGTGCAGGAAAAAGTAGTGGATGATACCATTTTTCTTAAAACAATTTTGAAAATGTTGTTTTGAAAATGGAAAAATACTGTTTTGAAAATAAATTGGACTTAATTTTGGAAATCACTGGACTTCATTTTATCTAAACTTAAGTCACTCAATCAACGACTTCGGTCATCGATTGAGGGGGAGAGTGATTTAAAATAAAATATTTTCAAACGATATTTCATCTATCAAGTCCGTTTGTGCTAAATAAGTGGTGATTTAAAGATTTAATGTTATGTCATGGTATGATTGTCTTTAAAACTCAAAGATCTTTCAAAATGAAATCTTTTCTGTTCTTGTTTGATTGTGAAATTATTTTATTTTACTTAAAGATCTCTTAAAACTATCATACCTGACACTAACAATCTTTAATGTCTTATATTGATCCATATCAGTCATTTTTCAAAAATTAAATCAAGCCACGTCTTTCCCCTAAAATTTTCTAAATAATTTAAATCAATTGGGATCACAAATCTCAAGAGGTTTGAAAATTTTGATCAGGGGAGAGATAGTGATTTAAATCTCTTATCTATTTAAATGGAATTGGTTTTAGTCCTTTAAAGGCACTCCTGCCTCCATGTGCCAAACGATTTCAATATATGATGCACATGATTGAGGAGGAGCATTTATCCAAAAACTAAGTGAGTATTTAAACCTGGCCACATTTTCTCCCATGTTTTCTAAACCTTATCAAATCACTTGGGATCCAAAATCTCAAAGGGTTTGATATTTTTGATCGGGGGAGAATTTGTGATTTAATAATGAAATTTGATAAAAGGTGATCATTTTGATTCAAATGTGCATGCTGCTCTCCCATATGTGCTAAACGCTTTCGAATCTCGAAGCACATATTGAGGGGGAGCAAGGTACAAAGATTTCTCTGTTTCAACATAAAGTACCTTGATTGATTTTATAAATGGTTTCTTAATGGCTTTTGTGATCGTCAATGTACTTCAAAATAACTCTTTCCTCTATGTGATAAAATGATGTCATATATCCTACGCGCATATTGAGGGGGATAATTCACCAAAGAAATTCAAATTGCTTTTTCTACAAAAATTGTGATCATGAATACATTTCAAATAACTCTTGCCTCCATGTGCTAAACAATTTCAAAATCATAAGCACATGTTGAGGGGGAGCATTTCTAAATGAGCAAAAACAATTAAGGTACAAAATGTTTTGATTTTATATTACAAGTACCTTGATTGATTTTCCAAATGATTTTTCAATTGGTTTCATAAAGGAAAGAACAATACCAAAAGACCGACCAATTTACTTTATGCATGGTGTTATAAGGATGGTTAGGTTAGGTATTCGTTCCCACGATCCCGCCAGAGCCGGAGGGATCTACCCAGGGACAATCCACTAGATAGTCTAGAGTCCGTAGGTATGATGAAAAAAGGAGAAAAATGAGAATACGGGAAGAGTACGGACTGAGACAGAGCTAGTACTGGAATAAACCAAACAAGGTTCTAGTTATGAAGTCTCGGTAAGCACTGAAGGGGTTGAAGAATAAAAAAGAATTAAATGTGAAAAGGGTGAAAAGAAATAGCCCTCCATTAATTCAACCTTAGGGCAGAAACCGGGTTCAATACATATGCTACTCGTGTCTACTAAGGTAACACTGGTATTGATGACAAGACGTCATGGACCCAGTGACGCACTGCACCTAACTTCCCAAGCTACTCATGTTCCTCTTAAAAGGGCTTGTTTCATTCTCACGGGGAACCTACATAATCTATCGACTTTCTCTTAGAGATTGTTGATATTGAATTAGGAGACCCTCTCCCCAGTCTCCGGCATATGAACCAAATGTGCACAATTGAGTCTAAAGCCAAGAGACCATTCACAATATCTCATTAGGACACAAAACTAATGAAGACTTACTATTTCACACAATCTGGAAAGTAAGTATATATACATATTAAGAGTCCTACGTATTATCCTTGTGGTATTGCCAGAACATCCGAGTAATATGTAAAGTATTCACAATGAAGATGGAAATCCTTCTAGAGCTAACATCAAACAAGCTCTTGGTGGGTGACATGTGAGATCTTTCCAAAAGATCAAACTTGTGACAACTGGATAGAAACGATGGGGTGATTCATTCTTGAATCAACCTTGGTCCAGGAAATGACTTGACGAATACTTTTGGAAAAACCGTTCGATGTGCAAATCTTCTTTTCTCTAGCACATCGAATGTGTATTCATGTTTTCAAACACAAAAAGTATCTCTGATTGAAAAAAATACTTTTGGAAAAACTGTTCGATGTGCGAATCTCTTCTTTTCTCTAGCACATCGAATGTGTACTCTTTTCAAATACAAAAAGTATTTATGATTGAAAATTAATTTTTCTCATAAAACCTTCGTCGTATTGCAAAACTCTTTCTTTAAAGCAATACACGATTGTTTTCAAATCAATTTTTCATCAATCAGTGAATCTGAATTCGCTAGTTCACTCACTCCGTGTTGTCTTCTTTGAGACGTTCAGGTTTGAGAACAGCTGCGAAACCCTGTCAAGGAGATTCTTCGGAATTATACCTGATCACAAGCACTACTTGTACTGATCAACGGGGAACCGTGGGCTGTGTACCTCAATTCAACGAAAGTGATCAAAGACACTTTCGTGTGTTTTATTGCTAACTGTTATTTGCAGGTACATTTGGACGGTTGCAGCTGATCAGAACTGAGAAGTCAATCCAAAGCCGCATGCTCATAGCATCCACACTTAATTGAAGAAATCATGACTAGTGCATATCTACGTAACATGGCTTTGATATTTTTATACTATGCTTCTGCTACGCTGCTGCAAATATCATGAACCAGTAAGAGCTTCCGCTACTCTGATGAAAAGATGTCATGATCCAGAAAGTGTGAGCATGTCGGTCCTAAAGTCACAACATCACATAAAGGCAACACAAAAAAGGGTGATCCAGAGATTTACTGTGGCTGATGATCTCGAAGAAAGCTCGAAGATCATCAAAGACGTGGATCAGTTAAAGGCCTCCACTTAAAGTACAAAGTAATCAGACTATGAAGAGTCACTGCTTAAGCACAAAGATTGCGGAAGTGAAGAATTAAAGTCTACGAGCTCAAGACTGAAGATTAAATAGAATGCTAAGATTCGAAATGTAAAACATGGGGTGACCTCCCTTAGGGGGAGATTGTTAGGAATTGGAAATTCCATAGTGAAGTATCGGTCACCCCAAATATAATCTAGCATAAGTTAGCTCGTAGACATATCGTTATTTATCAGTTTATTAGTTAGTTATTAGTTTAGTTTAGCTTAGTGTAACACCGTGGAGGAAGGACGGGTCTTTACCCACTGTATGCCTGATCCACAGCCAGACAGGAGGGCGTTTAGTTTGTAACTATAAATACCCTTCCCGCTAAGGGAAGGGTGGTGCTTCTTCATTAATCTAACCTTTTCATTTGATTATTTCTCTCTCTAGAACACCCTCTACTCTCTTCATCTCTCTAACTATGGCTTTCTTGTATAATCATAATCCTAGACCACCCGAATCATCTAAACAACATAAAATAAACGATCCTACATGACAAAGGGGAAAACTTCAAAGACAAGAAAAGATTACAGAATATGTTTATTATGTTAGGAAGATTTGTCTGTAATATTTATTCTTATCCCTTTGTAACCGTAACTCTCTAGTTATATAAAGAGAGGCAGGGAACGTGTATTAGTGTGGGTCAACATGTGAACACCAAAGTGTGTGTGTTTGCCCTAAGGAAGGAGAACGCCTAGGGTATAGTGTTAGTCGACTAGTTGGTCAACCTCAAGGATCCATGATTCCTTGTGATAGATAGATAACACGTCCTACAGTTGATCGTGTAGGATTGGGGTTGTGTTGGTTGTTTGTAGAGATGATGGCGAAGATATCTTGTTCAATAACAATTATGTTTTGATGTATTCCGCTGCGTGTTATTGTTAATTGTTATTGTGATCCTAGATAAGGTCTAAACAACCTTGAGCATCGATTCTATCAATATGCCACGTGAAATGAAGGGGGGGGGTGAATGGTTGCCTTCATCCTAAAACTACCCAGACTAAATGGGTTTATGGGTGGGTCGGTTCCTCTTTTGTTTCCTTGATGTATATCTAAGGATGGAAAATTGTGTGAAGATTGAGGTTCCGGTTCATCAACACTAGGAAATTCCCTAGAACTAAGAGTAAGCTTGTGACTACAAGTATTTAAACCTACATCCTTTAGTTGTGTTCGGTTCAAAGGTTCTACCTCCATCGGGATTCCTAAAGTCTATTCTACTACTTCTGGGTAAGTCACGGGCGGTGTGTATCCCCCAAATGATGGTAGTATTTGTGGGCTATTTAGTGGGCTTGGACTTCTAACCTCATTCTCCATAGTATCTAAATCACCTATATGCTCATCATGTGTTTTGGTAGGATCTAACCCAAATGCATTCCTAAGTATCTCAAATCCTTCTCTAGCCATTTCAAATTCCAAGTAAGGTTCATAAGAATCTTCCTCAATAACTTGATTACTATATTTCAATTGCCTAAAGGATTCTGTTAATACAAATAAATCGTAAAAACGTTTATTAATATTTTGCGATCTCTTTGTGTTTTGTTGATAACAAATATAATGTTATTTTAAGTACAATTATAAGGATACATGTTATTTTGTAAAGCATTTACATATAGTCACTTAATACAAATTGTTGTAATAAATCATTTGTTGTAATAGTTTATTAGGATGGGTAAAAATCACAACCCATGGATCATATCCATAACCTATGGTATTGACCCATACTCATTTGACTAGATGCATTGCATCTATTAGATACATTGTATCTAATGAAATACCCATGGACCAACCCATAACCAAAAAACCCATGGGCAAAGAGGAGCGTCCCACGGATCCCTAGGTTTACACTAAACGGATCCCTTAAGGGAGGGATCCGTGGGATCCGGGGAATAGTGGAAAGTTTTGCCTATAAATAGAGAGTCATTTCTTCATTCTAACTCACCCCTCTTCTTACTAATTCTCTCATATACTCTCATTCTCTTCTAACAAAAGATCACTTGATCTAGAGAGTTGTTCTTCTTTCTTTCTTTAGTGATTCTCATATAGGTTCTTCTCTAAGGCGAGAGCACGAGCATTCTACAAGTCATCCAAGCAAGGGGTCCTTGATTGATTTGTTCCTCCACAAGATTTCTGTAGCAAAGATCTTGTATTTGATATTTCACATAGTTGTTGTGTAATAGTCGTGTTGGTTTGGTCCACCGTGTTACGGACTCGGTATTTAGCTTTGTACCGGAAAAAGGTGTAAGCAACGTTGTGAAGGCTTCTCCGCCAAGTTGAAGGAGTTTGTTGACATAGTGCTTGAACTCTCGAGTAGGTGACTCGAGGAGTGGAGTAGGGCAAGGAAGGTGTCCTTGTAGCCGAACCACTATAAATCGGTTGTGTCATTTCTATCCTTTACTTTACTTTATTTACTTGCATTACCATTAGATCTATACTTTCTCTTCATCCATACGATTTCACATAATATCGAATCTAAAGTTTTTGAAACTAACTTAAAATCGGCAAAACTATTCAACCCCCCTTCTAGTTTTCCACAATTGGCATCAAGAGCTAAGTTTATATAAGTTTTAAAGTAAACCGTATTTTAAAAACTTTTCGATCATTATGGGTTGTGAAAACTACAAGGGCAATCTATGCAACGACCACCACTACTTGAAACTAATGGTTTTATATATTGGAAAAATAGATTCGAAACGTATGTGAAGTCTAAAGATATTGATCTTTGGTACATTATTGTTGAAGGCGATTTTGAGGCTACCTCAAAAGATGATAAAGGAAATTTAGTTAACATATCTCATGATAAACTAAACGATGACATTAAGAAAAAGCTTTCCAAAAATAGTGAAGCTAAAATGGTTTTATTTAATGCTTTACCCAAAAAGGAATTCGAAAGAATTTCTATGCTTAAAACCTCTAAATAAATTTGGAATTCTTTAGTTGTAACTCATCAAGGTAATCAACAAGTTAAAAATAATAAAATTTATTTATTTGTTGAACAATATGAACAATTTTAAATATCGGATGAGGAAACTATAGATCATTCTTTTTTCTAATTTTAATACTATTATTACATCTTTACAAGCACTTCATGAATCATTTTCTAGCCGTAACCATGTTAGGAGATATCTAAGGGCACTTCCATCTAAGTGTAGATCCAAGGTGACGGCAATCGAAGAGTCAAAAGATTTGACAATCCTCACCCTTGATGAACTCATAGGCAACTTAAAAGTCTATGAGCTTGTCCTTGCTAAAGATTCCGAAGCCTCAAAGGTGAAAGAGAAACACAAATCTCTTGCCCTTAAAGCCAAAAAAGCCTCAAGCGATGAAGAGAACTCCTCTTCGGATAGTGATGACGAGGAGTATGCCATGGCGGTAAAGGACTTAAAAGAGTTCTTTAGAAGGAAGGGAAGATACGTCAAACAACCGTATGAAGACAAGAAAGGATTCCGAAAAAGCAAAGAGGACGAGAAGCCAAGAGATGATCGTGCTTGCTTTAAATGTGGGGACCCAAACCATTTTATTAGTAAATGTCCCAAACGGGATGATCAAAAAGCATTCGTAAGCGGCTCGTGGGGAATGAGCGAGGAGGAGGACGAAGAAATTTGTCTCATGGAAAATGACGAGGTATGTCACGAATACTATTGTAGCTCATCACTAGATGATGACTCATTGCATAATGAATATGACAAACTTTGCAAAATTAGCTTAAAAGTAATTAACAAAAACAAGTTTTTGAAAAATCAAAACCAACGTTTAAATAAGGAAGTCATAGAAAGCAAAATTGAAACGTCTAGAAAAGGGTAAAATAGCAAGTGGCGAATGTGAACTTTGCGTTCAACTTCAAACACTAGTTGATCAACTAGATTCTAAGATTGCTAGAATGAGTACTAATACTTTAGATATGATACTAGATAGTGTTAAAATTGGAAACAACCAAAAAGGTTTAGGCATTCAGCAACTTGATACGTCAACTAGTGAAAACAAAGAAACACAATTCGTAAAAGCAATAAAAAAACAGGCCACTATTGTGGCGGATCCCACGGATCCCACAAAAAGGGAACCGGCTAGTGTACAGCCAGGGATCTGTGGGTCTGCTGAATCAAACAGTGGTAATAACATAGCTTCTTCCTCTAGAACTGATTTTGTTATTGTTAATAAGAAGAAACCAACTCATATTACCATTAGACAACCACCCCCAAAATATAATCATATTTTTTTCAAGAAACAAGGCTCCATCTTTTTCAAAACCTAACACATCTAGGAGAACTAATAATGTTTACCCAAGAAGTAACCATCAAATGGGATGGAACCCAAATATGCAAAATGGCTTTCCTTTTCAAAACTTTGCACCATGGAATGCATATTCACCTTATCCATACATGTCTAACATGAATGGAATGTTTAACACTAATGGAACCATGAACAAATAGGGACCAAACTTTTGAGTTAATTGTTTTCTTATGTGTGCTTAAGGGTCGACCTAGATCCGGATGAATTGGTCGAGGATAGCGGGTGCACGAGGCACATGACCGGCAATAAAGATCTATTCTCCACATATGAATCCTTCAATGGAGAAAATGTGGTGTTTGGAAATAGCAAAAGTAAAATCATCGGTAAAGGTATGATTTCTAACAAATCTCTAACCATTAACGATGTGTGTCACGTAGAAATCCTAAACTTTAACCTCTTAAGTATAGGACAAATATGTGATAAAAAGTGCAATGTACTTTTTACCGAAACCGGTAGTAAGATATTAAAAAATGGCATAACTATAGGAAGAGGAATTAGGAAACATGGAGTCTATGTCATTAAAATTGGTAATGAACCTAAAGACAAACTTTGTCTTACTTCTATGGATGATACTTCGACCTTATGGCATCGAAGATTGGGTCATGTCAATATGCTACTTCTCCAATCGCTATCATCCAAAGATCTAGTAAGAGATCTACCTAAATTAAAATATGAACATCACTTTTGTGATGCTTGTAATGTAGGAAAACAAGTCCATTCTAGTCACAAAGCTAAAAACATGGTGTCTACAACTAAGTGTCTAGAATTACTACACATGGATTTATTTGGTCCATCCGCTATCCAAAGTTATGGAGGCAACTACTACACTTTGGTTATAGTGGATGATTACTCTAGGTACACATGGACTAAATTATTAAAGAACAAAACGGAAACGTTTAATTATTTTGAAATATTAAGCAAGAAAATCCAAAGACAACTAGGAAGTCCTATAGTGTCTATTAGAACGGATCATGGTAGGGAATTCGATAATGAAGTGCAATTTGGAGCTTTTTGTGACGCTAATGGTATTACTCACAACTTCTCGGCTCCTCGCACTCCACAATCGAATGAGGTAGTTGAAAGAAAGAATAGAACCCTACAAGAAATGAGTCGCACCATGCTAAATGAGCAATCCATACCTCAAAAGTTTTGGTGCAATGCCGTTGATACTTCAACGTACATACTTAATCGAGTCTTAATTAGACCAATTTTAGGTAAAACTCCATACGAGTTACTTCGAGGCAAAAAGCCTACGTTAGATCACTTTAGAGTCTTTGGTAGCAAATGTTTTCTTCTTAACACTAAAGATTACCTTACAAAATTTGATCCTAAATCAACCGAAGGTATCTTTCTAGGTTACTCTCCTAATAGCAAAGCTTACGTGATATTAAATAAAGAAACAATGAAGGTAGAAGAGTCATTAAATGTAAAATTTGATGAAATTCCACCCAAACCCTCTCCACCTCTTGTCGATGACGAGATTGTTGAAAGTGAAGCTATTGTAATAAAGAAAAAGATAAATGAAGAAGAAGAATCTTCAAATAATGAACTCATAAATATTAAAGAGTCCAAAGATCACCCCGTAGATAAGGTCATAGGAAAGTTAAACGAAAGAACCTTAATGTCTCAAGTTCAAAACCAAAGTAACCTATTTTGTTTTGTTTCAACCATAGAACCTAAGAATACACAAGAAGCCATAAAAGATGAAAGTTGGGTAATGACTATGCAAGAAGAGTTAAATCAATTTGTTTCTAATAATGTTTAGACACTTGTTCCTCCACCTAGTAATCAAACCATAATAGGAACCAAATGGGTTTATAAAAACAAGTTAGATGCAAACGAAGTAGTGTCTAGAAACAAGGCTAGACTCGTTGCCCAAGGGTATAACCAACAAGAAGGAATAGACTTTGATGAGACCTATGCCCCCGTGGCTAGATTAGAGTCTATAAGAATACTTCTTGCTTATGCTTGTGCCAATGATCTTAAGCTTTATCAAATGGATGTCAAAAGTGCTTTTCTAAATGGTTTTATTAATGAAGAAGTATATGTAGCTCAACCTCCGGGCTTCATCGATTTTGAAAAACCTAAACATGTATATAAGTTAAAGAAAGCCCTTTACGGTCTTAAACAAGCTCCAAAAGCTTGGTATGATAGACTCAAGTCATTCTTAATCAAACACAACTACACCATGGGGTTAGTTGATAACACAAAATATCGTGGCATGATTGGTAGTCTTCTCTACCTCACGGCTAGTAGGCCGGATATCATGTTTAGTGTTTGTCTATGTGCTAGGTTTCAAGAAGACCCTAAAACATCACATCTAGAAGCCGTCAAAAGGATATTTAGATACATTAAGGGTACGACACAATTAGGATTATGGTATCCTAAGGGTACGGGAGTAGAAACAATTGTATATGCAGATTCTGACCATACAGGTGATTATGTTGACCGAAAAAGTACAAGTGGGGTATGTACTTTTATGGGATGTTGTTTAACATCTTGGTTATCTAAGAAACAAACGGCATTAGCAATATCAACAACCGAAGCCGAATATGTCTCTGCCGGCAAAGCATGCCAACAAGCACTATGGATGAAACAAGCGTTAGTTGACTACGACATTCATCTAAGTGACATAGCCATTCTATGTGACAACAAAGGTGCCATCGATTTAAGCAAGAATCCGGTATTACATTCTCGTACAAAGCATATAGAGATTCGTCATCACTTCTTAAGAGACAATGTTCAAAAGGGGAACATCTCTATTGAGAAGGTAGCGTCCGAAGACAACAAAGCCGATGTCCTCACCAAACCGTTCAAGCGGGAACAATTCAACCTACTTCGTCTTGGTCTTGGTCTCATGGAACAATCGTCGTATTTACCTTTTTAACTATACAAGGTATGTAAACACTAGCCTTCTTCTTTCTGAGTCTAGGATCTCTATTTCACGCACAACTCACAAACAATACGGGAATTTTCAAAACCCAAGATAAGTTTTTCACTTATAACTCATAATTTTTTCTTATTTCCTTCAAAATAACTACAAATTGCAAACACATAATTACATACACATCTTCTTTTCAAAGGATAAAACGTTTTTTAGAAACCTCTTTTCAAAACGTTTTCTAAAAATGATACCTCTTCCCGTATCAATTTCACAAAAGCAATTTATCACGTCTAGGACAAATCGTTTTTTTTATTATTAATATAAAGTAAAAACCCGTTTTCATTGCAACTCATGTATTTTGAATGCTAAAGAGGACACATAACTAATATGTGTTTTCGGGTACATTCATTTAAGCAACAATGAATTAAGAGCACTCGGGTTATCTCACATAATAGTATGCCTTTTCACTTCTAGTTTATTTTTCCTTTCTTTTTAGGAGTCGAGATAACCGCAACTCCAAATAGTTTGCATACAGGCACACACTAGGCACAAATGTTTCCAAAAGGAAAATTTTGAGCTGCCTGAATCACAAGTACCACGGATCCCGCCTTTAATGTCTGGGACGGATCCTCAAGGGAAGGATCCGTGGGATCCGTGAGACAGAAGCTATTTTTAACTTCTATTTTTCTCACTTTGTTTTGGAGTATGTGATTTAATGCTTGTTTTCTCATGATCACATGCCTTAAATTCATATCTAATCATTAGATTTTAATCCATATTTTGGGTCAAGCATTCATTGCAATGCATAATTTTTTTTCTATAAGTAGGATTCCCAACATTGCATGCTATTCATCTTATCTTCACAAACAAGCACCACCATGTCTTCCAAAAGATCTTCCAACTTAGATGAATCATCTAATGCAAACAATCCATTTCAATAAATCCAAACCTTTGTCCTCCCGCCTTCCAAAATACCACAATCAAAATCTAGGATATCCGCACGGATCAACATCCGGCCTTGTTGCTTAGCAAAACCCTCATCAAATGGCTCATCACCAACCACTATCTCACCACAAGATACTTCCATTATAGCACCTCCTTCATCACCAACAAGTACATCAACTTCATCACCTATCAACTCACCACCTAAAGTCACTCTTTTGGAACTCCTTAAGACTCCAACAAGACCTCAACAACCAAAACAAAAAGAAATAATCTTTTTGAGACCTCCCACTTCTCCAAACACAATTTTCAAAGACCTTGAAACCTCACCACCCTTAGCTCCCATTGAGCTACAAGAACATCTAGGTTCTTTTCCACTTCACTTCCAAACATTCCGGACTTTGATCCGTATTTTCCTATTTTTCCACCACATCTTCCGCATATCACAAATCAAAACAACCCGGAAAACTTCCGCACTCATTACCCATATTACTTACATTGTGAACATTGCCAATCCACTAGGGATATTGCAATGAAGTTAGGGAAGAAATGCGATTCATACTCAACCTCATTCTTGATCGCATCAATATCATCACTCATCAAAACCTCTATGCATAACCTTATGCAAGCATGGAAGGAATCATTATTACTATTTTCTATTTTTAGTATTTTTCTTTTGAGTCATGTTTAAGAACAAATCTTGTTCTTACTTTTACATGCTTGTATGTGGCATAAATACCACTACATTTTGTTGTTTTATTACAAGACCTTGTTTACATACCTTGGCTCCCAATCTTGATTCTCGTCAATCACAAGATTAATTATGCATGTTACAACTAACCTTTTCTTTGTAGGATTTTTTTTTTATTTTTTCTTCACTTGACGCCCCAAACTAGGAGGAGCTACCGTCAAGGGGGAGTAAGCGATACGTGGACTATTTTTTTTTCCACATTTTATTTCTTCGATGGGGTTAACTTTTTGTTTCGACAAAAAAGGGGAGAAGAAGTAAAACTTAGGGCTTTCAAAACATACATCTAATCTTAAGTTTTACTCATCATAATATTTTGTTTTGTCAACAACAAAAAGGGGGAGATTGTTAATACAAATAAATCATAAAAACGTTTATTAATATTTTGCGATCTCTTTGTGTTTTGTTGATAACAAATATAATGTTATCTTAAATACAATTATAAGGATACATGTTATTTTTGTAAAGCATTTATATATAGTCACTTAATACAAATTGTTGTAATAAATCATTTGTTGTAATAGTTTATTAGGATGGGTAAAAATCACAACCCATGGATCATATCCATAACCCATGGTATTGACCCACACCCATTTGACTAGATGCATTGCATCTATTAGATACATTGTATCTAACGAAATACCCATGGACCAACCCATAACCCATGACCCATAACCAAAAAACCCATGGGCAAAGAGGAGCGTCCCACGGATCCCTAGGTTTACACTAGACGGATCCCTTAAGGGAGGAATCTGTGGGATCCGGGGAACAGTGTCAAGTTTTGCCTATAAATAGAGAGCCATTTCTTCATTCTAACTCACCCCTCTTCTTACTAATTCTCTCATATACTCTCATTCTTTTCTAACAAAAGATCACTTGATCTAGAGAGTTGTTCTTCTTTCTTTCTTTAGTGATTCTCATATAGGTCCTTCTCTAAGGCGAGATCACGAGCATTCTACAAGTCATCCAAGCAAAGGGTCCTTGATTGATTTGTTCCTTCACAAGATTTATGTAGCAATGATATTGTATTTGAAATTTCACATAGTTGTTGTGTAATAGTCGTGTTGGTTTGGTCCACCGTGTTACGGACTCGGTATTTAGCTTTGTACCGGAAAAAGGTGTAAGCAACGTTGTGAAGGCTTCTTCGCCAAGTTGAAGGAGTTTGTTGACATAGTGCTAGAACTCTCGAGGTGGTGACTCGGGGAGTGGAGTAGGGCAAGGAAGGTGTCCTTGTAGTCAAACCACTATAAATCGGTTGTGTCATTTCTATCCTTTACTTTACTTTATTTACTTGCATTACCATTAGATCTATACTTTCTCTTCATCCATACGATTTCACATAATATCGAATCTAAAGTTTTTGAAACTAACATAAAATCGGCAAAACTATTCAACCCCCCCTTCTAGTTTTCCACAGATTCGTCATGTGTGTCATATGTTTTGCTGAAATCTAACCCACGCATGCACCTAGGTAGCTCAACTCTAACCATCTCACAATCTTGGTTCGATTCAAGGTCAATGCTCTTAAAAAATAGGTCTTTTTGTTCATGGTGCCTATAGTCGGATAAATCCTTATTCATTTCCTCAAGTTGTGATGTATACAAACCTATCAATTCATTCCATTTATGGTTCACGGTTAGAAAGCTTTCCTTAAAATATTTCCAAACGGTCTCACTAAAAGGATTTGATCCTAACAATGATTGTTTAATAGAAGTCACACATGCACATAATTCATCAAAACCATCTAACTTTATCCCCATGTCCTCTTGGATATCTCTAAGATCACTCAAATATTCATTGGAGCAACAAGAAGTGAATCTATTAATGAAATACAATTGTTCCTCTATTGTTAATGATCTAAATGGAATTTCATCCGTCATGGTGACAAATGAAAATGGTTTTACAAACAAAGGGCACAAAGAAAAAGATATACTACAAGAAAGCTAATAAAAAGAAAATAAAAATCTCACTTGATAGGAATCTAGTGAGTAGACCTAAATGAAATAGAAATCAAACCAAAGCAATAACTATTCCCCGGCAGCGGTGCCAAAAACTTGATGCGAGATATTGCAACTTCGCAAGGAGTTTTACTTCTCGAGGGATCTCAAGAAGTTTTGCAATCCTCCAGGCAGTGTACCTGATCGTTGTAGTGTAGTATATGTAAATCCGAGGGATTGATCGTTCTCTAGAGGGATACTGTCGTTATGTTGAAGTGTATGTCGAATTAAGCCTAAAGGTAAAGGACGATTATTTTTGTATTTTTATATTTTATAAAAGCAATTAAAATCTCGGTTTTGAAGGGAAGGGCGGAATTAGTTGCTAGTCAACTAACCCAAAAGCTACTAATCAAACTAAAATGCAAGAAAAGTAAATTAGGAATCTACAAGAGAAGTGAAGCGTATCTACTTATGATGTATTACTCCTTGCTAGCTATCCAATTCTACCTAACTAATTATCACATCCTTGTCTAATTGGTGTGTTGTATTCCGTGTTAGTCATTGGGTTGGTGCATAATTCCCTAGTTCTATGAATCGTAACTCTCCTCTAGACTATCCGGGATCGCCAAGTACCGAAGTATCTCCCTCGAATACTCTAGTATCCTTAAGCTACAACTCATGCAATAAACACAATGATGGCCTAAGTGCACTCTCAAGCTTTTTTCTATTTAGGACGTTCAAACTCGCAACAATTATAGAAGAAGCAAGTTTTCCTTACTCTATCGTCTACCAATTAAACAAGAGACTGTAGGATGCAAGAATTATAAACTAAATCAATTAGACTCGTTGAATTTGTCACAACTTAATGATGAAGATAGACACAAGAATCAATAAGAAAACAATAAGATCTAATTAATTATATACAAGTTTCATACAAACATAAGGAAACACTAGGTGAATTAGCCAAGCATAATCAATGAATAATAAGCAACAATAATGATAATTGAAGACATGAATTAACATAGAATCAACAAACCATTACAAGATGTTTACGGAGTGATTGAAACCCTTTAAGTTGCTGAAAAAAAACCTACCTAAACCCTAGAATCGGACTTAGGGTTTAGTGCTTACAAAAAGTGAAGTTATAATGTTATATTTATAGGCAGATTTTCTGTCGGCAAATAGTGATGGCATCAGCTCGATAGAGTGACAGCGTTGCAAATCCTTTTACACCAAATTGTAGGTTTTCTTGTTCCTATCGCGTGGGCTTTTGAATCACCTAAATCCGAGTTCGTATGCAAAGGTTATGGCCAAAACAGTATCAGCTACTTTGCGCGCATGTTTTGATAGTCTTGATCAGCTTGTAACGGCGTCGGGTGGGAAACTTTGATGCCGTCTGTCTTGCTTGAGGACATCGTCTGTGATGGAACTTGGTCATCTGGTGAAGAAACTAAGGGCGACGCCCTTCTGGATTAAAGCATGACGCCGTCAGCTTGTAAAACCAAAATATGACCTGAGTCGTCGCTTGAAATTTATTTGGAAAACCTTGTGAACGACAACATTGCCATGGATTTTGGACGCCGGTAGGCTTGTGAAAACAACCTTGTTTCTTGACTTTCTCGTTTTCTTCATGTTTTTGCTCCTTTAGTCCAAAAGTGCTTAATTCTAGTATTTTGCTTCCAAAAGACCTAAAATGTGAAAATGAACAATTTTGAGTAGTAACAGGTATAAAATGTACTGATTTAGGGCTTAAATAACCACCTAAAAATGTATGTTTTAAATCCTTATCAAAGGGGGTTGATAGGAATAAAAAGCAGGCTAGTGTAAGCAAAATGCAAACAATGAAAAGTGGTGTTGTTATCAGAGAGGGTGAAGGTGTTTTTCATAACAAAGGCAAAAAAAATAAAGGAAACGGAAAGCTGGTCGAGGATGAGGATGTTTTTCAAAAGATAAAGGGCAAGACTGTTGTAACAAATTATAAGCGAGGTTTTGATGGGAAGGGTAAGGTTGTAATAGTTGAATGTGCAGGTTTTCCTGGCGCTGTTATTCCATTCAAAGAGGGTAGTGTTGAAAATAGGGATGGTGGTGGTTGTGGTCGTGTGTCTAGTAGTGTTACGAGACCTTTTAAAATTAGTGAAAAGATTACCAATGGCTTACTTTCCCTTTTTGCAACAAGGCCATCTAAGGTGAGGTTTCAATGTTGAATTGCATGGCATCTATTTTATATTTTGAAACTGCAATTATACGTTAGCTAACTTGAATATGTCGTTTTTGGATACTCGTTTTTCAGGCATAATAGTAGTATGTTCATCACTTTTAGGTTCATGTTTTGTATGTTCATCAGTTCAAGGATATCCAGTACCAGTATGTAGATCATTAGAAAGTTCATCAATTGATGGTTGTTTAGTAGAAGCTGCTTCATCTTTTGTATTTTGTGAATTATCAGTAGAAGGTTGTATCAGACAATGAATCAGTAGTTTTAGTCATTTTCAGGTTGTAGTAGACAATGAATGCCCAGTTGACTGTTATAAGTCAACTTGTTTAAATGTTGGTTATGTTACAATATTTATTTGTTTGTCTTATATCTTATATTCTGTGTGTACATATTAGTTTCTCATTTGGCCTTTCTAAAGTCAAACTGCAAATGCTAAATGTCATGAGTGTATCCATGAGCACTTTTATTTTGTAGTCAAAACTCCAAAATTGGAAACTCCCAGTTTCAAATTGGATAAATGAGGTGTTTGGATATGATTTTGCATATTGCATTTCCATTCAACGCTCCCAATTCCAAATTGGAAAGTTTGACTCTATTTGCATTTACATTTTCTACATGAAGGTAGGCTACTACTTCTTGTGTATCTACATCACCGCATCAAAAAGCAATAGACTAGTATCCATAAAAGGCATCATTCACAATCATATTGCCCAACCATCTGTATCTCTGATGCATGGTATAACCAGCAAAAACAATCACCCTTTTCTATCAGCAAAACCAAACACATTGGTAAATAACATCTGATGCATGGAATATATGTTCAAACCATAACCAACAATGTTATAAGGTTACATGTGTTCAAAATGCAAATGCTTTAGATATTTTGGCATCTAATTCCAAAATGAAAATGCAAATCCAAATACCCCCTATATTCCAAAAAGCAAATTCTTTAGATACTTTGACATCTAATAGTCAAACTGCAAATGTTTGAAAAAAAACTTAGATTGTGATCATAATTCTACAAATAGTAGTTAACCTACCCAATTGACATGTAAAAGTCAAACTAACCAAATACCACAAAATGCAAACTTTTGATTATTGACTTAATGTATGCCAAACATATTTAGCAATGCACAACTAAACACTATCATTTACAACAATAACCCAAATTTTTATTGATCGATTTCATGTTGACAACCATTTCAAACTTCCCTATCATCTAACAATACAATTAGCTAGACCCACAACTAGTGGCGGAACCAGGAAACTTGATCACGGGGGCAATGAACGTAAAAAAATAGTGTAATTTGGAACAAGTCGGGTCAGGTTTGATTAAATCAACAAAGATCCGATCATTAAATGCAACAAAAATATTATACTTCAATGCAATAACATTTGTTTTATATAGGTGAATATTTTTATAATACAAACTAACTTAACTTGGGTTGTTTATCAGATAATATGTAGCATCACTGATGTTTTGATAAAATAAGGTAAAATATAACGCCAGACAAAATAAATAAATATAAATGTTTATTAATTAAACTTACTAGTAATTATTAAATAAATTGAATGTTTTTTGTCTTTTTGTTACTCATTTTTTGCTAGCCACTCCCCTAATGGCCAACTACCAAATAACTCATTTTCCCATTTCCCAATTCATCTTCTTCTCCAATCTCCCTTTCTTCCTCTCAATTTCTTCACACGGAAAAAACCACCATTCATATTACTATCAGTTTTCACTTTAATTTTTGATAATCTCAAAGAGTGTGGAGGGCACTCTTACGATTTGCGTGGGGGCACTTGACATATTTTCTACATACTTTATGTGTTAAAAAAATTGTGGGAGGCAACCCCCCCATACCTTACACATAAGTCCGCCCCTGCCCACAACCTTCTCTATCATCCATTTCCTTCCTTTCCTTTAGATCTTTAAACCCAGCTTCAAGATTTTTAATCCTTGTTTCCAAATCATAAACCTTTGATAAGCCGATGTCGGCAGCCTCTTGCTTCTCCTTCTTAACATCTAAAGCTCTTCATTGGATCAATCTTCTTTCCTCAACTCACTATACAAAGCCTTCCCCTTATCGTTTTGTGTCATTTTTATTGATTTGGGTTATGTGTGTTGGGGAATATAGGGTAGGTTGCTGTTAATTAGGCTTTTATCAAATTGAAGACAGAGAGAAACAATAAAAGGATAACGGGTTAGGTGAGATTTAACTGAGGTGTAGTCAAAATGTGATTTGTCTATTATGCACTCAGAAATATAATGTTTAATGTGAGCAGCTTGAGCCGAACAGTAGACTTGATCACATCCGCAATCTGAGCATTAGACCTCTTCTAACTCTTGAATAACCTGAAGTTCCTCTCTTGCCAAATAAAGTAGCAAGCAGCAGCAAAAACAAGTTTAGCAATAGCACTTCTAGCAAAACTCTTCTTCGATATAGGAATTAGGGAAGAAACAATAGAATCCAAAGAAACCGCAACATTAGTTAAGCCAACATAGATCTTCACTTGATCCCACACTTGAAGATTAAAAGCACAAGCACCTACATGAGTCATGGAAAACTGAAAACGGTAAGTCAAAGAGATTTGGTGAGTAAACGGAACTGAACTAGGTAACTACAAACAAGGGTGAGCATTTTCTAAACGCCAACCCGTCCATTATCTAAATGGGTCAAAACATATACCAATACTATTAAGTGCTACTAACATCCTCAAATCCAACTTCTCATTGGATTCCTAACAATGAAATGATATCTAATCATCTCAAGATACTGCGCAATGTTTGTCAACACACCCATTGTCTAAAACTCTAAATGCTTCAAAACGAGCAACTACCCATATACTACTATTATGAACTAACATAACATCAAATCCAATTTCTAATTGGATTTCTAACTTAAAGATGATGTCTAATCATCTTAAGGAAGTATGCTAAGACTTCACAACCCGTCCGATGTTTAAATGGGTCAAAACATACACTTTACATGCCCATGCTAAAGTAAGCTACTAATAACATCAAATTCAATTTCTAATTGGATTCAAACATTAAGATGATATCTAATCATATCATAATTAGCTAAACGATATCTAATCGTCACTTTTCATATTGTGATATCTAATCACATTTATACTAACTAGCCGATATCTAATTGTCACATATCATGTCGTGATATCTAATCACGTTTACAAACTAAATGATATCTGATAGTTACATATCATATCGTGGTATCTAATCACGTCATTCACAAATGATGCTTAGTGCCTAAAATGCACAATCTCAAAAGGGATACTTTTACATCTACAACACACTAACTTCTTGCCATCCACCAATGATGCTATGGTACAAATATTGTATAAGCCATGAAGGATGCTAAGTGCCTAAACACACTATCTATGAAGGATGCTACGGCATTTATCATGCCATTCCCAAGTCATCCACAAAGGATGCTAATCTATAAACATGACCAATTTTCGGCTATCTCTGAATTCATAACATCACTTGACTAATTCTTAGCTATTTTCAAATCTTGAGATAAACTATAATTACTCGGCTATTACCAAGGCTACATAACATATGATCATCGGCTATTTCTGAGTCTTTATATTCATAACATATATCGGCTTTTTCCATAACTATGCTATTAAACATGGTTCAATTATTTCTAAAGCTACATATATGTTGGAAAATTTAGTGCACTTGTGGGAATAGTTCACACCTTGTAATGGGTTAGGAGGTACGGAGTGTACACCCATAAGGTCCATGAACACCCTGACTCTTATAGTGGTTTGTATTGGTAGTGCTTGGTGAAAGTACTGTTGTGGTTACCACTGATTATCAGTGTTTTCACTAAAGCAGTACTTCCACGATCGTGTTTCCACTGAAGTGGTGTTTCACTGAAGTAGTGTTTACACGAATCATGGTGTTTCCACTGGGCAGTGTAACCACGATAGCACTATGAAAGTACTGATGAAAGTACTGCTTGTAACGGTTTTGACCTATTCAAGTGGCAGTTTCAACCGCTTAATGACCACGTTTAATTGGTCATGTAACCACTAACGTCTATAATGGGGATAATTATGAGGCTATTAATGGGCCGATTAATACTCATAATTCCATTGAATTAGCCAAGAGTATTATCCTATAAATAGGATATCTGATTATGCATGAAGAACACACAGAAAACACTAAACACTTATAAGCGCAAGGGTTATAGAATTGTGCCTAATTCTCTAACTGCATTTGGTCTTATCCCAAGTAGATATTCGTGATACCCAGGCATTAGGGTCGAATAGTTTACTTTGGAAAGTGATCACACGATTCCAAGTGATATCCGGTAACCACCTAGTGGTATTTGTTACTGCTGACCGATTGTTTGTTTCTGCTGAAGAGTTGCACATTACTGCTGAAATTGATTATCTTACCCTGTTCTGGGAGCTACACCCCCTACAATCAAAGTAAACTATTTTGTGATAATCAATGGCAACTGCTGCAATGAAACACATGGCTTCAAACTTTGCTAAGCTGGACAAGTTTGAAGGGGTGGACTTTAGGAGGTGGCAGAAGAAGATGCATTTCTTGCTGTCAAGCATGAGTGTGGTGTATGTACTAACCACACCTATTCCTAATGATGGTGATGATGCTACTGTGGAGCAGATCAGGAGGAGGAGCAAATGGGAGAATGATGACTACATATGCAGAGGTCTTATTCTCAATGGTATGTCTGATTCTCTATTTGATATTTATCAGAACTTTGAATCTTCCAAAGAACTATGGGATTCCTTGGATGCCAAATATATGGCTGAGGATGCATCAAGTAAGAAGTTTCTTGTTAGTAATTTCACAAATTACAAAATGACTGATTCAAGACCAGTCATGGAACAATACAATGAACTTCTTGGAATACTTGGAAGGTTTACACAACACAATATGAACATGGATGAGGCCATTAAAGTCTCATGTGTCATTGACAAACTCCCTCCTTCTTGGAAAGATTTCAAGCATACCTTGAAACATAAGAAAGAGGAGTTAACTCTGGTTGAGTTGGCAGTCATCTGCGCATTGAGGAATCTCTCAAGATGCAGGATAATGACAAGCCAAAGAGTAGCAATGCTACTGGACCATCTGTTGTCAATATGGTGGAGCATAACAACTCCACCAGGTACAATGACAACAAAGGCAAACGCAAATATCATGATAACACAAGGGCAGATCCTAAGAAGAAGGCAACACCTACTTGTTGGAAATGTGGCAAAACTGGTCACATTAAAAGGGACTGCAAGGGTGTTAAAGTTGGTGGTAAAGCCAATGGATCAGGCACTAATGGTTCAGGGAGTGGTGGTTCAGCCAACTCACTGAAAGGTCATAATATGTTTAATAAGTCTTTTCAGATTTATTATGTTACATATGTATCTGAATCTTTTTATGTGCAGGATGATGATGTTGCGTGGTGGGTTGACTCTGGTGCAACAGTTCATGTGTGTAAAGATAGAAGCTGGTTCAAGACTTATGAGTCACTGAATGATGGTTCTATTCTTCACATGGGAAATGAGTCAACAGCCTTGGTGCATGGTCGTGGTTGTGTAGATCTTAGGTTTAGTTCTGGAAAGATTGTAACTTTGTTTAATGTTATTCATGTTCCTGATATAAGGATATAAACAAGTTATTGAGTCTGATAAATTTGTGCTTTCTAAGCATGGTGTTTTTATTGGTTTTGGTTATTTATGTAATCAAATGTTCAGGCTTAATGTTACCACTGATAGTGTTATTTCAGCTTTTGTGACCACATATGACCAGACTGATTCTACCCTATGGCATGCAAGACTTGGTCATGTACACTATAAAAGAATGCAAGATATGTCTAGGGATGGTTTAATCCCTGCTTTTGACATGGACACTGAAAAGTGTAAAACTTGCATGTTGACCAAGATAACCAAGAAACCCTTTCAGGGTGTTAGTCGTGAGACTAAGGTCTTGGAGCTAATTCACATTGACCTGTGTGATTTGCATGCCATTCCTTCTTTGGGGAATAAGAAGTACTTTGTGACATTTATTGATGATGCTTCTAGGTTTTGTTATGTTTATTTGTTACATACAAAGGATGAAGCATTAGATAAATTCAAAGTGTTTAAAACTGAAGTTGAATTACAACTTGGGTCTTTGATCAAAAGATTAAGGACTGATATGGGAGGTGAGTACATGAATACTCAGTACTTTCAGTCTGTTGGAATAATCCATGAAACGACTGCCTCTTATACTCCTCAGCAAAATGGTATTTCCGAAAGGAAAAACAGGGTGCTGAAGGAGATGGTTAATTCCATGTTGTCCTATTCAGGACTAAGTCAAGGGTTCTGGGGTGAGGCTATTTTAACAGCTTGCTATTTGCTAAATAGAGTTCCCAACAAAAGGAACAAGGTTACCCCTTATGAACTCTAGACTAAAAGGAAACCCAACCTGAACTATCTCAGGGTCTGGGGTTGTAGGGCTGTTGTAAGACTCCCTGATCCAAAGCAAAAGACTTTGGGTGAAAGAGGCATTGACTGCATCTTTGTTGGATATGCTGAGCATTCCAAGGCTTTTAGGTTCTATGTTATTGAACCTAATGAATATGTTTCAGTTAACTCTATAATTGAATCAAGGGATGCAGATTTTGATGAGAATAGATTCTCATCAGTCCCTAGACCAAGTCAGAGGATTCCTAATGGAACTCATGACACTGGTGTATCAGAGGTCCCTGATGGTGAACCATCAGTGGTCCCTGATGAGGTTGTGGTTCAACAACCTGAACCTAAAAAGCAAAAGGGTGAGGACTCCAAAGTCATTTGGACCTGAGTTTCAACTATACTTGGTTGAAGGAACAAGGGATGAGGTCTCAGACCAATACTCCTATTGCTTCATTGTTGAGGATGATCCCAAGACATTTGAAGAAGCAATGAAGTCCCAGGATATTGCTTTCTGGAAAGAAGCAATCAATGATGAGATGGATTCCATCATGGGGAACAACACTTGGGTGTTGGTTGATCTACCTCCTGGTTGCAAACCTCTAGGTTGCAAATGGATTTTCAAAAAGAAAATGAAGGTAGATGAAACTATTGAAAAGTTCAAGGCTAGATTAGTTATTCAGGGCTTTAAACAAAAGTCGAGGATAGACTATTTTGATACTTATGCCCCTGTGGCTCGTATCAGACGTACCATAAGATGCCTGATTGCTATGGCATCTATTCACAACTGATTATTCATCGATGGATGTGAAGACACTTTCTTGAATGGTGAATTGGAAGAGGAGGTTTATATGAACCAACCTCAGGGCTTCATCTTGCCCGGCAATGAAAACAAGGTGTGTAAACTGATTAAGTCTCTTTATGGACTTAAGCAGGCACCTAAGCAATGGCATAAAAAATTTGATGAAGTGGTTTTGTCTAGTGGTTATGTTCTTAACCAAGCTGACAAATGTGTGTATAGCAAATTTGATGAATCTAGTAAAGGAGTCATCATTTGTCTATATG
This sequence comes from Chrysanthemum makinoi, assembly GCA_910596185.1. NCBI lineage: Eukaryota > Viridiplantae > Streptophyta > Magnoliopsida > Asterales > Asteraceae > Chrysanthemum > Chrysanthemum makinoi. Next base: position 91,059,791 of record OU343218.1, on the reverse strand, counting down.
TTGATGACATGTTGATCTTTAGCACTGACCAAAATCAGGTTGACCTGACAAAGGAATTTTTGTCATCAAGGTTCTCCATGAAAGACATGGGGGAGGCTGATGTTATCCTTGGTATAAGGATTAAACATGAAAGTAATAGAATTTCTATCTCTCAGTCTCATTATATTGAGAAGGTGCCGAGGAAATTCAATTACTTTGATTGTACTCCAGTGAGTACACCTATGGATACTTGTGAGAAGCCGATGCCTAATCATGGCAAGGCTGTATCTCAACTTGAGTATTCTAGGGTAATTGGCTGCCTGATGTATGCCATGACTTGTACAAGACCTGATATTGGTTTTGCATTGGGAAAATTGAGCAGGTATACTAGTAATCCTAGTGCTCATCACCGCAAGCATTTCAAAGGGTAACTGAAGTATTTGAAGAGAACTATGGATTATAGTCTCTCATATACTGGTTACCCATCAGTGTTGGAAGGTTACATTGATGCAAGTTGGATCAAGAACATCAAGACAATTCGTCTACCAGGGGCTGGGTATTCCTACTTGGTGGAGGTGCAATTTCTTGGGCATCCAAGAAACAAACTTGTATCACCAGTTCAACAATGGAATCTGAATTTGTGGCTTTAGCAGCTGCTGGTAAAGAAGCTGAATGGTTGAAAAACTTGCTCCTTGAGATTCCATTGTGGCCTAAACCTATAGCACCTATTTCTATCCGGTGTGATAGTGCAGCTACATTGGCTAAGGCTTATAGCCAGATGTACAATGGTAAGTCTAGACACTTAGGTGTCAGACATAGCATGATTCGTGAGCTTATCATGAATGGCGTGGTATCTATAGAGTTTGTGAGATCTCAAAGAACTTAGTGATCACTTGACGAAGGGTCCGGCTAGAGACTTGGTTATAAAGTCTGCTAAAGGGATGGGTTTAAGTCCAACTTAGTCACTGAATGCTAGGACACCCAACTCCCTCCGAAGGAAACTTGGGAGCTGAGTTCAATGTGGAAAGTTTGAACATTCTGGACTGGAGCACATGTTTTATTTACATCCCAAGGTTGTGCTCAGAACCTGCTGAAAGGAGGATGAAGTCTTTACTTCTTAATGATTATTTTTCTTTGAAAAAGTGCTTGGCAGTAGCATGAATAAAGAGGAACCACCTATGTAAATGTTGAAGTTTTGCCGCTTGTGAAGCTTTGGACTTTTAGCTTTTACAACATTTATGAATTTGGATATGGACACATGGCTTGTATAGTGTCAGGAGCTTTTAAGTGTTTGAAAACTTGTGTGTATTTTATCTTCAGGTATTCAAATGGGTTGAAGGGTTCAATTCTTAGAACAACCTGATTCTCGAATATTTGAAACGTGTAATTTACTAAGATGGAAATTCAATCTATAACAACCCGTAATTTTTCAGACTTGGTTTTACAATAAATTATACCTATTTTTCTATTTTCAAACTTTTCTAAACTTATTGGATTTGAAAACGAGAAAAACCGACACGTCACGTTCCGGCACAACCAAATTTTAATAAACATTTTATTAAGCCTTCTTTAAAATTTCGTGGAATACTAGTCGAGTTTACACTCATTTTTCGTGGAAATTTTATTTTAAAAACAATGGTTCAAATCCCGAGTCCGAAATCGATCGTTACCGAGCCTTAATGGGTCCCACACATTATTATATAAAACTTTAAAGAAATTTCACAAACACCCCTTGCACTATTTTGCTCAGCCACCCTCCTTCTTTCCTTTCTGGCAAAACCGGCCCCCCTGGCATATAAAAGAGAAAATATTAGGTTTTCCTCTCATTTTTATCACACCCTCACCGGATATCACACTTCCGGCGCCGCACGTATTTTCCGGTCAATTTCCGACCACCCAATATTTTTAGCCAAGCACGTAGATCGAGTCGAGGGGAGTATTTCTGGAGGTTTGGGACCAAGAGGAGGTCGGTTGATAGGGTTTTGGAGACCACCGCCGCTCACCACCGTGACACCACCACTCACCGCCGTGTATACCACATTTCCTACTTCACCTCTTTCGTTTGGTAAGACACACGCGCCATCATTCTTTTATTTATTCCAGTTTCACTAAACCCTAATCGGTTTTAACCTATATAAACGATTTTGTTATTAAAAGTAAACCAAACTTTGATATTTTATTAAGAAACTCGTGTGGATCTTGATTTATTTCATGTAACTCGTACGACTCGTGTCTGAGTCACTTGACTGCTGACTCGCCACTGAGTCACTCGACTCGTGGCTAGGTTCATATACTTTACTGTTATACTTGTTATATTCGAGTTAAATCGTCCTTGTGTATTTTATTTTGTTGGCTGGGATTCATTGGTCACGTTTTGGGTTGACATATTTGAATATGACTTGTATAAGGGTAAGTCGTGACTCAAGGGAGTCACGACCTTAATATTGTTTGTCATGCAAGTCCTGGGTGGATTTGTTGTGTTGATGGGTATTGGTTTGGTCAAGTTTTGATAGAACTTGGTTATGGTTAGCACCTCACGGGAGGTCGTCATGTGTCGTTAACTAGGCAACACGACCACTAGGGTTGTGTATTGTGGGTGTTGAATTGGAAACGACATACAAGGGTATGTCGTGATGTGTACCACGTCACACGTAGTGTCGTGGGGACTTAGGTTGTAAATTGGATTTGGTCGTAAACGAGGCATGATAACCTCGTGTAGAGATGGTTTGGTTACGTAAGTTGCGAACTAACGAGACACCCTTAAGGTGTTAGCTTGTGATGGTTAAGTGCGGCCTCAAGTTGAGACACACTAGTCGTGTTATTGTCAAAAACGTATTTTTGTCAAAAAGCTTCACTAAAGTGTATTTGTTGTCTTTACGGTTGTGTTTGTGTTTGCGGATTCGAATTGTTTTAGTCTAATGGGCTAGGGAGCTCATGAATAGTTTGGCGTTGGGTAAACTTGGGCCTATAAGCTCAAGTGAGTGTATTTAGTTATGCGTTAACATTGGGCCTAAAGTCCTAGGATTAGTGTTTCTTTTATTTTTTTTAATTATTTCATTTTATTCACTTACTAACTTAATTTATATTGTTTCGTGTTTGGCGATAGCGTTTCGGTTGCTATTTGGGAATACTTGGGATATGATATTGTCTTGGATACTGATATTGTAACAAAATCTATGCTTGGATAATATGGATGTTCGTTATTGGATTTACGGTATTAGCCGAAGGACTTATGGACGATTTTGGACACAAAATAGTCGATAAACCCGACACTAATATACACGCGAATGATAACGACAAAAAAATAATAAAACTTGTAAAAATTGAATAAACTTGTATAATAAACTTGTATAAATTGTATCAAATTGGTGAAACTTAATAAATAAAACTTGTTATTCAAAAGTCATAACGACTTGGAAACGTTTTATAAACAGACGCATCATGTCCAAATTTTTATAAAAACCATTGTTATAACTTAAAACAATTACAAATTGTAAACGTTATAAACTTTTCTAGTTTCTAAATTATAAACATGATACATCTTTCATCAAATGTATGATTCTTTCTAAAACCTTAACATTTTACAAACGATTTGGGTTATGGGGTAAAACACCGAAACATATTATCGACGGGTCTTTTCATTGTCTTTTATTCTTTCCTGTTCGTTATTCCTTCTTGTCGTCCTTTCGTTACTCATTGAGTTCATTATTTTGGCGTGAGTTATTTTTAGTCCATTTGTTTTCCTAAAAACCACACGAGTTTCGATACTAGACTTATTACAGATAACTATTCGAGTCATCCACGAAAACTAAAATACGTTAGTTTTGAAACTATTGTGCATTATATTATTTTGAGATATATTCTGAGACAAACAATGATTATTAGGTTGTGCCGTTCGTGTACCGTTGTGCCTTGCTTCTTGACACTGTTTACGTTACCGAGTTACTATTCATTGCTATCTTCTGAGGTGAGTTTTCGTAGCCCCTTTTTCTAATATTTTCCTTGGGGGAAAATGGTACTCAAATTATATTTTAAACTGTTTTTATGCTGTGATCTTCTACTTTTGTGTTTTGGACAATTATGTGCGTTTGATTGCAATATGTGCTTTCTGTGTGATCTTGTTGTGTGTTCATTTGTGCGCAACTGTTTAACTCCGTTTGGAGCCGAAGCATTGATAGTACTATCGGGATTATTGGAAATCGTGTACACGTGGCATTTGTGAGGTTCAGTTGTTGCATGCATCATGGTTTCAGTTAGTGCTTATATTTGTATATCATGCTCACTATTGTCCTACTCTAAACTACTCACAGCTTCGTGGTTTAACTCTTAAACCTACGAGCTCACCAACTTTATGTTGACGTTTTCGAGTATCCATTTTCAGGTGTTATTGAAGTTGTCTAGAAGGTTGAGTATTGGCCTGACTTAGCAAGACCTAAGACAAGACCCTCCCGAGATGTATCCCGAGGAGTTACAGTTTGACTGTTCTTATGAAGTAGCTTGACTTTGAGACTTATGTTTGGATTCTAGATTTTGTACTTATCCCGGTTGTGGGAATTTGAGACTATGATCCATCGTATGTTATGCATTTTAGTATTTCTCTATTTTGACACCTTGTGTTCTTGATCATGAAGTCATACCCCGTAAATGCCTTTCCGCTGCGCCATTTTTGGGGTGTGACAGATTGGTATCAAAGCCAGGTTATAGAGAATTAGGTGGTTTAACCTAGACTATAACCTAGGAACCTTTATAGAGTTGGCGTAATAGGACCTACGTGTGTGATTATGTGTTTATTTGCCTTGTATGTATTAGTGCCTAGTATTAGACCCTAGGATACCTTTCCTCCTGAATTGAGTCAATTTGTTTTCAAACCCCTTAAGTTTCTTAAACAACTTGCACCTAAATTTCAAGACTGTTCTTGTTTGATTGGGTTGCGAAATTTATATGGGTGCAAGTTGTTAATTAACTTAATGGATTTGGGTGATTGACTCAAGGATGGAATATAGGCTAGATGGCGTGAAGTGACGATGATAGGAAAATGTGGCATGGTGCTATTCTAAAAACGCCTGGCCAACGTTTTTACAATAACATGATGTGACATAGACTTATCAAATTCATAGATCGTCAGCTTAGGATCGCGACATAGAACTAGGACGTGACTACGACATAGAACTAGGACGTGACTACGACATAGAACTAGGACGTGACTACAACGTAGAAGTAGGACACCACTACCGATCGTCTCTACATAAACCCCTCCTATATAGCGTTAACCAAATGTCCCTCCTTGCGGAAACCGTTCATCCAAGAAGATCGACTCGAGTTAACCAAGGTAATGCAGCCCGTAGGGGTGGAAGGACTGGGAGAAATGGGGGAAGAAATGGTAACTGCGACAATGGGAATGACAACAACAACGACACAAACCCCGACTTTTCCACGATCATCGCCCAACAAATGAAGAACTTGCTTCCCACTATCGACGCCGGGTAGGAGATCGCAACACAACCCCGAAACAATGATAGTAGGAACAACGATGTGGAGAACGATAACACCAATAACAACGACGGAAATGGAAATAACAACAACACTATCAGAGGATGCTCGTACAAGGAATTCACGGCTTGCAAACCAATGGACTTCGATGGTAACGGAGGAGTGTTATCTTTACTCGATGGGTCGAGAAGATGGAGTCAGTGATTGACATAAGTGAGTGTGCGAACCACCAGAAGGTAAAGTATGCTGCATGTTCGTTATGGAAAGGCGTTGACTTGGTGGAACACACAGATCCGGCCAGAGGAAGAGAAGTCGCCATGGGCATGACTTGGGATGATTTTAAGGCGTTGTTGAAGGAGGAATACTACCCAAACAATGAAATGCAGAAGATCGAGCATGAGTTCTACAACCACACTATGTTAGGAGCTGGTCACGCGACATATACAGATCGATTTCATGAGCTTGCTAAACTAGTACCTCACATGGTCACTCCCGAATCCAAGAGAATTGAAAGGTACGTCTATGGTTTGGTTCCTGAAATTCGCGGGATGGTGAAAGCGACTGAGCCTGCTACTATTCAAAGTGCAATACTGAAATCTGCAACCTTAACAGATGAGATGGTTAGGAATGGGTCATTATCCGAGAGTGGTGACAAGAGGAAGGCCGTGAGTGAGCCAAGTAAGCAAGAAGGTGCAAACAGTAACAGTAAGAAGGTGAAATGGGGAAAAGGATTTGTGGCAACAAACTCGGGTAGAAAGGGATATGCAGGACCTCACCCACAGTGTGTCAAATGTGACTACCATCATCCAGAGACCACGCCTTGTCGTGTATGTTTTAACTGTAACCGCCCTGGTCATATTGCGAAGGATTGTCGAGCAGTGGCTATGCAGGTGACTCCAATCAACGTCATTTACCCAAGGACCTGTTATGAGTGCGGGAGCCCGAATCATTTTCAAACACGTGTCCTAAGTGAATAGGGCAAGGGGCAGGTGAAGAGTAACCCGAATCAAGCCTTAATGACTAATGGAACAAACTCAAACCGTGGAAGCAATGGCAACTCAGCTCGTGGTCAAGCATTTGTGATGAAAGCTGACGAAGGACGCCAGGACCCGAATACTATACCGGGTATGTCCTCCTTAAACGATCATTAAGCTACGATACTGTTTGAATCTGGCGCTGATTATAGATTTGTCTCTACCGAATTCATGCTTATATTAAATTTGAAACCTAGTGTCCGATACCTTAACCATGGAATAGTTATAGTGTATGACCAAAGGATATAAACCAATAAGATGGCTCGAATTTCCATCATCTGGTAGCAAAACTCTTGGGTGCTGAGATGCCATTCGTTCGTTCTTGAGCAAACTCAAACTTTAGCAAAAATTTTCTTAAAAAAAAAAAGCTTCTTAGCAACCTTTAACTTAATTTTCATGTCAGTTCTTGTTTGATGAGATGTGAAAATCAAGTTTAAAGTTGCTATTTAGCTTAAAATTTTGAAAAAAAAAAATTTGGCTCAAAATGGACGAGGCATTTCATAAAACCTAATCGCTCGACAGTTACCGTTGAATTTCCTATTTCATTGCGCCCAAGAATCGAAAGAAACCCAAAGACACCTCAAGTGCTTAAGACTTCCCTGCAGTGCTTCGTAAAGACCTAAGACGATTTACCCCTCCCTGATGAATTGAACTTCACGTAAACTAAATTCTCGAAAAGGCACAAATTACATAATGTGCGATGCTTCTCGAAGAAAGATTCCTGATCCGAATATCCTCAGTTAAGAGTGCACGAGATCGACAACCCTATAACCGCGTTCAGAACTATAGGCGAGCAGATCGAGTTTACCTGTTAAGTCCTTTGGTTTAATCAACGCTTTCGTAGTATTCAAGGATATCCAAATAAGAGTGACGCATAAGAGGAGTGCCCGCATCTATTACATTGAATCGTGATAGTCGGTTCACACCGTGATTTTTGGCAGGCCCTATAGGATTCATTGAACACAATTAAGTTTGAGTACGACTTACCATTTCTAGGCAGATGATCAGAGTAGGCATGCTATCCGACTTTAGGAGATGTACTTAGGGCAGACACTATTGATTTGAAGGAAATCAGGAATACGTATCCCCCTAGTTGAATTTCCTCAACTTATGCGAATCTAAGCTTTAGATACCTACTGATTTGTTTATTTGTAAAGTGATCCCAAAATTGAGCCAATTCATCAAAAGCGTTGAGTTTCTTAACTTAATTTCAAGGCTGTTCTTGTTTGATTGGGTTGCGAAATTAAGTTGGAATTCAAGTTGTTACGTAGCTTAAGGACATGCTCAACTTGTTGCACAGCTTAACCTCATGACAGTTCTTGTTTGATGAGTTGTGGGTTTAAGCTTAAATTCAAGTTGAGGCTCAACTTAAGCTACCTAATAATTTGCTTAAGGTTTTTGATGGCTTCACTCAAGGACGGGAAGCTTGCCTTACTGTGTGGTTATTATGTGGCTTCATTTGTGTGATTGCAAGAGGTTAGGAGGTATTGATAGTACCACTTGGGAAGTAGCACCCGGTACTATTTGGGTTGACACCCACACCCGAGCCTTCTATGTACAACGTAAACGAAGGGTGAATACTATCCGATCAAGCTCAGGACCTTAGTCAGTTTAATTTTGAGGACAAAATTCTTTTTAACGGGGGTAGACTATAACAACCCGTAATTTTTCAGACTTGGTTTTACAATAAATTATACCTATTTTTCTATTTTCAAACTTTTCTAAACTTATTGGATTTGAAAACGAGAAAAACCGACACGTCACGTTCCGGCACAACCAAATTTTAATAAACATTTTATTAAGCCTTCTTTAAAATTTCGTGGAATACTAGTCGAGTTTACACTCATTTTTCGTGGAAATTTTATTTTAAAAACAATGGTTCAAATCCCGAGTCCGAAATCGATCGTTACCGAGCCTTAATGGGTCCCACACATTATTATATAAAACTTTAAAGAAATTTCACAAACACCCCTTGCACTATTTTGCTCAGCCACCCTCCTTCTTTCCTTTCTGGCAAAACCGGCCCCCCTGGCATATAAAAGAGAAAATATTAGGTTTTCCTCTCATTTTTATCACACCCTCACCGGATATCACACTTCCGGCGCCGCACGTATTTTCCGGTCAATTTCCGACCACCCAATATTTTTAGCCAAGCACGTAGATCGAGTCGAGGGGAGTATTTCTGGAGGTTTGTAGACCAAGAGGAGGTCGGTTGATAGGGTTTTGGAGACCACCGCCGCTCACCACCGTGACACCACCACTCACCGCCGTGTATACCACATTTCCTACTTCACCTCTTTCGTTTGGTAAGACACACGCGCCATCATTCTTTTATTTATTCCAGTTTCACTAAACCCTAATCGGTTTTAACCTATATAAACGATTTTGTTATTAAAAGTAAACCAAACTTTGATATTTTATTAAGAAACTCGTGTGGATCTTGATTTATTTCGTGTAACGCGTACGACTCGTGTCTGAGTCACTTGACTCGCCTGACTCGCCACCGAGTCACTCTACTCGTGGCTAGGTTCGTATACTTTGTTGTTATATTCGAGTTAAATCATCCTTGTGTATTTTTGTTGGCTGGGATTTATTGGTCACGTTTTGGGTTGACATATTTGAATATGACTCAGATAGGTAAGTCGTGACTCAAGGGAGTCACGACCTTAATATTGTTTGTCATGCAAGTCCTGGGTGGATTTGTTGTGTTGATGGGTATTGGTTTGGTCAAGTTTTGATAGAACTTGGTTATGGTTAGCACCTCACGGGAGGTCGTCATGTGTCGTTAACTAGGCAACACGACCACTAGGGTTGTGTATTGTGGGTGTTGAATTGGAAACGACATACAAGGGTATGTCGTGATGTGTACCACGTCACACGTAGTGTCGTGGGGACTTAGGTTGTAAAGTTGATTGGTCGTAAACGAGGCATGATAACCTCGTGTAGAGATGGTTTGGTTACGTAAGTTGCGAACTAACGAGACACCCTTAAGGTGTTAGCTTGTGATGGTTAAGTGCGGCCTCAAGTTGAGACACACTAGTCGTGTTATTGTCAAAAACGTATTTTTGTCAAAAAGCTTCACTAAAGTGTATTTGTTGTCTTTACGGTTGTGTTTGTGTTTGCGGATTCGAATTGTTTTAGTCTAATGGGCTAGGGAGCTCATGAATAGTTTGGTGTTGGGTAAACTTGGGCCTATAAGCTCAAGTGAGTGTATTTAGTTATGCGTTAACATTGGGCCTAAAGTCCTAGGATTAGTGTTTCTTTTATTTTTTTTAATTATTTCATTTTATTCACTTACTAACTTAATTTATATTGTTTCGTGTTTGGCGATAGCGTTTCGGTTGCTATTTGGGAATACTTGGGATATGATATTGTCTTGGATACTGATATTGTAACAAAATCTATGCTTGGATAATATGGATGTTCGTTATTGGATTTACGGTATTAGCCGAAGGACTTATGGACGATTTTGGACACAAAATAGTCGATAAACCCGACACTAATATATACGCGAATGATAACGACAAAAAAATAATAAAACTTGTAAAAATTGAATAAACTTGTATAATAAACTTGTATAAATTGTATCAAATTGGTGAAACTTAATAAATAAAACTTGTTATTCAAAAGTCATAACGACTTGGAAACGTTTTATAAACAGACGCATCATGTCCAAATTTTTATAAAAACCATTGTTATAACTTAAAACAATTACAAATTGTAAACGTTATAAACTTTTCTAGTTTCTAAATTATAAACATGATACATCTTTCATCAAATGTATGATTCTTTCTAAAACCTTAACATTTTACAAACGATTTGGGTTATGGGGTAAAACACCGAAACATATTATCGACGGGTCTTTTCATTGTCTTTTATTCTTTCCTGTTCGTTATTCCTTCTTGTCGTCCTTTCGTTACTCATTGAGTTCATTATTTTGGCGTGAGTTATTTTTAGTCCATTTGTTTTCCTAAAAACCACACGAGTTTCGATACTAGACTTATTACAGATAACTATTCGAGTCATCCACGAAAACTAAAATACGTTAGTTTTGAAACTATTGTGCATTATATTATTTTGAGATATATTCTGAGACAAACAATGATTATTAGGTTGTGCCGTTCGTGTACCGTTGTGCCTTGCTTCTTGACACCGTTTACGCTACCGAAGTTACTATTGATTGCTATCTTCTGAGGTGAGTTTTCGTAGCCCCTTTTTCTAATATTTTCCTTGGGGGAAAATGGTACTCAAATTATATTTTAAACTGTTTTTATGCTGTGATCTTCTACTTTTGTGTTTTGGACAATTATGTGCGTTTGATTGCAATATGTGCTTTCTGTGTGATCTTGTTGTGTGTTCATTTGTGCGCAACTGTTTAACTCCGTTTGAAGCCGAAGCATTGATAGTACTATCGGGATTATTGGAAATCGTGTACACGTGGCATTTGTGAGGTTCAGTTGTTGCATGCATCATGGTTTCAGTTAGTGCTTATATTTGTATATCATGCTCACTATTGTCCTACTCTAAACTACTCACAGCTTCGTGGTTTAACTCTTAAACCTACGAGCTCACCAACTTTATGTTGACGTTTTCGAGTATCCATTTTCAGGTGTTATTGAAGTTGTCTAGAAGGTTGAGTATTGGCCTGACTTAGCAAGACCTAAGACAAGACCCTCCCGAGATGTATCCCGAGGAGTTACAGTTTGACTGTTCTTATGAAGTAGCTTGACTTTGAGACTTATGTTTGGATTCTAGATTTTGTACTTATCCCGGTTGTGGGAATTTGAGACTATGATCCATCGTATGTTATGCATTTTAGTATTTCTCTATTTTGACACCTTGTGTTCTTGATCATGAAGTCATACCCCGTAAATGCCTTTCCGCTGCGCCATTTTTGGGGTGTGACACAATCCTCAGGACATTTTCATTTATGCACATGTTTTGCTTGATGTTTAATTTTTATGCAAAGGAAGTGAACTAAATTTGGGGAGGATTGTTGGAAAATTTAGTGCACTTGTGGGAATAGTTCACACCTTGTAATGGGTTAGGAGGTACGGAGTGTACACCCATAAGGTCCATGAACACCCTAACTCTTGTAGTGGTTTGTATTGGTAGTGCTTGGTGAAAGTACTGTTGTGGTTACCATCGATTATCGTGTTTCCACTAAAGCAGACTTCCATCGGATCGTGTTTCCACCGGTGGTGTTTCACTGAAGTAGTGTTTACACTGAAGCGGTGGTGTTTCCACCGAAGCGGTAACCACCGATAGCACTATGAAAGTACCGATGAAAGTACCGCTTGTAACGGTTTTGACATATTCAAGTGGCAGTTTCAACTGCTTAATGACCACATTTAATTGGTCATGTAACCACTAACGGCTATAATGGGGATAATTATGAGGCTATTAATGGGCCGATTAATACTCATAATTCCATTGAATTAGCCAAGAGTATTATCCTATAAATAGGATATCTGATTATGCATGAAGAACACACAGAAAACACTAAACACTTATAAGCGCAAGGGTTATAGAATTGTGCCTAATTCTCTAACTGCATTTGGTCTTATCCCAAGTAGATATTCGTGATACCCATGCATTAGGGTCGAATAGTTTACTTTGGAAAGTGATCACACGATTCCAAGTGATATCCGGTAACCACCTAGTGGTATTTGTTACTGCTGACCGATTGTTTGTTTCTGCTGAAGAGTTGCACATTACTGCTGAAATTGATTATCTTACCCTGTTCTGGGAGCTACACCCCCTACAATATACACATACTAAATAATGTTTAACTACAAAACCTGAGACTAATCCGTTACTCACTTTTATCCTCGGTTTAGGCTTTCCGCTTGCATCGTGCGAGCACCTAAACATATAATCATACACTATTTGCACCATTTTATTTTTTTCAGTTTAGTATGGTGTGTCATCTTAGTTGGATGCCAATGGGGACTAAGCAAGATGCTGAATCAGTTGAAGCGTCATTGTCGAGCCAAAAAGTAATGCACAACACTAGATTCACAAAAAGTTTACAAATTTATTTTTACATAATAACTAAATGTGAAGGGTTTGAAAAAAAAAAGATTGTGATGCAATATGAATAGACCAAAATACTTGCCAATCATTATATGTATATATTTTTTTTTAATAATGAATGTAGCATTTCTCAAAAGCTAATAATGAATGCCAAATAGATAGATCTTTTCTCATCTCCTAATCTATCATCTTTTATATGCCATTTAGTAATAAATTAGTATTGTTGTTTCTCTTTTTATTTATGTTTAGAGAATAAGCAATTTTCTACTTCAAGTGTATACCAGAAGTGAAATACATGTCGTTAGATGAATTACAATATATACCATATAATACGTCACAGTACTATAGCTACTAAAACATCACGTATACATCTTTTTCTTCACATGCTGTTTGCTGATCACCCTTTTAAAGCTATACTCGAAACCATATATTGTCCGCGTTAATGTTGTTTGGAACAGTACATCCAGAGGGAAACTTTGGTAGTATGTCCCCGATGTGCTTTGCAATCTCCATGTAATATGTATACTCAGACAAATGATTGTCATCTCTAGTTTTACATTCTAAAATCTCCGGTGTTTCCAAATTCTTATTTCTCTCTTGTAATACTACCTTTGGTGTATTGTTAGCAAATGATGTACAAAGCTTACAGTTATTTTCCTTTTGCAAAGTCTCCTTAAAAACATCAGTGTTGAACTTCCAGCTCCCGGTATTCCAATTGAAGTGGTAAAATGGAAGAAATCTTTGTCCATAAATTGCTATGAATTCAATTGCGGAGAGGATAAATTCAAATTCCTCACTGGACATGTAGTATGGGAAGCTTACTCGAGTCCACCCTGACTTCACTCCAATATAGCCCTATATACCAAATAAGAACAAAGAGTCATATAATTTAATTAAAGAACACATGCCTAAATAGGGTGTAAACAAGTCAAATCGAGTTGAACTTTGGCAGGGCTTGACTCGACTCGACAATATTATGTTCGGCTAGAGCTCGGTTCGATTGCTTGACGGACCTTCATAAAGAAAGCTCGAGTTCGGCTCGACAAAGTTTGAATTCGGCTCGAGCTTGGCTCGAAAAGCTCGATTTATATGTAATGATGTGTTTTTTCAGCCAACTATAATTAAAACATAAGATATGGTTTGAATTCGGCTCGAGAACGGCTCGAAAAGCTCGAAAAAATTCATTAACAAATACTTACACTAAGTGTATTTACATATAAGCCCTTAAAATATAAATATAATACATATGAAGTTAAATATCTATTTTTTAAAAGCTCGAGAAGCTTGACAATAACTCGAGTCGAGCCTATATAAGCTCGAGCTCGACGCGTTTCATTTTTTGGCTCGAGCGACTTAATAGCTCGGTTCGAGCAAGCTCGAATTACTCGACAAAAACTCGACTCGTTTACACCTGCCTAAATATGCCTAATAAGAGTTGAATTAAACATATCATTTAGGCCGACAATTATTTTCCTTCATATAATACTTATGAATGTTATCAGCCAATGTCATCAAGAAGAAAAAAACAAATTTGTTGGTGATAAAGTTGTCATTACATATCTTTTATTTATATAATAAAACAAAACCCCTAGTTTTTCATTTCAAAAATGTCAATTCATTCCTTATTTAGTAATAACTTTTTTAATTTGATTTTTTAAAAAGTTTTTTAGTTATAAAAAAACTTTAAATATTTCTATATTTGAAAAAAAAAATTAACAATCATAATCCGGTTAAAAATATAGATATTTGTCCGTAGTTGATCAAGGATTGTGTGTTGATCATGAAACAAACATGTGATTATCCATTTATCCATCCTTCTCTATATATACCACCATTTTTTTTTTAACTTTTGACAATACTCATTCTGAATCACATCCTTAGTTTTACAACCCTAAGTTTTTGTTTTTGCTTTTTAACTTTTGTTTAGGATTTGAATGAATGTTTTTCTTTATAACTCTGCTTTTTATTATTTTTTCATGCTTCTTATATGTTAAAAGAGCTACATATCAATGGCATGCAAAACAGTTACTTGTTAGCCATACGAGATTATACACCTATCTAAATATATAGGAGTCGGGTAATTAGTGATATATAAGTGAAAAAAATTGTGATTATTCAAGATTGTTGAGAAATTGACGCCTAATGTATATATTAATCTTTCAACTGTGAAGTAAATGTTAAATTCATTGCATGTAATATTGTCCTTGGGTTATCAATCCGTTACAGAGTTAGTCTCTCGCGCTCCGTGGCCGAGCGTAACATAAATCAATAATTTTGTATTCAAACATCCCGCCGCGAAGCACGAGGCTTCACACCCCGTGTATACTATATATGAACTTTTACCACGTACGTCAAATATATTTATAAATCAAATTAAGTTCATAATTAGAAAAACAATAAGCTATTTGTTTTTTAATAAATAAAAGTACATTATTGAAAATTTTAGAAAAAACCCGCGCGTGCGCGGGCATTATAACTAGTACTATCTTATAGTGATTTCCCTACACAGTCATTCTTCGTTCCACCTATATATTCTCCTACGCATGAAAGTAATATTAGGCCAACATGAATAGTCTATATAGATCCCACAAAAATTTATGGGTAAGGTTTTGATGTATAACCATTCAAATTAATGCAATATTTTCAGGAATATTCGCAAATATATATTCGAGAATAAAAATGAGTTTTTGGGTGGATTAATTGCTGAAACAAGATTTACCATCTCGATTGCAGATCTTATTTCTTTGGATAGAGTTTTGTCGATACCAATCAAGTGGTGACCGTAAGGTCCAGCACATGCACACCCTCCTCGAGCTTGGATGCCAAAGAGGTCATTCAGGAGCTTAGCAACAAAATTCCCATTGAGAGGTTTGTCTCTCTTGTTACCTGTCTCACTCGACATATGCATTACGTCATCTGCTTTTCCATTCACATGCTCAACATTTGGCGAGGATGTAATTGTGTAAACAAGGAACGATAAGATAGCCTGTCTCTCTACTTTAGTATTTCCTAAAACCCATATGTTCCGATTTTTGAGAAGTCTCTCTAGTGCCCTCTCAATATATTCATTCTCTTTCTCTGAAATTATTTTGTATCCGACGTATTCTTTCACCTGAAAGGCGAGAGCTGCCTTCACTCGTTGAATGATTTGAGGTGTTCCTGCGTGTTCTCTTTCTTCAATGTCACTAACATACAAAGTGTCCTAGAATTTATAATGCCAGAATTGGTTATAAACAGATCAACTAATACCGAATTATAGTTTTCAACAACAATATGCATCATTTTCCACATACCTTTTCATCGAAGAAATTGACATAATCAACAGTACCACCACCACATGTCGAAGGGGGAAAATATTTCAGCTGGTATAAGGCCTTATTCATGAGAAGAATCCCTGGTGATCCAGTCCCTCCAAGAAACTTGTGTGGACTCAAGGTAATGGCATCATAGCCATCAATAGCAGCTGATCTCATGTCAATATCTACGTATGGACCACTTTAACTCACTCAACAATAGAGCAATTAGTCTCATGTATATGACAAGGTATAACTATGAAAACAATCTAGAGACTTAATTATGATGTACCTTGCTGCGAAATCAAAGCATGCGAAAGCTCCAAACTGGTGAAGCAATCGAGACAGAGAACGTGTATCAGAACAAATTCCAGTGACATTACTACATGCAGAGAAAGAACCAAGCATTGGGCGACCAGTGTTCTGATAAAACTGCAGCTGCAATTTTAAATCATCTGTGTCCACCAATCCTTCTTCATCCAAACCGATCTCTATTACTTCTGCTAGGCTTTGTCTCCAGGATAGGAGGTTAGAGTGATGCTCATAAGGACCTACAAAAACGACCCATCTTTCTGCAATTCCTAGACATGAGGTTACTACTTTCTCTTTTAGAGTTGATGATATGGCAATTCCCAAGACTTCTTGTAGCCGTTTTATAGAGGCTGTAGTGCCTGATCCACAGAAGATGAGGGCATCATCTTCTGTCCCACCTAAACATTTCTTTACATACTGGGCTGCTTCATGAAAATTTTTCATGGTCTGATCGCCAACGTAGCTGTCACTTGTGTGAGTATTTCCTGAATGTCAATGACAAATAGTAAATCTCTTTGGAATCATCCTTTTGTAGAAGTAATCATGCATGGAAAAATGATAGAATATGCATATGCATATGTTCTAATAACAAATAATTCAGAAATACCAAGGTAATATATAATTCAAAATAAATTATACCATAAAAGGGAAGAATAGTCTTGATGATGTAGTCTTCGATATAATAAAGACAGCGTCCTGAGGCTGTATGATCAGCATAAGTGAGTTTTCGTTTTCCAAAAGGAGTGTGAACATCAGCAACCTGACCTATAATTTGAGAGCGCAACCAGCTTAGTTTTGCATCAGCAGCTGAACCCATCTCCTGTATGTTTTTTTGTAGTAACAAATCACGGAGAAGTGTGCTATGTTCCATAATATTGTTGTTACTGCTCATGATCTTAATTTACTTTTGTATATGGAATTGAATGAATGCCAATTGTATTATAAGGCTATATAAAGAGATTACCTATGCTGGAGAATATTAGCTTACTTTCTTACATTAATAATGTTATAGGGTGGCTGGTCTTGAATTTCAGTATATTGCTTCCAAAGTTTACGTCTAAGAAGTAGGGTTACGTGGGAACCAAATGTTTTCTTTCTTTTAAGTAAGTTCATTATAAAGTTACGATACAACTATATATACGGATATACCTACGTACAATCAAGAACGGTAGGTCCTCCTTACGTGAGAAGCTGTAATAGCATATATTTTATGAAACCGTTTTTACCCATTACTGTCCAGTTTGTTCAATAATATGTGATTGTATACGTGTGGATTTTCCAGTAGCAATGTACCATTGATAATTAGAGTAATATAATTTGTTAAACCGAAAGTCTAACTACCTGATAGGATTGATGCAGTACACCTATTGATGTTAATGGAAGATCAGAAAATCACATGGGTAAATGAATGGAGGCTGAAATTAAATGGGAGTTGTTATATTTGCTTCAAGTTTGAAATATGTTAGAAAAAAAACGTGCGACTAATGAGCCTATTTTAGTGTTCAAACTGCCCTTGTCCCATTAGTTAAACATATATGCCACATTGTTTTACTTGCGTCAAAAATTATATGATAAAAAGTAACGATTCAAAAATAATAATGGAATGAGGTAGTCAGGGGTTAGTAAATGGGCAGTAATGGAAAATAGCAAATATGGTTTGAGGCATTACCACAGAATCAACCAAGGATACTAGGATAGGCTTGCTCGGCCGCAACCAACGACGTACTCAAACGTCCTCAAATGTCTGCATTATTAACATTATCCCAAAAAGATATGATCAATAAAACGTCAAAGCCTACTTCAAATACGAAATGCACCTTCGATAGATAAGAACTGGTGCAGATTATATAACATCTCATTAGAGAAGGAAATCTGGCGGATACAGTAGCGGGTCTGCTATAATTATTGAACCTTGACACTCAAAATATACTCGTAGTAAAGCGTGTACATTCTCCTATAATTATTGACCCTTGACACTCAAAATACCATTTTACGATTTTAATCAGCTATTGAGAAAACCATCTATCGGACGGGTAGAGACCTAGTATAACTGTATATGTATGATATGTGGAACTGGTCGGTTTTTTTTTTTTTTTTTTTTTGAACTTAGAAATATTATTAGAAAAAACTAAGAAACATACAAATCACTCCTCGCAAGCGAGGTAATTTCATGAGGAAAAGAACTATCCCAATTAAATTCAGAAGCCGAACAAAACGCGTGAGAAGCAACCCAGTGTGCTACTTTATTATGCTCACGCTTTACCCAAGAAAATGAAATTCGCATATTCTTTGCCCAAAAGCGAATGTCATCAATAAGAGCTGCAAATCTCCATGGTGGGTATGCATCTGAAGATGATAAGGAGATAGCCATTTGAGAATCCGATTCCACAATAGCATTTAGCCACCAGTGATTATAAACAAGCGCAAGCAAGAATGAACCGCAATGACCTCGCATGGAGGGAGAAATGGCACAACTTAAATCACCGTGGACATAACGGAAAAAACCAGTGGAATCACGAACAACATTACCAAACGTAGACTTAGAAAGCTTAAATGCAAAGATCACAGCTTTAGCTTCACCAAACATCCGTGGGGGGGGAATCCACCGAGGAGAAGAATGTGACCTGGAATCAAGATTACAAGGGCATGGTATTGATTGAGAGGAAACAAAGCTATCAAACTCGCAAAGTTGAGCATTTATCGAAGCTAACGTAGTATGTGGGGAGAGAAACACATTATCAAAAAGAAAGCAGCATTTAGATCGCCATATAAACCAACAAGTAGTTGCAAAAATTGATAGAACCCGAGAAACATCATAAGCAGAATGGATTGTGTCAATCAAGGTTTGTATATAACAAGAGATATTCATACCAGGTGGATAAGATCGGAGGCATAAAGGAGAGCCAAACCAAACAGTATGGTCCAAGCGATTCAAGAGAAGATGTTCGACTGATTCGATACAAACATTACAAATCGGACATGCTGGAGAAGGAGAGCATTGTCTTTTATATAAATTCTCTTTGGTGGCAATAGAATTTGAGATGGCTTTCCATAAGAATAGCTTGATTTTTGGTTGAACTGGGATGTGCCATACGGCTTTCCAAAAGTTTGACGATGGGTTAACACTTGACTCACCGATAACAACCGAATTTTGCTTCCATGCGATAGCTTGTTGGTAACCGGACTTTACCGTATATTGGCCCTTAGAATCAAAATGCCAGATGAGTTTGTCCGGAGAACCACTTTTTGAAATTGGAATTTTCTTGACCGTTTCAACTTCTTGTGCGTAAATATGCTCGCAAGTTTCATAACATTCCATTCTCCGCCTTCAATAAAATCAAACCCGGTATTGTTAGGAAATGGACCTCGGGGTGAATGGATGTAGAAATCATCCTTAAAGGGGACCCATTTTTGCGTCCAGAAGGAAATGTCTAGCCCATTTCAACTTGCCATCGAACACCCTGTAATAATAAATCACGTCCGTGAAGTAAGCTGCTCCAAAGCCATGAGGGACGCGATCCTCTTTTAGCAACTAGGAAGTTAGAGTGAGGAAAATAGATACCTTTAAGAATTCTTCCCCAAAAGGCATATGGATTAATGAGTAGCCTCCAACCTTGTTTAGCAAGAAGAGTGGTGTTAAACTCAAAATAAAACAATCTTTTATATACTACTGGACATTTGATGGTTGTTCATGATTGTAGTTCATGTGTTGGTAGGCATCCTTTATATCCTTTGTAAATGTGCATAGACACATGATTTAATATCTCTCAAAACTTATCTTGTGGCTTTAGAAATGCATATTTTTAACCTTCCGACATACACTACAAAAAAAAGTCTTTTAGTGACACACAAAAAGTGTCAGAAAATGTCAAAAAAAGTGTCACTAAATAATTTTCTTCTTCACCTTCACTTATAAAAAGTGTCATTAAAAATCCAGGCGGTAAAAGTATATAGTGACATAATTTACTGACACTTAAATAGTGTCAGGATAGATTGATACTATTTCCCACACATACATGTGTCACCATAGGCTACTAGTAAAGCAATGGTATGTACTCTTTATACATACATCATAAGCAGCTATATTCATTCCAAATTAACTATTACATACAAAACACTGGAGATTAAAACCTATTTATTAATTCAACCATATATTGATACAAACCAAGTATTTGTCTAACCACAAACAAGAAACGAACATCTTTCTCAAGTATGAATGCAAGTACAATGATTATCGCAATTCAACTAAATATGACTAAGCTAAAAAAAGAAGATAATAGGCTTGCTTGGACTTCGCAATCCTCATGTATTAATTCCTCATGTTGCTTCGTTGTTTCCTGTATGCACGTTGGTAAGATTTTCATCATCATGGGTTGAAAACAATAACTGGGTCAAAAACAATACAATAAAAGGTCATTTGGGTCAATTACAATAACATGTCAGTGGGTCAAATAGGTCATGAAATGGGTTAGAATGGGTGTCCGATAATCTGTACTTTCCAGCGACCACTTGAATAATTTGAAGGAAGACAAAATCGAGTCCATAAATAAGATAATTTAAGACATGATAGTTATTACCTTTCTGATGAAATTCTCATCAAGTAATATATTGCTGGACTTGATGTCTCTACATCACAGAGGAGGATCACAATCGAAGTGAAGGTATTCCTTAATGCAAAATGATTTAAGAATGACAAACTATGCATTTAACGAAAAAAGTAATTCATTCACAAATTTGAGTTTGCTGTAATTATTCTTACGTAATTATTCTTACCAAAGCGTTTGCCACGTCAATTGCAATTTAAATTCTTGTCTGCCAGCTTAGTGGAGGCACACCTGAAGCTGCACAGAAGCACACACAATTTAGAAAGTAGGAAACAAAAAAGAATTAGACGAAATAGACATACATACTGTGAATATGATCCTTTAAGCTCCCATTTGCCATATATTCATACATCATAAACCTGGCACAATCAAACACCGAAAACATTTCAGTTGAATTTGCCATATATTCATACATGTACTGACCTTTCATGTTTTTCAACTGATGTAATTACGTTGCCAAGACCTGGAATCAGTGAAAGATGGTAGGATGGATAAGCTTAAGAAATATCACAAGCTCATCTTCATAAGCTCATTTGAATCAAAATAACAGATATCACAATACGTCATCAACTTCATAAGCTTACCGAATTGAGTGCGAGGATGAGCTTCGATTAAACCCTAATGGTGATGATTAAACCCTAACGGTGAGCTTCGACTAATAAACGAATTGAGTAACGAGGATTGAGCTTCGATTAAACACATAACAAAAATATTAAACAATAACTAACATTGTGCATGTTTAGCTAATAATCACGTTAAAGAATAATCTAAACACTAAATGTTACGAGTATTATTTAACCCCTTGTGTTTGTAAACCCCAAGACACTGATATAAACAACGTTCACTCATAAAAGTGGCCGTAATACTAATCTTGTAACATCTTCTTACTTTTTCTATATACACAAACTCATAATAATCATAATATATAATGTACTTTTCAATTAAACAATAATCTTGCCTTGTAAAAGTGGCAATAACACTATTTTTTATCGTTTTCTTGTTCAGTCTGCATCCGCTAGTTGTGTGTTGCGTATTTCTTAATCATATTACACAAACTAATAATAAAAATAAATAATAACTAATAACTAAAAGCAATCCTACGAATCAGATTCTATGTTTATTAAACCTTTAAATAAATCACATTATGAATAATCCAAACACTACATAATTACTAATTTTTAGCTACTCATGGCTCGTAAAAGTGGTCGTAATAGTACTCTTTTCGCACTTTCGTGTTCCATTTAGATTCGCTAGTTGTGTGTTCTTACGTGTTTCATACTTCTTAATCATATTACTAACAGCTAATAATCACTAATACTAATAGCTAAAAGCAATCCAATCAACAAGTAAACACCTAACAATCACATTAACTCGTATGTATTTGTAAAAGCCGAGAATTATTTCAATTTATACTTGATCACATTACGCAAACTAATTCTATTAATCAATCAATTAAACACGTAATAATCGAAAAACTACCTCTTATGACCACCAGTATAATACTCCTGAGGCTCATCCTCATCACTCCCCGAGTCACAATCATCACAGTGCTTGACGTCCTTATCCGACCCGACCTTCCACTACTAGAAGCCGCCTCCTTCTTACACGTATTCCTCGAACGACAGAGGCGGTGAAACCGATCGAGACCTAGACGGTGAAGAAGAGGCTGGAGAATTCACATCATTAGCATTATTTTGTGCAGAATTAGGGTTTCGAAGAAGGTGGAGACGGCGGAATCGAGATCGAAGTTGTGTGATTCGAGGAAGAAGGTGGCTTCTTCGATTGAAGATGAGGTGATTTCGGTGAAGGATGTGATTAGGTCGGAGTGATTGTTTTGGTATTGAGTGAATTGAGTAATGGATTGAGTGAAAGTGATTTGGGGAAAGTGATTGAGTGAAAGTGATTTGGGAAAAAATTATTTGGGGAAAATTAATAAACGGTCAAATAAGATACGAATCATATGTGTGTAATTATTAGGAGTTAATAAAATGTCAAATCAAATAGTTTTGTTAAATATTAAAAGTAGGGGTGAGTAAACGGATCGGATGAACCGGATCGATCGATAAAACTGACTGGACTGAAGGATCGGCAGTCCGGTCTCGGTCTACTTTTTTTCGAAAATTTGGTTTCGGTCCGGTCTGGACCACAAACCGAAAATTTAGCTTTGTTGGAGTGGACCGACCGAGACCTGATCGGACCGACCACATTCGATCTAGGTCTCGGTCTAGGGTTTTTGCCGGATTCAGTCTCGATCCAGTCCAGTTTTCACCCGATGAGCATCCCTAATTAGAAGTAGTGAAGCTTTTACAAAATATTTAGTTAAAAAATTTGAAGAGTAACTGGTTTTTAATTGATTTGGCCGAGCCATAGAGTCAGTCACAGTTCAACCGGTTTGTTCGCTCAAAACCGCCTTCCGCTCATTCAACCAGTTCGCGGTTCAACCAGCCGGGTCAACCCGGGTTTTTAAACAAAGGTAAAAGCAAACTTCACTTTAATACATTTAAAATTTAACGATCTTGTAAATAAAAACGAGCCTCGTATTTAAATTTTTCAACAAGTACTGATACAAGGTAGACTTTTCATAACATTTTTTTTTCTTTTTTAATAAAAACTACACTTTTGCTCACACTTTTTAAAAAGTGTGGGTAAAAGTAAGACCATTACTTACACTTTTTAAAAATTATAAGTAAAAATAAAACTATTACTTACACTTTTTTAAAAAGTGTGGGTAAAAATAAAACTATTACTTACACTTTTTACACTTTTTTAAAAAGTGTGAGTAAAACTACACTTTTTCTCACACTTTATGTAAAGTGTGTGTATAAATTAAACTTTTGCTCACATTTTTTAAAAGTGTAGGCATAACTAGACTTTTGCTTACATTTTATGTAAAGTGTAGGTAAAACTTAAACTTTTTCTTACACTTTTTGAAAAGAGTGGGTGAAACTAAACTTTTGTTTACATTTTTTTTTTAAGTGTAAGTAAACATGTATTTTCACTTACACTTTTTTTGTGTGTCATTAAAAATGGTGTCAGTAAAAGTCCTT
The DNA here is from genome assembly GCA_910596185.1 of Chrysanthemum makinoi. Classification (NCBI taxonomy): domain Eukaryota; kingdom Viridiplantae; phylum Streptophyta; class Magnoliopsida; order Asterales; family Asteraceae; genus Chrysanthemum; species Chrysanthemum makinoi. The sequence goes on along the minus strand of OU343218.1, from coordinate 91,035,996 downwards.
TTTCTTGTAATGATATAGCTTTGTTGTTAATTCCCGGGTGGACGTGTCATCTAGACACGTTTATAAGAAGTTTGTATAGAACTATGGTACGTACAGATATAAAGAAAAGAGGTTGAGCACTAAAAAGTTGTTATGGACTATTCAATTGTGTGTGTCCTGCATGCCCATATTGATTGTGAATATATGTCTCACATGTCTTGACCGCGGTCTCGACTTTGTCGTCCTAAACTCTAAATCTTCACAGATAATAAACTTCAAATATCACAATGCTAAAACAAACATGTTAACGTACTTTTACAGCCAGCCAAGCGTAAACATGTCTTGATTTCCTAACAACAACCGATAAATGACAGCGTAACAGTGGTTTTGCTGCAAGTGTACAGAACGTTTATGATTGGACTCCTAATAAAGCTTCAAACCAAACCAGCTTCTTCCAAAGCCACCTTAAAATCTGCAGTGCTTGGCCAGGAGGGCACCTACTATACAAATGCACAAAAGAGATTATTTTTGTATATTGAGAAACAACTTTGTAGCAATATGAGAGCTATTTACCTCGGAAACCTTGATATTCAAACGACTCTCAAACTTTTTCACAGTGATAGACTATGCATACCAGTTTTGCTGGAATATATATGCCCGAGAAGTAATGACATAAACTGTTTACGGTCATTACTTACACTTTCATTTATGATGCAAACCACACATAACATGCACAAAACATTCAAACTTTAAAGTTTATGAGATTCATCTCTAACACTTTCTTTCCCAAACAAAAGAACATTATCTAAAACACTACAGTGACATTTTAAGCGCTAATTAGCAGATGCACAATTTATAGCGTCCCGTAAGAGTAAATAAGTGTATAGTGCTGAAATTTAGTTTGTCAAACATACCATGTACATATATAGCACATACGCAATGGGAAAGAATTATACAACGTCAATGCAACTTTCAAGCATGCAAACAACATATGATAAATAATAAATCAACATATATACTTTAGTTACACTTATAAGACAGAAGAGGAAACACAACATAAATCATATAAATAACAAAGAAAATATGATATATGAGGTTGGAAAAAGATAACTTGAATAAATGCGATAGTTACCATATGTACGGCGTGGATTGCATAGAAATCACTGAAAAATCAAGAAAACATGTAGAACGAATTGAATTGATAATTGGCATTAGAGGTGCAAGTTTGAATCGGTTTTAAAAAAACCGACGCCCAAAACCGGAACCGGTTTTTCCTTAACCGAAACCGGTTTTCAGTTTTTTCATCCGACCGGTTTTTTACCGGTTCTGAACCCGAGTTAAACCGGTTTTTTTTAAAACCGTTTTTTTTTTGTCGAAACTGGTAAAAACCGGTTTAACCGGTTTTGAAAACCGGTCAACGAAGGTCAGCGCAAGTCAACATTACCGTTGGAATTTGAATACCGGTTTTAACCGGTTTTGAAATCCAGTCAGCGCAAGTCAGGGGTTACCGTTGGAATTGAAAAACCGGTTTTTACCGGTTTTCAAAACCATTTTTCTTGAAAATTCCCACCGTTACCATTGCATGCATATTGTGACCGTTTTTTTTTTTTTTTTTTTTTTGAATTTTTGAGTTTTTTAAAGCATGAACTTGTAGTATAAATATGTGTATTGGGTTGAGGTTTAAAACACATCAAAATTTCTCAAATCTCTCTTTAATCTCTCTAATTTCTTTATAATGGAAAACTCACAATCACAATCACAATCACAAGCTTCCACTAATCCCTCTGTTGGATCTTCCCGGTCACGAAAACATTACACAAATGATGATGTTGCGGTTGTTAAACCAACTACACGAAAAGGCGATGTTTGGTCTAATATGGATTTGTGTATTATGAAGGATGGGACGGAAAAGGCGCGTTGTAAAAAATGTGGGGGCTTTTATGCTTCCGGGGCTAACACTACACTAAGGGGTCATATAACCAAATTTACCGCGGTACCTCAAACGTCGGATGGTACTATTGGTGAGGATGGTCAAATTTGTATATATAATAATGATGCACTTCAAAGAGATTTTGCGGGGTGGGTCATTCAACATACTTATCCATTCAACCTCTTCGACAACGCCAAGCTTACGGCCATCATAAAAAAGAGGCTACACTCATGTATAAACAAGTAAGTCGTACTAAACTTAGAAGTGATGCTTTTAAATTATGGGAAACGGCTAAAAAGATATTATTGATGGTTTTCGTGATTATAAATATGGTGTTTCTATAACTACGAATGTTTGGACCGCACCACATGGTTCGAAAATTTTATCTCGCCGTTACGGCTCATTGGTTTAATCCCGAATATAGGTTATTAATGAAACGGACAATTGCTTTTACACTATTTGGTTATCCTCATACGGGATCTAATTTAAGAAAAAATTTACATGACACTTTAATTGAATATAATTTAGATGATAAAGTTTTTACGATTTCACTAGATAATGCATCTAATAATACTAGAGCTATGGAATTGTTAAAATTACGTATAAAACCCATTTTAGATGGTGCTTTTTTCATTCCAGTTGTGTTGCTTATGTTATAAATTTATCCGTGCAAGTGGCATTAAAAATATGTGAGAGTTTACGTTTGAGATTTAGGGGTATGTTAACAACTATATATAGCGCGCAATGAAATGCGTTTAACTATAAACGCTTTGTAAACAATGTGGTGAAGCACCCTAGGACGGCCTTTGATAATAATACTAGGTGGAATTCTACTTGCATTATGCTTGAAAATATATTACGACAACGTAATACTTTACATGCTTTTAATGAATTACTTGTTGAAAAAAACCGTTCCACTTCGATAGATGACCAAGATTGGGATCGACAAAATGCTTTAACTATTTTTTTACAAGTTTTTAAAGAGGCAACAACTATAGTATCGGGTGTTTATTACCCAACTAGCCCATTAGTAAAAAACCGAACCGGTAAAATACCGATAAAAAAACGGGTCCAAACATTTAAAACTGAAAAAAACCAAACCGGTAAAAAACCGATTCCGAACAGTTAAAACCGAAAAAAACCGATTCCGAACTTTTAAAACCGAAAAAAATCGATTCCGGAAAAACCAAAAAAACCGAAACTGATTTTTGGAAAAACCGATTTTTTGAAAACCGGTTTTCCAAAAACCGAACACCGGTAAAAACCGGTTTTTGTGCACCACTAACTGGCATAGATCGATTTTGAAGGGATCTTGAAACGATACTGGTGTTTTGATTTGCAATTGTGTGGTGTATTGAATTGGTGAAATTCAAAAGGAATATATCAAAACTATTATTAGTTGACAAATTACGGAAACGATTTTGATTTTGGTATGATTTTTGAATTGGTTGCATTTATTTTGTAGTTGAAACGATTTGAAAAAATGTTTGGGGGAGAATCGTATAGTAGAAGAATCATTAAATGGGTAATTATGATTGTGTGTTGAAATTGTGTTGTACCTTCCAAAACTCAAGAGCCAATAAGGATGGAGTCACATCATTGTATTAGGCTGCCCCCAGTAAGGGCAATCAATCCATTTCATTTTCCCACGCCGGCTTTCTCACCCAAATATTTTCACCGATTGGGTGCCCCAGTAAAGGCGACCATGATCAATTTTTTTTATTTTTTATTTTTTATTTTTAACATTTTTAACATAAACTAAAATTTCATTAATAATTAAAATGTTACAATACTAAATAAAAATAAAATATAAAAACGATACGAAATCATAAATCATAAATCCTAATCTGAATGCTCCCCGCATGCAGAATCATACAAGGGAGTCCGATAACCGGCAAATTCCTCGATGCGAGCCAAAGCTTCCTCGTCTAGCAGAGGTTCCCCAAAAAAACTGGCAGTCGAAGTTGATGCACCTACACCATCTTTTTCGTTCTCCCGATAGCTCCAATTGATTTTGGTGATGATGTTGTTCGATACCTTTTGAACATACCGCCACAACTTGTCAGCAATCTCGTCGTCTTTGTGGGCTTGATCCTTCAAAAATTTGTCGATCACAGCTTTTCGTTCAGGCGTAATGTCGTTGCAACTCTTGTAGTTTTCTCTCATCTGTTGCTTCTCTGCCCTTGCCTGCTCAAACAAATGGATAACGTCTATAATAGCGTTTTTTCGAGCCACATCATCTTCTTCGTATTGTTTGTTAACGTACATTTTCATATCTTCAACGGAATGGGTGAGACGGCAAGCAATAATAAATCTTGTGTTGAGAAGTAGTTTGAGTTTGAATTGTGTGAAATAGATTTGTGGATTGAAGTGTGTTTGTATTGTGTATTTATAAAGGTTCAAATTTATTTTATTTCCATTACATGCAACGGTTATATTAGAAAAAGTGATACATTTTAGTCGATCGTGTTGACGACCAAGTTGGTTTCTAAAAGTCACTCGATCGATTAGCCACAGTAACGAGATCGATTTGAAATCGATCGTGTGGATCGATCTCACACCCTTACTGCATCCAGCCTTAATTGATTGGGGTGCTTTAATGAGTGGTACAAAACTCTTGTTTATTATATTGGATAGATTAGGGTCTCTCACATGCCTCACCACCCACCAATAATATTCTGTCATCTCACCTCATGCCTCACCATACTTTTTTAGTGGCAACCATGATTTCATGCCTCACCATACTTTTTTTATTTTTTATATTCATAACGGCTCTATTTTTGTTCCATGCTTCAGCGGGATAAAATGCCAAAGTCACTCATGCCTCGTCCATGCCGAGCTAGTGGCGGCGGTGTTCCAAATCGGCATGGAGCATACCGAGCTCCATGCAGCTCTCATTGCCACCACCCTTACTATGACTAGCTTATGAGTTTACTCATTGAAGGAATACTTGTATTATACTACGTATTAACTTAATTAGCTTACGAGTTTATTGATTATTGTATGAGCTTGTAAACTAAATTTTTTATTGATCATTGAGCTTATCCATCTAAAGTGCTTATACAAGTTAATAAGCTCAAGTTATTTAGTTCATAAGTCATTAAAAAATAGCTTATGATTTTATCAAATTTTCAACAAATTTATTAATTTATTAAGCCTGTTATATTAAGCTAATGCAAGCACTCCTAAAATTAAGAAAAAATAATACACAAATTTAAGTTGCATAATACTACGCTGTGTTTACTACGACTATGACCCTTTAACAGCAAGTATAACGCTCAGAAGGGGTGGAGGCGTGGAGCATAAGTTGAGTATAATACCGCATACCCGAAGCTCAAACTATATTATGGGGTGTCATGATTTAATGAAAGTTGACAAATATATACATTGTGTTTGGTTAACATAATGTTGGCATCATGCTGCATAGGGCTGAGCATCGAAGGTTCAAAACCGAACCGGATCGACGAAACCGACCGAACCGACAAAAACCGAACCGGACCGACAGCCCGTCGGTTCGGTTTCGGTTTCAGGTTTTACATGCTTTCGGTTTCGGGTCGGTTCGGCCCAAAACCAACAAAAACATGCCAAAATACACCTAGACCGACGAAAACCGAACCGAACCGAACCGACAACATTCGGTTCGGTTTCAGTTCACGGTTTTCGGTCCTCGGTTTTCTGGGTTCGGGTCGGTTTATGACCGACGCTCAGCTGCATACCCAATGTGTGTGTGTTTTTGAAAGGAAAAATGGGAGTAAAAACTAACCGGTCGCAATAAAGTTTGCCAAAATTATTTTGTATGGGTTTCGGAAATCATCAATTTCAAACAACACAACATGGCTTTCACTTCATTATCATTCATGCATTCTTAAAAATCATACTATTAAATTGATTTATCATCTTAGTTTAAAAGAAAATTTAGGTTTTTATAAGATCATAAGTTGCTCATAAAAGGTTCTTGAAGAATAAGGATAACTCGTTAAATATTTTGAGCTCGTAATAAACTCGACTTATCAAACTTCTCTGCAAGCTTACTAATTAATTAAGTCAGTCCATGTCTGAGCTTCTTTTTGATACTTGATTTTAGTACAGTACTATCACACCATTAGACTTCCTAGCTTTGCATATATTCTTACTGGTTTCTACTTTTAAATGTCTATGAAGTTTGTTTTTGTGAAGTTAATCTAATAATTAGCAAACTTGTGATCTAATTTTGTTTTGTTATAGCATATGTTAATGAGAAACAGTGGCGTCTGATATAAATCATTGGGTTTGGACCATACTTGCAGTTTGGTGAACTTGCGTATTTACACCTTAAGGATGTAGGTTATTCTATCTCGTTCCACTTCATGAGCCTGTTGTTCTTGTTCAAGGCCAGCTTCGTTCCATGCACTAGCCGGAATATAATGTTCCCTTTTATATTTTAGTTTTCTTTTTTTTTTTAAATCTCACGGCTCATGCTTTCATGATGCATCAACTTTTCTTTACTTTCTTAATTAGATCTATTTGAGTGACTGAAGGGTAATCCATTAACATGCATCATCTCTTGTGAATACATGTGACTCGCCCTAACGTTGTGAATCTGCTAGAGGTATTCACCAATGGTAGCGGACCAGTTTTACTATTAAAGGTAAATGTACCTAATTTTGATGTTGTTTTTCCTATTAATTCTGCTGATCCGATTCCACTACTATTTAAACTCGAAGTCTAAAATAAAACATAGTGGCTGTCATGCATGTATGTATGACATACTCCATCTTCTAACTCCATTATATCAATACCCGACTCTTTTAGGATAAGTTCATATTAACGACTAATATAAAGAGTAAAGACTCAACAAACTAATCAGTCGGTAGATTCTCATCATCTTATCTTTCGCAAACAATGAACCTGGATCTTTACTCTTAAAGTGTACCTCTGCTTTGTGTTTTCCCTGTTTGATGCTTTAACAAAATTTTGTAAAAAAATAAAACAATATTTCTTAAGCCACATTATATACTACTGGACATTTGATAGTTGTTCATGATTGTAGTTCATGTGTTGGTAGGCATCCTTTATATCCTTTGTAAATATGCATAGACACAAAATTTATAATCTCTCAAAACTTATCTTGTGGCTTTAGAAATGCATATTTTTAACCTTCCGACATATAGCTTTGTTGTTAATTCCCGGGTGGACATGTCTAGACACTTATAAGAAGTTTGTATAGAACTATGGTTCAGATATAAAGAAAAGAGGTTGAGCACTAAAAAGTTATTATGGACTATTCAATTGTGTGTGTCCTGCCCATATTGATTGTGAATATATGTCTCACATGTCTTGACCGCGGTCTCGACTTTGTCGTCCTAAACTCTAAATCATCACAGAAAATAAACTTCAAATATCAAAATGCTAAAACAAACATGTTAACAGTACTTTTACAGCCAGCCAAGCGTAAACATGTCTTGATTTCCTAACAACAACCGATAAATGACAGCTTAACAGTGGTTTTTCTGCAAGTGTACAGAACTTTGATGATATGGACTCCTAATAAAACTTCAAACCAAACCAGCTTCTTCCAAAGACACCTTAAAATCTGCAGTGCTTGCCCAGGAGGGCACCTACAAATGCACAAAAGAGATTAGTACTATTTTTGTTTTATTGAGAAACAACTTTGTAGCAATATGAGAACTATTTACCTCGGAAACCTTGCTGTTCAAACGACTCTCAAACTTTTTCATAATCATGTTGTCCCTTTCACCACACAGAAAGTTGAATACAGCTCCTGTTGCAGTATAAAGTATTACCAGCAATATTTAGTCCCAAAAATATGCAACATTACCCAAGTTATCCGTTAACATTTACCTTCTGCCAACCACAATACATAAGATCTATAACTTAAATTCTTTTTGCCATGGTTGACTGACAAGTTATAGACATTTGAGCAAAAAACAAAGCATTTCAATTAGCAACAGTCGAGGACATCCATATAAAGGAAGGTAGAAGTCCATTCTACAAGGACTGATTCTATATCAAAATACGGTATCGAAATGCAACTTTAACATCACAATCTTCATGACGAACACTTCAACTTTTTAGTCTTGCAGATATATTATAATATAAGACAGTAACAAAGCAATAAATCTATGCACATATTCGGACAGGAGAGTGGAAGGTACCCGGGCCAAAGCAAAAAAATCAACCCAGCTCAACGATAAACATATGTGTTGTGTGTAAGTCAGCAAACGTACAACCCAGTATCAAACTATGTACAGCTTAGAGGTATATCCTGATAAGAAAGTGCATAAAATATGCGTCGATCCTAAAAATGATACAAAAATAAATTTACACTTGTAATGATGTTGACCCACTTCACCAGATTCGGTTCGTTTTGTGTAAATTTTGTTACCTAGTGGGTTGAGCTGGTGATGACTAAAGCTATGTATGGAGCACTCTCGAATATTTTATTTAATTTGTTAAACACTAAGGGTAGGAACAGGTTTCTTAATATCGAAGTCCAAATACAGAGGAGTTATGATGACAGCTGAATCAAACCACCCTCTACTAGATCAATAGAAGGAGACACAGTGATTTTAGGTAGTTTTTCTATCTTTCTAAAAACGAATGATTCTTACTGTTCCTCTTATGACAGGTTTGAGAAAGATTTAAAGGTTGGGCAACATTAAGAAAATCTAAAGAAGGATGTAAAAATTGTCAATAAAATGCTTCATTACCCTTGGAGCAAAGCCGCTGGGAGTAGACTGCAACATCAGGCTCTTCCTCCTCCAAAGAATCGCATACTGTTGGCATCTCCCAGTTAATTACCACGTTAACCTGATGAGGCGCAGACAAAAATAATAATTAGATAATGACAATAAGTAAATAAATAAATAATCGGGTAGAGTTTGATTTGAAGTTAGTAAGCACTATAATAGAGGCTGGAATGAATTCTCTTGATAATGAAACCGAACACTAGACAAAAAGATGAGAAATGGAAACAACCAATGATTGATCAAACTCTGGAGGAAGAAGACCATCGGTTGTTATTAGAACTTGAATAAACCTCTTATTGAAGTCACCAGCCATCAAGTCTCTATCTTTTCCAGTTACAGCAGCATGAAGGATTTGTACGTCGTATGAATGCTCAAGAACACCCGCATGCAGCATTTCAGCATCTTCCCTTGTAGGGACAAATATCACCACTTGCACATAATCGCACCCAAATAGCAAAACATATTGCAAAATTTTGTAGATAGTAGTCTGAATTTTTGAAAGGTGGTCAGAAAAGTTGACTTTATAGTGCTTGACAGGTGAATCCAAAGACAGTCGTTCCACCTTAACAAAAGATCATATGCATCGTTACATATACATAAAACATTTAAGCAATTGGTGGATTACAAGAACAGCGTGAAGAAACCATGAGATACACGCTGATGTTTACGAAACAGCAAACTTATTGTACTTGAGATGCATACCTGCCGTTCAATGTCGTGGCAATTGCAAACTAGTTCCTTTGTAAGTTGGGATTGCTTGCTGCTGGCAACAGGGATGTGTTCCCTTGGACGGAAGGTGGACTGCAACTTTCGAATCTAATAAAATAAAAAAATGATTATATTAGCAAACAAAGAAAAGGGAACACAATTGCGCGCAGAGGTAACTTACTGTATCTTGAATCTCGTCCTTTCCAATGGAGTAAAATGAATGAGACATCTTTTAGGTGACCTACAATGAATGAAATCATCAATTTTGCGGGTTGCTTGTAAATATAAATTTATCTCAGCAATTCAAGCATTGTATGATCATGTATAGAGGGTGTAGGGAATTTACTTAAATTTCAGTAAGCAGACTGTTTATTCAAAGTGGTAATTTGAGAAGAAAGTAAAATTACTTAAAAATATCCACAAGTAGTTTCTATTTAAGCAGAGCAACTTATTAATGTTTATAAGCAGGAAAATTAAACAGTCCTAAACAGATATGTGTGGCCCCACCACTATCTCCCCATTAAGACTTATTAACATAAAAAAGAAACACCCCCATTCATGACCAGCAGTCTGTCTACAAGATAATATTATAATAGCAACAAAAAACCTAATCAACAAAATGCAGACATACTGGATATGTATAATGTAATCGGTAAGTTTTATGAACAAGGAGGTGTCTGGTACGATCAAGATATTGAATCAAGTTCTGTTGAGAGGGTAAAGACCGATTTTATTATTAGATTTAATTGCATAAATGGTCTCTGTGGTATGTGGAGATTAACGAAAATAGTCTTTATGTTATAAATATAATGAACAATAATATGAACACAAGAACAAAAGAGGAGGAAGATAGAATTCTAATTAAGTTACAAGAGTGTATCTACTTATAAGGTAGATGATTGCATGTAAACCCTAATGGTCCAAAAAATATACAAACTTTCCACTTTTTACTATTGTGACAATAAACTTTTAAATTTCCTATTAAAACCAAAAACTTTCTTAATGACTCTTATTGTGACCAAAACTGACACGTGGCAATATTAATTAACCCTTAACCCAAAAAACTCATTTATACTCGTTTTATTATTCTGGGGGACCATTTTTGCCAACTTTCCAAACCTAAATACTAGTATTAAACAAAAAAAAGCTTTATTAAACAAAAATACAAAATCGTTTTCTTCCCCAAATCTGCTATAAACCCAGCAGCTATAAACCCTAATCAATGAGTTCCTCAAGTTCAGCACAATCACGCCTAGTTGGTGGTAAGATTCAATACTACTCAGAATCAGAACCGTCTATTAAAGGTTCATACTTCAACCACAAGGAGGAATCCGGGCAAGAGATTTGTCAAATGTCAAGATTGCAAAGTGTGAAGTTTCTTGATGAAGATCTTCCTACTGAGTACTACAAAGAGTTGGTGTTTGGATTCTTTGAAAGGCAGAAACACATGAGCAACAATCCCTATTCTCCACACATGGTTGAGGGTCTTGCTATGGAAAAGTCATTGTTGGAAGATGAGATTAAGGCTACAAAGTCCAAGTTGCAATTGTATGATAAGTTGTTTTACATTATGATAGGATGCTTGTGTTTAATTTGTGTTGTATTAGGTATGACAATTGCCAAGTAATTAGGGTCTTGATGTAATGGTTTTATCTTATGGAATGAAAATCTTATCTTTTGGTTACATTCTCTTATATTTATGTTGCATTCTATTATCCGTTACAAATAGAATGATTTGTAGACCATAAACAGTGAGCATAGCATTCATGATACAAAACACATTATTTTAGGGCCATAAAAGGCATACATAAACTAAACTGAAACCATGAAAGACCAAGTGCTGATAAGACCATAAACCATGAAAGACCAGTGCTAGGTACTAGGTGCTTCTAACCCATCCTTTTCTTTCCCTTCCCTTCCCTTTGGAGCCGCAATTTCAGCTTTGGCAACATAAGGTTTGACACCAAATTCTTCAAGAGTGGCCTTTGTAGGCAATCCTAGAACTTTAGGCCTTGCATCAAATAGAAGCTTTTCAATCTGTTTTTGGGTTAGTGGCTTATCATCATCCTCTGCTTTTTTGATTGGTTCAACATAATGTGAGCTTGAGCCCACCTTTGGTTGATAAAACTCTAGCTCATGAGGTGGTTCTACATACTGCAATGGAAAATACCCTGTCCATGTGTTACCTGAACTTGTGTCATCTGTAGTTTGTGCATTGTCTGATGTATCACCGAAATGCATTATTTCAAAAAAAAAAAAAAAACAAATAAAACATAACTATGTTTAACAGGTAAGAGATGGAAAAGCCACAGGAAGATGTTTGACAATTTATAACCTTTTCTCTTGTTGGAACCCTTGTTTCTTGAACTCATGTTTGCAAAAGATGGAATAGATGAGGAAGATGTTTGATATGGTTTTGCAGCCTGTATATCTGCCCTTATATAGAGGGGTGGTAATACATTTGAACAAGATAAGTTGGTGTACTAAATAGAGTGATAAATTAGTCAACTGCAAATGCATAAAAGTGATAAAATGCAATAGTGAAATTCAGTGATTCATTGACTGCATAAAGTGACTGCAATTTGGCCAACAGTGAACTGCAATAATAGTGAAACATTAGTCAAATGCAAATGCATAAAAGTGATAAAATGCAATAGTGAAATTCATGAATTGTACAAAAGTGATTCATTGACTGCACAAATGTTACTGCATTCACAGTCATACATATATAACTTCATACAATAAAGTAGTTTAATTATGACCATCTTATGCCCTCATATGATATACAAAATGGGCTATTTGTAGATGGTCATTTTAAACTGTTAACATACCTACATAACCATATGGCAGTTAAATTGTTTACACATCCAAAAGATGATTAACTATGCCCTCATATGATATACAAAATGGGCTATTCAATTGTTATTAAGATGACATACAAAAGCTAAAATAGATGGTAGTTGCACTTATATATCAAGTGCATTGTCTTTACTACTCCTCACCATCCTTTTTTTTGCCCAACTTCTTTAGTATGATTCTTTCACTTGGTCTTCTGATTTTCTGATGTTGTTTCTTTATCTGCTGCACTGGATCTTGTTGATCTTGCACTTGATCTTATGGTGCCTGCACTTGGTCTTGTGACTGGGTAATCTGAATTGGAGTTAATTCAATCTCTGTTTGAACCTGTTCTTGTTCTTGAGACTGGACTTGAACCTGATCTTGATGTTGATCTTGCACTTGTTCTTGAGACTGGACTTGAACCTGTTCTTGTTCTTGAGAGTGGCCTGAACCAATATCAACACCAAACCATCTTGCAAATGCTGAAGTACAGGACCTCCTCTTACCATGCCTTGTTGGAATTCCAAGTGTTGACCAAACTTTCCTTTTTGACCCAGCATAACTTTTTTACCCAACTTTCCTTCTTGATCCACCCACTTCAGTCCTAACCCCTACATTAGACCCTTTACCCACATCAACCCCAGCTCCTTTATTAGACCCACTAACCACTTCAACCCCAGCTCCAACATTAGACCCATTACCCACATCAACCCCAGCTCCTTTAGTAGACCCATTACCCACATCAACCCCAGCTCCTTCAGTAGACCCATTACCCACATCAACCCCAACTCCTTCAGTAGACCCATTACCCACATCAACCCCAGCTCCTTCAGTAGACCCATTACCCACATCAACCCCAGCTCCTACATTAGACCCAGTATCCACATCATCCCTACATCCTACATTAGACCCACTACCCACTTCTGTCCTACTTCCACCTACATTATTGGACCCTCTAACCTCTGCATCATCAACATTTTGTTTTCTAGGCCTACCAAAGAACTCCTTTTAGTTTTGGTATCTTTGCCACAATAGGTTCTTTGCAACCTTTTATATTGTGTCCAGGCTTATGGCAATTTGTACAATGCATTAGAACACCTACTTTAGACACTCTTGTACCACTACCCCCTCACCTTTAGCTCTGATTCTCTTCTTTCTAGGCCTACCTGGCATTTTTTTAGGCTTTGGTGGTAATACAGTTGAGTACATGCTTTGATCAGGCCAAAAATCCATACCACCAATAGGTTTTAAGTTTAAGTTGTTGTAAGCTACACAATACATCTATGTCCTAAACCATTCTGGGACATAAGCCTCAGGTAACCTATTCATAAACATTATGACCTTTGTGGAGTGAACACATGGTATACCTGAAAGTTGCCACATCCTGCAACTGCAAGTCCTCTTTGTTTCATCAACAGTGAATCCATCACTCCCTTGTCTCACCTCAAACACATTGCCACCAGTTGGTATTACATGCCAAAACCTGCACAAGATCAATTATCAATTTGAATCAAAATATGATAAATTGCAAAGTGTAGTTTAATGGACACTAACCTTTGTTGGTCTTTCAGCCATTCCAATCTTTTTTGAATGTTGGGACACACTCCATGAGTCCACTTCACACTAACCTCCCTCATCTTTTGCATCCTTTCCGGAACAATAACTCTAATAGCTTCTAACATGGTGATCAGTGACTTATGCCTAATACCCACAATCACATTATTGAAGCATTCACTAAACTCATTTTCAACTGCTTCACAACATCTGTCAACCTCAAAGAATGATCTGGACCATGTCTTGGGATTCTTATCCATGAGAAACTTATGTGCACCAGGGTTGGCCTTTTTAATCTTATCCATTATTTTATTGAACAGTTGAGGGTATGATGCTTTAGATGTTGCCCAGAATAGATTCCTAAACTCCAATCCAGTGTAATGTTTCTTAAAGCCTTCATCTATATGTCTTGCACATTGCCTATGCTCAAAGATATGGCATGACTAGTTTCACAGCTTCAATAAGACCCTACAAAGGCATGTTAGTGTGTTAGATCATGTTTAATATTTTATTAACAAGTATCTAAAAAATAAATGTCTAGAGCATACCTTGTGTTGATCAGAAATCAAAGTTAGACCTTGACCTTTAACTTTACCCAAATCTTCTTCAAGCAACTCTAAAAACCAACTCCATTTATCTTTGTTTTCAACATTTACCACAACCCAAGCCACAAGGTAAATGTGGTTATTCCCATCTCTTCCAATTGCAGCAAGAATTTCCCCTTGATTAGGACTTTTCAGAAAACAACCATCTAAGGCTATAACTGGCCTACATCCCGCTTCCATCCATTAGCTAATCCAAAGAAACAAACATAAAACCTATCAAAATATGTCTTGTTATATGGGTTGACTGTCACTCCCAACTTCACAGTTGACCAGGATTGGTGTCTAAAATAGCTTTCCCATAAGATCTAAGCATACCATAGTGTTCTGCTACAGTCTTTTTGTTGGAATCACTCATAAACCTTATTCAAGTGTTAGTTACTCATATGTAATAGGTAGCTTATTATGGCCTTTATGTTTGTTATTAGCCTTAAGCTTATGTAGAAGGCCCATGAGCTTAGGCCCAAGCCCATAGGAGAAAGGAAGGGACTAGGAGTGTTTCCCTAGCTTCCCTCCTATAAATACTATGTAATAACCCTCACTTGAGGGTTGGTTGTTCAAGTTATTTCATTCACATACTCCTACGCCAGAACCGTCTCATATTATCGTGTGTGTGTGTTTGATTTCTTGTTCAATCGCCTCTCTATCTTTCTTGTAAGCTTGTGTTGTAAATCTAGTGACCTAAAAGTGGTATCAATCGCCAAATAGTTGGGTGAACACTTTTGTTTTTGAAGTTCTTGTTTTCATTCTTACGCGTAAACGTGGTCAAAACTTTGGCTCGCTTAAAAACTTGATTTTTTCACCTTTTAATCCAAGATTCTTGTCCTTTCAACGTTATAAGGTGTTAAAATAACTGCTTTTGGCAAAAGTTTCAAACTTTACGCGCGGATTTAAGTTTTTAAGCTTGTTTTTGTTCGTGGGTATCGTTCTACGCATAACTGCTTTAAGAGCTTTGGATCATCAAGTTTCACACTTTTGTGTCTTTTACTGTTATTGAAGCTATTTCATCACACAAAACCTGGTTTAGAAACATATTTGGGCAAACTCATTTTTACGAGTAAGTCTACGCGTAAGAAAACCCTAATCTTACGCGTAATTTTATCCTTGGTTTGATCTTCGATTTGGGTTTACTCCGTGTTTTCTTGCTTGGATAAGCCTGAAAATACGCCGACTTTGGATATCTTTTGCACTGTGAAGTGTAAAAGATCACTTGGGATAAAACCTTAAAATTACGCATAAGCATAAAGCTTACGCCAGAAATCCCACGCATAAGATTCATCTTACGCCTAAGCCAAGTCTTACTCATAAGGTAATCCTATGCATAAGTTTCTACGCCTATCTTTGTGTCTACGCGTAACTTTAGAGTCTTTTCCATACTTACGCGTAAGCTAAATTCTACGCGTAACTTCTAATTGTTACGCGTAACTTTGGTGTTTTTACGCATAAGTGTTACTTGGCTATTGTGATTTCTACGCTTAAGGATTCTTCTTCAACAAAGGTTCATTCGACTACAAAGATCCATTTTTACTACACAAGTTTTTCAACATGTCACAACCACCATACTCTAACTATTTCCCTTACACTTATTCTCAACGTCCACAACAACTAACTCCACAACATCAACAATGGAATCAACAACAAGCAATTTATCAACAACATACTTCACAACTTGCTGCAATCCCACAACCTCAAATGGTTCAACCACCACCAAGTCTTCAAGTTCAACCCTACACAAATGAATTCAATCAACATCCATCAAGGAACACTATGAAGGAACCCACTTGGTTTTCAAAGATGTGTGAAGCTTTAAGTAGCCAACAATCAATTCATGAGGCTGGATCACTTGATAGACCTCCAATGCTCACTCCAGGAAACTACGATCAATGGGTGATAAGGTTCTTTAGGTTTTGTGATCTGAAGAAGCCACATGGAAAGTTCTTAAAGAAGGTGATAAGGATTTAAAATGTACCTTTTTGAGGGGTCGTTTAAGCCCTTATTTGATCACTTTTGTATCCGTTATTGCTTAATATCGTTTCTTTTCACTTTTTAGGTCTCTTGAAGGCAAACTGCTATAATGGCACTTATTTGGACGAAAAGGCGCGGATATATGAAGAAAATGGCCAAAGTCAAGAATCGAGACACTCAATCTGATAAATTACAAGGGACGCGGCCATCGCTTAATCTGACGCGGCGTCGGAGGAATTTGTGACGCTCGTAAGAGAAATTGCTAGTTTTTGGAGGACGGCGTCGGGCTTTAAAAGAGTAGGCCGTCGCAACTTAGACGGCCTAGATTCAATCCCGCATTTACGTCGAAGCTAAAGAGGACGGCGTCAAAAGCATAAGGTGACGCCGTCGCAAGATTAACTTGGCCAAGACGAAACCCTATGATGGCGGCGACGGCGCCACAAATCATAAGGTGACGCCGTCGCACATGTAATCTTATATATAGAATCCGAATTTTTCAGTTTTAGAGAGTAGTCTTTTGGGTAAACTTTTGGAGTAAAACCTAAACCGAACCAAGGTCGGATTTTAGGGTTTTAAACCCTATCTTACACCAAGATAAGTTGTTTACTTCATTAATTTAATTATGTCTTCAATTATTTGTGTGTATGCTTGCATGTTCTCCATGTCCGGCTAATTTACTTGTGTGTTTGCTTAGGGAATATGAAACTTAATTATTGAATATTGATTGGTTGTTTCTTATCTTAGTTGATTAATGATCTAGTAATGCGATAGGTCATTCGTTGTGTACTTAATGCTTGATTAATCTTTGTGAACCTTAGGTTATAGCACTATGAGTTGTTGTAAGCTAAACTATACAAAGAGGCCTTAGAGTTAGAGTTTATCATCCCTAGTGGGTTTTGTAGACGAGACCCTTTGGTAACTTCAAAGAGTAAGGAGAAACGCATACCCTACAACTTTAGACACACAACGCAACTAGGAATAAGGACGGGACAATTCAACCACCAATAGGAGATAATTAAGGAGTAGTAAAACCTAAGTAAACACATCTTTAAACTATCATACGAGCACACAATAATTAGACATAGACTACCACCACCTTAGTTTAGATAATTAGATAATAGTAGAGTAATCGGTAGAAATACCAACCCCCAAATCCAAACCCCGAGATTCGTACTTTTCCTTTTCTAAAAACATAAAAAGATAAAAAATAATCTTCCTCAACCCCAACCTTACTGTAGTAACTTCTCACTAGCATTCCTATTCCCCTAGAGAACGATATCAATTCCCGTGGCTTACCCTAATACTACACTACAACGATTAGGTTCACGGCCTAGGGTGTTGAAAAACTTGCTCGAATTTAAAAGGAAGTTCCTTTGACCCCGAACGCTACTGTAAGCGATTCAAGTTTTGGCGCCGGGAATAGAATAGCTAGTTAGTAGTCCACCTCGCTTAGGTTTCTTTGCTTGATTCCTATCAAGTAAATTTTTCTCATTTTTAGCTTCCTTTAGTCTATCCCCTTCTTCGTGACCTTTGTTCGTAACCTCATCACTTTTCATCATGGAAGGTGATAAACCACCAAGCAACAACTCCCTATCAAATAAACACCCACCGCTCGATCCTACTTTTGCCAACCAACTCCAGCCGCATTGTTAGTGAAATTAGAGAGCTTAAGAAACTTAATAGGATAATTGAAAGTGCACTTGAGAAAGCCCTTGAGGAATCCACTAGTACCTTAGATAGTGATTCCACCTCGAGTGATTCGGAAGATGAAATTGTGGAAGGTGATTATAAGGTTTTGGAAATTATGGATGGAAGTAAGGAGGGAGAAGAACTTAGTGAGTATTTCGATTCATACCCTAATGGGAAGGAGACCGCTTATAATGTAGTTAACTTCCCACGACCACCTTTCGAACCATGCATAAAAAGTGGTGACCCTAAAAATATTAAAATACCGTGCATGATTGGGTACTTATATAGGGATCACACTTACATAGATTATAAAGCACCCATGAACATAATGTCTAGACTCTACTACAATTGGATCATGAGTGAAAACTTAGGACCTATGAGGGACCCCTTTTACCCTAGGAAGGTGAGTAACTATGTCGGGCAGGTTAAAGGATTGCATGTCTTTGTAGGAAACTTCACATATAGGTGTGATTTCATGATCCTAGAGAATGTTAAGGGCATTATTGATGGAGTCTTAGGAGATGTGATACTTGGGAGACCATTTATTGAGGAATCTAAGATGGTTTATGATCAAGAGGAAGGGATAGTCAAATTCTCAAATGAGACCGAATGTGTTAAATATATAATGCCCTACAAAAATAAGAAGTTTGAGGGTATTGATGATCTAGATGTAGACAAAATTCCGGCCTTTGAAGTTGATTGGGAAGACAAGATTCGCTATACCGCTTGTCTAGAGTTGGGCCCTGAATACATTCGTGATGAAAATAGAGTTGAGATAATAGAATGGGCCTCAAAGAGAAGGAAAACGTGAGGATTTAATCACGACTACGAGTCTAGCTACAAGACTCTTAAATAAAGAAAAAAGCTTCGTGGGAGGCAACCCATGCTTAATTGTTTGCTTGTTAGTGTCATATATCTTTTATTGATTGTTTATTCTCATGTTTAAATTTGTAAAAATGCTTTATTTTGGTTTTTAACCTCGTCCTTAATTGCATATAAAGGTATTTTACATAAAGGATAAGTGTAGGGAGGATTACACACGTTTTCATAAGAAACGTGAACATGAGAATAACAATTGATTAAAAGATATATTTGCGTGTTTGTTCGAGTCAAATGCTTGTATCGAGTAATAATGGATGTTTTGCGAAATTTTTCCGATTCTAAAGATAAAATTTTCCGAATTTTTCGTAAAATCGCAGACGCTTTTGTCGTAGATAACCCTGGCGGCCAGATTGCAAAACTGACGGCCAGAAGGAATAAAAACATCGATCACTTTTCTCATTTTCTCGAGCTACTTAAAATTTTGGAAATTTCGAGTGTCTTAATTTCCTTAGAAATTCTGTAAACATCCATTCCACAAGCATTATATCCTAGTTTAAATCGAGTCTTATATATTATTACCTCCGATTTACGCGGTTTCGTTTGTTTTTCTTCAAGTGTGCAGGTTTTGTTTATCAAGAAGAAGATACATAAAGTTGGAAGAGTTTTTCACGCATACATTCTTCTTGGAAAGGATTTAACCACTACTTCACACACGGATCCTACCGAGCTAATCAGGGGAGTATTAGTTTCTTTCGTTTTTAATTACCTTCTATTATCATAACTTTGATACTTTCGGGGAACATTGGAGACAATGTTCAGTTTAAGTGTAGGGAGGGAAAATAAAACGGGAACTTTGAAACTATGTTTATCCTTGATTATTTGCTTTGTCCAATTGCACTTTTGTAATAAACCATGAGAAAATGTCGGTTAGGGTAATTTTGGCACCAAATTTTAAATTTTTCATAATATATAGGAGTGGGCCATTAGTCTTAACAAAAGCGTCTCACGGATAGGAAGTTATATGACTAGCACAAAACTCTTTACCACTTAAATTCCACCAAAAATGTGAGGATCGCCCTTAGATTAGTAGGAATTGAAGCATTCATCTTCAATGCTTAGAGTGTGAACCGGTAGTATATTAGATTCTAGAACTTGTTTTGTGATGCATTCCGAGATCGCTAGTAAGACTACACTTGTGTAGTTAGGAATAACTAAATGATAAGAGGCATTAGGATAACCCTTGTTTGATACCCGTAATATAATTACTTCTTCCACATTGGTTGAGTAATTCCCCACACCTTTGCGTTGTACTCATCTTTAGTACACGATACCCCTAGTTAAACCCTCAGAGCCTATCCTTTTCGCGGTTCTCATGATGTTTCGCTTTTCCGGAATATCAATGAAGAACATTGTCTACACCCCACCCCCAAATATACACCCAAATCGCCTTAGCCTACCCTATATGCACTCACTTTTAGTGCATTATTGTTATCACCCTAAACCCTTAGTTCAATTATCTAGTTGCTTGCATGAGTTGCTAAGTCGAGTCATATCCTTTGTATACACTTTTGGGACGATTGGGATTCATGGGAAAAGTTAAAGTTTTAAATGACTAAAAGGAACGCAATTCCTTTATTTGCGTAATAACGTACTCCAAGTGTTTTGATCTTTTCAATTCGGGTCATATTAGTGTTAGAGTAATAAAAACTCAAGTGTAGGGATGTGCTATAAACCCCTATCATTTTGATGTTATCGTAGAGGATGGTAGAGTAAAAGTGTAAAATAAAAAAAAAAAATAAAAAAAAATACGGGCTACTATCCTACATCTATCTTTAAATTTATGTTTGTTTATTTCAGTAATCTAGAGTTTAGAGTGTCGAGTCTTAGCTTAGCAACGTCATTCTTCGTATGCATGTAACATTGAGATTTTTGACTTGCCACCACTAAAAAGCCTATCCCACCAAACCCTTTGTTTCCCTACCGTAAGCCTAACGTTACAACCCTTTAAAGACCTCTTTGATAGTTTTCCTAGGTGCTTACTTCAAGCGACGGAGGTTTGATCTATTCTCAAGCCTATGGTAATCTATGTACTAGGACCGGTTAATGAGTGTTTATCTTCCATTTCCGATTTGTTATATTTCATATACACCGAGAGATGTGAGTATCCAAACACCCCATGTGAGGTGCTAGTATGTAATTTCCGTGCTTGTTATGACTTTAGAGGGGCTTATATGTGTGTGGATGTTTTAAACCAATGCTTCATGACCCCTAACTTATAAATTAATTGGCTAAAAGCACATTTGCTTGAGGACAAGCAAATACCAAGTGTAGGAATATTTGATAAGGATTTAAAATGTACCTTTTTGAAGGGTCGTTTAAGCCCTTATTTGATCACTTTTGTATCCGTTATTGCTTAATATCGTTTCTTTTCACTTTTTAGGTCTCTTGAAGGCAAACTGCTGTAATGGCACTTATTTGGACGAAAAGGCGCGAATATATGAAGAAAATGGCCAAAGTCAAGAATCGAGACACTCAAGCTGATATATTACAAGGGGACGGCACATGCATCTGCGACACGGCGTCGGAGGAAGTTGTGACGGCTCAGAAGAGAAATTGCTAGTTTTTGGAGGACGGCGTAGGGCTTTAAAAGAGTAGGCCGTCGCAACTCAGACGGCCTAGATTCAATCCAGACGACGTCAGAAGCTAAAGAGGACGGCGTCATAAGCATAAGGTGACGCCGTCGCAAGATTAACTTGGCCAAGACGAAACCCTAATGACGGCGACACGACGGCGCCACAAATCATAAGGTGACGCCGTCGCACATGTAATCTTATATATATAATCCGAATTTTTCAGTTTTTTAGAGTAGTCTTTTGGGTAAACTTTTGGAGTAAAACCTAAACCGAACCAAGGTCGTATTTTAGGTTTTAAACCCTATCTTACACCAAGATAAGTTGTTTACTTCATTAATTTAATTATGTCTTCAATTATTTGTGTGTATGCTTGCATGTTCTCCATGTCCTGCTAATTTACTTGTGTGTTTGCTTAGGGAATATGAAACTTAATTATTGAATATTGATTGGTTGTTTCTTATCTTAGTGGATTAATGATCTAGTAATGCGATAGGTCATTCGTTGTGTACTTAATGCTTGATTAATCTTTGTGAACCTTAGGTTATAGCACTATGAGTTGTTGTAAGCTAAACTATACAAAGAGGCCTTAGAGTTAGAGTTTATCATCCCTAGTGGGTTTTGTAGACGAGACCCTTTGGTAACTTCAAAGAGTAGGGAGAAACGCATACCCTACAACTTTAGAGACACAACGCAACTAGGAATAAGGACGTGACAATTCAACCACCAATAGGAGATAATTAAGGAGTAGTAAAACCTAAGTAAACACATCTTTAAACTATCATACGAGCACACCATAATTAGACATAGACTACCACCACCTTAGTTTAGATAATTAGATAATAGTAGAGTAATGGGTAGAAATACCAACCCCCAAATCCAAACCCCGAGATTCGTACTTTTCCTTTTCTTAAAAACATAAAAAGATAAAAATAATCTTCCTCAACCCCAACCTTAGCGTAGTAACTTCTCACTAGCATTCCTATTCCCCTAGAGAACGATATCAATTCCCGTGGCTTACCCTAATACTACACTACAACGATTAGGTTCACTGCCTAAGGTGTTGAAAAACTTTCTCGACGAAAAGGAAGTTCCTCTGACCCCGAACGCGCTGTGTAAGCGTATCAGAAGGTTATCTTGGAAGGTCCATTTCAGATGCCTACTGTTATCGTACCCGCCGATCCTAATGCTATTCCTCCAAGAGATGAACAAACGAACATTTCTACTGTTGCAGACTTGAATCCTCAAGAACTTCTACACTATGAAGCTGATGAACTTGCAATGCAATACATCCTCTTAGGATTACCTAACCCAATTCTTCGAAGTGTTGATGCTCAAAAGACTGCAAAGGAAATGTGGATCATATTCATCTTCTTATGGAAGGATCTGTATTCAATCAGGAGGATTTGGAATCCAAAATTTACTTGGCTTATGAACACTTCATGATTGAATCTGGAGAGACACTAAAGTCCTATCATCATCGTTTTTCGGACATCATCAATGATTTGGATAAACACAACATCATCATGCCAAGAATTGCAGTGAATACTAAGTTTTTGAGTAGTCTTGGTCTGAATGGGAGAAGTATGTCATTTTCCTCCGTCAAGCGAAGAATTTGCATCATTCTACATGGATTGTTGTACGATTACTTAAAGCCTCATGAAAAGGAAGTTGATAGGGAAAGGATTCTCCGTGCTCAAATTGCTCCACCGACACATCCGGAAAATCAACAACTTGCCTTATATGCTCAAAACGGTTATTCTCCTCAACCAAAGAACTCAACCAACTGCTACAATCACACCACATGATTCACAGCCTCAATCTCAACAAACTCAATTGGTTCCATACAACAACAACAATGCTCAAGCCCTTGTCAGTGAAGCTAATGAGGAATCTGACAACCGTATTCGTTCCTCATCTAATACAAGGAATCAAGCTGTTGTGAACAATGGACGAGTTGAAGTTCAGAATCGCGGTTATGGTCGCCGATGGGCGGTGGTCAAGGGTTTAATGCTGTGGGTAGGAATAACAGCAGAGCTCAAGTGGTGGAACAGGAAATGCTCGTAATGGGTTGAATGGTCTTCGATGCTACAAGCTGCAATGAAGGGACACTGGCTAATGCATGCCCAAAGCCAAGGACTAGGGGCGGTGCTTATTTCAAAGAGGCTCTTCTTTTGGCTCTTAAGGATGAAGCTGGTGGAACTCTCACAGACAAAGAACAGAGCTTTATGGCAAATGCTGACTCGGATGATGATATGGAGGACTTGCAGGCCAATGCACCTGTTATGTTGATGGCTAATATGCATGAGTTACACATGAGTGACACAGGCCCGGTGTATGACATTGATGGCTTGTCTCAGTACCCAACAAACCATATTTATCTCTCGATCTCATATCTCCGCCAACATCCTGAATCGGCAAGGCTCGGAATGTTCAAAATGAGTCGTCCACATCTCATTCCGACGATTTTCAACTAGACCCGTAGTTATATTTGACGATCAAGATGACCAAACGGTTTCCCTTGATAATCAAATTGACTACGTGGTTATACTGAGGATCTCGGAATGATCATGTTGAGACTCACGTTGAACACGCCGAACTTTTGCCTCATCCAGATTTTGCTCGTTTAATTCAAGACCAACAGACCATAGTGGAAAAATGTCATGCCATTAATCAGGACTTGAAATGCAAAAATGCACTGTTAACCAAGGATTTTGAATGTTTACAAAAGAAACTCAACTTTTTCAAAACTCAAGAAAAACGTGAAAACGGTTTTGAAGCAGCCTTTGCCAAATCTTATCAAAACGAAAAATATTTAGAAAGACAGATGCGTGATCTAGCCGCTTCGAAGAATGCTTTGTTTTCTGAAACATGAACATAAAAAGCAAATTAACGCTCTCACCTTGGAAAATCAAAAAGCTAAGGCTGAGTTGTTAATTTGTCAAAAACAGTTCTCTGCATACAAAAAGCATTCAACGAAACGAATAGATGATCATCTTGAAGAAATCATCGGCTTGCAAAACAAACTTAAAGAGTTTAAAACTGTTGTTTACAAACATGGCGATTCGGTCACAGCCATTGAAAAGTTTACTTTAAAACCCAATCCAAATGGATATGGACCGAATCTTGCTGATTACAAACCTAAGCTTTCAACCAAAGCATTCAAACCAAATCCTGAAGTTTCCAGTGCAGAATATAAAGTTGATAATTCTGTTATGAGTGTTGTTGAATATCATCGTCAAGAGGAATTAGATGCAGAAGACGAGAGTCGATCAAAATTAGAAAAAGTTGTTTACAACAAATCTTTTAACTATTCAAAAGCGGTCACTTTCGTCACACCCACGGATTCTTCTAACACACCAAGGGTAATCATAAAATAACGAGTCTTCTAATATTAATCCCCAACCAGATTATGCACAAATTTATGGTCCTTTACCTTCCATCGGTGAAGTAAACTCAAAACCTGAAAATCGCAAAATTCTCAGATATTTTGACATTTTCATGGCCGACCTCAAAACTTTACAACATGAGATAGAATATCATTCTGAAATCAAAGTTCAACACTTTCAATCGCCTCTAGAGCGAGAACAAAGAGACATTTTCAGAAAAATCTTTTACCAAATGTTAAAAATTTGAAAAGTTGTGCATTGTCTTGGGAAAGGGACTTTCATAAGGAACTTGGATTAATGAAGGTCATTTTCGAGAAAACAGAAACATCTATTTCTAACACTAAACGTAAAAAGAAACTGTTGAGAAAAGATGTTGATCGACTCTTGGAAGATGTCATCTGTGCTGATGTCCATAATGCTGTGTTATTGAATTCTTTGTCATATGCATTTGATTATATCTCTGCCGATATTGTTGCTTCTGTGGTAAATGTTGAGAACACTAATAATGTGCTTTAGATCGAGTCCTTAAAAGTTGAAAACAAACGATTGTCAAACGAACTTTCAAATGCAATACGTCGTCTTAATTGGTGTCAAAAAGATATTCACAATCAACAACTTGCTTTTCAACACAAAATCGCCCAGTTGCGTGCAAAATCTTCTGATCCTAAAATTGAGCAACTGGATGATCAAAACGTGTCTTTTAAGTGTCAAATCTCAAAATATGAACAAGAACTTGTAAAAGTTAAAAAGGAATATGGTGTCATATTTGATTTACTCAAAAAGACTCGTGATGAAGCATCAAATGAACTTCATCATTATCTTGCACACACTAAAGAAGTTATGCATTTTTTTGGAAATATTCGGTCTGAAAATCAAGATCTGATTCACACTATCTTCAAGTTAAGAGAAATGTTAGGAAAGTATGAACAACTTCCGCCTACCGTCATTAAGAGAATAGCACCAGTAACACTTAGTAATCGTGAACCTAGAATCCCTACTGCCAAATCACAAGTTGCTAACGAGCTTCCTTCTACTGAACAGGGAATAGTTGCGTCTTTTCCAAGCGTCCGCACTTCACAGCCTAGGAGCACTACATCGAAGAATAGGAAGTTGCGACCTAAGAAAGATCAATAAGGAATGCTAAAGTAGAAGAACACCCTAGGACTATGAATAAGACTCACGTTGCTTCCACTATAGATATTGCGTTCGGCAAATGTAATAGAAATAGTGATGTAACGAATGCTAAACCATTAAGCACTTTTGATATTCAGTCCGATGCACCTTGTGTTATTTGTCATTAAAGTATGAATTCTGATTGTCATGATAAATGTGTTGCTAAAGCTATCATATCTCGTTTAAAGAATCCTAAGAACCGGAATACCTCTAGGCCCACTAATCTTTCTAAGTCTGTGCTTGGTAGACCGTCCTCTTTAGATTCTCGAAACGCTGCTGTCCTCTGTAGCTCCGTTTCACCTCCTAGGAATGTAGTACCACCTAGTGGATTCACTAAGACTAAAGCAAATACTAGTTGGAGATGGCCGAAATGGATATATAACACACTAGGATTTAAGTGGATACCTAAAGCTATTGATGTGTGTATATCTACTATATCTGCTACGGAACCCTCTAACATTTCGGGTTCCACATCTACTTCTATTCCATCTGGTCGCCTGTGGTGTGTGATACGATCATTCTCTGGATTGTTGATAGCGGGGTTGGATGTTCCCACATGACAGGCAACCTTAAACTGTTATCAAACTTTATTGCAAAGTTCATTGGCACTGTCTGGTTCGGGAATGATCACTTCGCAGCTATCATGGGCTACGGAGACTACATTAATGGGAACATCGAAATAAGCAGTGTTTATTATGTGGAAGGCCTCAGTCACAATCTGTTTTCGTAGGTCGGGTTTTGTGATGGAGATTTGGAGGTTGCTTTCAGGGAGAAAACTTGTTTCATTCGTGACTTACAAGGAAACGACCTATGTCCGGCTTCGCGTAATTCAGTCTTTACACTATCTCTATGCAAGACATGGTTGCATCATCTCCCATCTGCTTACTTTCAAAGGCAACATCAACAAAATCCTGGCTATGGCACCATTGTCTCTCACATCTAAACTTTCAAACCATCACCAACCTTGCTCCACACAAACTAGTTGAAGGACTCCCAAGATTTCGGTATTCAAAAGATCACCTTTGCTCAGCTTGTGAACAAGGCAAAAGCACTCGTGCTCAATTTCCTTCAAAGGTGGAACCAGACTCTCAAAGCATGTGCTTCATCTTCTTCACATGGATTTGTGTGGCCCCGGCGTGCAAACGATCAATGGCAAACGCTACATCTTAGTAATTGTTGATGACTATTCACGCTTGACTTGGGTCTACTTTCTTCGAAGCAAAGATCAAGCTCCACAGATGATCATCACCTTTCTAACGAAAATACAAGTTCAGCTACGAAACACCGCTCGACTAATCGTAACAGATAGAGGCAATCAATTTGTTAACCAAACTCTTCGTGAATTTTATGAGAAAGTAGGAATTCAGCATCAGACATCTATTGCACGCATACGTAACAAAACGAGTTGTTGAAAGACGAAACCGAACGTTAGTGGAAGCTGCAAGAACAATGTTAATCAATGCCAAACTTCAAGATTACTTATGGGCGTAAGCTGATCTACGTGATGCTATACTCAAAACCGTTCTATGATTACAAAACGCCACAACAAAACACCTTTGAGCTTGTCCACAACAGAAAACCGAATCTCTCAAACACTTTCATGTATTTGGATCTCTTTGCTATCCGAATAATGATCGTGATGACTTTGGTAAGCTCAAAGCAAAAGTCGACATTGAGTCTTTATCGATATCGTGATAATTCAAAAGGTTTCCGAACCGAATCGTCATACAAAGATGGAAACGATTCATGCTCATTTTGATGAACTTACGGAGATGGCTTCTGAGTATAACAGCTTAGAACCCGGACACAACCGCTTAAACTTTCACCAAACCCCATCATCACCAACAAAGCCCCAAAGCTTACTCACAACAAATGGAAAGGTTATTTGCTCCTACTGTTCGCTGATGATATTGATGAACGCGCTCCGTGTATATCCCATTTCGCTGCCAACCCGATAATACTCTTATACCGATACACCGCTATAACAACTATCGTTGAAGAAGCACCACCAGTTGCCTCCAACACAACAGTTGAACAAACCGCTTCCAACAATGATGAATCGGCCGATGATGTTCTCAATGAAGTACCCCACCTGCAGATTTTGATCCAACGTTCTTCAACCCGTTTGTAATGAGACGCTGCACCGATGTCGCAGAATCATCAACAAACCATTTGAATCCTCGACCGCACAATGTATACCAACATCAACCCTCCACACATAGATGGACAAAAGACCATCCTTTGGAAAATATTATTGGCAACCCGAATCAACCGGTCGTTACAAGACAACGTCTTCACTCAGATGGTGAACATTGCATTTATGCACTCACCGTCTGCCAATCTGAACCTAAAAACATCAAAGACGCAATGACAAAAGACAACCGGATTGAATCCATGCAAGAAGAACTCAACCAATTCAAACGTCTTGAAGTATGGGAATTGTTGAAAGACCAACAGGGGTACGTCATTGGTCTCAAATGGATTTGAAAAACAAATTGATGTCAAGGAAACGTTATCGAAATAAGTCACGCCTGGTGGCTAAGGGTTATCGTCAGGAAGAGGGAATAGACTTTGAAGAATCTTTTGCCCCCGCTGCGTCTTGAGGCTGTTCGATATTTCTCACGTCATGCTCATATGAATATGACGGTCTATCAGATGGATGTCAAAACTGCGCTTCTCAATGGACAACTTAAAGAAACGGTTTATGTCACCCAACCAGATGGATTCGTTGATCCCGAGTTTCCGAATCACGTCTACAAACCTAACAAAGCTCAGATGGTCTCAAACAAGCTCCCCGGGCATGGTACGATAAGCTATCATCTTTCCTCATTGCTAATAATTTCACCAAAGGTTCCGTTGACCCAACTCTTTTTATACAATATCACGGGGCACATATCTTAATTGTTCAAATTTACGTGGATGACATCATTTTTGGGTCTACACATAAAAGTTTTCAATCGCTTTTGCAAAACTAATGAAGAAAAATTTTGAAATGTCCATGATGGGTGAACTCACGTTCTTTCTCGGACCGCAAGTTCATCAATCACCCCGTGGTATTTTCTCGAGTCAGTCCAAATATGCCCTTGAATTGTTAAACAAATTTGGAATGAAAACCTGTGACACCTATGCCACACCAATGGCTCATACCAAGAAGCTAGACGCTGATTTACATGGGAAATTGGTGGACCCTACAAAATACCGTAGTATTATTGGGTCTTTCATGTATCTAACAAAGCAGCGCACTGATATTGTCTTTGCCATATATCTTTGCTCTCGTTATCACGTGACCAACTGAAACCCACTCTGAGGCTAAAAGAATCCTCCGATACATAAAGGGAACCATTAACTTGGGGATCTGGTATCCGAAGGATTCTGGATTTGAACTAATCGCTTTTCATACGCCACCACGCAGGATGCTTAGACTCACGGAAAAGTACTTCATGAGCTTTACAATTTCTTGGTGATAAACTAGTGTCATGGCAATCGAAGAAGCAGGATTGTACATCGCTGTCCTCAACCGGCGTAATATGTAGCCATGTCGGCGTGTTGTGCTCAAGTCATTTGGATGAGAACACAACTCAAAGACTATGGTTTTGTATTTGACAGAATCCCATATCGCGACAATCGAGTGCCATTGCGATCTCGTGCAACTCGTTCAGACTCGAAATCAAAGCACATCGATCTTCGATATCATTTCATCAAGGATCACGTGGAACAGGTAATCGTTGAATTATATTTTGTGGGTACAGAATACCATTCATGCATCTTCTCACCAAAGCCTTGCCTCCCGCTAGGTTTAATGAGTTGGTCCACCGGATTGGTATGAGGTGTTTGACTCAAGAGGAATTCAATGACCTCCTAAAACCTTAAAACCTGCCAAACACCAAAATATCTTGTAAATAAATTTTTCAAAAACAAAATACAAAAATATAAAACCTGATAAAACAAAAATATTCTTCTATATACTTTTTCTTTCAACATGGCAAGTACATTTCTTCACAACACTTTAATCTTTCAAAATTTAGTATTTTTCCGATCAAATGTTGAGGGGGAGAATACAAAGATTTAACTTCAAAACATCCGTACTTGCATGTTATCATATCTCGGTTGTTTCTCTTATCAATGGTGGTAACTTTTCTGGTTCAATGACACTCCTCGGACTAAAATTAATAACCTTTCATTATTTTCTTAAGTCGAGGGGGAGTGTCGTCAAATTTCTTTCTTAAAATCTTTGTTTGGAAACCAAAATGGAAGTTAAATGGCTTTGTTTGAAAAAGGAAAAGGTGGAGGGACCAAAAATGTCAAAATCTTAAAGTTATCTTAAATAAAAACACCTCCCACCTACCTTTAACTTCACATTTATTACTCTTAACCTAAAAACATCCTACGATAGAAATCGTTCATGAAATCGGTTTTAGATCATCATTTTGTAAGTGTTTTCATGATCTTAACGATAATACAAGCAAAGGTTTTGAATTTCAAGCAAATCCTACGGCTAAAACGGTTGTTATGCGTGATTATGTGTTCTACGCATAAGCGTATGAACACACAATCAATGTGAGTGTGTTTTTGGTTGAAAAGAAAGTGTCAAAACGTGTTTTTAACAACAATGATACTATTTTTACCCTCTAAATCCACCCGAAACACACGAATTGATGGTTTTTGAATATTAAGGTTTATGAGTCGATTTGGGTGTTTACAAATGTGAAGAGTTTTGTTCAAAAAGATTGTTGTGTAATGTTTATATGATGATGAATTGATGATTTCCAAGCTCTATAACCACCCAGAAACTCTAAATGATTAAAATTGGAATTAGGGTTTAAAGTTCATAAGTTTGGGCATTTTTGATTCTCCACGATTTAGATGTTATAACTTGGTTTATAGACTCTCACAACATCTTAGAACTACCAGAAATTGTTTGGTGCAAATCCCATGGCTAGAAAATATACGCGTAATTCATAACCCTTAGGGTTTTGACCTACGCGTATGACTCTCTACTCATAACTGTTTAACGAATGTTCATGCCATGATTTGTTATTAAAATGAACTTTTGTGTTAATATTGATGATTTGATGAATTTATTTCAGGCTTTGCTACGCTTAATATTCCGAATCAAGGTCATTTGAATCTCTACGCATAAGGATTACCCTACGCGTAGTCATGTTATGCGTAAGAATAAATCCTACGCATAACTATTACGCGTAAGGTTCTACAATGGGACTACGCGTATCCTGTGAAGGATATGCGAACAAGTGACCTCTACGCATAAGGTCTACTTACGAGTAAGCCTTACGCGAAGGTATAATACGCCTACGCATAAGGTCCCCTTTCCTACGCGTAACATTTCTTACGTAGTTAAGATCCCACGATTTGCCTACGCTGCAGATGTCATTATCAATACGCTTAACTTTGCCAATTCTACGCCTATGCCTTGATTGACCTTCATTATGAATTGTTATGTGTACAAACTTGTTAATAAACTTATCATAACGTCACGAATCCAATAATGTCACTAATAAACTTAAACGTTTGATATGTTGTGAACAATAAGTGATAACATAAACTTTAAAACTTAAAGTTAACTAACTCACAAAATATTTCACGACGTCATTGGACTATTGGACAAACAAGTGACTTAGGACTCGTAACAATCATTGACACTGTACATTCAATAACTAGACAATAAGACCTTATGTTGACTAACATTATGTCTTTCGATATGTTGGTTCTTTTGGCTAATGTTATTTCGATCACACATGGTCTGAACAAATGAATGTGGATGCATCAGAAGTTCTTACAATTGCTGATATCTTTCCACAGGGTTATCCGAGAAAGATTGGAAAGAACAACCTTAGGGTTGACTTTGACACCCTCACATGCTCAGAATCTTCTTGTCTTATTACAGTGGATATTCTCGTGAATCATCCCTACCGTAACATGCTCTCACACTCCGCCACAGCCTGCAGGTCTACATTCAACAATTCTGGGATTCAATGCGAGGATCACGGTCAAAGTGCAGTGAATGTGACACTTAATCACAAACAAGTCACTATCACTCCTGCAGACTTACGGGCTGTACTCATCCGACATCGCGCCTTACCGACTTTTGCTACACCTATGAAGAGACAGTTCGCAATTTCTACTTAATATTGGCTATGATGAAGTTCCGAATTATTAACAAGCATTCTCACGTGGATCTTAAGAACATTCCTCAACCGTGGAGAACACTCTACATTATCATCACTAAGTCTGCTCGTCGTGATAAGTGGCTATGAGCATCCCAAGCTCATGGAACTGCAAGTCTTCTGGTCATTGATCAATAATAAGGACATTGAAATCAAGAATCGATAGGGATGACATGATGTCATTTCACAAGAAGCTTGGCTCAAAGATTCCCTATGTCGATATACACGCTTTTGATCCGAGAGCACTTGGGCTTAATCCTGATATTCCCAAGAGGCTCAATGACCCCGACAATCACGACGTGTTGTCCGAACCTATCCTTTCTATCAGAATCAAGGAATCGACAACAAATAAACAAGGTGCCGTGGCTGCTGATCACCTTCTGACCAATGAAATCAAAAAGCTTGAAACATAAAAGGTATCAAGTAGCAAAGAAGGCAAAGTTGGTCATCTCGATGAAAAGCCTTCTGGAACTCCTACTCGGAGAACCATAAGAGGAAGTGCTGGAAGTGCAATAAGCACAGAGAGTCAAAGGAAGGTCCCAAAAAGGAAACCTACTCCAAAGAAGAAAGTTCCCTCTCAGGAAGCTGCTCCTATTCCTACACCTGAACCACAAAGAAAGCTACTGGACGAAATCTTTGAAGATACACAATCACCGAGAGGTACACTACTCTGAAACCGCAGGATGACTCTCCATCGTACCAAAACCTCCTAGTCCAATAGTGAACATGGCAAAGGAAAGACTCTCGCATTTGTGCCATATGATGAGAAACTGGATAAATCATACAGAAGAAGTTCAAATTGTTCGACTTCAACACGTTGCACAACAATTTGCTCAAGAACAAATGGGTGGCCCCGAAGGGTCAAGTGGTGGAGCTCAACCTTCACCGATCCCGATGTTAATCAACCCGATAAGGGATCTGGTGCCACCACTTTGGTACAACAACAAACACGCGGTTAAGACACTATTGAGTATGATTTTGAAGAACCGAATCTGAGAAGTGGAGAAGGTTAAAGCTAGTCAAAGCCAAAGCTGATGAACAAGCTAAGACCGCAATGAAGAAGATGTTGAGTATGATACGCTTCTAGATAGTCCCGCACGATCAAAGGAAGAAACTCTCGAACCACCAAAGGACCCGGAGTCTCCTCACATCTCATCATCATCCGATTCTTCTTCTCACTCTTCACCACCACCATCAAAAAGATCAACCAAATCATCATCCAGATCAGGGAAGAAGCCACCTCGATCTTGGATTTCTCATACTCATAAAAGAATTGTAAAAGCTGTCCAACAAGTTAGAAAGAAGGACATGCTCTACAGAAAACTGAATTGGTTTGTCGATCCAAATGCGATCTACATGATGAGAATGACAAGATGCAATGAAAGGAATACATACGAAGCTCATGCGGATGATCTACAAGGGAAAATGGACGAATGATCAAGGCTACACTCACAAGTACCTTCTCGGATATCATTCCTAAAGTCACAAAGGAGATGTTTACCGCACAACTATATCCGAATCTTATGCGATAGCCAAGCAAACTATAAGATCAACGCCTTAACCGCTACAATCAATCCATCCGATCCTGTAGTTTCTCGATAATGAATTGGTGGCCAAGCTTGTCACACAAATGTCTACACGGTCGGACATTTACTGATGAAGGAAAGTTTTCAAGCATTGTTGACTACCAACTCCAAGAAGCATGCAAATTGCCGAAGTCCAAACGCCCTAGAGACGATGAAGATAAGGATCAGGATAAGAATGATGAAGCTAAACAACAAAAGAAGTCGGTGAATCTTCCATGCCACCACCCTCCCAACGCCTCCTCGCCAACAAAGGTCTCCTCCTCGTTCTACCGATAAACCTCATGATTCTCGAGACACCACCCTGCACTCAAAAACCGGTGATTACTTTGAGTATACCGGTGGTGACGATGAAGAACACCATGAGCCCCTACAACAACCCACCTCTCCCAAACAAGTAAAGAAACCAGAACCCTCATCTAGGCCTAAGAAACAGAAGAAAAAGGCGCCCAAGGCCGACGTCCTATCATGG
The DNA here is from genome assembly GCA_910596185.1 of Chrysanthemum makinoi. NCBI lineage: Eukaryota > Viridiplantae > Streptophyta > Magnoliopsida > Asterales > Asteraceae > Chrysanthemum > Chrysanthemum makinoi. The sequence goes on along the minus strand of OU343218.1, from coordinate 91,001,728 downwards.
CTAGATGAAGACACCACAGAGGAATTTGAATGGTTTTCTACACTTGTCAATTCCACCCCTACCCTAAAGAAGGTCAAGATCTGGTAGACGGTAATACACTGGAGCATGCTAAGATTATGCAAGAAAAGTTCCATGTGAAGCTTTCCAACTGTGGAAAGATAGCTCGTAAAGTGCCATCGGAGGTCTAATATCACCTTGAAAACATTGCTCGAGCTATGTCTAACAACATGGATTGGCTCAACCCGAAGCAAACATCGACTTCACCAAACGGGACAACCCTCCATACTACATCGACTGGTCAAAACCTCTACCAACAATTGGCCAACCAGATGAACCAAGGATTCCATTCGATATTTCTTCAACAGACTTGATTTTCTTCTACATGGTGGCGATGGTTCAAGGAAATACATCGTTGACACTTCCATTCCAGCAGCCTATATACTCGAACTGCATAGCCATCGAGGAACGTGCCAATCACTTGTTCTCCAACAAAGTAGAAGCCTACGACCGATGCACTGTATCGGGATTCATCATTGGCCTAACCGAAGAATCTACTAGAAGCCGCCAGTTCGAAGTCTCAACATGCAGATTCAGTTCTAAAAGTATCGCTTGCCATCAAACACGCCGATCTTTCATCCAAGTGGGACTACACCTTCCTAAAGAATATCGTGGTCAAACGACAAGATGAAAAAGATTATGCATTCTCTCGGTTGACTTTGAGAATTTGTCTATCAATGACATCGAAGACATGTACCTTGCCAAAGTATAGGGTCGTATGAGACAATTCTCCACCGCAGCACAACGTGAATTCATCAAGTCGCTCATCTTCATCGACGCATAGTTATCCAAGAACGCGGTAGAAGATCTCCACCGGCAGTTGAATCTTATCGAACTGCGTCAACTTCACTCCACCGCAGCCTTGATCTACCCGATATCAACTTCCTACAATATACGCTCATCGCAAACCTTTCACGTCGCTACCGAAGTGAACTTCAAAGAAATTGCTTGATGGCGTGTAGAGATCTTCATAAGTTTGGAGATCACACTTTGAAGATGGTTAGGGACGGATTAGCTTACCGATTGAAGGATATACATCGAAGATGGGTCTCCTAAGCGATGGAATTCTCCGGATCGAAGGGACGTGAAGAGGATCATCACCATGATTGATGAACGGTTGTTTAGAAGGGATCAGTTCGTAAGATGGAAAGCTATGTTGGTGGTCGACCCAGAGAAACATCATCGGCCAACGCCCGACTCACACTCCCGGCGACATCTCTCGACTACCCGTACCCCTTGAATGCTTCTTTCATTATCAATTTGGATGTATGATTTATTATGTCGATGGCTTGTGCACATATTACAGTGTACAACCCGTACTTGTAAATAAAGGACCCCGTGGTACTTCGTGCCACAATCCTTATAAAAGGAGCTAAAGCTTCTTACTTTTGAGTAAAACCTATCAAACCTTTCATTTTTCAAGGTTTTGCTCAAAAGAACAAGTACTTTCCCTTATGATTTTCAAAACCTCAACCGCTTATATCACTTGTTGAGGGGGAGTACTTGACTTAAAAATTTGTTCAAAAATTGTTCACAGTGGTCATTCTTCCCTAACACTCTAAATGGTCATATTTATTCTCAACTTTTCAAAAATAACATTTTATATGCCATTTTTGAGGGGAGAAAATACGTGATAAGAAATATGTTGTGTAAATGCAAATGAATCTTTGTGCTATAGACTTAACCCATGAATTGACGAGATCTTAACCGTTAGTAACTCGAAAAGACTTGTCTTGGACGGGTAATAATTTCAAGCTAGTTCGCTAGTGATGTAAACGTGTTCTCGAAAGGACTTGTCCGAGTAGAATGTACCATTCGAGAAACTCTTGGTAGACATGAACTTCGACGGGTTTGAAACCCTTCGAGGATTGTCTACACCTTCAAGGTAGTTATTAGAGCTAATTGTCACCTAAAAGCCGACAATGCAACTCTTTAACTATGCCACGTGAACCGTCTCGCGGGGAATGTCTATCTTGAGTTGATCAATTCAAAATGTAAGCGCTTCTTCCTCATGTGCATTTTAACCGTAAAACTCTTAAGCACATGTGGAGGGGAGTATTTATGCAAAATCTTATCTCAACAGTGGTACTAAAATGTTTTTCATTCACAAACACTTTGAGAGATTTTTCACAACAGCGGTTTTAATGGAAACATAGGTTAGTCATGAAGTTATAAGGTGACTAAGGTTAGGAATAACCGTCCTATGATCCGCCAGAGTCGGATGGATCTACCCAAGGACACCACAAATAGTTAGAATTTAGAAGTCCTTAGGTATGATTGTAAAAAGGAGAATGAGAATCGGAGAAAGAAGGAGTTGAAGAATTAAAAAGAAATGCAAAGAAAAGGGTGAAAAGAAATAGCCCTCCAGATTATTCAACTTAGGCGCAACAATGGGTTCAATTCATATGCTAATGGTTGTCACTAGATGACACCGGTATTGAAGATTAAAAGTCATCATGGACCCAATGACGCATGCACTAAACCTTCTTAGCCACTCAAGTTTCTCTCAATGAGCTTGTTTCATTCTCACAGGGAACCCTACATAATCTATCGGCCTTCTCTTAGAGATTGCTAATATTGAAGAAGGAGACCCTCTCCCTAGTCTCCTCCGCCAGAAAACCAAAACGCACTATTGAGTCTAGAGCCACGAGATTCATCAAAAGATCTCTTAGGAACACTTGACATTTCATCACTTGATAGTCAACAATAAGAATTTCAATATCGAGTCCTTCACGATCTTAGCAATCTGCAAGAACATTTATGAGAGGTTCACATTTGTGATCCTCGTGATTGAATGGAAACTCCCGCCAGTGGTCAACATCAAATGTACCGACAGAGGTCACTTTCGAACTCCCCGTGGATTGCGCTTAGTGGTCTCAAACGGCTACAGATCAGGAGGTGATGCTTCGTGTACCTCAACACTCATCCGAATCGTGGTGTACTTCGTACATCGTGTTATCTCACTTGTGGGACTCCGATTCAGGAACGGCCTTTGTAAGAATTAGAGTTGTGTTTTCACACTATGCCGTTAACACTCGGTTCAAACTTGTAAGTGCCTAATCCGCTTATTACTAACCGCTTTATGTTTTCTTCTTATGGAAGCCTCGAGCGGAATGATCGCTGCAGATTCTTCTCATGCTCACTCCAACATCATCACTAATGGAAGTTCTATCCAAAAGCAACACAACAAATGTAATGATTCTTCACAAATAAAGAATCTAAAAGTTAAAGACATAAAGAACTTCATCAATATTCCAACGCCATAAGAGCGTGTGAGCATGTTGAAGAATGACATGGAGACACCGAGCAAATAAGGCACTGAGGCGCACTTGATGCGATAACAACAACATACTATCACTTTCATCACAAAGAACAAAGATCAAAGAACAAAGTTAAAGATGACGTCAAAGCATAACCGTTCAAAGTAAACTATCTCTCTACACTGGGAGATTGTTCGAATTAAGCCATTCCTTCTCACAAGAAAGAAGAATGTCAGAAGACGTCAAAGCTACTATTACATCAACGCTTTCACCGTTTTTCATCACCAACACTTGAGTGTTTGTTACTCATATGTAATAACACTTGAGGGGAGATTGTTGGAATCACTCCTAAACCTTATTCAAGTGTTAGTTACTTATATGTAATAGGTAGCTTATTATGGCCTTTATGTTTGTTATTAGCCTTAGCTTTGTAGAAGGCCCATGAGCTTAGGCCCAAGCCCATAGGAGAAAGGGAAGGGACTAGGAGTGTTGCCCTAGCTTCCCTCCTATAAATACTATGTAATACCCCTCACTTGAGGGTTGGTTGTTCAAGTTATTTTCACATACTCCTAC
>OU343218.1:90547466-90997738 GCA_910596185.1 Chrysanthemum makinoi | reverse complement strand
AAAGAATTTGTAAAAGTCATTCCAACAAGTTAAAGAAGCGACATGTTTCAATGTAAACTCGAATTGGTTTGTCAGACCAAATGCGTGATCTATCATGATGAGAGAAATGACAAGATGTAATGAAAGGGAATACATACTGTAAGTCATGCAAGATGATCTACAAGTGAAAATGGATGTAATGATCAAGGCTGGCACCACAAGTACCTTCTCGGATATCATTCCTAAAGTCACAAAGGAGATATTTACAGCATTAACTATATCCTAATCTTATGCAGATAGCCAAGCAAACTATAAGATCAACACCCTTAACCGTGACAATCAATCCATCCGATCCCGTAGTTTCTGGATAATGAATTGGTGGCTGCTTGTCACACAAATGTCTACACGGTCCGGGACATTTACTGATGAAGGAAAGTGTTTCAAGCATTGTTGGACTACCAACTCCAGAAGCATGCAAATTCAAGCTAAAAGTCCAAACGTCCTAGAGACGATGAAGATAAGGATCAGATGAATGATGAAGCTAAACAACAAAAGAAGTCTGGTGAATCATCTTCCATGCCACCACCTACCCAACGGCCTCCCTGCTCAACAAAGGTCTCCTCCTCGTTCTTCTACCGATAAACCTCATGATTTTGAGACACCACCCAGACTCAAAAAACCGGTGATTACTTTGAGTATGTGGTACGATGAAGAACACCATGAGCCCCTACAACAACCCACCTCTCCCAAACAAGTAAAGAAACCAGAACCCTCATCTAGGCCTAAGAAACAGAAGAAAAAGGCGGCCAAGGCAGACGTCCTATCATGGCTAGATGAAGACACCACAGAGGAATTTGAATGGTTTTCTACACTTGTCAATTCCACTCCCTACCCTAAAGAAGGTCAAGATTTGGTAGACGGTAATACACCCATGCTAAGATTATGCAAGAAAAGTTCCATGTGAAGCTTTCCAACTGTGGAAAAGATAGCTCGAAAGTGCCATCGAGGCCTAATATCACCTTGAAAAACATTGCTCGAGCTATGTACAACAACATGGATTGGCTCAACCCGAAGCAAACATCGACTTCACCAAACGGGACAACTCCTCCATACTACAATCGATGGTCAAAACCTCTACCAACACTTGGCCAATCAGATGAACCAAGGATTCCATTCCGATATTTCTTCAACAGAGACTTGGATTTTCTTCTACATGGTGGCGATGGTTCAAGGAAATACGCTACATCATTGACACTTCCATTCCCAGCAGCTATATACTCGATCTGCATAGCCATCGAGGAACGTGCCAATCACTTGTTCTCCAACAAAGTGGAAGCCTACGATCGATGTACTGTACGGATTCATCATTGGCCGGAAGAAGAATCTACTACAGAAGCCGCCAGTTAAGTCTCAACATGCAGTATTCAGTTCTAAAAGTATCGTTGCCATCAAACACGTCGATCTTTCATCCAAGTAGGACTACACCTTCCTAAAGAATATCGTGGTCAAACGACAAGATGAAAGGGATTATGCATTCTCTGAAGTTGACTTTGAGAATTTGTCTATCAATGACATCGGCATACATGTACCTTGCCAAAGTATAGGGCGTATGAGACAATTCTCCACCTGCAGCACAACGTGAATTCATCAAGTCGCTCATCTTCATCGACGCATAGTTATCCAAGAACGTGTAGAAGATCTCCACTGGCAATTGAATCTTATCGACCCGTGCCAACTTCACTCCACCGCAGCTTGATCTACCCAATATCAACCAGCTTCCACAATATACGCCATCAGAAACCTTTCGCGTCGCTACCGAAGTGAACTTCAAAGAAATTGCTTGATGCGTGCAGTGAGATCTCTTCATAAGTTTGGAGATCACACTTTGAAGATGGTTAGGGACGGATTAGCTTATCGGTTTGGATATACATCAAGATTGGGTCTCCTAAGCGGAATTCTCAGGATCGAAGGGACGCAAGAGGATCATCACCATGATTGATGAACGGTTGTATATGGGGGATCAGTTCATAAGACTGGAAAGCTATGTTGGTGGCCCACCTGTAGAGAAACATCATCGCCAACGCCCGACTCACACTCCGGCGACATCTCCTGACTACCGCCCCTTGAACCGCTTTTCATTATCAATTTGGATGTATGATTTATTATGTCGATGGCTTGTGCACATATTACAGTGTACAACCCGTACTTGTAAATAAAGGACCCCGTGGTACTTGCCACAATCCTTATAAAAGGAGCGAAAGCTGCTTACTTTTGAGTAAAACCTATCAAACCTTTCATTTTTCAAGGTTTTGCTCAAAAGAACAAGTACCTTTCCTTATGATTTTCAAAACCTCAACCGCTTATATCACTTTGGAGGGGAGTACTTGACTTAAAAATTTGTTCAAAAATTGTTCACAGTGGTCATTCTTCCCGCAACACTCGAAATGGTCATATTTATTCTCAACTTTTCAAAAATAACATTTTATATGCCATTTTTGAGGGGAGAAAATACGTGATAAGAAATATGTTGTGTAAATGCAAATGAATCTTTGTGCTATAGACTTAACCCATGAATTGACGAGATCTTAACTGTCAGTAACTCGAAAAGACTTGTCCAGGACGGTAATAATTTCAAGCTAGTTCGCTAGTGATGTAAACGTGTCTCGCAAAGGACTTGTTCGAGTAGAATGTACCATTCGAGAAACTCTTGGTAGACATGAACTCTGACGGGTTTGAAAACCTTTCGAGGATTGTCTACACCTTCAAGGTAGTTATTAGAGCTAATTGTCACCTAAAATCTGACAATGCAACTCTTTAACTATGCCACGTAACCGTGTCGTCTCATGGGAATGTCTATCTTGAGTTGATCAATCAAAATGTGCGCTTCTTCCTCACCTGCATTTTAACCGCTAAAACTCTAAGCACATGTGGAGGGGAGTATTTATGCAAAATCTTATCTCAATAGTGGTACTAAAATGTTTTTCATTCACAAACACTTTGAGAGATTTTTCACAACAATGGTTTTAATGGAAACATAGGTTAGTCATGGAGTTATAAGGTGACTAAGGTAAGAATAACCGTCCTATGATCCGCCAGAGCCGGAGGGATCTACCCAAGGACACCACAAATAGTTAGTATTTAGAAGTCCTTAGGTATGATTATAAAAAGGAGAATTGAGAATCGGAGAAAGAAGGAGTTGAAGAATTAAAAAGAAAAACAATGAAAAGGGTGAAAAGAAATAGCCCTCCGTGATTATTCAACTTAGGGCGATAATCGTTCAATTCATATGCTACTGGTTGTCACTATGACACCGATTGAAGATTAAAAGTCATCATGGACCCAGTGACGCATGCACTAAACCTTCTTAACCACTCAAGTTTCTCTCAGAAGCTTGTTTCATTCTCACAGGGAACCCTACATAATCTACTTCTCTTAGAGATTGCTAATATTGAAGAAGGAGACCCTCTCCCTAGTCTCCGCTCAGGAAAACCAAAACGCACTATTGAGTCTAGAGCCACGAGATTCATCAAAAGATCTCTTAGGAACACTTGACATTTCATCACTTGATATTCAACAATAAGAATTTCAATGGTAAATTATCGAGTCCTTCACGATCTTAGCAACTGTCAAGAACATTTATGAGAGGTTCACATTTGTGATCCTCTCGTGATTGAATGGAAACTCCTGCAGGGTCAACATCAAACAAACCGACAGCAGGTCACTTCGGCAACTCCCCGTGGATTGCGCTTAGTGGTCTCAAACGGTCTACAATCTTGAGGTGATGCTTCGGTGTACCTCAGCGACTCATCTAATCGAGGTGTACTTCGGTACATCGTGTTATCTCATTTGTGGGACTCCGATTCAGGAACGACCTTTGTAAGAATTAGAGTTGTGTTTTCACACTATGCTGTTAACACTCTCGAAGTTCAAACTTGTAAGTGCCGGAATCCGCTTATTACTAACCATTTTTAATGTTTTCTTCTTATGGAAGCTCTGGAGCGGAATGATCGTGCAGATTCTTCTCATGCTCACGCCAACATCATCACTAATGGAAGTTCTATCCTAAAGCAACACAACAGTTTTAGATGATTCTTCGTCAATACAAAGAATCTAAAAAGTTAAAGACATAAAGAACTTCATCAATATTGATTTCCAACGTCATAAGAGCGTGTGAGCATGTTGAAGAATGACATGGAGACACTGGAGCAGCGAAGCAGACCTGAGGCAGACTTGATGCAGATAACAACATACTATCACTTTCATCACAAAGAACAAAGATCAAAGAACAAAGTTAAAGATGACGTCAAAGCATAACTGTTCAAAGTAAACTATCTCTCTACACTTGGGAGATTGCTCGAATCAAGGCATTCCTTCTCACAAGAAAGAAGAATGTCAGAAGACGTCAAAGCTACTATTACATCAACGCCTTCACCGTTTTTCATCACCAACACTTGAGTGTTTGTTACTCATATGTAATAACACTTGAGGGGGAGATTGTTGGAATCACTCCTAAACCTTATTCAAGTGTTAGTTACTCATATGTAATAGGTAGCTTATTATGGCCTTTATGTTTGTTATTAGCCTTAAGCTTATGTAGAAGGCCCATGAGCTTAGGCCCAAGCCCATAGGAGAAAGGAAGGGACTAGGAGTGTTGCCCTAGCTTCCCTCCTATAAATACTATGTAATAACCCTCACTTGAGGGTTGGTTGTTCAAGTTATTTCTTTCACATACTCCTACGCGTAACCGTCTCATATTATCGTGTGTGTGTGTTTGATTTCTTGTTCAATCGCCTCTCTATCTTTCTTGTAAGCTTGTGTTGTAAATCTAGTGACCTAACACTTTTCATTCTGTGTCAAAGCAAACTTCTTTGCATTTACACATTGATTAGGTGTAACCTTACACTTATACTTTTTCATCACTAGGTCAGCTATACTATTCAACCTAATCTCAGGGTTATCCCTAATCTTTTCACCAAAGACTGTCCCTATCCACTTATAGTTGACCAATGAGCCAAACTGGAAATTCATAACACATGTATGCTCATCAACTAATGTTTTAACCTGAAAAGTTTTCTCTTTTGACATCCAACTAGCATAACATCTCCAAGGACATGGAGGCAATTCATTACTACTAACACTAGGATACCTGATTTGCTTCCTTTGTTTACTAGTATCTGGATCAGCCACCCTTTGAGGTCTTTTTCCACACCTAGCCACTACCATGTTTGAATTACTCTTCTCATACATAGTGAGAAGCCATTAGCCAAAGTGTAGAATGTCAGACACTCCTTGAACTTGTTCACACTCACATACTTTAAACCTTTCTGCAATTGTAACACAACATTTGTTAACATTCATCATTAATAAACAACATAACAAATTTGAATTTTAATTTAAGTATGCTCAACATACTCACCTCTAGTTTCCTCAGTCTCCAGTGTGTACTTTCATCATACATGGGGTACCTTTCAATACTTGTTTGAGCAATAATGAAAGGGTCTTGAGTGTTTCCATCCTCATCAGTAGCCTTAAGCTTTCTTAGTAGCTCATCCATGAACAAATCATGATCAGTCCTAACATCAGGATCAGAAGAAGAATTTAAAGGCATACTGTTTGATTCATTTGGCTCTTCCATCTGCTCTACCTTATCCCTATTAGCTTTGATCTTATTTCTAAGCTCAATCAATTCCTCTTCACCAGGACTAAGATAATCAACTAACTTATCACTATCATACTCCCAATCATAATCACTATCAGAACCATCATCATTTTCAATCACCCTAGCTGCACCACAGTACTAGCTCTATGACTCTGCTCAGAAGATGCACCACTAGTCCTAACAAGGTCATCTTGTGTTACATTAGCCTGGTGAGAAGATTCACCTTGAGTTTCAGCATACTCCATCTCAGCCCAAGCCTCCATCTCATCTATGCTAAAATCATTGCAATACCTTATTTTTTGACTGACTTTACTCTTAGCAACACTAGCATCCATACTTGTTCTATCTACTTTACCTAAGTACTCAGATAAGTCCATATCAAAGTGCTGGAGATATACATCAAGCTCACCAAATACAACAGCCACATCAAACATATAGTTTAACTCATTATCATCAGTGACTCTAACTAAACCAACCTCCAAGTCATGATTTGGGACTCTGTAATACACCCCTTCAATCTCTGTTTCAACTTTATCTTCAAGATATTGGGCAAACTCTAAGTAAGGCATCCTTCTAATTGACATAGGACTGACAACACCATGCACATACCTAAGGGGTGAATGGCTGAAATACCCATCCCAGTTTATAACTAAGATGTGTTGAACAGTATGAGGTATCATTCTGAAACAAAGACCATACACTAAAATTAGGGTTTGCTAACTATTTAGGATTAAAACACAATTAACTGATTCAAACGAAATTACATACCTGAATTGTTACAAAAAAACATAAACAATTGGAAAGGGGGCAACGCGGATTTTTCAATTTGGTGGATTAGGGTTTTTGAGTGGAAAACGGGTTTCAATTGGGGGGGACTGATTTGGGGGGAAAATGGTTTGGGGTTTTATAAAGCGTTTATTTGTTTAATATTAGTATTTAGGTTTGGTAAGTTGGCAAAAATGGTCCCCCAGAATTATGAAACGAGTATAAATGAGTTTTTTGGGTTAAGGGTTAATTAATATTGCCACGTGTCAGTTTTGGTTACAATAAGAGTCATTAAGAAAGTTTTTGGTTTTAATAGGAAAATTAAAAGTTTATTGTCACAATAGTAAAAAGTGGAAAGTTTGTATATTTTTTGGACCATTAACCCTTTTTTTAAATCTCGGGCTCATGCTTTCATGATGCATCAGCTTTTCTTTACTTTCCTAATTAGATCTATTTGAGTTACTGAAGGGTAATCCATTAACATGCATCATCTCTTGTGAATACATGTGACTCGCCCTAACGTAGTGAATCTGCTAGAGGTATTCACTAATTGCAGCGGACCGGTTTTACTATTAAAAGTAAAAATGCACCTAATTTTGATGAATATTTTTCTATTTAATTCTGCTGATCTGATTCCACTACTATTTAAACTCGAAGTCTAAATAAACATAGTGGTTGTATGTATGTATGTATGGCATACTCCATTATATCAGTACCCGACTCTTTTAGGATATGTTCATTAACGACTAATATAAAGACTCATCAAACTAATCGGGAGATTCTCATGATCTTATCTTTCGCAAATAATGAACCTAGGTCTTTTAAGTGTAACTCTGCTGTGTTTTTCCTGTATGATGCTTTGACAAAAGTTTGTAAAAAATAAAACAATCTTTCTTAAGCCACATTATATACTACTGGACATTTGATAGTTATTCATGATTGTAGTTCATGTGTTGGTAGGCATCCTTTATATCGTTTGTAAATGTGCATAGACACAAGATTTATAATCTCTCAAAACTTATCTTCTGGCTTTAGAAATGCATATTTTAACCTTCCGAAATATACCTTTGTTGTTAATTCCCGGGTGTAGATGTCATCTAGAGTCTAGACACGTTTATAAGAAGTTTGTATAGAACTTTGGTAGAAATATAAACAAAAGCGGTCGAACACAAAAAATTATAATGGACTATTCAACTGTGTGTATCCTGCATTATTCCTGCCCATACTAATTGTGAATATATGTGTCAGTGTCTTGACTTTGTCGGCCTAAACTCTAAATCTTCACAGAAAATAAACTTCAAATCTCACCACGCTAAAACAAACATGTTAATAGTACTTTTGCAGCCAGACAAGCGTAAACATGTCTTGATTTCCTAACAACAACCGAAAAATGACAGAATGTTTATGATAAGGACTCCTAATAAAACTTCAAACCAAACCAGCTTCTTCCAAAGCCACCTTAAAATCTGCAGTGCTTGCCCAGGAGGGCACCTACAAATGCACAAAAGAGATTATTACTATTTTTGTATTATTGAGAAACAACTTTGTAGCAATATGAGAACTACTTACCTCGGAAACCTTGCTGTTCAAATGACTCTCAAACTTTTTCATAATCATGTTTTCCCTTTCACCACACAGAAAGTTGAATACAGCTCGTGTTGCAGTATAAAGTGTTGATATTAGCATGTTGTTATCAGATTGCTCTAAGAACACCATCTTGTGAATCATTAGAACAAAGTAAAATAATCTAGATGGTAAAATAGTTATTTACCACAAAGACTAGCATTCAATGAAAGTGGTATAGACCTGACCAATCGATTTAGCAATACCCGCAACCTTCAAACTTAGGCTTTCCTGTTGAACACAAATAAAGCATTAAAGAGCTCCGCACGGGATCAAACTCCCTGTCCTTAAAGGTGTTTACGTGCTCAATACGCTACGAGCCTCTTACGTAATGGACCCCAGGATTTGATGCAGACCTCGTGTTGTTTTCGTTAGCGTACGAACCCAACACAATGTCAATGGCGAAGCAGAAAACTTGATGGCAAGACGTACACAAAACTCAGCAGCTTTATTATTTGTGTGTTGTGTGTTTATCATGTGAAACTCATACTTCTCTATTGAGGCTACGTAATACCTTCAAATATATAGTTTGAAAGTCACCACAAATAGGAACTTCCCATGATCTTGGTCATGCCCAAAAATTAGGATTATGGGCTAATGGTTGCATCTGAGAGTGCCATCCAAATCACCCCATTATCCTTCTTTTTCTCATTGACCATTTCAATTTCACACACACAAATTAGTGGGTGGTTGTTGCTTTAACAACTTGTACCATGAGCTACTCTTATCATACTGTATGTCTCAGCATAGACCACTTGTAAAATATGTTTCAATATATGAAAACTTGCCAAACTTAAAATATAGTTCCAACATAAAGTATTACCAGCAATATTTAGTCCCAAAAATATGCAACATTACCCAAGTTATCCGTTAACATTTACCTTCTGCCAACCACAATAGATAAGATCTATAACTTAAATTCATTTTGCCATGGTTGAGGGCCAAAGTTATAGACATTTGAGCAATAAACAAAGCATTTCAATTAGCAACAGTCGAGGACATCCATATAAAGTAAGGAAGAAGTCCATTCTACAAGGACTGATTCTATATCAAAATATGGTATCGAAATGCAGCTTTAACATCTCAATCTTCATGACGAACACTTCAAATTTTTAGTCTTACAGATATATTATAATATAAGACAGTAACAAAAAAGCAATAAATCTATGCACATATTCGGACAGGAGAGTGGAAGGTACCCGGGCCAAAGCAAAAAAATCAAACCAGCTCAATGATAAACATATGTGTTGTGTGTAAGTCAGCAAACATACAAAAAGTATCAAAATCACCACTAAAAATCATGTCCAAACTATGTACAGCTTAGAGGTATATCTAGATAAGAAAGTGCATAAAATATGCGTAGTTCCTAAAAATGATACAAATAAATTTACACTTGTATGATGTTGACCCAATTCATCAGATTCGGTTCGTTTTGTGTAAATTTTGTTACCTAGTGGGTTGAACTGGTGATGACTAAAGCTATGTATCGAGCACTCTCGAATATTATTTAATTTGTTAAACACTAAGGGTAGGAACAGGTTTCTTAATATCCAAGTCCAAATACAGAGGAGTTATGACAGCTGAATCAAACCACCCGCTGCTAGATCAACAGAAGGAGACACAGTGATTTTAGGTATTTTTTATCTTTCTAAAACAAATGATTCTTACTGTTCCTCTTACGACAGGTTCGAGAAAGATTAAAAGGTTGGGCAAAGTTAAAAAAATTTAAAGAAGGATGTGAAAATCGTCAATAAAATGCTTTATTACCCTTGGAGCAAAGCCGCTGCAAGTAGACTGCAACATCAGGCTCTTCCTCCTCCAAAGAGTCACATACTCTTGGCATCTCCCAGTTAATTACCACATTAACCTGATGAGGCGCAGACAAAAATAATAATTAGATAATGACAATAAGTAAATAAATAAATAATCAGGTAGAGTTTGATTTGAAGTTAGTAAGCACTATAATAGAGGCTGGAATGAATTCTCTTGATAATGAAACCGAACACTAGACAAAAAGTTGGGAAATGCAAAAAACCAATGATTGATCAAACTCTGGAGGAAGAAGACCATCGGTTGTTATTAGAACTTGAATAAACCTCTTATTGAAGTCACCAGCCATCAACTCTCTATCTTTTCCAGTTACAGCAGCATGAAGGATTTGTACGTCGTATGAATGCTCAAGAACAGCCGCATGCAGTATTTCAGCAACTTCCCTTGTAGGGACAAATATCACCACTTGCACATAATCGCACCCAAATAGCAAAACATATTGCAAAATTTTGTAGATGGTAGTCTGAATTTTTGAAAGGTGGTCAGGAAAGTTGACTTTATAGTGCTTGACAGGTGGTGAATCCAAAGACAGTCGTTCCACCTTATCAAAAGATCATATGCATCGTTACATATACATACAACATTTAAGCAATTGGTGGATTACGAGAACAGCGTGAAGAAACCATGAGATACACCTTGATGTTTACGAAACAACAAACTTATTGTACTTGAGATGCATATATACCTTGCGTTCAATGTGTTAGTTTTATGGATATAAATTAGTAGACGTGAGTTAGGATCGAACTCGAGACTACGGGATTGCACACTTTACGTATGAGAATTTAAAGTTAATAATTAAATATAAATGTTATATTTATTTATTTATTAAACGAAATAACTAACAAACGTTAAGTAATTAATGTAATGGACTAACGGGCGTTAAATGTATTTGGAAAAGGACTAGATTGCAAAGTTTGGAAGTTTCCGGATTCCCTTGGGGATACCCTTAACCGATCGGCCAAAGGAAAAAGGAAACAAAGACCAACTTGTTCACCAAGTTTGCTTGGGTATATATACAAGGCTAGGGGTCTTGTTTTTGCATCTCTTGTATTCATTAGCTAAACCCTAAAATTGTTTTTGTGTGTGTTTTCAAGCTACAAACCGATCGGCCACCCCTTGGTGTCGATTCATCACTTTTCCACAAACCAAGTTATTTTGTTTGATAAAAACTAGCATTACTTTAATTCGGTTTATTACGTGTGTACAAGAACGTAGTAATAACACACTATTGTTATTATTCTTGGATTGAATTACAAAACGGTAAGGGGTAATTCATATAATCCTAATTAAATCAAATTAGGGTTCTTCCATTCCTAGTTTGTGGATTTGATTCTTGTTCGGCTAGAATCAAGAAAATGTACGCATATTCTTTTATGTTAATTAATTGTTCATTAATAAATCATATACGCTTCCGCTTGAATACTTTGATGTTTTGTGGTTATTTATTTGAATGTCATGTTATCTAATTCTAACAGTGGCTTCACGAGTCATTAGTTTTTAATGAGTAATTAATTACTTAAACGCGTAATAAAACAAATACTTGTATGTTGTTTGATATGTTAATCTAGGGTTTATGTTTTTTTTTGGGTCGATTTTTTTTTAATTGGGGCGTTCCCCATATTTTTTTTAATGTCGACACATATAAAATTTTTAGGGTTTTGAAAATTGTTTGATAACCTTATTAAAACCTAGAATTAATATATTAGTTACATGATTAATTCATAAATAATTTGTTATGTGTCATGGAATTTGATATGCGATCTTGTGACTTATTTGTATAATTGTTATGATATCCATGATAATACATGCATGTTTGTCATGGATAAGTTGCTTTGATAATTGTTTAATTGTTGAGACATATTTAATTACGATAAATCTTGAATTAGGGAAAACTCCAATTATGTAAATTAATGAATCAATTATGTGCAATTTGGTATATTATTAATTATGGGTTTACGCAATCGATTCTCCGATGTATGTGGCTCACTCTCAATTGAGAGAGTGAAAACCCTAATTAATATATACACTAATTTAACCTAGATATTGATTATTAATAGGGTTTTATCGAATAAGTTGCATGTGGCTACTTGTTTACATGTATAAATTGTTTATTATGTGCGCATTGTTTTTTAGTAGTTTATTTTTTATTTGTTACTTGTTTGTTTATTATGTTAGACAGTTTTAAGCAAAGGGTAATTTTGAATAGAAAAATAATACGGACTAAACAATGGCGAAATTTGATTTGTTTTAGAAGAGCTAAGTTTTCAATAGTTTAATTGATTGGTGACTTTGGTACAAATGGTCTGAACAGCTCACCCACTAGAATGAACTATAAAGGGGTTAATAAAGAAGTGCGCACAGTCACACTGAAAGGATGTCTAAGGTTATGCTTTGCGCTTACCTGGTCCACTGCCCCCTGTAAGTTCGAATGGAGCTACTTAGTAAGCCATAAAATGTGCAAACTAATCTTAAGGGCGAATTAGTTTTAATTCCATGCGCCACTTCGGTGGTAATTACCCGAAACACTAAGTGTTTACACTTATGCAAAAGTACGGTACAATGGACAATAATTAATACTAAATTCCTTGATTGGTGAACCCAATACCTCAGTCAAAACTTTGATAATTTGATCTTTATGAATTGGTAATAAAAAGGTTTTTTATTAAAATTATGCTACAAGATGAATGCATGACATCTTTGTACATATTTGATTTGACCACATAAAATCAAAACTAGTACCCTTTTAAATTAAGTTATATGCCATCTAATTAAAAGGAACACTTGAAGTTGCAATTTATGTCATGAGAGTACTTGGCTAGATTGTGATGGAGAGGTAAATCTCTATGTAAAGTGAGACCTTACATGGACATATTTGCAGTTCTTTAAGTTAGACACTTAAGTTGAGTAAGAAGTGAGACTTGGACTCAATGGCATAAGATGGGATGAAACATGTTTATATTTGCAATAGCGTTGGAAAATATAAATCCCATAAAGATCTAGGAGTTGGAAATTGTTTGCCAATTAATGTTCGACAGATTACCTTATTATATGCGTTCGTTGCTAGCAGATTAACTGATGTAATGAACCTATGATAATTTGGATCCTAGTTTTTGAGAAAATTATATGGTTATATGTTTATATTACCGTTGGGTATATTTTATTTTCTTGAAAAATTGTATTATCGAAAATACTAATACTTGAACTTTTTTCTGTAGAAATGGCTCAAAATAACGATAACACTAACACTGCACTAAGTTCTGCATTCAAAAGCTTTTTTGATCGAGAAAAGTTGACTGGCTCTAAGAATTTCAATGATTGGCACCGCTCTTTGAGAATTGTCTGTAGAGTTGCTAACCGGTTGAAATATCTTTATGAACCTTGCCCTGAACAACCAACTGGTCCTAATGCTACTCAAGCTCAAAAGGACGCTTGGCAACTTGCGTATAAGCGTCATAATGATGTGGCTTGTCTTATGTTGGGAACAATGGAATCTGCTCTTCAAAAGCAGTTCGAACATTATTTCCCATATAATATGCTCAATGAACTTCGAACTATGTTTGAGAAGCCAGCTGCCGCCGAAATTTATGACTTGACCGACGCGTTACACAGCTGTAGGCAAGGTGAGGGTAAACCCGTGAGTGCTCATGTACTGGAAATGAAAGGTTACATGGACCAGCTAAAAGCACTTGGCAAAACTTATGATGATGACATGGCTGTGAATCTGATTAATAGATCCCTTAACAAGGATTTTAATGGTTTTGTCAGAAACTTCAATATGCACTACGTGGGGAAGACAGTTACTGACCTACACGCATTGCTAATTGACTATGAGAAAGGGTTGCCTCAAAAGGTTCCTACCGCCCAGGTACTTGCTATTCAGGGTGGAAGAATTAATAAGCCTAAACCGCAACGTGCGAACAACAAGAAGGGGAAGGGTAAGGGAAAGGTTGACAAAGGCAAACAAGTGATGGCCTATCAACCTCAACCCAAGAAGAACCCTACTCCTAAGAAGGAAAATCCTAAAAAGGATCAAGCATGCCACCACTGTAAGAGCGTTGGGCATTGGAAGAGAAACTGTGCTCTCTATCTTGATGAATTGCGGGCAAATAAGATGAAGTACGAAGGGTCCATGGGCGCCGGTTCTTCTGGTAATTTATTTGTCATTGAATTATTTACTCTAAATCATAATAATTCCTGGGTATATGATACGGGCTGTGGTATTCACATTTGTAATACACTGCAGGGGTTTAGAGTGGAAAGGAAGCTTGCCTATGGGGAGCAATATCTGCACGTGGGAAATGGCGCACATGCAGCTGTTGAAGCCATAGGAACGTTTAGTTTAGTATTGCCTTCGGGCTTAGTACTGTTATTGAACAATTGTCATTACGCACCTTCTATAATTAGAGGTGTTGTTTCCTTTTCAGTTTTGTTGGATGATGGTTTTACTCATACTATTTCACGTAATGGAATTGATGTTTCTTTAAATGGTGTATTTTATTTTAAAGCAATTACTGTGAATGGTGTGTTTGAAATTGATGTGATTGGAAATGAATCTAACAATAATAATAATTCAATGTTTAGCATTAACAAGAAGATAAAGTTAGACTTGAATTCTTCTTATCTTTGGCATTGTAGACTTGCTCATATAGGCAAGGCTCGCATGCATAAGCTGCAACAAGAAGGGCTTTTGCAAAATATCAATGATGAATCATTTGATAAATGTGAGTCATGCATATCTGGGAAGATGACTAAGAAACCTTTCCATAGCAATATGGAGAGGGCTTCTGATCTACTTGGTCTTATTCATACTGATGTGTGTGGACCACTTAGACATGTGTCAAAGAGAGGTGCTAGCTACTTCTTAACCTTTACTGATGATTTCAGCCGTTATGGTTATGTTTATTTACTTAAGCATAAACATGAGGTGTTTGAAACATTTAAGGTTTTCAAAGCTGAAGTAGAACTGCAATTGGGAAAGAAGAAGAGTAAAGCTCTTCTATCCGATAGAGGAGGTGAGTATCTAAGCCAAGAGTTTAAAGATTACTTAGCTGAGAATGGAATTGTCCAGAATCTCACTTCTCCATATACTCTACAACAAAATGGTGTATCTGAGAGAAGGAATCGTACATTGTTGGACATGATACGATCTATGTTTAATCTTACCACTCTACCTTTATCCTTTTGGGATTATGCTTTGGAATCAGTTGTTCGCATTCTAAATATGGTTCCCACAAAGAAGGTTGATAAGACACCATATGAAATATGGCATGGTAAAGCTCTTAACCTGTCTTATTTAAAGGTCTGGGGTTACGAGGCGTATGTTAAACGTGACTCAGCAGATAAACTCCAACAAAGATCTGTAAAGTGTATCTTCGTAGGATACCCTAAGGAAACTATGGGTTACTACTTTTACTATCCAACTGAAAATAAAGTAATTATTGCTAGGTATGGAGATTTTCTTGAAAGAGATCTCGTATCTCAAGAATTCAGTGGGAGAGTTTATGATCTGGAAGATGATCAAGAAGATGCATTACCTTCTGAAAACACTAACGTACTTCCGGTAGAACCTGATAGTCTGGGTCCTCCACCAGAAGTTGAAGTGATTCCCGTTCGTAGATCCGTAAGGAATACGCGTGCACCTGAACGTCTATGTCTTAACGTAGAGGTTGAGGAAACTATGTTAGGAGATCTTGGAGAGCCTACTAGTTATAAAGCTACCATGGCAAGTCCTGATAAGGAAAAATGGCAGGTTGCAATGAATGGGGAAATGCAATCCATGAGAGAAAATGAAGTCTGGGTAGAGGTTGACTTACCTCCAAACGCCAAGGTGGTTGGAAGTAAGTGGCTCTATAAGATTAAGATTGACATGGATGGCAATGTACACGTCTATAAAGCTCGTCTAGTTACGCAAGGTTTTACTCAAACTTATGGCATTGATTACGAGGAGACCTTTTCTCCTGAAGCGGACATTAGAGCTATTAGAATTCTCATAGCTATAGCTGCATACTATGACTATGAGATATGGCAAATGGATGTCAAAACCGCCTTCTTAAATGGTCGCTTAGATGAAGACATCTATATGAAGCAATCTGAGGGGTTCGTGAATCCACAATTTCCAAACCGTGTATGCAAACTTCAAAGGTCCATTTATGGATTGAAGCAAGCATCAAGGCAATGGAATAAAAGATTTGATGAAGAAATCAAAAGGTATGGATTTATTCAAAATCTTGATGAGCCATGTGTATATCACAAAGTTAGTGGGAGTGATGTAATTTTCCTAATTCTTTATGTCGATGACATATTAATTATGGGAAAAGACATTCCAAGTTTGCAAAATGTTAAGGCATATCTTGGGAAGTGTTTTTCCATGAAATATTTAGGAGAAGCTGCATACATTCTGGGAATCAAGATCTACCGAGATAGGTCAAAGCGGTTAATTGGTTTAAGTCAAAGCACTTACATTGATAAAATATTGAAGAGATTCAATATGCAAAATTCCAAGAAAGGATATTTGCCGATGGAAGTAAAGCATGGCTTATGTAGCGATATGTGTGCTTCAACACCTGCTGAGGTGGCACGCAGGCAGAAAGTTCCTTATGCTTCGGTTGTAGGATCTATTATGTATGTTGTGAGATGCACAAGGCCAGATGTGGCGTTCGCTCAAAACATGACCCCGGGTGAACTTCACTGGATTGCTGTTAAACATATTCTAAAGTATCTTAGGAATACGAAAGATATGTTTTTAGTGTATGGAGGAAATCCAGACACAGAACTTGGTGTTACAGGTTACTGTGATGCGTCCTAGCAGTGTGATAAAGATGATACGAAGTCTCAGACGGGTTATGTCTTTGTCATTAATGGAGGAGCAGTTGACTGGAAGAGCAAGAAGCAGAGTACGATTGCGATGTCTGCAACAGAAGCCGAATACATAGCTGCTTCGGAAGCTGCAATGGAGGCTGTTTGGATTAGGAAATTCATTTCAGGGCTTGGTGTTATGCCTTCAATTGAATCACCTATTGATATGTATTGTGACAATTCTGCTGCAATCATATTTGCCAATGAACCTGGAGTCATGAAGGGCACTAGACATTTTCTACGGAAGTATCACTATGTTCGGGAACAAGTCCGTGAAGGTGAAATAAATCTACTAAAAGTTCACACAGATGATAACTTAGCTGATCCATTCACTAAGGCTTTAGCTAAAGACAAGCTTATTGGACTTGCCAATGGAATTGGACTTCGTTTAGCTAATAGTTTCATGCATAACTGTGATTAGTATTTGGATAAAAGATACTCCCTCCGTCCCATTTTTATTGTCTTATTTGACTTTGACCGGTCTTTATTGTTCAACTTTGACCATTAATATATTTATTTGTATTATATAATACTTGATGAAAATTATACCAATGAAAAATACATTTAAAACCCAATACATTCATATAATTTTCATCAAGTATTATATAACACAAACAAAAATGATTATAGTCAAAGTTAAAGAAGAAAGACTAAAAAAGTAAATAGTGGACAATAATTTTGGGACGGAGGTAGTATTGTAAAACATTTATTATTTTAATGAAATAAAGTTTGGATTATGTTTATTTTCATTTATAATATTGTTGTCCTATATTTGCATTTTAATCCGTGAATAACTAAATTATTCTAAATGTCCGTTGTCGATTAATGATATGGGAGTATCATTAAATTAAGACAAATCTTAGAGATATGGTAGAATATACTTGAAAGTATATTGATGAGAATGCATACCAATTTCGGATGATATTAAATGAATTGAATATATGACTTATCCCAACTACATAATTTACTTTGTGGATATTGTTATAAGTAAATTATGAATAGTTATCCTCAGACTTGAGATACCAGATAAGTTTCATAAATGTAGTGCATTTCTGTGAAGCAACTTAACGCTATACATAACTGGTAGTCATAAGGGTTGTTTTCAGAAATGTTACAAAGTTTGTGGGTTATTCTTGTAGTCAAGATAGAATTTGTTCCTTCAAATTTATTTGGAGTTTAATACTGCTGGGCCCCTCGTAGGGTTGACAAGATGTTTGTGCGGCCGCACCCAAATCTCCCCTAAATATGTTTAGATGATTCGGTAATCTTAGTCAATCACTTACAACGAGAAACAGAATAGTTTTATAAAGAATGGCTTAATTCCATATCTTTATTTAACGTGGTATTAGAAACAAAAGGATAATAATAATGAGAAATCATTAAAAGGTTTTCCAGGAGCCTTACTCGAGTTGTACTAGAGGCATCGAAGTGTTGCTAGACGCTAACCGATGTGATCACTCTATTAAGATATATCCAAGTGGGAGCTGTTAGTTTTATGGATATAAATTAGTAGACGTGAGTTAGGATCGAACTCGAGACTACGGGATTGCACACTTTACGTATGAGAATTTAAAGTTAATAATTAAATATAAATGTTATATTTATTTATTTATTAAACGAAATAAATAACGAACGTTAAGTAATTCATGTAATAGACTAACGGGCGTTAAATGTATTTGGAAAAGGACTAGATTGCAAAGTTTGGAAGTTTCCGGAATCCCTTGGGGATACCCTTAACCGATCGGCCAAAGGAAAAAGGAAACAAAGACCAACTTGTTCACCAAGTTTGCTTGGGTATATATACAAGGCTAGGGGTCTTGTTTTTGCATCTCTTGTATTCATTAGCTAAACCCTAAAATTGTTTTTGTGTGTGTTTTCAAGCTACAAACCGATCGGCCACCCCTTGGTGTCGATTCATCACTTTTCCACAAACCAAGTTATTTTGTTTGATAAAAACTAGCATTACTTTAATTCGGTTTAGTACGTGTGTACAAGAACGTAGTAATAACACACTATTGTTATTATTCTTGGATTGAATTACAAAACGGTAAGGGGTAATTCATATAATCCTAATTAAATCAAATTAGGGTTCTTCCATTGCTAGTTTGTGGATTTGATTCTTGTTCGGCTAGAATCAAGAAAAGGTACGCATATTCTTTTATGTTAATTAATTGTTCATTAATAAATCCTATACGCTTCCACTTGAATACTTTGATGTTTTGTGGTTATTTATTTGAATGTCATGTTATCTAATTCCAACACAATGTTGTGGTAATTGCAAACTAGTTCCTTTTTAGGTCGGGATTGTTTGCTGCTGGCAACAGGGATGTGTTCCCTTGGACGGAAGGTGGACTGCAGCTTATAAATCTAACAAAAATAAAGAATTAGCAAACAAAGAAAAGGGAATACAATTGTGCGCAAAGGTAACTTAGAGCATGAGGTATGGTGACCTCTTCACTTCTCCTCACTTGGGTCCCACATATGTCACATCACTTCAACACACCCACTTAAAAATACCTCTCATTCACAACTAACCCAAACCTCTTCACTTGGACCCCACCCACCCTCATTTTATTTCTTTTCCATATTTTTCAAACACAATAAAATTCATTTCATTTAAATAAAAATACAAAATACAATAGTAAAAATAAAAAAAACATACGAAATTTAAAATACATTGCGAAATAAAAAAAATATACGAAATTTAAACTAATGTTGTTGTTGCTGATGTAGTTGCCAAACATGCTCAATAATATTTCGTTGAAGTCTTGCGTGTGTTGGTTTATCACGGAGTTCTTTGGCATTCTTCCGTTGTAAATCGCATCGCTCAACCCATGTCCGTAATATATTTGCTCGCGGACAAACATAAATATCGTTCATTTCGGATATCGCAAACTTTTGATCTTTCAAAATCATGTTATGCAATATGATGCACGTGTACATGACTCTTCGTAGCTTGTTGATAGTCCAAGCACGCGCCGGTTGGCTTATAATATGCCAACGTCCTTGGAGGACCCCGAAAGCTCTTTCAATGTCTTTGCGAGCACTTTCTTGTTTTTGTTTAAATAAGGCATTTTTCTCCGAATATGCAGTCGAGAATGATTTGACAAAAGCTGACCAAGTTGGGTAAATCCCGTCAGCTAGGTAATACCCGTTTTGAAATGTAACTCCGTTTACTTGAAACGGAACCTTGGGGGCGATGTCATCAAGAAGGTCGTCGAATAACGGTGAATTATTCAAAACAGTTAGATCATTATTCGCACCCGCTACCCCAAAAAATGCATGCCAAATCCATAAATCGTATGACGCAACGGCTTCAAGCATAATAGTTGGATATTTTTTATCACCTCTATGAAATTGCCCCTGCCACTCAACGGGACAGTTTTTCCATTCCCAGTGCATACAATCAATGCTTCCAATCATTCCCGGAAACCCGTGGACCGTGTTATGTGCGTTGTATAAATTTTGAATGTCATTCAAATTAGGCTTTCTTAAAAACTCGGGCATAAACAATTCAATTACACACATAGTAAAAAAATCTAGACAATCGCGTGCCGTGTGTGACCCCATTTGCAAATATTCATCAAATGCATCAGGTGTAGTGCCGTATGCCAATTGGCGTATGGCGGATGTGCATTTCATAATAACACTCATACTCATTACACCTGTAGCATCGGGTCGGACTCTAAAGAAATCAAAATGACGTGGAAGAGGATCAACAGTTTGAATATGATTTTCAATAACTTGTACTATTTCTAAAAATAGTTTATCATACGAAATCGACGTCGAAAATAGTAATCCGGATATTTTGGATTATCACCAAAATAGTCGGACATCAGTCGTTCTTCAGCAACGTCACGCTCATCGTAGATGTAATTACGGCTGTGTGAACTTTCAGCTTCTTGTTCTCGCAATGATTGCTCATAATCTGCAACTTTCATAATCATCCCGTATTTGAATCACTCATGTTTTTATTGCTTAAGATGTAAAGGTTTGAAAGAGAAGTGTGTGAATGATTTTATAAAAATGGGGTATTATTTATAAAGGGGGTAAATTTTTAATTTGAAAAAAAAAAGTTTTTTAAAAAAAAAAAATCCAACCGTTTATGTAAATTTTTTTTTTTTTTTTTTCATTTCGTAGGAGTGAACGGTTATGTAATTTTTTTTTTATTTTTTTTTTATTTTTTTTTGTCGTTTTCATTTCGTGGGAGTGACGAAGAGGAAACTGACGAAGGGGTGTGGTGTGGTGGCGAGGAGTGGCAGAAAACGGCGAGCCTGCCACATCAGACCGGCGAGGCAAACTCTTCACCATACCTCATGCTCTTAACTTACTGTATCTTGAATCTCGTCCTTTCCAATGGACAAAAATGAAGACATCTTTTAGGCGCAGACCTACAATGAATGAAATCATCAATTTTGCGGGTTGCTTGTAGATATATATTGATCTTAAAAAACTCAGCAATTTAAGCATTGTATGATCATGTATAGAGGGTGTAGGGAATTGCTCAAATTTCGATAAGTAGGTTGTTTATTCAAAGTGCTAATTTGAAAAGAAAGTAAAATTACTTATAAATATCCACAAGTAGTTTCTATTTAAGCAGAACAGAGCTTATTAATGTTTAAGGAAAATTAAACAGTCCTAAACAGAGTAATTGTTAGGAATTAGAAATTCCAGGTATTAAAGAGTCGGTCACCTCAAGTATATGTAATCGTTAGAAAGCTCGTAGTCATAGTACTTTTATGTTAAGTAGTATTTAGTTGTAACACCGTGGAGGACGGACGGGTCTTTACCCACTGTATGCCTGATCCACAGCCCGTTGTGTGGCGTTTTATTGTAAGACTATAAATACTCTCTACCTTCCAAGGTAGAGAGTTGGAGCTCATAATAAGATTTTTCTTTCTCTCACTAAGTTCCCTAAACCTCTAACTTTCTCTCTCTAGAACTCACCTTTATACGCCCACTTTGAGTTATGGTTTGATGTGTATGTGAAATCCAATATCCTACAATTGGTATCAAGAGCCATGGTTAGATCATCTCTTACATATCTTTGGATTTCTAGTGGTTTTTAGGTGGTTTTTGAGTTAGAAAAAGTTTAGTGGTTTTTGTATCATTTGGTTGATTTCTAGTGTTAAAGTTTCGATTTTGGTAGTACTTTTGTGTTTTGAATCATCACAAGTGTTTAGGTTTTGATTTAGAAGGTTTGAATCATAGTGGTTGGGTTGTTTTTGGATTGAAAAGTGGTGTTCATGTGTTTTTCATGCTAGCGACTTGAGCCACGGAAAAGTTTTCTTGGTAGCGACTTGCTTTACAATTTGGTAGCGAGTTGTAGTTGAAAGTCTTAGCGAGTTGGGTTAGCGACTTGTCTAGTGAGACAAGCCGACAAAAAGTACAAGTAGTGGATTCTCCACTACACGTAGCGACTTGGTGTAAGTTAGCGACTTGTACTTTATATTGTTAGCGACTTGGTGTTAGCGAGTTGGTACCTAGCGAGTTGCTATTTAGCGACTTGATTATTTAGCGACTTGGTGCTTAGCGAATTGCTGCCAAAATTTTGCTAGCGACTTGGATTGTAGCGAGTTGTTATATAGCGACTTGAGACTAAAGCGAGTTGGCTATTTAGCGACTTGATTAATTTAGCGAGTTGAGTGTGTTGCGTGTTGACTGCTTATGCGAGTTGTGTGTTTAGCGACTTGTTCATTTAGACCTTTTTCTTCTTCGTGTTACATTCTTACGGTTGTTCTTTTGGTTTAGTAAAATCCCGTGAAAGAATCAATTTCCCGGTTTAATCAAAGAATTGCAAAATCCCGTAGAGCTTGAAACATGTCTACAAACGTTCCTACTATCATCTCCACTGTTGCCGAGGATGTTCAAGCAGTTGGTTCAGATACTCGTCCACCCATGCTTGACAGAACTGACTACGATTCTTGGGCTCAACGAATCAGATTGTACTGCCTTGGAAAGGAAAATGGTGTCAACATTCTCAAATCCATTGATGAAGGACCGTATCGAGTTGAGACGACTAGAGATGTACTTGATACTGCTGAAGATGGAACTCTGATTTACGAAATGGACAGACCAAAGATGTATGATGAGCTTGATGATAAGGAGAAAAAGAGATTCGATGCTGATATCAGGGCTTCTAACATTGTTCTTCAAGGTCTTCCTAAAGACATCTACAAGCTGATCAATCACAACACCGAAGCAAAGGCAGTATGGGATAATGTCAAGATGCTTCTCTCAGGTTCAGAATTAACTATGGAAGACAGAGAATCACAACTCTATGACGAATTTGAACACTTCAAGATGAAACCAGATGAGAGTGTCTATGAGTACTATGTGAGATTTCATAAGTTGGTGAATGACATGAGGAACATCAGAATGACTATGCCTAACATTCATTTGAACTCAAAATTTGTGAACAACATGAATCCCGAATGGCACAAGTTTGTCACCTCTGTGAAGCTCACTAAAGGATTGAAGAATACAAACTATGAGCAACTCTATGCCTTCCTCCTTCAGAATGAGAGACATGCGATGTTTGAAAAATTGGTTCTTAATCAGTTCAAAACCAACCCGGGAGAGACAAGCTCGTCTAATGACTCAACTGCCTTCTACTCAAACATCGGAATCACAACCAAAGCCTCACAAGTCATACCCTTGGGAAATGGTAATCACAAACTAATTCCTGATCCTATGTTCAAACAAGCTTATGCTGATGCACACGTGGGTAATTTCATTAATCAACTAGCTCTTCTGATTAGTCAAAACATGAATTCTCTCCCACAAACCAATAACAACCTCAGAACAGCATCTAACCCACACAATCAAGCTACTGTTAAAGATGGGAGGATCGTGGTGCAACCAGTTCAGGAAAGACAGTATGATCAGGGAAGAGGTGGAGCTGGTAGAGGTTATGTTGGTAATCAGAATCGAGGAAGGAATGGTAATCAAGGTCAAGCTAAGCTGATCAAATGTTATAATTGTGGTGGTGAGGGACACATTGCAAGGAACTGAACATCTCCAAAGCGTCCACATAATGCTGATTACTTCAGAGATAAGATGCTTCTTGAGCAAGCTCAGGATAATGGTGCTGCTTTGGATGAAGAGGAATTGTTGTTTCTAGCTGAGGGCAATGCGAAGACCTATGATGCAGATGTGGATGAGCAGCCTATTCAGGAAATAGGTCACAATCATCAGAATGCCTTTCAAGTCGCTGATTGTGATGCATACGACTCTGATGTGGATGATGGACCTACTGCACACACAATCTTTATGGCTAGCATTTCTCCAATGGTTTCTCCCAAGGTCTCCTCTTCACCACAAGCTGGCCCATCCAAAGACAAACTCATCTCAGAGGTACTAAAAATATACGATGATGCTGATGTGCAAAAGATGCATGACAAAGTACTATCAACTGAAACTTTTGTATCAAATATTGAAAATATGGGTAATATCAATGTTGTCCCATATGATCAATATGTGAAACAAAGTGAAAGTGAAGTTGTGCCAAGTGATGCATCTCCTGCAGTCAACAATGACTATATTTTTGATGAATACATTACCTGTGCCCCTGATGAGTCTGTAATCTCTGAACTTAATGCCTATAAAGAACGTGTTGCTATTTATGAACAACGTGCTAAATTTGAGTTGACCACTCGTGAGCAGGAAATGGATGACCAAATGCGTACAACTATTAGAAAAAGTAGGTTTAGAGAAGAAGTATTAAAACAAGAGTTAAACTCCTTGCAAGAAAAGCTTTCTAAAACTGCTAAGCAAAAACAAGAACTTCAAGAAAATGTTAAAATGCTTAAGCAAGAATTTAGTGCTAAGGAATCAAAACTTTTGAATGATTTTTCTAATCTAAAAACTTTGAAAAACAAGCTTGAAAATAAGTTGTACGTACAAGGAAACACCATTCAGACTGCTCACATGATCACTAAGCATAGAGTTCTAAGTGACAAACATAGTGTTGCCTTAGTTGATGAACCAAACCCTGAGGCTTGTAAAAAGGCTAGAGAAGCTGATAAGGTACTGTATGATGGTAATGAGATCCTTAAGCCTAGACAGAAACCTAGTTGCATTGAGTGCACTGAGGAAGATAAGAAATCAGATGAAGTCACTAGGGAGAAAATGAATAAGAAGCTAGAAGATCCTGAGTGTAAAAAGAACAAGATAACGATAAAACCCCATGATTACACTAAGGAAAATTGGATATCCTTAAACATGTTTAAGCCTCAGACTCTATTGACCCCTGAACAAGTGTTCCGGAAAAAGGATATGGACTTGCAAAAAGCTGAAAATCTTGTTGAAAAGAATCCCCTTGTAGGAAATTCCCTAAAGCGACTGTGTATCCTCCAAATACACCAATGCATTTAGTTCCTAGAACTATTGCCTCTAAGAGCAAGACCTTAA
This sequence comes from Chrysanthemum makinoi, assembly GCA_910596185.1. Lineage (NCBI taxonomy): Eukaryota > Viridiplantae > Streptophyta > Magnoliopsida > Asterales > Asteraceae > Chrysanthemum > Chrysanthemum makinoi. The sequence goes on along the minus strand of OU343218.1, from coordinate 90,972,615 downwards.
TCAGTCAATATGTTATTCTTCAACTATTTGTCGATTTTGAGAAAACTTGTAAGAAAAGGATCACACCCACTGGGATAACTGAAGGGGAAAGGGGTTTTGAGCAAACAAAAGAATGCTATCTAACTGAGGTCATGCCTTTCTTTAAACAACTAAAAGATCATTTTGAGAGTCTTAAAAAGGGGATAAAATCAGATATTAAAGAAATGGAAAAGGAATTTGATGCAATGATAGTTGAGGTTAGTAACTATGAGCGAGAATTAAAATATAATGAGATTGAGAGGAAGAACTTGCATACCTTGAATGAGAATCTTATTTCTGAATGTATTACTCAAGATGTGTTTTACACTGCTACGAATTGTTCCATTAATGCTTCTCAATTTCATGAATTATTTGTTGCTCTGAAAGTCTCCCATGATCGTGTCATTGAGCTTGAAAAAACTAATTCTAAATTGCATGAGAAAATTGAACAGGATGATCATGATAAACTGGTGAAACAGTTTTCTAAATTGGAAGTTGAGCATCTTGCTTTGCAATTAAAATATCAACATCTAAAAGAAAATGCTAAAACCTCAAATATCAAGACATCCTTGGATGCTCCTGAATTTGATGCAGCTTTTGAAATTAGCAAACGTGATGAACAGATTCGAGCTCATTGTAACACGATCAGAAGATTGAAAACCCAAGTCTCACAACCGAAAGGTGAAAAGAAGGAAGTGACTGGATCCCAAATGCCTCCTCCTTTAGATTCTCAGTACTCTCAAACTTTTCATCTTCAAAACTCAGTCAATGCATTACAAAAGGAAAATGAGAGTTTTCTAGAAGAAAATGAAAAGTTAAACGACACTTTAAAGAGTTATATGATTCAATGAAAGTCACCCGTGACCAAAACAACGAAAAAATAACGTCTTTACAAAAGGAAATTGAGAATCTGAGAAGTCAGGGAAATGGGAAACTGCCACTTGTTTTCAATAAGAATGTTGTCTCAAAGTCACCCTTCGACTGCAAATACACTGTGACAGTTAAATATATTCCTCCTCATCTTAGGAATAATGAACATGCTTTTCATGACTACTGTGCTTACCTTAAGGATAGTCTAGAATGTCTCCGTGAGATTGTCGAAGAGGATTTCATTAACAAACCTCTTGATAGTGAAGTTAGGTTTGCTTGCCTCCAGGCCAAACGATCTCAAGAGCTGCTAGAATGTGTAATTGCAACATGTCCTAAATCCTTATCCTTAGGTGCAAAAGGCAAAGCTGTGATGCCTTGTTCTATGCCTAAAGCCAAGCATGTGACCCTTGATATGCCTTGTTCCATGTCGAAATTCAAGCAAGCAACCTGTGATGTGCCTCCTAGAATTTCAGATCCCAGCACTTCTAGACCAGGAATGCAGAAAGTAGTGAAGCCATGTAATGTTCCCATCGTTACTTCTACAGATGTTAAGATTGACACTAAAGTTAGCGGGTCAAAACCTAGAAGCTATGCAAAGAAGGATAGGATTACGCAAACTAAAAGTGATCATGATAAGGAAGTGAAAGAACACCATAGGGACAAGAAGTTTGATTTGAACAAAAAGAATCGTGTTAGTTCTAGTATTAGCTCTAAGCTTACTAAAATTAATTCGAGGCCTTATGCTATCTGCAAAACATGTAAAAATGTTTAATTTCTGGTAATCATGATAAATGTGATGTGTTATTTCTGAGGTCTAAGATTCATAACCCAGTTAAGAAAGTTTGGAGAGCGAAACAGATTAAGCAATCATGGAAACCTACAGGGAAGGTTTTTACCAATGTAGGAATTCAGTGAAAGCCAACAAGTCGAATATTCACGAATGGCAAACGTTGCCCCTTAACTAGACCCACTATGCCTAGAGTAGTGCCTGTTAAGGTTTGGAAGCCAACTGGTAGAATAATCCCATTAAGCACAAAATGTCCCTCGACTAAGTCTGATGCTTCTACTAGTTCAGCTCCTAGTGACAATGACATTGCACCTAGGGTTTCTGCTGATTCAAAGATTGTTTGTGCTAACCAAAAGGACCCCATGAGCACGTGGGGATCCAATGTTTCCAATTCTCTGTCTGCGTCTGTTATCCAAAGGGTCGTACAAGTCGTCCCTTGGTATTTGGATTCGGGCGGCTCTAAACATATAACCGGGCTCTAAACAATGACGTCTGTTCACATCAGTTCAGGCCTCGTTCTTCATCATTATGGCGTCTGCAGATAACACTTCAGGCCCCGTTCCTCAAAGAAAAGAAAAGTGTACGCTTCAGTGCGCTTTATCTTCAGAAGAAGAGAAATCTTCATGTTTATGACCATTCTCATCGACATTCTTCATCAACAAGCTTCATGTTTCTCCCATGCTCGTTCAGTCATCAAGTGGATCTACATTCATTAATGTATATTCTTATTCACTTGCTAAATCAAAAATGGCAACTTCGGATGCAATTTTTTAAGGGGAGAAGAGTGAATATACTAAATGATGATGGATGTTTGAATAATGGTTATACGACTTAAAGTTTGATGACTCTCACTCACTAAGGATAAATGGGATTTATGAGAAGAGTGAATATACTAAATGATGATGGATGTTTGAATAATGGTTATACGACTTAAAGTTTTATGAGAAGAGTGAATATAATAAATGATGATGGATGTTTGAATAATGGTTATACGACTTAAAGTTTGATGACTCTCACTCCCGTTTTTGTCCCTTTTTTTTTACGTTTTCGTCTGTTTTTTAACGTTTTCGTCCGTTATTTTACGTTTTTGTCCGTTTTTTGCGTTCTCGTCCGTTTTTTTACGTTTTCTTCCGTATTTTTATGTTTATGTCCGGTTTTACTCGTTTTTTTCCTTTTTTATATGTTTCGTCCGCTATCTATCCGTTTTTAATGTTTTCGTCCATTTTTTACGTGTTTGTACGTTTTTACTCGTTTTCTTTTGTTTTTATATGTTTCGTCCGCTTTTTATCTGTTTTCGTCCGTAAAAAACGTAAAAAAAAAATGGACGAATACATATAAAAAACGGACGAAAACAGATAAAAAGCGGACGAAACATATAAAAACGAACGAAAACGGGTAAAAACGGACAAAACGTTAAAAAAAAGACGAAAACATAAAAAAAAGACAAAAACGTAAAAAATAGACAAAAACGTAAAAAAAACGGACGAGAACGTACAAAATGTACAAAAACGAAAAAACAGACAACAACGTATATAAACGGACGACAACGTAAAAAAACGAATAAAAGCGGACGAAACAAATAAAAACGGACGAAAACCAGTAAAAACGAACAAAAACGTAAAAAAGCTTATGAAAACGTAAAAACAGACGAAAACGTAAAAAAAACCCGGTCGAATACATATAAAAAACGGGTGAAAACGGATAAAAAGCAGACGAAAACGGATAAAAGCGGACGAAACATATAAAAATGGATAAAAGCGAGTAAAACGGACAAAAACGTAAAAAAAACGGACGAACACGTAAAAGACGGACGAAAACGTGAAAAAACGGACGAGAACATAAAAACGTAAAAAAAACAGACTAATACATATAAAAAACGGACAAAAGCGGATAAAAAGCGGACGAAACATATAAAAATGGATGAAAACGTGTAAAAATGGACAAAAACGTAAAATGAGGACTAACGGTGCAAAAATTATTAACGGAGGGATTAACGGGCAAATATTATTTAACACTTAACGGGTAAAACTAATGACGTTAGTGCTCAGAGATGATTAATGCTTAAGGTTTGTGGACTTGGGGATGTTTAATGCTGAACGTTTGAGATAGGGATGATTCTTGCGAAAATACACAAACCACAGGGATGATTTTTGCAGTTTACTCTTCAAATTAACTTAAACCAAACCAAAGTCATAGGAAATGTTGACTCGGTCACGTTTCGCGTTTCGGATCGTTCGTACCCAAACGCAGTACGATCGCGACTCGGATCGCTCGGGATCGCGATCTGGATCGCTATATTCGGCGTTCCCAAACAACATCAATCGGCGTACCCAAGTCTATTGGGTCGACGAACCAAAATGGATCAGCACGGTGTACCAAAGTGAAGCGGTACGACGTACCACGGTGAACCTTTACAGTTAATTATCCACTCATACTAAACTTAAAACAAACTTAAACCATTACTACTTCAAATAAATTAGTTACTGAGTATTTATACTTTCAAGTTATAATTATTTAATTAAATCTATTTATTAATTTATAGCCACTCATTAGTTCCACCTTATGATATCCTTACCACTCTAACCATACACATACACCTAAGTACCTAACAAGCTCTTATCTTAATAAACCTCCATTTGTGTTCAAAAAAACAAACAAAAAAAAAACAAAACGTGATCCATTTCATCTCATGCAAAATATTTCTTCAATATGGATTTTGGTAGAAAAAGAAACCATGATGATATACTTGATCAAGGAAATAGTGAAGGAGTTAATGATGTTGATGGCGAGGAAGAGCAAGAAAACACAAATTAATATGGAAGTGCACCTCAAACTCAAACTAAACTCAAACACAATCTCGTAAAAATGATGGTAAGCCACTACTTGAAGAAGTTGTTTTTGTTTCTACTGGTAATAGCAAGAACACATGAGGTTTAAAAGTGTGGGTTTGTAACCATTTCAAACTGCAATTTACAAGCTCGTATTCAAGAATACATATTCATTTTTTTAGACCCCACCTGGAAAGAAAGCTGAAATTAGAAGGTGTGGTGCTTTAATCAAAGATCGAGAGAAGTACGAGGCATTGAGGAGAAGGGTAAGCAATATGGAACAGGTTGGTGTGTCAAAGGCACTCAAGCATTCTGTTATGGGCAAATGTTTTTAAAATGTATCATACTTGTCATCATTTGCTTTTGTGGGCAGCTAACAAAAACTTTTTCTTTTGTGGATACTTTTCTTTCAAATTCATATTTTTTTTTTGGTATTTTGCGAAACTTTTGGACATTTTTGCCCCTCTTAGCTAATAGAAAAAAAATCCCGAAGGGCAAAAATGTCACAAAGTACCTTAAAAAGATGAATTTGAAAGAAAAGTACCCACAAAATCAAAAAAATTTGTTCGCTACCCACAAAAGCAAATGGTGTGAAGTATGATACCTTTTAAAAACATTTGCCCTTCTGTTATTTCTAAAAAACAGAGTTTATTTTCCAATAAAAACCAATCGAGCAATCGTTTAGTATAATGGAAATAAGCTCAGCTGATTTAAAAGTCATGCGGGGTCTATGTGCAAATAAAATACCATTTAATGTTTTGTGTAACCCTCAATTTCATGAAATGGTTTCTGCAATTAACAAGGCTCCTGCTGGTCACAAGGCGCCTTCAAATCAGAAAGCAATGACCGTACTACTTGATGAATGTGCTAGAGATGTTGAAAAAGATTTAGTACCTATTAAAGATACATGGTATACACAAGGAGTATCGATTGTATCTGATGGTTGGTCAAATGTTAAACATAAGCCATTGATTAATATTCTTGCTGTTAACAGCTGTGGTGCGACTTTTATGTATGCCGAGGATTTTTCTTGGGTGGAAAAAACCGGGGTAGAAATTTCAAAGTTTTTACTCTAAGCTATTGAAAGCATTGGACCAAGTAACGTACTTCAAGTTGTTACGGATAATGCTGCAAATTGCAAGGCTGCTGGAGAAGAAGTGGAAAAGGTAAACAAACACATCTTTTAGTCTCCATCTGTTGTTCACAGTTTAAACTTGATCTTTAAAGATTTAGCTAAATAATTTATTTGGTTATCGGATACATACAAAAGAGGTAAGATGATTGTGAAAAAAAAAATTAAATCATAAACAAGCGTTATCAATTTTTAGAGAAAATTACAAGTTGTAATTGTTAAAAGTAGCTAAAACTTGATTTGCCTCCCATTACATCTTGTTGAAAAGACTAAAGGACTATAGGGAAGCTCTTGTGACTACTATTGTCCTTAATAGTTGGAGTGATTGGGCTAAAACAGGGATGAGAACGCTTGGAAAATTGGACAGATTGTTTGCGAAACTATTAGAAGCGACGAATTTTGGGAGGACGTTGATCGTATCCTTGCAATAACTAAACCGATATTTTTGTTGATTAAGTTTTGTGATGGAGAGGGTGCGAAAGTGGGATAAGTGTATGAAAGGATGGATAATATGGTTGGAGAAATTAAAGACGTGATGCAAAATGTGTACACTTCATACTTCCTGGAAGTTGAAAAGATTGTCTTAGCTAGGTGGGAGAAAATGACCATCCCTTTACATTGCCTCGGGTTCGCATTAACACCGAGGTTTTATGACAAAAGCTATCTTAGTACAAAAGCGCTGGTGGAATTCCTAGAAAGCCTCCAAATGAATATAAGGAAGTGACTACTGGTGTTATAGCTACCTTTAAAAGAATTTCAGAAAATGAAGAAGAAGCACAAATGTTGCGAGCATAATACGCAAGATTTCACATGAAAAAGGGTCTTTATTCTCGTCCCGAGGCTCAAGTTGATCCCGTAACAACGAACCCAATTGATTGGTGGTCAACTTATGGTCCAGAAACTCCGGAACTAGCCGAGATAGCTAAGAAAGTTCTTTCACAACTGGTAAGTAGTTCTTCAGCGGAAAGAAATTGGGCCACGTATTCTTTCATTTATAGTGTAAAAAGAAACTCCTTGAATACTAAAAGGGCTGATAAATTGGTGTTTGTTCATTCAAATATTCATCTAATATCAAGGTATTTAGAATCTTACAAAGAGGGACTGAGTAAAAAGTGGGACATGAATCCCAAAAGTACATACTTGGAAGGATCGGCTTCAAGAATGGAAGACATGCAATGGGAGAATCTAGATGAAAACTAAAATTGCTTGTCATTTCTCTTTATCCATTTTAGTATCTAATATAGTATAGCATGTTGTTTATGATGATCTGTGGTATTCTTATCTTTTGGGTATGTGTTTCAGAATTTAAACATTCACAAATCTGTAATAAACAATCTTTTGAGTATTAATATATCATATGATTATTTGGCTTATATATATACTAATTATTGAGATTTGAGAGAATGAAACAGTGTGTGTAAAAGTGTGAAAGTTTCAATACATTGAAATTGTTGATCCCAGTTATGTACTTGATCGTATTCCCTTAGCTTGTAAAGGTTTAGCTATGCTAGATAAACTAGCACAACTAGAATAGAAACTGTCTTAAATTTATTAAATACTATGTGGAATCTAGTATTAAATATTAAGAAGAACACAATCAATTAATAATAAACGCTTCAATATTATTGACTATAATACGAATACTCTCACAATTATTAGGGTTTACAACCTTGAAGCTATAACTCGATTCTATGAAAAACTCTTAAAACTTGTACTAATCTTTATGCCCTAGGACCTCCTTTTAATTGAAAAAGTTCTCACTTGAAATTTTGTTTTATTATATAAAAGATTTTTAATGGTCACTGAGCCACAATAACAAAATTATATCAACAAAAACTTTTATTTAATAATAGAATAGATAGCCACCCGGTGTGTATATTGAAGCAACACATGATGTGACATTATCATATATACTATAGAGCAAGACATGCTCTCTTCACATGCCATGTGTCAAAACATTAATTGCTAACTTTCGCAAGTTGGCAAAAATAGCCCCTGAGGTTTAAGTGTCATCGCGTAGTAAGTCCTTTAGCATTAATTGCTATCTATAGCAATTTGGCAAAAATAGTCTCTAAGGTTTAAGTGTCGTTGCAAAGTAAGTCCTGTAGAATTAATAACTATCTATAGCAATTTGGCAAAAGTAGTCCCTAAGGTTTAAGTGTCGTTACAAAGTAAGTCCTTTGTAGCCACGAAAATAGACAAACAAATTTTCCGGTCATTCATCAGTTCCAAATTCACGTCTACAAAAGCAATCCCGCTGCATCGCGCGGGTTTCTACACTCGTTTACATTATTGGCCGCAAAGGATAGCAACTTAAATCATTTACAAAAGTAATCTTCCTCTAGCAAAAGAAGATTGTGTATGAATATAAAACTTGAATCTTCAACTTTATTTATTAAAATTTACAAGATTGTAACAAACTGATTCAAGATCCAAGCCAAACTAGTAAGGATTATCTACTCGCCTCAGCTTCTGAATACATACGAATGAGCACAACGGTAATGAAATGCAAACTCGCACTCCAAGCACTTAAAGATCATCTCATACTGCAATCTTCTACGACATTTAATGCAGTTACCATGACTTTCAATTCCTTGAATAAAGGCCGCCAAACGATGTGAGTGACCTTTGATCTCCAGTGTTCTCCCAAATTTGACATTGAGAAACTTAAAGACAGACACCTTGTAATTGGAATATGTAGCTTGCTCACATTGAAGTATTAATGGCGCACAAGCGGCATGCATAGACTGGTCACATGTGTTGGAATTATATAACATGACTAATCATAAATATAAACAATAAACATCAAAGTAAGTGCGGAAGCGTATAGGAACATATAATGAATAATTAATTAACTAAAGAATAAAGTATGCGTACCTTTCTTGATTCTAGCCGAACAAGAATCAAATCCACAAACTAGCAATTAGGATGAACCCTAATTAGGGTTTGAGTGCTAGTCGACTTAATAAGTCGAATAGTGTAAATCACCAAAATCCAAAGTAGGATTTCTCTACGATCATGTACGCGCGTATTGTTAGCGATTTAATTAGAATGCTAGTTCAAGTCACAATTAAATATATATAGTCAAACCTTTTTACTTGCATCTGTCAAATACATATATGCAAGTAATGAATACATGAATATATGTATGTGCTTTACATTTATCATGCATATTAAATATTCATGAAACCAATACTCTCACACATGTATTATAAAATTCATGTGTTTGACTATTTAAGAATATCATTATGAATCTATTGTACCACATGCATTATATACTGACAATCATACATACATGCGTATGACAATGGATTAATAAATAATTCGGAGTTGCTTTTCTTGTCTGTGTCGTCGATCGTCTATCGAATGAGACAAAAGGTATGCTTATATAGCATTAAATCTTGTCCAACAAGTCATTGCAAGCACCTCCTTAAGTTACAAAACTCGACACTCAACCCCTCCTTTTTCTTAGTTCGACCATATTAATATTTTGTGATATAATTAAATCTCATACGCAACGCGTGCAATCCCATAGGTCTCGAGTTCGATCCTAACACACATCTATTAATATTTTGTCCATTAAACCAACAGCTCCCACTTGGACATATCTTAATAGTGTGATCACATCGGTTAGCGTCTAGCAACACTTCGATGCCTCTAGTACACCTCGAGTAAGGTTTCCTGGAAAAAACCTTTTAATGATTTCTCATTATTATTATCCTTTTGTTACTAATACCATGTTAAATAAAGATATGGAATTAAGTCATTCTTTATTCAACCATTCTGTTTCTCGTTGTTAGTGATTGAGCAAGATTACCAAATCTTCTGAACATATTCAGGGGAGAACTTTGGGCATGGCCATGCAAACATCTTGTCAACCCTACGAGGGGCCCAGCAGTATTAAACTCCAAAATAAATTTGAAGGAACAAATTCTATCTTGACTACAAGAATAACCCACAAACTTTGCAACACTTCAGGAAACAACCCTTATGACTACCAGTTACGTATAGCGTTAAGTTGCCCCACAGAAGTACACTACATTCATGACACTTATCTGGTATCTCAAGTCTGAGGATAACTATTCATAATTTACTTAACAACAATATCCATAAAGTAATTATGTAGTTGGGATAAGTCCTATATTCAATTCATTGAATATCATCTGAAATTGGTATGCATTCTCATCAATATACTTTCAAGTATATTCTACCACATCTCTCAGATTTGTCTTAGTTTAATGATACTCCCATATCATTAATCGACAATGGACGATTTAGAATAAATAAATTTATTCATGGATTAAACATGCAAATATAGGATACAATATATTATAAAATCAAACATACCAAGTATTTGATTTATTATAACAATTGCTTAACATCCCTTATCCAAATACCAAATAGATCAATGCATGAAAATTCCAGTTTGATGAATTATGCCTCAAGTAATGACAATCATACTTGTTGACAAGGCATAAATCAACCAACTTGATCTATCATAATTTTGAGAATACTTATTTCAAGAATTCAATTAATGAAGTCCTTGTATGTGTGCATTCAACAATCCACATAATAATTCATAAAGTGTGTTACATCCTCTATCACCAATTTATGACAATTTAAACTTTCAAACATTTTAAAGTTTAAAGTATTCTTATTCTTTTAATGTATAATGCAACTGCGCTCTTAGATAAGCACAACTAGATCACATGGCCATTAACAAGGATGAAATCATACCATGACTAGTATTGAGTGTCATCTCAATTAAACCAGCATCATTGTATACAAACTACAATGTGCTCATTAAAACTCCGTAAACTTTAATATCTTATTATGTAACGTTTGATGCTTTCCTAACTTTCAAGTTTAAAGCTGATGACAATTTGCACAACAATTGACGTATTGTTCATCCATAGAATCTAGGAGCAATTCCAGGTTTTAAGGATGTAATTCTATTAGAATATTCATTACACAAGTTATCTAATAACTTTTAGTTAGATATCAATGTTGTCAAATCACTTCTTATTCAAGAATGATACAACAATTTTAATACACTACATGATGTACATGATGAATCTACAGGTCAAACTTAGACTTCATTCACGTTCTATCTTGTCAAAAAATATTTATCCATTTCCCAAATGATATATCATGTTTTATTAGAATCATTTATTTTTACTGCACATGTTAATTAATAATAAACATATATTCCAAGGTTGTATGTTTTAATTCTTAAATTTTACAAGTGAAGTTTCATTCCAATCTAAGACTTAACATTTAGCTTTCAAGGAATGTTACTTCCTATATGTTATACAACATATAAGATTTAAGAAACTTAACATAATACTCCCACTAGCTTTCAAGAATACTTAAAATTTATCTTATTTTAATTATAAATCGAAAATTGATTTAATAATTTAACATAAGAATAATTTCATAGATGCATGCATTTATCCATTCATGAATTATTGCACTTCGTACACTTCCAAAGATTATATGAATTCAAAAAACCTTTCAATTACTTACCGTCCTCGCTCAAGTAATTTCTCAAGAAAGAGTTTTGATATTCCATTGTCATATTTCATATTAATAAAAACAAGTATGACAATTATCATCTTTATATATTTAATGTGTCTAGAAAAGAATATTCAATCACAATTAATTGCTTAAGTATGATTAATAATCTTGTCATAAGACATGCATTAAATATGTGTAGAATATTGTCCATATGATTTCTACATAGAAATTCAAACCACTAGGTTTTTTCATCTTTTTGAAGAAACTCATTTCCATTCTCTAGTCTAACTATCAAGATAAACCAAATTTCCAAAAATTGATTATCTTTATGGACAGCATCTTTAACATTCATAGTATGAGTTATTTACCCAATTCAATATTCGGTAATCCATCATAATGATTATTAGGTTTACTATAATCCTGTAACTCATATTTCTCAGCATATAAGTCAAATATCTGAGATATCCTTGCAGATCTATGAATGAAAATTCCATCATCATGAGGTCTATCATTTACATGTCTAACCTCATCATGATATTTACTAGTGTGTATTAGAAGATTATGTATCTTGTAATTTTATCTTTCAAGATAGAAAAACTCCCACTTGCCTTTTGTAATATATAGACTGTCTATATATACTTAGCAATTAGAGCAAAACTACATTGTTCTCTATTTGGGACATTACAAATGCACATTGACAATTCTTGACTTTAGTTTGTTAATAACCTATTCATAAGTAGTTTAACAAATTCAGAATCTTCAATTTTTAAAACTTAATGTGATTCATCACATTCCATAATGAAATGGTGTTTTATTAATCTTCTAGGTTGGAGTCATATTGAGTATATTCAATCCATACTCAATATTCTAACCTTGTTACTTTTTAAGAAAGAAGTTATGGTTATCATGAATCAAACAAATCAAATAGAGTTTGATTCTCCTAACTGAACATACCATCAACTTGTGATATTCATTAGAATTAATATTGTAAGACAATCTAACAATATATAAGATAAACATATTCCTTTTGGCTTACCTATTTACCAACTAAGTCAACTTAATGATATAATAGACTTTTCAAGCCAATTGCATGCTTTATAACACAAGTACCTTTTAACCAAGTCACTTCATATCCATGTCTCAACAAGAAACATAAACTGTTATAATCCCATTATACGTTATAAATCATTGATCACCTCAATGACTTCTTATATATGTCTTAATTAAAAAAACATAACAAGTTAACGTCTTACTTTATTATAAGTCTTAAAAGACTTTATGTTTATGTCTTTACAATGAATCATAAACATTTTTAACTAAAGTAATTATGAACACAACTCTTGGTTTCAATAGTAATTTCAAGTTAATTTATTTTACTTCACAATAATGCAGGACTACATTATTTTTCATTTATTTATGTCATTCAAAAATTCATAAATATACAAATTAAAAGTAGTATTAGATTACTTCATTTATGTCATTCTAATAATACATAAATAACTAATTTGAAGTAGTCTTATATCTATCATCTTGACACATATTCTAAATACTTGTATAATTTAGAAACTGCAAATATGTCCATGCAAGGTCTGACTTCACATAGAGATTTACTTTGTTGTTGCAATCTCGCCAAGTTCTCACATGACGTAAATTGTAACACCAAGTATTTCTTGAATTAGATATGTACAAGTTATATTAGAATATTAGTCTCTTACCTTGCAGTCAAGAGAATCCGTTAAATCATATACTTATATGTTGTACCTTGCACACAATATAGATTTCTCCCACTTGTGCATGGAACAACATCATGTAGCAGATAAACAACACGACATATGTTTGTTTATGTGACTAATATGATTGTGTCATTGATATTAGTATAACTAGTAGATGTAGAACCACTTCATTGTCTAATAAGGAAACGTTCATGACTATCCTTGAAAACATAAGTGTCTACAAGTGGAAAGTAATTATCTTAAGACATTCTAGAGATAATCTGGGTTACTACCAAGATGACAAAGCTTGTAACTCCCACTGAATAAGAGATCATTACATTAATTCCTTATTCAGTAATAAGGACACAATACTCCCACTGGATTTGACAACATTGTAAGTGTTGCATTAACCAGTGAAAGAAAATAGTGTACTATTTACTTCCTACACCTTTGAGAAAGTCCATACATAACAATTACAAATGTACTTAAAAGAATGTATTCTACTATGTAGATGATGAATTTATCCATCAATGCTATTAACTTGAAAAATTGGGCATGCAATTTCTTTCTTAATAGTTCTACTATTCCAACAATTGTAAGTAGTACTTTTAAATGGTCAAAGCACAACAACTAGATAAAATATGCTAGTTTGTCTTTTACCAATTATACAGTAATTAGTCTAGCTTCTAATTTAATAACTCAGAAATATGCAATTTTCTTAACTATTAAAATTTGCTTACGAGTTACGTATTTAGAATTTAGACAATTCTAATTGTCCTATCATACCTTTCTTCATTCATGAAAAGGAATAGGATTGAATCTCACTCTTTCTTATGAAAAGAGGACTAGGTTTATTCTTTTAGTAAGGTTGACTCTACTAAAAACCCTTACAGGTGTAGATCAATTTACCAATACAGGAATAACCTACGTTTACGGTTTAATGTTGCATTAATACATTTAAAGAATTAGCAAAATTCAATTTTAGTATTTTCGATAATTAAACTTTTCAAGAAAATAAAATACCCAAGGTAATATTCATATAACCATAGAATTTTCTCGAAAACTAGGATCCAAATTATCATAGGTTCATTACATCAGTTGATCTGCTAGCAACAAACGCATATAATAAGGTAATCTGTCGAACATTAATTGGCAAACAATTTCCAACTCCTAGATCATTATGGGATTTATATTTTCCAACGCTATTGCAAATATAAACATGTTTTATCCCATCTTATGCCATTGAGTCCAAGATCTCACTTCCTACTCAACTTAAGTGTCTAACTTAAAGAACTGCAAATATGTCCATGTAAGGTCTCACTTAACATAGAGATTTACCTCTCCATCACAATCTAGCCAAGTACTCTCATGACTTAAATTGCAACTTCAAGTGTTCCTTTTAATTAGATGGCATATTCTTAATTTAAAAGGGTACTAGTTTTGATTTTATGTGGTCAAATCAAATATGTACAAAGATGTCATGCATTCATCTTGTAGCATAATTTTAATAAAAAACTTTTTATTACCAATTCATAAAGATCAAATTATCAAAGTTTTGATTGAGGTATTGGGTTCACCAATCAAGGAATTTAGTGTTAATTATCATCCATTATACCGTACTTTTGCATAAGTGTAAACACTTAGTGTTTCGGATAATTACCACCGAAGTGGCGCATGGAATTAAAACTAATTCGTCCTTAAGATGAGCTTGTACTTTTATGGCTTACTAAGTAGCTCCATTCGAACTTACAGAGGGCAGAGGACCAGGTAAGCGCAAAAGCATAACCTTAGACATCCTTTCAGTGTGACTATGCGCACTTCTTAAATAACCCATTTATAGTTCATTCGAATGGGTGAGCCGTTCAGTCATTGTACCAAAGTCACCAATCAATTAAACTATTGAAAACTTAACTCTTCCAAAACAAATCAAATTTCGCCATTGTTTAGTCCGTATTATTTTTCTATTCAAAATTACCCTTTGCTTAAAACTGTCTAACATAATAAACAAACAAGTAACAAAATAAAAAATAAACTACTAAAAAACAATGCGCACATAATAAACAATTTATACGTGTAAACAAGTAGCCACATGCAACTTATTCGATAAAACCCTATTAATAATCAATGTCTAGGTTAAATTAATGTATATATTAATTTAGGGCTTTCACTCTCTCAATTGAAAGTGAGCCACATACATCGACGAATCGATTGCGTAAACCCATAATTAATGATATACCAAATTGCACATAATTGATTCATTAATGTATATAATTGGAGTCATCCCCAATTCAAGATTTATCATAAATATACATGTGTATAAAACTTAACAATTAATCCAATCTTAACAATTAAATAATAATACAAGCAACTATCCATGACAAACATGCATGTATCATCATGGATATAACATAACAATTATTCAATTAAGTCACAAGATCGCATACAATTCCATGTCACATAACACTTTATTTATGAATTTATCACGTAACAAATATATTAAATCTAGGTTTCGATATTGATAACATAACAATTAATATAAACCCTAAAAAAAATTTAGGAAATCGACTAAAAAATTTTAGGGTTTCCACCCAAAAAAAAAATTTCGATCCATAATAGATTTTTAAAACCAAATTAGGGCAAAATCTTTAACCCTAAAATTAGGGTTTATATAATCATAACCAAAACCCTAGAATAAATCATATCAAACACAATACAATATCCGTTTTTTTACGTGTTTAGTAATTAATTATTCATTAAAACCAATGACTCGTGATGCCACTGTTGGAATTATATAACATGACTAATCATAAATATAAACAATAAACATCAAAGTAAGTGCGGAAGCGTATAGGAACATATAATGAATAATTAATTAACTAAAGAATAAAGTATGCGTACCTTTCTTGATTCTAGCCGAACAAGAATCAAATCCACAAACTAGCAATTAGGATGAACCCTAATTAGGGTTTGAGTGCTAGTCGACTTAATAAGTCGAATAGTGTAAATCACCAAAATCCAAAGTAGGATTTCTCTACGATCATGTACGCGCGTATTGTTAGCGATTTAATTAGAATGCTAGTTCAAGTCACAATTAAATATATATAGTCAAACCTTTTTACTTGCATCTGTCAAATACATATATGCAAGTAATGAATACATGAATATATGTATGTGCTTTACATTTATCATGCATATTAAATATTCATGAAACCAATACTCTCACACATGTATTATAAAATTCATGTGTTTGACTATTTAAGAATATCATTATGAATCTATTGTACCACATGCATTATATACTGACAATCATACATACATGCGTATGACAATGGATTAATAAATAATTCGGAGTTGCTTTTCTTGTCTGTGTCGTCGATCGTCTATCTCATCGAATGAGACAAAAGGTATGCTTATATAGCATTAAATCTTGTCCAACAAGTCATTGCAAGCACCTCCTTAAGTTACAAAACTCGACACTCAACCCCTCCTTTTTCTTAGTTCGACCATATTAATATTTTGTGATATAATTAAATCTCATACGCAACGCGTGCAATCCCATAGGTCTCGAGTTCGATCCTAACACACATCTATTAATATTTTGTCCATTAAACCAACAACATGTAGTGCAATGATAGAACCACCGCCAAGGGTTTAATTCGTCCTCACAAATGTCACAGAAGTATTCACTAATATGATTCTCAGCTGGTTCGTATCTTAGGCTCAGTGGATGATGCTTATCATACTTATGTCTAATCACTTTGGGCAATAACAATGCACATCGTACATGAATGTAGATATCACAAGAGGGACAACCAAATCCTGGCAACCATGACATTGAGAACTTACATGCTCTGCAATACCTACCTCTTAACTTAGCTGAAGGATTCATTTTTGAGAGAAGATGACCTGGATGAGCTTCATGCGTGATTTCTTCAGGTATGAATGCACAATGAATACATACATAATATCCACACATAGTGCATCCATACGCGAAACCATTGGAAAGTAACTTGCAAATTGGACAGAAGAACACACCCAGTAACTTACGAGGGACTTTTGGCAGGAAAACAAGCTTATGATTAGGATGGCCCACATAGTCTTGTACTTCAGGGGGTAGCTTGGCGCACCATTCATGAAGAATAAAATCACAATGTTGATTAGATTGGGAACACTTGTAAAATGGTAGTGTTGTGATTGGTTTCACGCACCCGTTACATAATAATTGGATTTTCTTCATCGGATCGTGAAGAGAGACCACTTCATTAGCCAGTGACGTTTGGGTGTCAAAAAGATTTAGTGGGTGTTGATGACTAGGATGGTTAAGAATTTCACCGTCGTGCTTGACAATAACATCCTTTTGATTGAAAAAAATGTGCTTCAAAAGGTTGTCACCCTCATCAAAAAACGGACAGTGGAGCAGATTAGGATGTTCATCATCTTTGTAGTTTTTCAAAGTTTTGCCAAGGCCTAAGGAATGACATATTTATAAGTAAAATAATTAAATTTATTTGCTCACAAACTAGTTAACAGAAAAAGAAGAAGATCGAGATAGCTCACTTTTTTTCTGGAGGATGGACACAAACGCATCTCTCTTTGAAGTTGCGCAGTAAACATGAACATAATATCGACATATATCGCATTTGTAAATCCACAAATTTTCATTGAAGGCGTCACCACACACTCTGCATAAAGGATCGAATCTAGACCTTTGCTCAGAAAAGGAAAACGAATAAGCAAGGGTAAGTGGATGGGAATGAGTGAAAGACTCATTAGTACGATGTTGGATTAGTAACTTGGTTGGGAGCAAAGCACAGTCCACGTGGATCCTATACCTAGGACAAATGATACACTGAAAGAAGTGCCCATCATGTTTTTCACCACAAGCATCACATGCGGATACTATGCGGCCAAACATACGTTCTAGTTGGTGATCAGGGTGACTAGGGTGGTTTATCTTTTGTTGAGAGATAGTAGCACATATTATGTCCATGCTAATATTGCAGGTTTCACAATAGTAATTAAAGAAACTTTCCTACTTAGATTTACATACATGACACATCCATTCATGCTCATAACTAAATTTAGCGCGTTGATTTCTCTTCGATAAGGTAAGATTGTGGTATGGATGTAACGGGTGATTGTTTTGTATTTCGGGTAGTTCAGCACAAAATTTGTGCAATGAGTAGTCACAGGACTTGCAGTCGTAGTAACACAAATGAAATGAATAGATTTGTTCCTTACACATGTTGCATTGGCCACCATGTTTTTCTTCTTCGTAAAAATCATCAACATCTCCATCTTCCTCCTCTTCCTCTTCAATGTTTTCACTTTTGCGGTCCGGGTTTAGATACACAAGGCTGAGGGGATGGCGGTGAGTAAAGTGCTTTAGCTCCTCCATTGCAACTACATTGATGTAACAAATGTGTTTAGTTTAAGTTACAGAGATATAAAATAGTATCCAGGAGTATATTTACACATTGCAATGTGCATATATTTGTGATTTGCATGCTCAAATCAGATAATCTATCATAGTTATATTCATATTAGTACAACTTATAGATGCATATCATCCAACCAAAAAACATATATAAGATGCATAAAAAATTACTGAAAATAGAGACATACCAGTTGGATACTCCTTTAAAATTTTAAACGGACTGATGTCTGGCTGTAACGAAGATAAGAGCGGAGTGCACCTTTATAGAGGAATGAAACATAATATGTTTGGTTACACGAAAGGAATATAGCTGATTCAAAACATCATTCCTTTAAAAGTCACACTTTGCTTCTCAACATAGAGGTGTGCTTTATTCCATTCCTTGATTGAATTGAAAGCAATTTAACTGACTTAAATGGGTAAAATATATATTTTTTTTATTCAAAATGTAACTAAAAAGTATGAAAGTATAATAGCGCTTTATCTATTTTAAAGTGATGTTCGAATAAAATGTTGTCTATGAATTTGGAATGGATGTACGACTACATCCCATGATTGATTTGTTACATTTACAGAATTACAGTTACACTATATATATATGTTGTGACATAGGTCATCTGTTTACATAAAAAATTGCTACACTTTCTATTTTGAACCTGTTGAAGAAAAAACTACGTAGTTTAAAATGAAATTCTGTGTTATGCCCCTCGATGTTCATAGAAAAACTATTTAATGTGAGAGTAGACAGTATCTACGGTTCAATCCCATGATCACCCAAAGCTCAAACTATATTATAGGGTGTCACAATTTAATGAAAGTTGACAAATATATATACATTGTGTTTAGTTTGCATCAGGGACCGATCCATGTATAAACTATGAGGGGCCGTGCCCCCCATGGCTCGTCGAAAAACTTGAGAATTTAGTGTGATTTTTTTTTAATTTTGAACTTTTTTTCGAAAGGGCCCCCCACTCAAAACTCAAATTGGCCCCTACCCACATACTAAAACTCAACATTCAACACTTTAAAACCTTATAAATCTTTCATCTCTAAGTAACAATACTTGATTTATCATTTCGATTGTAGCTTTTTCTTCTGCATTTTGTTGCTATTGTCAAAAAAAAAATGCCCCCCACAAGCTATTTTTCTGGTTTCGTAACTGGTTTGCATAATGTTGGTATTACGCTGCATACCCATATGTGCGTGTTTTTGAAAGGAAAAATGAGAGTAAAAACTAACCGGTCACAATAAATTTTGCCAAAGTTATTTTTCAAGGGTTTCGGAAATCATCAATTTCAAACAACACAACATGGCTTTCACTTCATTATCATTCATGCATTCTTAAAAATCATAACATGAAATTGATTTATCATCTTAGTTTAAAAGAGAATTTTAGGTTTTTATAAGATCATAAGTTGCTCAAAAAAGGTTATTGGAGAATAAGGATAACTCGTTACATATTTTGAGCTCGTACTAAACTCGGCTTATCAAACTTCTCAGCAAGCTTACTAATTAATTCAGTCCATGTCTGAGCTAGCTTCTTTTTGATACTTGATTTTAGTACAGTACTAGCACAGTAGCACACCATTAGACTTCCTAGCTTTGCATATATTCTTACTGGTTTCTACTTTTAAATGTCTATGAAGTTTGTTTTTGTGAATTTTATCTAATAATTCGCAAACTTGTGATCTGATTTTGTTTTGTTATAGCATATGTTAATGAGAAACAGTGGCATCTGATATAAATCATTGGGTTTGGACCATACTTGCTATTTGGTGAACTTGCGTGTTTACACCTTAAGGATGTATGTTATTCTATCTCATTCCACTTCATGAGCCTGTTGTTCTTGTTCAAGGCCAGCTTCGTTCCATGCACTAGCCGGAATATAATGTTCCCTTTTATATTTTAGTTTTCTTTTTTTAAATCTCACGGCTCATTCTTTTCATGATGCATCAACTTTTCTTTACTTTCCTAATTAGATCTATTTGAGCGACTGAAGGGTACGGTAATCCATTAACATGCATCGTCTCTTGTGAATACATGTGACTCACTCTAACGTAGTGAATCTGCTAGAGGTATTCACCAATGGCAGCGGACCGGTTTTACTATTAAAGGTAAATGCACCTAATTTTGATGTTATTTTTCCTATTAATTCTGCTGATCCGATTCCACTACTATTTAAACTCGAAGTCTAAATAAAACATAGTGGCTGTCTGTCTGTATGTATGTATGGCATACTCCATCTTCGAGCATCTGCAATGGAGGACTTTTACAAAAGCTTTTTACTATTTTAAAAAGCTTTTGAAAGACTTTTTACCATTGCAAGATAAAGCTTTTCAAAAAGCTTTACTCAAAAGCTTGGCATTCTCCAACCGGTTGGAGCATTAATTGACAAGAGTTTTGTGTGTTCTAAAGTTTCATTTTACAACACTATTGAAGATGCAAAAGCTATTAAAAAAGCTTTTTGCATTGGAGAGATAGGTTTTTGCAAAAGCTTTTTAGACTCATCATTTAATTGCACTAAATGCATAAAGTCTTTTATGACTTGATGCATTGCTCATGCTAATACCTGACTCTTTTAAGATAAGTTCATTAACGACTAATATAAAGAGTAAAGACTCATCAAACTAATCAATCGGTAAATTCTCATCATCTTATCTTTCGCAAACAATGAACCTGGGTCTTAACTCTTAAATTGTACCTCTGCTTTGTGTTTTTCCTGTATGATGCTTTAACAAAAGTTTGTAAAAAGAATAATACAATATTTCTTAAGCCACATTATATACTACTGGACATGTGATAGTTGTTAATGATTGAAGTTCATGTGTTGGTAGGCATCCTTTATATCCTTTGTAAATATGCATAGACACAAAATTTATAATCTCTCAAAACTTATCTTGTGGCTTTAGAAATGCATATTTTTAACCTTCCGACATATAGCTTTGTTGTTAATTCCCGGGTGGACATGATCTAGACACTTATAAGAAGTTTGTATAGAACTATGGTACAGATATAAAGAAAAGAGGTTGAGCACTAAAAAGTTGTTATGGACTATTCAATTGTGTGTGTCCTGCCCATATTGATTGTGAATATATGTCTCACATGTCTTGACCGCGGTCTTGACTTTGTCATCCTAAACTCTATATCTTCACAGAAAATAAACTTCAAATATCACAATGCTAAAACAAACATGTTGACAGTACGTTTACAGCCAGCCAAGCGTAAACATGTCTTGATTTCCTAACAACAACCGATAAATGACAGCGTAGTGGTTTTGCTGCAAGTGTACAAAACGTTTATGATAAGGACTCCTAATAAAACTTCAAACCAAACCAGCTTCTTCCAAAGCCACCTTAAAATCTGCATTGCTTGCCCAGGAGGGCACCTGCAAATGCACAAGAGAGATTATTACTATTTTTGTTTTATTGAGAAATAGCTTTGTAGCAATATGAGAACTATTTACCTCAGAAACCTTGCTATTCAAACGACTCTCAAACTTTTTCATAATCATGTTGTCCCTTTCACCACACACAAAGTTGAATACAGCTCCTGTTGCAGTATAAAGTATTGCCAACAATATTTAGTCACAAAAATATGCAGCATTACCCAAGTCATCCGTTAACATTTACCTTCTGCCAACCACAATACATGACATCTATAGCTCAACAAGTTATAGACATTTGAGCAATAAACAAAGCATTTCAATGAGCAACAGTCGAGGACATCCATATAAAGGAAGGTACAAGTCCATTCTACAAGGACTGATTCTATATCAAAATAGGGTATCGAAATGCAACTTTAACATTGCAATCTTCATGATGAACACTTCAACTTTTTAGTCTTACAGATATATTATTAAATAAGGTAGTAACAAAAAAGCAATAAAATCTATGCACATATTCGGACAGGAGAGTGGAAGGTACCCGAGCCAAAGATAAAAAAGCAGCCCAGCTCAACAATAAACAAATGCGTTGTGTGTAAGTCAGCAAATATCATAGTTTCAAAAGTATCAGAATCACCACTAAAAATCATGTCCAAACTAAGTACAGCTTAGAGGTATATCCAGATAAGAAAGTGCATAAAATATGTGTAGATCCTAAAAATGATACAAATAAATTTACACATGTATGATGTTGACCCAATTCACCAGATTCGGTTCGTTTTGTGTAAATTTTGTTACCTAGTGGGTTGAACCGGTGATGACTCAAGCTATGTATGGAGCACTCTCAAATATTTTATTTAATTTGTTAAACACGAAAAGGGTTGGAACTTGGAACAGGTTTCTTAATATCAAAGTCCAAATACAGAGGAGTTATGATGACAGCTGAATCAAACCACCCGCTACTAGATCAGTAGAAGGAGACACAGCGATTTTAGGTAGTTTTTCTATCTTTCTAAAAACGAATGATTCTTAC
This sequence comes from Chrysanthemum makinoi, assembly GCA_910596185.1. Classification (NCBI taxonomy): domain Eukaryota; kingdom Viridiplantae; phylum Streptophyta; class Magnoliopsida; order Asterales; family Asteraceae; genus Chrysanthemum; species Chrysanthemum makinoi. The sequence continues at coordinate 90,949,899 of OU343218.1, read as the reverse complement.
TGTTCCTCTTATGACAGGTTTGAGAAAGATTTAAAGGTTGGGCAACATTAAGAAAATCTAAAGAAGGATGTGAAAATTGTCAATAAAATGCTTCATTACCCTTGGAGCAAAGTCGCTGGGAGTAGACTGCAACATCAGGCTCTTCCTCCTCCAAAGAATCGCATACTGTTGGCATCTCCCAGTTAATTACCACGTTAACCTGATGAGGCGCAGACAAAAATAATAATTAGATAATGACAATAAGTAAATAAATAAATAGTCAGGTAGAGTTTGATTTGAAGTTAGTAAGCACTATAATAGAGGCTGGAATGAATTCTCTTGATAATGAAACCGAACACTAGACAAAAAGATGAGAAATGCAAACAACCAATGATTGATCAAACTCTGGAGGAAGAAGAGCATCGGTTGTTATTAGAACTTGAATAAACCTCCTATTGAAGTCACCAGCCATCAAGTCTCTATCTTTTCCAGTTACAGCAGCATGAAGGATTTGTACGTCGTATGAATGCTCAAGAACAGCCGCATGCAACATTTCAGCAACTTCCCTTGTAGGGACAAATATCACCACTTGCACATAATCGCACCCAAATAGCAAAACATATTGCAAAATTTTGTAGATAGTAGTCTGAACTTTTGAAAGGTGGTCAGGAAAGTTGACTTTATAGTGCTTGACAGGTGGTGAATCCAAAGACAGTCGTTCCACCTTATCAAAAGATCATATGCATCGTTATATATACATACAACATTTAAGCAATTGGTGGATTACGAGAACAGCGTGAAGAAACCATGAGATACACGTTGATGTTTACGAAACAGCAAACTTATTGTACTTGAGATGCATACCTGCCGTTCAATGTTGTCGCAATTGCAAACTAGTTCCTTTGTAAGTTGGGATTGCTTGCTGCTGACAACAGGGATGTGTTCCCTTGGACGGAAGGTGGACTGCAGCTTTTGAATCTAATAAAATAAAAAAAATGGTTATATTAGCAAACAAAGGAAAGGGAATACAATTGCGTGCAGAGGTAACTTACTGTATCTTGAATCTCGTCCTTTCCAATGGAGTAAAATGAGTGAGACATCTTTTAGGTGACCTACAATGAATGAAATCATCAATTTTGCGGGTTGCTTGTAAATATAAATTTATCTCAGCAATTCAAGCATTGTATGATCATGTATAGAGAGTGTAGGGAATTTACTTAAATTTCAGTAAGCAGACTGTTTATTCAAAGTGGTAATTTGAGAAGAAAGTAAAATTACTTAAAAATATCCACAAGTAGTTTCTATTTAAGCAGAGCAACTTATTAATGTTTATAACCAGGAAAATTAAACAGTCCTAAACAGATTAATTCATGACCAGCAGTCTGTCTACAAGATAATATTATAATAGCAACAAAAAACCTAATCAACAAAATGCAGACATACTGGATATGTATAATGTAATCGGTAAGTTTTATGAACAAGGAGGTGTCTGGTACGATCAAGATATTGAATCAAGTTCTGTTGAGAGGGTAAAGACCGATTTTATTATTAGATTTAATTGCATAAATGGTATCTGTGGTATGTGGAGATTAACGAAAATAGTTTTTATGTTATAAATATAATGAACAATAATAATGAACACAAGAACAAAATAGTTTTTATGTTATAAATATAATGAACACAAGAACAAAAGAGGAGGAAGATAGAATTCTTATTAAGTTGCAATCCAAAAAGTTACAGTGGATCTACTTATAGGGTTGATGATTGCATGTAAACCCTAATGGAAGTAGTAAGCTAAGAGTGAATAGACATAAGCCCATAATATTAAATTACAACACACCTCCTTGGATATTCACCGTTTATCATACGCTATATACCGCATCATTAAAAACCTTATCAAGAAAAACCCAGTGGGATAAAAAAAAACTTGATGAAGGGGAAAAAGAGTGCAGTGCGCATAATGCTCCTCCTCAATTCAATGTATATCTTTCAAGCGCCGAATATTAATCTTCTGAAGCAGTTGCTCAAACACTTTTGTCGGCAAAGATTTTGTAATAAAGTCCATCGAATCATTTATGTTAAGAATATGTCCTGCAAAAATGACAAATTATATGTGTAGCTTCCAACCCAATATCAATGCATTGGTTGGAAAACATACATTGCTAATACAAAAATCAAGAGAGAAAAATACACTCTCTTGACCAATATTAATTATTAAAGTCTCAATTGCACTTATGTATGGTACTTAAGGACTAATCATTTTATAAAGACATGTGCAAAAATAATTCATATAATATATGTCCAAATGATTTTTATCCATATAAGGATTCATTCAATTTGATGAAGTAGAATTCATGAGAACTTTAATAATTACTTCGAGAAGTTAAAGTTGTGAGACAAATTAAATGCTTCTAATAAAAATTCATTTAGAGCAAATTAAACGCTTCTAGAACGTATATCTCATAAAATATCAATAACATATTTACATCCACCACAGGACAATATTTCTTTTAATAATCAACTTCATGTTTTTGTGAATTTATTTATTCACAATTCATGCTTTAAAGGACATAACTTCAAAGCTTTTGTGCACAAAGACTCATGTATATCCAATAGATTTTACACAATCATGTGTATGGACTTCCTGTCCCAATACTTCTCGTATTTTCACGAGATTGCATTTTTTCATGTTGGCCAATCATTTCGTTGAGCGCATTTTTGAATAATAATTGATTTATGATCCTCATTATGCATAATACCAAGTGCTATATTGTATGCAAACAAATTTATCAACGTTGTTTCGATTCCATATGATTTTAGACATCATACAATTAGTGAGATCTCATTAGCTATTTGAGGCTCGTTTGGAACCTTCATGTCTAGTGTCTCCTTATGAGACTATCGTGGGGTCTTGTATACCTCAAACAACCATCTTGTTTTCATGCTCCATATTTTTCATCGAGGATTTTATTTGGAATCGATTTATCTACCATGCTTGAGGCATGTCATAATAATGTCTTTGAGGGACAACTTCTAAGTAGAGCATGAGTAGCTGAAATATTTTCGGCCAATGTTTATTTATGGCTATTAATCAATTCATAAAACAAGTTCTTTCGAGGATCAACAGAATATGATAATTCATTCTGAATTTGCAGCTACTTCTCTCCTCCTGAAGGAATTATCCATCTTCTATATCCCATATATGTGCATTTAGGTGGAGTAATTTGCACACAAAAAACAATAATGGGAGATGTTTGGTTTATAACCAAAACCAATTATAAAAAGGATGATTTATAATAACATATTGGCATGATGCTAATTTTGTTGTTGTGCATATTATAATATGGCCCCATACAACAACACAAGTTTTTCTCTCAATTTCATTTCATAATTTAGAAGTAATTCTTCGCATTTTCATGATGAAATACTTACTCTGGAATGTTAGGCTCGCATTGAGCTATTAATCATGCAAACTTGAGGTTGCGATTTAATGACCATTTAGACGATGCATCGATTTTAAACTCTAAATGGTTCATACAATGGATTTGTATGCTTACATATATCCATTTGTTTTCTTTCCTATTAACATTGAGGAATTTAATCCTCATTCTAGTTGATAGAATAATAATCAACTTTCTTGGAGAGATTATAACATTAGATTGAAGAATCTTATTCTTCCATAGCTTTCGCATCATTAATGACTCAGGATGGTGTAACTGGTCATACCAAAAATATTATCATTATTATTGCTCATAAACTTAAGTTATGGCAGTGATTAGCTTTTACTAATCTTTATATAATGCATGTCGAGGAAGATATAAAAGAATATAATGTATCTTTAATACTTAACTTCGTTTCTCATGACAAATTTATATTTCTTTTGTGGAGCAAAATGCGCTAGCATAGATTTTTAAATCTATGAATATAGTGTGTAATATCTTTGACACACTTGTATTTCATATACATCACATTGCATTTTTGCATAAATAGCATTTTTTGTTTGCTCCTTTCTTATTATATTTTCGCCACTATTAGTGGTTTGTCATTGTCATACTTCCTCGACCATAGCATTTACCATGATAAATGATCTTTAACCATTTATCGTTACATTATCACATTCATATGAGGAAATAAGGATCTCATATTGATCATTTTATCTCATTCACTTGAGGGAATGAAGATCTTTATGTTGCAACTTGAGGTTGCCAACCAGTTTCTTTTAACACGACAATATGGAGCAAATTTAGTAAACGGGTTTATCGTGTTTGTTCAAACATTCCCATTTCTTTTACATCAAAGCATCGTTTTCGATATGTAAGTATATTCGAGGCATTAACAATTTCACATTTTTCTTTTCATCATTCAGATGTACTACTTAATATTGCGAAAAATGTCCTCGCATTTGCAAGAATCTCTTGCTTATGATGGTCAAATCTTTCTTTTAGATTTTGACATACATTTAACGGATCTTTCACATTATATATTTTCTTTTTAATTCAGATCTAACACAGAAATTGTGAGACCGAACTCACTTAGTTTTTTTTAATGCAACTTGAGGTGCATACAATCATAGCGAGATTTTTGGGAATATTACTTGCTTTTTTGTGGTAATGTGTCCTTGAGATCTTACCATAATTTAACGAATCTTTCATCGTTAAGCATTCCCTTTTGAGGTCCTCACAAAGAAGACAGGGTTCTCTTAAAAAAAATTACAGTTAAAATGGATCTTAACATCAAAAATCCACACAAATACTAGGAAAAAAATTGATGTTTGAGAACTTCAAATCGGACATGTGAACAAAATCAATATTTATAACATTTCATTTAACTTATTGAAAAATTAGTACTAACTAAATTTAATCAAGGAACCCATAACAGAAGGCATATCAACTTGGAGCATTCATGTATATCTCACAATTTATTAGCATAGATTCTAACATCTATGAAGATAGTGTATAATACATTTGACACACTTATTTTTTTTTTATACATGACATTTTTATTGCTCTGTTCTTATTTTACCACTTGTAGTGATTGGTCATTTTTCATATTACTTCGACCATATCCATGACCATGATAAATGATCTATAAGCGTGGATCATTAGATTATCACATTCACTTAAGGGAATGAAAATCTTATGTTGATCAATTCATCACATTCACTTAAGGGAATGGAGATTTCTATGTTGATCAATTCATCATATTCACTTAAGGGAATAGAGATATTTATGTCGATTATTTAATCGACCACGTCCATGATAAATATCATCATCATTGTCACATTCATTTTAAGGAATGGACGAATAGTTGAACTACTTTTATATTTTTCGTCGAAAGCTCATTAGCTTTTCTTTTATATAATATGAGAAATTGACAATATCTCATGATACTTTTCAAACCTATCGCTAATATAGAAGCATGTTCGAGACTTTGAAAATAGAGAATGTTTTCTTAAACATCTTTGCGTCAGTATTTAAATCACAATTTTATTTGTTCAGATCTAACACTGAAAATTGTGAGATTTAACTCGCTAACACTTTTTTTCCTTGCAACATGAGATGCATACAATAGAGTGAGCTTTCAAAAAAAACTTTTCTTTTATACCATTTTTTTTTTTTTTTTTTGCATTTTTCTTTTTCTCAAAACATAACATGAGGTTATGTTATTATGATTCACTTGAGGGAATCATCAAAGCACATTAGGCTTTTAACAAAAATAATCATAACTTGAGGTTATGTTATCATGATTCACTTGATAGAATCATATTTGAACATTTTAACAATAACTTGAGGTTATTGTATTTTCATTTTATAATCATAATAGAACTTGAGGTTCTATAATAATCATAACATGAGGTTATGATATCTTTTGTTTCTCTTGAGGGAATCATAATAGAACTTGAAGTTCTATTTTTCTTTTTATTTTAAACATAACACGAGGTTATGTTAACTTGAGGTTCATAATTTTTTTCCCCCTCTAAACATAACGTGAGGTTATGATATTGTAATTCTCGAAAGAGAATAATAACTGAACTCGAGGTTCATTAAAAGAGATACAATAACTTGAGGTTATTGTATTTTTAATTTATTCAATGTAATAAAACTTGAGGTTTTATTATGAATAAATATCATCATAACATGAGGTTATGATACTGATTCATGAAATAATCATATTAGAACTTGAGGTTCTAATAATTTTTTTCTTTCAACATAATATGATGTTATGATATTGATCTTTATGAAACGATCATATTAGAACTTGAGGTTCTAATAAACTTTTTTTTTCAATATAACATGAGGTTATGATGGCTTTCGACTCGCTTGATGAGATCATTGTAGAACTTGAGGTTCTATTTTTATTTTTTTATTTTTTTCTCCAATATAACATGATGTTATGTTATTGATTTAATTGATTAAACCGTATTAGAACTTGAGGTTCTAATTTATTTTTCTCTAACATAACATGAGATTTTGTTATTTATTCAATTGATCGGACCATATTAGAACTTGGGGTTCTAATTTCTTTTTTTCTTTTTTTTCTTTGTGACCAAACGTGTGTTGGTAGATCAATTCACATATGCTGATTTTGGAGAAAATAAATTTATAGATTTACTTTAGTAAATGAAAATAGTTTAGACCAACATATAATCGAACAAAAACTCAATTGAAACTTCATATCTCAATATCGCAAACAAAAATTCGTTATATCTTATTATTAATTTATGAGAACAATAAAGTTGTAACTACTAAATATCTGAAATCTGAATTCCCCACCTTAGCTTTACTTTACAAGAAAACATATATTATTCACATTGAAACAGATCTAAATATTAACCACATTTATTGTTCTCGACCCATTTGGAGTTTCAAAGAATAACGTAACATTAAATTAATATATTGAAGTTCAAAGACTTGCCTTACGGAACCGAATCATGAACGCTGAGTGGTTTACTCAATGATAATGGTGACCGTCCCTTAGTGCTTTCTTTCGAGACATTCGTGCTGTGAAACAAGAAGAGAAAATAATATGTAGAGCGTGCTGATAACGTGTTATAAATATAATGAACAGTAATATGAACACAAGAACAAAAGAGGAGGAAGATAGAATTCTTATTAAGTTGCAATCCAAAAAGTTACAAGAGTGTATCTACTTATAGGGTAGATGATTGCATGTAAACCCTAATGGGCCGGGCTAGTAAGTTAAGAGTGAATAGACATAAGCACATAATATTAAATTACAACACTTTAATCTTTTTTTTCCCTGATCCTCTCCCATGGTTCTGACTTGTATTCGGTTTGGTCCATTTACCAATATTTTTGTTACTTTGACCGTCAAACTAACATAAATGACATAAATACCCTTAAAGTAATGTCCTTGTGGTTTATGAGGTATCACGAATTTAGTCCATAATTTTTGTCTCTGTTTACAAATCTGACATCATACAGAAGACAAAATACTGATGTATTTTGTCTCTGTTTACAAAGACTATTCTAAGTAAAGGACAAGGCTGCTTTCCATATTTCAGTGATGACACTGAGCTTGTAAGTTAGCCATGCAGGGAAAGTTGACTTATGTTGATAAGGACTTCTTTATCTGATTCAAACTTTTCCCGCCTTGTCCCGCTCTTTCTTCAGTCTGTTTATCCTTTAGTCTTCTTCTTCAGTTTGTCTTCAGTGTAAGAGTTGGAGAGGAGTCTTAGGGATTCAGTGAGTTATTGTCATCACTCACTGAATCCATCATCTTCTTCTTGACTCAGTCTTCACTCTTTAAGTTCCGCCTTACTGAGTGGAGAGACTTATTCATTGCCTCGTACTGAGTATCCTAAAGATGACTCACTGAGCGGCTATGCACTCAGCGACCTGATTGTGTTTAACGGATGAGTACTTAGGCTATTTTCTATTCAAATCCTAGATTAAGGGGTTTGGGTATTTTCTGAACCCAACAGATTATGAATATCTTTGTTCGTTTTCATTATGCCCAACTATAATTGATATGTATCTTTTTCCTTTTACAATTATGACCCACATAAACTTATTTTTTATTGTAAACAATATATTAAGTTTAACGATATCTTAAAAACTAAGTTACTAATTTTTGTTTTGAATAATTCTTAAAGCTAGCCGCCCAGTGGGCGGGCCTGTAGCTAGTACATAATATTATGTACTAACACTTCCACTGGTCTTTCACTTTTCTTGAAAATTCTTGTGTTTCTCTCTTGCCATACAAAATATATTGTTGCACCAAGAACTAATCTTCTAACAACACGCATTTGGGACATTCTATTTATGGAAGGATTAAAATTTTAAGATTCAACACTTGCTAATTGTGAAATTGTGTAATATTTAAAAAACATATAGTGGCAAGATTCGAACTCAGGTCTCCTAGATGAAAGCAAAATATACCAACCACTAGACTACAATGGACTTTTGTTCATTTGCACAACCAAATACATATATAATATTTATTGCACAACCAAATACATATAGAACATTTATTGCACAAACAAATACATATTTTTTGTCATTGTTTACACGAGCCTTACAAATTTGTTGTTTATTTGATTTTTTTTCTATTGGTTTTTTTAATAAGCAACATCAGACACATGTTTTTCTGATAGTGTTTTAATCTTACTCATTAAAAAAGAAAAACTCAAATTCAATTCAATTTGCCTCCGAGCAATGTTCGTTAAACAACATTCGGCGACGGGTACCTATAATCAAATCTTTAAACAACATTCGCCTTCAAACCCGCTGCTTTGCGCGGGTACCATGCTAGTATTATTAGTATAAGCACACATGAAGAATAAATGTTCATGAGAATCTTGATTTTGTTTGTAGAAAACACATTTCATATCATTATTAGGCTTCCATGCTGCAATTCTATCTTGAGTCATAAGTCTACCCTGCCATCCATAGAACAAATGAGTGTTTTGGAATGCTCTGTGAAAACCAAACCAAATTATTTATGTTAGTTTGACGATCAAATTAAAGGAGATATTGGTCAAGGGACCAAATCCGATACGGGTCAGAATCATGGGGAGAGAATCCGAAAAAAAAAGATTATAAACTATTTTCGTTAAATCCAAGATACCACAGAGACCATTTATGCAATTAACTCTTATTATTATTATTATTATTATTATTATTATTATTATTCAAAATTAAAACATTTTATTTATCTATAATTACATTCATACCCCTCATTATTTTTCACAACTTCTAATCTTGAGTTGCTTGCTATCCAAACAACTCGATAAACAAATGTTTCTCACTTTTTATTGTCCAAAATAGATTCCGAAATATTCATATTTACAGACTCATCGGAAAAAGTAGCTAATAGTGATAGCGTATCAATATTAGTGGCTCAAGCTCGCTAAATACACACTCGAATCAAGCCCCTTACCATGGCCTATCAATAATCACTTGATAGCGGCCCGACTTAAATCCCAAGCCACGTAAGGCCTGATGAAATTCATCAGGCTATACTGAGTGCATAGGACTGCTGCTACCCAACTGTCACTAACGGTCAAGATGTACCGTCTAACATTGTATAGTGACGACGCACGACAAGCACCCCTTTGTACGAGCCAAGAAAGACATTCCACCTGTCCCCCTTGTCTTTACCTCAGATGATCAACACCTGGCTCCCTAGCAGCAGTTGATCATCCCACAATGGTTTATCTCTAAATCCTACTCGCCTCTCTATAAATAGAATGCAGCACAACCAACCTCATAAGTTTTCACACACTTGGGCAAATACTGCTTCACAGTAGTCTCGTATGACTCTTGTTTAAGTGATACTCGAACTTCTTGATCTTAATAAATTCATCGGGTCCTTACCGTTCAACACGGAAAACTAAACAACAAACCATTCTCATCACATCTTTTATACCGATTACATACCATACATAAACACGGTGCCATCCGTACAGACATCATACGAAATAGCTACAAATTTTTTGAAAATTTTCACCTATTTTAACTCATTTCTCACTCAAAAATCTTAAAAATTTCCCCTTTTTTGTACAAGTTCCTCAACCAAACATGTCTGGTAAACAATCCCCACAAGTTTGACCAACATTGACCATTTTTTTTTTGCGAATTTGCAAAAATAGAAAATGTTGGCGGCCGATTAGTGTTAGACGGCGATTAATCGGCTTTGTATGCTTTTTTTAAAACATGATATTATCAGATAACCAAACAGGTTAAGAGATTTTGAATTAGAACTTCGAATTCAATAATAATCGAAACTTTCTTGATATTTAAAGTCCCTTAATTCCAATTTAGTTAAACCAAACGCCCCACAGTTTAAATGAAAATTTTCATTTTTTATAAGATCATAAGCGTGATTTGCAATTACAGGTAAAAAAACTCAGAAAGTTTCAAATTAGAACTATGAAAACATAAGGACTATTTATGTAGTTTTGCAATTATATTCCAAGCAAAATAGAAAAATATATTAAAGGGGGCTATAGTTTTCAATTAGGGTTTCTCTCTTGTTGAGGCTTTTTCTTATTCTATAACGCACAAACAGAGCCTCTTCATCACTCAATCGTAACAATGGCAACAGGTTCGTATATCATTCCTTATATTTTAACGAATTCTGCTTCGGAATAACTTTAATTTGTTTTTAATAATTTGTTAACAGCTGCAGCAGCAACCCGTTCGTTTTTACAAGTAGCAGCCACTGAGGAAACCGCTGCTCCCCCTCTAAGAGTTGTTCAGATCGAAGGACTGGTATAATTTCATTCTTCTTTTCGCCTTATTGTTTATATTCGGTTGTCGTTGAAAATATATCGATTTGCTCGGCTGCTAGGTTTATTATTAGTTTAACGCGTAAGTGCGGTGAATTTGATTCGTTACAAGTGTGGAATGATTTATGTTTGTCAAATGCAACTAAAACTTTGCAATTATATAACCTTAAATATCACGAGTCTTAGAATAGCAAATTTCTATTTTGCCAACATATAAAAAGAAGTAAGATGTTAAAATGCCAATGACAGTCTTAGGTGCCGTTTAGTTGTAGAAGCATTTTCTTGTTTCTCCGTTTCTAGATTCTTTGAGAAGGGAATGTTTTTTGCTTCTCTAGAGAAGAGTTTAGAATTTTAAAAACCCGTTTAGATGGAGTTATTATTTAAAAAAAAAAAAAAAAAAAAAGATTACCTCAAATTGCGTGGGCGGTGACGGCGAGGATGAAAGTTTGAGATGTTACCAATGGTGATTAGGGGTTAGAATGAGACACTTGAATTGTAGATCGAGAAATTCCATATATTTTTTAGAGAGGAAAAAGTGGAGAAGGGTAGGTTGGGGTTTTTATTTTTTCCTTTTTTCGTATGAACTTTTTTCTAAAAAATGGGATGTTTTTTACCAACTAAATACACCATTAGCTTTGCAATTTGTAGTTTCTGTTAATAATGCGTGCCGGATTGTTTATTATATATGTGGTTTACCTCAAACTACTTGTAACAGTGTTGTGTTGATTATTAGTTATTTATATGATTGTAGTAATAGCAGAGCTTGAAATTTGTTTTTAGCTTGTAAGATGCATTCATTGTATTAAGTTTTCTAATTTATTTGCAATTATGATATTGGGAACAGGTTATATTGAAGATTATTAAACACTGCACCGAGTTCTCACCTGCTCTTGTGACTGGGCAACTTCTTGGATTAGATGTTGGCAGTGTTCTTGAAGTAACCAACTGTTTCCCCTTTCCGGTATGTGATGCCTCCTCTTGTTTTAGATAGTAGCTTTTATTTTTGCTATATGGTTTTTTCGTTTTACATGTCCTAATAATTAAAACTGACAGATCCGAGAGGAGGATGAGGAGATTGAGGCAGAAGGTGCCAACTATCAGCTTGAGATGATGAGATGCCTCAGGGAAGTCAACGTTGACAATAACACTGTGGGATGGTGAGTTCAAAGTCTTTTTTGTTTTCGTAGATTTTGGCTATAACACTTGTGAGTTTACTATTTTAAATTGGTGTGAATACTCTATTGATCATTTTATGACATGTATAAAACTTTTTTTTTTTGAGTTTCCTGTTCTGTAGTTGTGCTAGAAATATAAAGAGAATGTTTCGGTTGCTTCCTCAGGTACCAGTCGACTTTATTGGGTTCTTATCAGACTGTGGAACTTATTGAGACCTTCATGAATTACCAGGTAACACAGTTACTTTGTTTAGTGATGCTTGCATATAAATGACATATTCTCGATATGAAATGCGTACATAGTTAACAACATAAGACTAGTTTTTGTCTCTGTTAATCCAATTGGTCGCTGAGTACTTTGGAAGTCTTCTTTAATTTGGTATCACTATGCATTCTTAAAGGACAAATGTTTTGTATATACTACCTAAAATAATGCCTTTAGACTTGCATGTAAAATACATGGAAAAAAGAAGAAGATTTCTCAGTAGTAAAGTATTACAAACTCTGCCAATTAGTGCACCGAAAGCTTAAAGGTAAGAGTTGAGTTAATCGAATTTAATATGTACATCGACGATTAGTCAATATTATATTAAATATTGGTTCAAAGCTATATCACAGTGTTGCCCATTATACACATAACAGAAGTTGTAAGCTGTTCTTTCTTACTGAATTATAATTCTTTTACTGCAGGAGAATATTAGACGATGTGTGTGCATTATCTATGATCCTTCTAAGTCCAACCAAGGTGTCCTGGCTTTGAAGGCCTTGAAACTTTCTGATTCTTTCATGGAGCTTTACCGCGCCAATGAGTTTAATGGAGAAAAGTAAGTCTTCTATATTTCTATTTCATCTATATGAGTTTCTTATGTATTAACCTTAGCCTAACTGTCTTATCTTTTACCTTTTAGGTTGCGTGAGAAAAATCTCTCGTGGGTGGATATCTTTGAGGAGATTCCTGTATGTTTCTGAACCAACATTATGAACAATGTTTATGCCTTTGAATTAAAGCAGTTGCAAATGTGCAATGTTTATATGAGAAACTAGATTATCAAGTTAATCACGAATGCATCTTTTTCTTATGATATCTATTTTTCAATAATTTCCTTATTTAACAGATCAAGGTTTCAAACTCAGCCCTTGTCAGTGCATTCATGACTGAACTGGAAGCTGATTCACCTGTCACCCAGGTCTTGAATACTCCGTTATATTGAAAATTTGCAGTTTTAACTACCGTCTCATTCTATAAACTGATCTTAACTGTAATTTCTTTTATTTGTTAGTCTGATTATGATAGGCTACAATTATCAACAAATCCATTTATGGAAAGGAACATGGAGTTTTTGATTGAATGCATGGATGATCTTTCAATGGAACAGCAAAAGGTTTCATTTTTTTTTAAATATATTTTTTTTTCAGCTGGTGGTTTGTATTCACTCATGTGTTTATTAACCTTTTGACACCGATGCATTTGTTTCAGTTCCAATTTTATTATCGTAATCTATCTCGTCAACAAGCTCAGCAGCAAACATGGCTTCAAAAGAGAAGGTACTCTCATACGATATTGATAATGTTACATTGTATGCTTATAGCTACTAATTTGTATATTGATAACGTTACATTGTATGTTACATTGATAATGTTTATTAACCTAGACTGATTTCACATTTGTATATGGGTTTATTATGTTTTATTATAGTCATCTAAGATCAATTAAGGAAGTAGTTTTTGTGATGACGACTTATTATACCATTTTTTATACCCGTCTGTTAATGCTATGGTTTCTGATGTATGTTGGCTAGGTCTGAAAACATGGCACGTAAAGCTGCAGGAGAGGATCCGTTGCCTGAGGAGGATCCTACAAACCCAATCTTCAAGCCTCTTCCTGAGCCATCACGACTTGATAGCTTTCTGATAACAAATCAAGTTTCCAACTATTGCAATCAAATTAACAGGTATGTTTAGGCAGAACAGATTAGCAATTAGATTTTCTTAATTGCCCTCTTGAGGGTGACTGCACATGGTGTCTTTTCATCATTTGATAACTCGGTTTATTGTTTATATGTTTTAACTCAGCAATTATTAGAAAGTAATATACTGGTCTACCGAAACACTAGTTAATGTTAAAAGCAAGGAAAAATAGATAGAAGTTCAAGTGTTTGGGTTGTGTATCGGGTCAAAACGGGTTTGAGTCAAACATGTAATGCTCTAGTACTGGTTGAAAAGAGTATTGTCTAGTGATAAAACAAGGAAATATGTAGAATTGCAAAATTTGTGTGTTGAATACTTGAGCATCAGGTCGAACCACGTTCGAGTCAAACATGTCATGTTTTGGTACTGGTTGGAAAGGTCTGGGTTTGCATCATAACTTATTTTTCTCCAATATTGTGATTTTCTGTAAATGATAAGTGTATGAAATATGATCACAAAAATGATTTTGTTTCAAAAAATAATATAATTTAGGAGGTTTATGCGGTAAAATTTTATTTTGTGGGTCTTCCAAACAGCTTTATTTATTGCTACTCGAAACATTTGACCTTTCAGAGATTAAACATCTGCATTGAAAATTATAAGTAAATGGGTCGAATTGGCTGTCTTTATAAATTGATAATGACGACGATGCACAAATTGGTGATGTTGTGCATCTGTAAAAAAAAAGGAACTTTTGCATGTTTATTATCTATATATTTTATAAATTAAAGTTATAAATTCTATTTGTATACAGCTTATGTTGTTCATTTGTGAATGCAGTGTTGCTGGGCAGAGTTTCAGCAGGTTGTATTTGATGAAGGCGTTACATGAAAACTGAGAATGTTCCAACGCCATGAAACATCATTTTCTAAGTTGTGAAGTTGGGTATGGACCACATAGTTATGTTGGTTCATTGTACCTTTTAATTTTGCTTGATTTTATCGGCAACTGGAGTGGTATGGTTAGGAGAATTTTGATGTAAGAGCTACCTGAAATCATTTTATTATCATCTGTAGTTTGCTTTTGTAAGGATATAGTAGGCATCTTATACTATTTGGGTAATTGTTGATCAAGAGCAAAATTTATGCTACATATAGGATTTTGGTGTACTATTTGGGTTTTAATGTTGATGTTCGTGTACTTTTCCATTATCATTCAAAAAAAAAGGCACATCTTAAAGAAAATGTCTGCAGGCATCTATAACCAGTATCCACAACTTTCGTGCAACATCAAGTGCATTTGAACTATCAGAGGTTATTGAGTAAGTTCCACTAGCTACAACTTTTGTGCAACATTGAGTACATTTGAACTATCAGAGGTTGTTGAGTAAGTTCCGATTAGCTTATGGATGTCCAACGTATGGCACTTTATCGTATGCCAAGTATTGCGTTTTAGCTCTCTCGGATTGTTGAAAATATATCAACAGAATACGATTTGAGGGACTGTTGATTGATTGATGGAGGCTTGTGTTTGCTGTAGTGGCAACAATCCTTTAATAGGATCGATTGGGGGTTAGTCGACAACATGTCATCAGCTGTTGGAAGTCAAAATCTTAAGCAAAACCTGTTCTAGTTGCTTGTGTAAAGCAACGTCAAAAGAAGCTCGACATTGCAATGACAAGTTAAAGAGTATGGGCGTTTGTGAAAATCAAATAATCAATGTCTTCTTTTCTTTTCTTTTGCTAGTCATATCTTCACACAAGTGCACAACCAACCGTACTAGTCAACTAGACAATACATCATGGTACTTCAGTTTGACCATCAACAAGTTTATGACTTCCTACGTTATACTTCAAGTTCGCCAAGGATTTAGTCATTAAATGCCTTTTTACAAAAAAAGATATTTAAAAAACCCACCTCAAATATAAGTAATCACATCAAAAACTCTTTAAGTACCTTTTTGCCATTATAAAATAAAGTCTTTGAATGACTTGTTTGGTTTGTGGTAATGGGAATCAAGAAATACTTTCATTTTCATTAAAATATTGGTAATTTGAACGAGTATACGTGTTAAAGAGTGACCTACAGTTGTTGCATCAATATTGTTTTCTCATTACTATCAAATCACTTCTTTTTAATGTTTTTAGCGTGACCAGTGTTATTGTTCCCACAATAATAAATCACACACACCACTTCGAAAAAAAATTGGTAAAAAAAAAGAAAAACAAAGAGAGAAGAGGACGTGGGATACACCAACCTATCACACAACTACAAACACTAGGAGCATGTTTGGTCCAATAAAATGGAAAAGGAGGATAGGAAACATGGGGCACTTCCTGTGTTTGTCACTATCATGGAATGTTCAAAAAGTAATTCTTTTTCTACTTTCTGCATTCTTTTTTTTTTTTTTTTTAAAAGGAAAGGCTGTGAAAGCAAATTTATTCATCTTTCTATTCGCCATCTTTATCAAGGGAAATGAGGTTCTTAGACCTAAAACAGTAGTACAAATATAACTGCTCATGTGTAAGGCATAGTTAACCACAAAATGAAAACTCTGTTGGTTTGTGGGAGTTAAAACACGCGGAACTACTAGAAGTGTGTGAGCCTATGGGGGCACACACGTTAAACACGAGAGTACGTATATAAACGTTTACTACTTGAATATTATACTCGACCCGGTTTGCATGCATGTAACCCGATACCTACACGACCCATTGGACGAGTTCTTGTAACTTGGGTCGGTTTTGTATTGCCTTGGGCCTAGACAAAGGTGATCGGTGGTGATTTGGATTTATTGCTTGGAGCTCAAGTTTGAGTTCAAGTAAACCTAGGGTTATAATCCTATAAATACAAACACATCCTTGCATCCAAACTCATGACTAAAGCTATCCCTAACTTCTGCCAAAACTGATTCAACCTCTTGTGTTCTTGTTCGATCGGTTTTACAACAAATCCAATTAGGGTTTGTTTGGTTTATTGAATTCGCAAATATCTTGCATCGTTTGATCCAAGAAGGGTTTTGAATTCGAAGTTTTCTGCTTGTTCCTGGTGTTCGAATTGTAGCAGCAAGGTATAGAGGTTTCTGCTCATTCTTGATCTCGGACAGAAGGTGACATATATCGGATAGGCTTGTCTGATATCGGGTGAAACAAAGACTTGTTCTTGGGCAAATTGTGATCTCGGACAGAGAGGTGTAAAGATTTAATCTTGGTTTTCTTTGTTCGTGGTATTCAAGTATTCAAGTGTTGATTTGGGTAAACGTTCTCGACTAGCTTTATCGAACGTGCTTGTGGTTAAGTGTTTGTGTGTGGACTTGTAGAGGTGTTTATTTTAGACACTTGGTTTCTTGTTCGTATTATTACTTGCAGTTGACTACGAGGGTTAGTTTTCTTTATCCCTTTTATTTATTATTGTTTATTAATTACGTGTTTACCTAATTGCATTAACTAGATCCAATTCCGTTGCGTACTCGTTTGCGTTACTTGGTTAACTAGGTTATAAAATCCCAACAAACTCAACATTCATTTTTTCTCTGCCGATTACAAAATTTCTTGCATCAAATCGAATGCTTCCTTTAAGAAAGTATTCAGACAGGTAAACTCCCTTGTTTAAAATTGTTATTTTTATGTAACAGGTTAAATTCAATAGAACCATCCGCTCTATCATATGGCTCTTTTCACTCTTTCCACTCAGAAGCAATATTATTAAAAAACACATGACCCAAATAATCATCTTGAGACAAAGAACTCATAATCCAAGAGAAAATCACTGCATTACACCTATCCCACTAAGCAAGTAACAAAGAACTAGCAGCATAATCATTTCTAAGACAAGTACCATCAATAAAACCCATGTTGTTTTACTTTGAATAACAATTTCATAACACTAGCTCATATTCTATAATTTTCAACACCAGATAGTTTAACAGAAATAATAGAAGTACCATCAGAGTCATTAGCATGCAAATACAGAGGATTACTCTTATCCAAACTACTAATCACAATAGCCATAATGACAACAATAAAAATAAATAGATATCAGCAAGAAATAGCAGATAACAACCACAAATAAACCAGACAAAATAAGAACAGTAGATAAACACAGAAGACTAACAAATACACATGAACACCAGCAATCACAAGTAACCACCAATATACCAAACAAATCTCAACTTCCAAGACTGCCCAATTCCTAACCTCTGGCACTCTAAACTTAATAACAACAAAAAAATAAATGCAAGAAATAAAACTCACACCCAATAATCAACTAGGTTCCAGTCAAGTGAACTAGGGTTGGCAAGAGCAGGTATTCATACCACTCAAGGTGGCAGATCAAGGAGTTAATCGAACCCGTTTGCACCCACTTAACAAAAAACCAGTTGTTCTTAAGAGAATAAAGTTCACTTACAGTGCTATTACAAGTCGTAGCGGAAAAGACAATCAACCACTCTAGATTCACTTAGTTTAGAGTAACTGAACCAAGAACCAGCCCAAAAGCACACATATCCATGAGATCTCAAAAACCGCCAAAACTACCAAATTAGGGTTTTCAAGAAATCAACCCAAAATCAACAATTAACCGTCAAACCTTCATAAACCACCACTAGGAATACTGAATCGTACCAGAATAAAAAAAACCCAAAAAAGGGTACCAATTCAAACCGATAAAGAACCTATGGCTTTGATACCATGTAAAAAGGGTACCAAAACACTCTAATATCTCTAATCACCCAGCCAACCTCCCCTTTGGTGATATTTTATTAATAGTTATAGCAGATCAGTCCACAAATGTGTGCTGACCAACAATACAAAAGAAAGAATTGTCCCAAACACGAAATCAGTTCAAGAATACCAAGAAACTCACACTAAAAAACCAGTCCTAACACTAGAACAAAGCTAGACGACTCAAAGATTAAGATGATTTTCACTACAAAAAACTGATAGAAAACACTAACTACATTATAAACAGCTATGGAGAAACCCAGAAGATAAAACCCAGATGATCAACTTAGAGAGAGAGAGAGTATCAAAGTGTGTGTGAAAGTTGAGAGTTGAATCAAACCCTAGATTCGGATAGAGCTTATATAAAGCCATCTTACACTTTGACCCCCGCACTATCAAAACACTTAACCAAAACCAAAGTTAAGGTTAGATAAAACACAACTAAAATATTTTCATTATGAAACCTCTAAGTTTCATAAGTTTGCTATTAGGTATTAATTTTAATACTAACTGTAGAAAACTAGAAGGGGTGGTTGAATAGTTTTACCGATTAAAACTTCGTTTTAAAATATTTAGATCGACTTATGTCAATCTATTTAGATGTGTATGTTGGATGTTAATAGATAGATATGTAAATATGTAATGGAAAGGTAAAGAGTAAGAAACACAAAACCATGACACAAGTATTTATAGTGGTTCGGCTACAAGGACACCTTACTTGCCCTACTCCACTCCCCGAGTCACCTACTCGAGAGTTCATTAGCACTACACGACACAACTCCTTATGGCGGAGAAGCCTTCACAACGTCGCCTACTCTTTTTCCGGTACAAGGCTAGACACCGGGTTCTTCCACAAGGTAGAACCACACCTATCACAACGTCGCCTACACTTTATCCGGTACAAGGCTAGATATCGAGTTCCATTACAAAGGATGAACTATCACCTAACACTACACAACACCTATACCAAAGGAGACCCACTCCTTATTACAACATCATCAAGGATATCAATATCCTTGGATACAACCTATCTCTATATGAACATCGATACACCATATCGATAGTACACCCTTGACATCTTTCACTAATGCCTTCGACTTGACCCCTTTGGCATTCTTCACTAATGCATTTGACACGGACGTTCGACACCTTTCACTAATGCCTTCGTCTTGACCCTTTTGGCATCCTTTACTAATGCCTTTGACATGACCCCTTCGGCATTCTTCACTAATGCCTTTGACACGGACGTTCAGCACCTTTCACTAATGCCTTCGTCTTGACCCTTTTAGCATCCTTCACTAATGCCCTTGACACAACACTTCTAATGAGGAAGAAAGAACTATCAACAAGAGAACCTCAGTAGTCTTGATGATGACAAAGCATGGCAACTCATGGACTTCAAGAGGTGGTGATCTCGCCTTTAAGAGGAATCCAGAGAATCACACAAAAACAAACACAAACTACATAGAAAGATCATTTGGATATGAGGTTAGAGAGTTTACAATACTAGGTGAAAGTATGTGTAGGAGTGGCAACCTACAATGAAGAAATGGTTCACTATTTATAGAAGAAAACATGCTACTATTCCACGGATCCCTTACTTGAAGGATCCGTCCAGTGTAAACTGGGAGAACCGTGAGACGCTCCTCTTTGCCCATGGGTTTTGGGTCATGGGTCATGGGTTATGGGTCATGGGTCCTAGACTTTGGACCATGGGTATCCAAGTAGATACAATGTATCTAGAATATGCAATGTATCTAGTCCATGGGTTATGGGTTAGCTCCATGGGTCATGGATAATACCCATCATGACTTATGCATGATGTCATGTAATGGGTCATGGGTTATGGATTATGCTACATGGATATGGGTCATGGATTTTAGGTTTTACCTAACTACATTCAATGTATTTAATCAATGAGTCAAATACTTAAAACTTCTACCCATTCTATTACCCATTATAATACACACTAAGTATGTATATATTTACCCAATATGTAAACACTAGTTGTTGTACATATGCATTACTAAAACATTAAAGCATTATTACTTGTTTAGTGTTTTATATGAAAATGTAAGTGTGTTTAGTAAACTATTGGCTCAAACCATTTACGTATTTTATTTGTTACGTTAAAATGATTTTACGTTTGTTATCGACAAAACATTAAAAGATCGTAAAATATAAATAAACGTTTTTACGGCTTATTTGTATTAACACTAACCAATCACATAATAACTTTCTAACATATTTTAATATAGTCAAATATAGAAATAAAAATATAATACAAATGTATCTCGGTCGGTTTTGGGGTGTAACAAGATTATTGTGATGTAATTGTTTATGTTTTCCTTTTCAAAAAAACTTTCTAAATCTGAAAACAGTAGTCGTAGTTATTTAATTTTTTTTATATTACATCTAAAACCATCAATTAATTATAAGAGAGTAATACTGTGTTTTGTGGCTTATGAAAAAAATTAAATAAACGTATTTTCTTAAATTATTTGTTTTAATATGATAAACAATAATTTTAGGAAAAAAATTAAAACTAATTGCAAGAAAATGTAACTTACTTATCAGTTTTTGAGAAGGCATCTAGTGAGACGAATTATCGAAATAATAATAAAGAAAAGAAATTTCAGCCTCATATCTCAAATAAGGAGAGATAAATAATAAAGATGCATCTGTTTTTGTGGTTGTGGATTTTTCTCATCATTCTCATCTTACTTATACTACTCCCTCCGTCCCAAAATTATAGTCATCTTTTGACTTTTTCGGTATTTCTTTTATAACTTTGACCTTAGGTAATTTTGTTTGTGTTATATAATACTTGATGCAAAATATATGAATAGTTGGGTTTTAAATGTATTTTTTATTGGTATAATTTTCATCAACTATTGTATAATACAAACAAAAATATTTAAGGTCAAAGTTGAAAAAGCTTGATCGAAAAAGTCAAATGAGGACTATAATTTTGGGACGGATGTAGTATCATTTTAACTCGTCACTTTTTGCAGTTTAGTGTAGGCATCTATTTTTTCTTTTTCAGTTTTTTAATGTATGTAGCATACTTGAATTTGATTTTTTGTTGTATTGTTTGACTCGTTGTGTGTATTAATTACATTTTACCCTTCAATTTGCACTCCCTATTTAACTGAAGAAGAGATAAGTCAGTCAAATAAAACAAACAACTAGTCACACGATACATTCAAAAGTACGCTACATACATTTAAGAAAAAATTTAGATGACTACACAAAACTACAAA
Organism: Chrysanthemum makinoi; assembly: GCA_910596185.1. Taxonomy (NCBI): domain Eukaryota; kingdom Viridiplantae; phylum Streptophyta; class Magnoliopsida; order Asterales; family Asteraceae; genus Chrysanthemum; species Chrysanthemum makinoi. The sequence continues at coordinate 90,928,101 of OU343218.1, read as the reverse complement.
ATATGACAAATAAATTACATTTTCGTGCAATTAACCCAAAAAAATATTGTGTAAATTACATTTTATAAAAACCCAAACCTCTAAACTTTGAGGTCGGTTTAGTAACTTGATATACTAAAGAGACCAGATTAAACACTATATCAAAACCCAACTTATAAAAAGGAAGAATTTTTCAATTTCCCCTCTTTTAAAAACCCGAAAAAAAGAAAGCCCTAATTTCACAAATTGAGATAGAAAAATTAGTGACCGTCGGATCGATTGATTTGGTGATGACGATGTCGAATTCAGAAGGTTCATCAACTGCTACACCAATTGCTTCATCTAATATTGGTTTTCAGGTTTATTTATCTTTTATTTGCATTTATGATTTTATATTTTTTTTTATATAAAAAAAGTTGGTTTTTAATGTTGTTTAATTGTTGTTAATGAAGTTGTTAAAGAAGCACGGGTGGAAAGAAGGGACTGGTCTTGGTATTTCTCAACAGGTAACTTTTTTTTTTTTTTTTTTTTTAATATATATATAGAAGTTGAAATACTAGTGTGATTTGTTTTTAAGTATATAGTAGTCCAGCCTCGCGAATAGATTAATCCGACGTTTTAGGATTAGTTTTAGAATTGAAATAACATTAGGTATTGCTGTTATATGCGTGCGACAATTATATATTTCAGGAACTAAAGTTGCTACGTAAAACAAGGAGAACGTCAATATGACTTTTTAAGGAGTAATTTTTATGCAAAATCTCGTACGATAAACACATTCAATAATCTAGAAAACGGTCTGGTGAAAAATCATTCTAGAAGAGACATCCCATTATAAGAAACGTGAAGACTTGCATTAAACACATGTTACATCCCTACAGGAGTGACAGAAAAATATCAAGACTGACTTGCTTATAAATTTTGAGTCATGTCCATATGGGTGTAACTGGTAACGGAAATAAACATTTCATCCTAATCAAAACCAAGGTTGTGATTTTAGACAATGTCTATGTTCATCTTTTTATATTTATATAATTCTTTGTAAGATGCAAAAATATCGCAATATGTAGTAAACTCATTGTTGTTTCTTTAAACAGGGCAGGTTGGAGCCTGTGCAGACTCATATAAAGAAAAACAAACGAGGTTTGGGCGCAGCAGAGATAAAGAAACCACAGAGCACTGTCGCTCAGAAAAAGTCAGCTACTGATAAGACTAGTGATGAAGTAAGCTGAACTTTTGTTTTCATGGAAGGCATAACTTTGTTTTTTGCTACCCGTATCATATAATTTTTTCCCCTGAAATTATTAGTATTGGTAGACACAATTAAAAGTGGTTTAGAAAGTAACACATTAGGATTTTCAATTCCATCTGACAGCACGTTACTGAGATTAATCTTATATTTCTGCCGGAAGTGAACTATGCATAACATGTCATGTCTTGATGGGACAATTCATTCATCAAATGATAGTATATGTGTATGATACCATTATCAAATGTTTTTATGGGTGGAGGGAGTTACAGAGGGGAACAAATTCTTCAATTTTTGGTTTTTCTAATTTTAAAATGTTAAGGGGCCGTTTAGTTGGTGAAAAATTTCTCATTTTTCCAGGAAATTTTTCATATGAAAAGGGAAAAATTGAAAATCCGTTTAGTTACACTTTTTTCCTAACAATTTCCCAAAAATGTGAAATTCTCATTTTCCAAATTTTAACTACTAATTTGAAAAGCTCATTTTACTCTTCTCACTTTTTTCATTCTTAATTTTTATACGTCCGTTTTAATACTTTTTCGTCAGTTTTTTCGATTTTATACGTTGTCGTCCGTTTTCTTACGTTTTTGTCCGTTTTTCTACGTTTTTGTCATTTTTTTTACATTTTAAAAAAATGAAAAATATAAATCCATCTAAACGGGTTTTCAAAATTTTCAACTCTTTCCTAGAGAGAAAAACCAATCCCTTCTCCAGAAATTTGGAAACGAAAAAATAAGAAATTTTTTCACCAACTAAACGGCCCCTAATTCTTTAGAAACCAGTGTTACCACAGGGGATCAGCATTCACAATCTATCTGCTCTATGTTAAAATAAATTTTCTACCGAAGTGATTACCCTGTACTAATCTTTATCTGAATGTTCATTTCAGGTATCTAAAAGAAGTAAAGCAAAAATTTCAAAGAAAATGAGAAAAGCTCAAGAGCTTGAGAAGCAATTACAAGAGAAGGAATTTGAACGTGCGTTCCGTAGAGAGTTTTGGCCGGATAATGTATGATACAACATAAGTAAGCCCTACATTCCTTCACCTTACAGGACACCATAAGGAAAAGAAAAAAAGAGATGGGTATAGCATCAGCATTAACTTTGTACAAGGCTTTGTAGTTCTTGATTATCAGACCTGTAAATACATACATGTCTACTGTCTAGTGTATCTGAGTTCCGATTATCAAATGATAACAGAAGAAAGTGGAAGATTTGATTTGAGATGTTAACTTTTTGATCTCTTAACATTCATTCTAGGTACGCAAAAATGATGTATGTTAGATGTAATGGTATTATTTTGGGTAAACTGCTGTACTCTTATGTTCGTTGATCTAATTTCCACGGCTAGCATGTATGTTCAACATTGTTTTTATTGAAGAGCGTCGATAAACAACCATTTTGGTATGAAAATGTTAGTTCAGGGATGACTATTACAAGTTTATGAGTCACACTTATCACTTGGGTAGAAGTATTTGTTGTTTGAATGTTAAAAAGGGACAATGCACAAACTTTTACTCTGTTCCTACAAAGAAGGATGTAAACAAGTAAATATGTACAAGAGGATATAAGAAGGCAACAAGGAGTTAAGTTATGCCCTTCACACCTATCGTGTCACAATTTCCGCCAGTATGAATATTGACTGTCCATGGGGTTATATAACTATGAATATCGACTGTCCATGGGGTTATATAACGATGAATGTGGATTTCTTGATCATAAATACAGCGAATCGTGCAACCAACGGTGTTTCAGTATTAGTACCAATAGAGTATAATTAGTGATCATTATAGGTTTAAGACCAGCTTACATGTTATCATATGTTAGCAAATACCATGATCAACTAGGTTGGATCACGTTTTAAATCAGTAAAACAACTAAAACCTTTAAATAAAATAAAAATACACATCCAATTACATTAAGCAAGTTACATTACAATGGAAACTAATGACCCACCTCTAGATAGAGCATGAACTGGTATCAGCTCTAACCAACCATAACTTCCAAGGCAATGTAGATAAGGTTACATCAAAATCTTTCTTCCAAACTAGCACTGAGCCCCGACATAAGGGTCGCTAAGAACAGTTTGGCTAATCTTCTAGTATAAGGCATACCTATACAATAGTTGCCATCACAGTATCGTAAACATCCGTGTATAATCTTTTATTTTTTTCTCTTTCTCTAGTCACCCATTCAGCAAATTAGCTGAATATAACATATGAAAACCAACTTACAACAATTTGATACAATACCCGCTGCAAGATACGAATCATTAACCTTCCAACTGAAAATGAGGAAGATGTATATGAATGTAACATGATCTATCGATATCTCACCCGGATCAACAATGGATTTTATAAAGAATATGGCTTAATCGATAGCCTTCTTCACAAAACAGATCTCTGATCAGAACTGAAGCTTTGCAATGAGTAGGCTTACTGCTATGAAGAAGACGTATAAACCAACAAGACAGAACCCCCAAAATCTAGGAACGTGAAATCTACACCATGTAACAACCAATAACGTCCCCATCAAGCTCAAAATCAAGAAAACAAACGCAACCACAATACTAACATGAAAATGAAGCTCATAAGCTTGAGGATAAATATTAGCCGTCTGTATAACCAAAGCCGTCCCAAGCCCAAAAAGCATATTAAACATCGGCCCAGCAAAGCATCCAGCCATAGCCATAGCCGGTTGACCTGCTTTAGCCACTGCCACATCAGCAACAAGATCCCCAACTGAGTTGCCCCAGGCTAACACAGTCAACCCAAGTAGTGATGGTGGGACCTCAAGAAGTGACCCTAGTGCTGCAAGACAGTTGAGAAGTTCTCCTGCCATTGTGGAAATCCAGAAAACGCTCATAATGAAGCCTATAAGGATTACTGGCATTTGCTCAGTTTTTGGGGGTTTGGTTTCCACTATGAAATGGACGAGTGCTAGTGATGAGCTTCCAAATAGCACTATTAACCATAGAGGAAAATGGACGTTTGGAAGAAGAAAAACAATGGGATGATTTAAAGAAAAGAATGATTTGCATGAGTACATAAGGGCTAGAGGGCAGAGTGCAATATTGGCAGATCGGTAGAATCTGTTCCATTCAGAAGGTGATGATTGTGGGATTGTGAGCTTCAACATTATGGAGACTGGAATTTCCCACGTTCTTGATATCTGATGGCAAAAAAGATAAAAATAGTTATTATAATTAGATTACTAAAGAGTAAAGATTTTGATAAGAAATACACAGGACTCGCAACAGAATGATATGTCCAAGATGCTCATATGTTGAATAGCTATTTAGTCAACAGAATCTAAATATATATACTGGTATGATAAGACACATAACTTATACACGTTTTATATGTATCTTCTCAATACAAACGAAAATAACACATTTAAAATGCTTGAAGAACAATTATCAATCAACCTTGTATCTCCACAAAACATGAATCATGCGTAAGTATGTCACTTTAACATTTAATAGGAAGATAATTAACATGTTCCAATGCATGCATCATGTGTCAGTATACATATGCCTGTGTATCTACCAATCCTTACATATGTATGATATGATATGATATGATATGATGTCAAACATATATGTCCACGTATGTATATATATATATATATATATATATATAGAAAAGAAACTGTCGATGAGGCCTTATTCTATACACCATTTGAGTTTACTTTAACAGTAATATAGGGTTCTAATTTGTTTTCAATAAGAGGTTTTCATCCAACAAACTTCACTGCATGCATATTTGATCAATGGTCTTAAGAAAAAACACCTCATTAATCACATAAAAATTGATATAAAGTAGATAATTTAGCATATTAATCAGGATGATAATATAAAATTCATGGAATCCCCCACAATAAAAAGTGTTTTGGGAAGCTCTATCCAACATACAAGCTTCATGTGGGTCGAACAAGCTCTGTGCTTGGCAAACTGTATGTGGGGACAAGAGCTTCCATAGCTTAAGCTATTACATTCATATACCACAGATGGGGACAAGAGCTTCCATAGCTTAAGCTATTACATTCATATACCACAGATACATATACACACATACGTATGTAGACTGTATGTGCCTATATTTGCATGTTCATATATGCTTAGAGATATTGAAACGATTCTAACTGGCTTGTAGCAGTACTCAGTTGCCCTCCAACCAAGAGGTTGAGGAATCACTCCCAGTAGTGAACATGAGAATTCAATAGGTGTAAAATAGATCTGAGTGTTAGACTAGACTGTGTGTCTTTCCCTTTAAAAAAAGATATTGAAATGGTGGCCTTTGTAACTCATTTTCTTACAACAATGTGAAACACCCTTCAAACTTGATAGGGTTTGATAGATAAATAAGTTGTGTCTGTATATCCTTTCTTGAACAATAACATAGCACATAGAAACATTAATTATATTCTATTATTGAAGTTTACTATGTAGTTAAAAATGAGAAAAATGTATATCATAATCTATATTCCTTAATATCTCATTTTGTTACAACATAATCAATATTCGATTATTAAAGTTTAGAGTGCGAATTCACAAACAATTTATTGCTTGTCATAATAACACGAGTAAATTACACAGATGGTTATTGCAGTTTGCCACGAAGTTTGTGGTTAAACATGAAAAAAATGTATAACATAATCTATATTCCTTAATAGCTCATATTGTTACAAAATAATATATATATACTACTATTAAAGTTTGGAGTGCTAATTCACAAACAATTTCTTGCTTATCAAAATAATATTAGTAAATTACAAAGATGGTTTATGCGGTTTGTCAGGAATTTCACGATGATCTCTTCACGGGTAAAAATTGCACTAACCATCCCTAACTCGAAAACTGCCAACAAGGTTACGAACGTTCTTTGTTCCGTCATGTCACCCCAAGTCGACCACGGGTGTTAATAGTTCCTAAGTTAGGACGATAGGTGCCCTTTTAAACGTCGAAGGACCATAGGTGAAAGTTTTTGAGTCAAAAAAGTCTTTGCACACATAAAGTGTAGCATAAGCACGTAAATGATATAAAAAACACGATACTTAAGAACCAACGTTTAAACAACGCCGATGCATGACGGTTTATATAAAAACTTTATTGAAATTTTTGATTTCCTAAGGGGTGTTGATTACAAACATAAAGTCACCCCTCATATCATGTTAGTCCAGCTTAAAGTCAACCTGCCTTCGATCGACATCATCAACGTGCATTTTTAAGACTACTATGGATGACATATTTAAATAACTTGACCTAGGCGGTCAATTCGTCGGTGATCAGGTAGGTGCTGAGGCAATTCGTACCTAATCGGCCTAATTACTCGAACTGGTCGATACTTGCTCAAATATCAGGCTACTCGGTCAAACTCAATCCAACTCGGTCTGAATCACAAAATTACTCGGGCTCCTCGGTCAAGAGTCAGGCGAGTTGGCCAATTTCCTCAGATTTAAAGTATTTTGAGTATCATGTTGATCTTTGAACTTTAAAGTACTCAAAACTAATTTGTTTATGCTTGAACTTTGAAGTATTTTAAAGTACTATGTTTATATAACACACATAATTTCAAGATTTTTATATAATTATATAATAAAATTTTAATCTGAGTACTCACCCGTATACTTCTTGCCTAGGCCGATCACTCACTACAAGGTAGCTGCCGCTCAAGTACCGCCTAGTGAGTTTTACAACATTGTCTATACAAGTGTGTGCATCAATCTATGTACCTAGGCATATTTGTCAAGTATGTACCAATGGAAAAGGATTATTCAAAGAGGGTCTTAATTTTTTTGTAAGAGGCTTTTCATCCACGACCCTCTTATCCAAGTTTCCCACCACGTCTTAAGAAGCACTTTTCTTCTTGGTAACTTGGCAAGTCTCTACTCGAACAAACTAACACAATATGTCTGATCCTCATCAATCACAACACTTGCACCATTTGTGTTCTTGGTAGCTTATTTTGTCATTTCCTTTAATCAACTTCGCTCTCATACGAAATATCACCAATATGACTCTACAAGCTCATTGTGCAACCTTCCTCTCTACTAAGTCAATGTTACTCAAAAACTCAAAAATCTAGGTAGCTAAAAAAAGATATAATGGAGAACAAATGATGAAAGAAAATGTTGTGTTTATAGAAGTGAATACAAGATTGATTTGAAACGTATTGAGCTAAATGAGGCCACCACCTGTTTATACTACTTCAATCTATCTGCAAAACGTGCAAGGAAACTCTAGAGTATTTATAGATGGGCCATCTAGGGACTTTTTAACAAGCTTCCACAATCTTCAATGTGAGAGTCTTCAAAAAAGATTCTAGATATCTTCTACCCTCTTCCAGCAAGTCTTATTGGAAAGTAAATGATGTAAAAAGCCAAGGAATGAAGTGTAAGTCATGCATTGGCTTTATCAGCTTCTGCTCAAGTAAAATCATGTCCAAAGATTCAACCTTTCATGTGTATTCTCTTTGGTCATAGAATTTCTTTTTCCCTAAACGATGGCCAGCTCAAAACTTAAACCAAAGAAACAGATGATTCACATGACGTGAGATATCTTTCCAGGAAAATTTCAATCTTTTATTTCATGTGCTAATGTATCTTGTCTAGTATATGGTTCTATTATCATTTTTGTCAAACAATTGGCTATTTTTAGCAAATTGATTCATGAACACACCTTGACAGGCTATATAAGGATTTTGTTCAAGGTTTGTAATAATTACTTGCAAATTTGGTACTGCAGGTTTAGTCAATTGGCAATTTTAACATTGAAAACAAGTAGCAATCATTTAACAACTTAAGAGCAACCCCACTAAAATATTCCTCTAACGATGTAACCAAATACAGATGACATTCAAATTTTATTCATATTCTCTTCATAATTAACCACAACCAACGACAAGAGCTCTCCAGTATTTTCACTTATCCAGCAACCAGTGATGAACCCATAACTACTATTACGTCTATATGTCATAAACTTGTAACATATTTCTAGCATCAAAAATCAACACACAATCATTCACTACTTATATGCAACATTAACGATCCAAAATATCTACACATTCGACTTAAGCATACCTTCTCAAAAGCTTTCCGAAAGCCGGACGTCGCCACCTTCTTCTCATTAAAACCACTCAAATCATTCTCATTCTCCATATCAATCCGCATAAAACCCTTCCGATCCTCCAAATCATATCCACCTCCATCCCCACTCACAACATCACTCCGACCCCGCTTCATCTTGCCACCACTCCCAAACCCCAAATCCATCCAAAACACAAACCCGACAAAAAACAAATAAAACCCCACAAACCCAACCGCCTGCCACAACCAAATCTCGCCACTCAAATAAACATAAAACAGAAACAAACACGCAGTCATATAAAACAAAACATCTCTAACAAACGACACCGCGTCAACTCCAAACGGCGCAGAGTAAATCGCAACAAACCCAACTACAACAGCACTAACAAACATCCCAGCAGACAAAATCGCGCCGAAGCCCATTCGCCCATCCCCACCCCCTACAGCAGCCAGGGATGCAAAAACATCAGGTGCACCATTACCTAATGCCAGCAAAGTGACTGCACCAATACTAGGAGTCAAGTTAAGATGCCTAGACAACGTTGTAACTATTTTTGAAAACTGGTTTTGGGCTGTGATGACTAAGATGTAGAACTGTAGGATTAAGGTTAAGGTTAAAAATGGGATTTTGAGATATGGGTTTTGGGGGAATGTGCAGGTGTAGTTGATTAGGGTGGTGGTGGTGGTTGGGCATGGGGTGGTGGTGGTGGTGGTGAGGTGACGGCGGGGGGTGGTGGGGAGGGGAGTGTGGTGGTGGTTGAGGAGGAAGAAGGTGAGGGTGAGGAGGATGGTGGTTACGGTGGTGATGGTGATGGTGATGGTGGTGGTGGTCTTCATGCCATTAGTGGGTTGTGGTGGTTCCGGTGATCGGAGTTGTGATTCCGGTGATCGGAGTTAGTGAGTGAGGGGAGTGTATACGCGTTTGTTTTTGTTATTTCGAGTTATTATTCAGAGATCTATCGATTCTAACAATATTCAATTATTGATTTTTTTTAGTTACTATTAAGAAAAGGAAAAATGTTGCAAGTAACCAAGTTTCATCAATGTTCCAATTCAGTCACTCGAACTTTATATTAACCGCAAAAACCATTCAAGTTTAAAAGGTGTTCTATTTTTGTGTAAATGTTTAAAATAAGTGCATTGTTTGGTTGTACCTTGATAATAACCACCCACCCCTGAAAATCACTAATCTCAACTAACTCGATATACAACCAACTTATGCACATTTAATAAAAATATAAGTCACCAAATAATAACGAAGTTTGAGAACTGTTCCGTTTTGGTCACTCAAACATAAAAGTTACATAAAAATGAAACATTTATAAAATTTGAGTGGTTAAACCTCACCAAGAAAAATATGAGTGACTAAATTGGAACACTAATAAAACTTCATTACTATTTAATGATTTTTTCTCTTACGAAAAAGGAAAATACACCATTTCATCTTGTGTTCAAGTTTTTAAGACTTTAACTTATATATAACAAAAATATATAAACGGATTATAATCTTAACTACATAAAATAGAAAAATGGTTAAAGATGAAAGTGAAATTAAAAGTTAAAAGTTGAAAGTTAAAATGATTGTTGAATGTTGAAAATCATACATGTAAGTGTAAAGTTGACATATTAATTTTTTAGAAGAGTAACTTTCCATGCATGTTATTCGTTTAATGTACATTAATGTGCATAACTATTGCTAAGCTAATGGATGAATGTCTGAAAAACTAATGGAGGAATGTTTGAAAAGTTAATTAAGGAATGCAAACTAATTAAAAACTAAATGAGGCAACCTTGTTAATGGAGGAATGCGAACAATACGTGTAATGCATAAAGAACGGCTAGGGACCGCTGCCGCTAAACATGAGTACTCGTCTAGTTTAAATATATTTTTATTAGTATAAAATCAAAGTTACAAAATAAAAAATTTAAAAATCAACACTATATAATAATTATAAGATGAAAATAGTAGTATATTTTCGTTTTCCTTTGTCGGTTATATATCGGTGTCGATCAATATTAAATGTGTGCAAATTCGAGGAGAGTTATTTTACATACCAAACTTTTCTTACATACCAAGGGACTCATCTTCACCATTCATCTAAAAAAAAATCAATGGCTGAGATTTAAAAGCATTTTGTTATTTCACCTATTTTTTATAATTTAAATATCTCTTAAACCGTTTATCATTAAGCGAAAATATTTACACCGTCGCGACGAAAATTTAATTATCTTTCGTAGGACGGGCACTTTGATATACTTTCGAAAAAGAAAAAAATCATTTTTTTCATCGTTTCGTTTTTTCGTTTATTTTACGTTTGAAATTGCATTTAAAAAAAATCATATATGATAAAACACTAAATTGAATATCATATGTGATATTAGTGTTAAATCATATATGATATGTAATATCACATGTGATATCACACTAATATCACATATGATATTACATATCATATATGATTTTACACTAATATCAAATTAGTGTTATATCATATATGATTTTTCAATGCAAATTTCATTAACGTAAAAAAAACGAAAAAACTTTTTAAAAAAGCGTGAAAATACGAAAAAATTTTGTCGAAAGTATATCAAAGTGCCTATCTATAGAAAGATAATTAAACGCCGTCGCGAATATATATTTTTTTTCGCTCTACGATTAACGGTTTAAAAGATATTAATATTTGGAAAAAAAGGATGAAAGTTGGTTTTTTATATTGTTGTGATTAATCTCATCAATTAAATCAAGATTTAAGATCATTTGAGGACAAAAGATTATTTACATACCAAGGGATTAATCTCCACCCTCCATTTTTATTTGATCTAATGGATGAGATTAATTTTAACAATTTAAAAAACTCACTTTCATCATTTTTTTTCAAATATTAATAAAGCGAAAAAATATATCATTGAGATAGGCACTTTGATATACTTTGACAAAAAAATTTTCGTATTTTTCACGTTTTTTTTTTTTTCGTTTTTACGCGAAATTTGATTAAAAATCATATATGATAAAACACTAATTTGAATATTACATGTGATATTAGTGTAATATCATATATGATATGTAATATCACATGTGATATTAGTGTAATATCACATATGATATTACCTACTATCATATGTGATATTACATGTAATATCATATGTGATATTACACTAATATCACATGTGATATTAAAATTAGTGTTTTATCATATATATTTTTTACGAAATTTAAAATAACGAAAAAAAAAAAACGAATTTTTTTTTTTTCGAAAGTATATCAAAGCCTCGTCTATAAAAGATAATTAAATGCCGTCGTGTAAATATTTTCACTTAACGATTAAAAGAGATATAAAATGAAAATATTGATTTTGGATGGATGGTGGAGATGAATGAAAAGTTTGGTATGTAAAATAACTCTCATCTTAAATCAAATAAAAATGAAGGGTGAAGATTGATCCCTTGGTATGTAAATAATCTTTTGTCCTCAAATGATCTTATATCTCCTCCGTTAAATGAGAGATATTTTATGTTGCTTTTGGTGTACAGTGAGGTATTTTCTTTGAATAGACTTCTTATAACCGTGTTATTATTTTAGTTGTCGGTGCTTAATATAATTACGTTTTATGAGAAAGTGGGAACTAGAAAATGACATACAATTTTATTCTTTTATTTATACGTTTGTGATTCATGAATATATGCAAAAATATAGTAACTATTCACCATTGTAACTAACAGTAGGTTGATTCACTACCAATTAATTTAACAGGTAAACCGTGTGCCTTTATATGTTCAACAAATTGTGTATTCAATTACGTTCGATGCTTGTTTAATCAAACCAATACTTTTAGTTTGTTTCTTTTGCGGAGTATTTGATAGTTTGGGTAAATGAGATTTTATTTATAGCTAAAAAACATCTTTTTGAAATTGTTTTACATACTTAATCACAACAAAGCAAAAAGTCAATTTCTCTCTATTCTTTTTTCTCTCGTAACTGTTTTTCCCGCGTTTTTCCGCGTTTTTTCTTTCTCGCAAAAATCGCCATAATCATTCAAGTTCTTCTTCAGTTCTTAACGAATTTCTATTCTGATTTCAGTAACTGATTCGTCTCATCATTGCAATCACAATGGTGATTAGATTTTCGTTAGGTTTTTAAGAAATCCCCAATTTGGATGTTTTGGCGCCAAAATTCCAAAATTTATTTTTGGGTAATATTTCAGTGTAATCGAGCTTGTAGTGTTGTTTTCATTGATTAGTAGGTTTAGTGTTCAATTTTAAACCCTAATTCTATCGAATTCATCTATGTCTTGATCTTTTCAATGTCGAATAAAACAAGATCGTCCAAAAGGCAAATTAAACCACATGTGCAGTTTAAGAATCATGTTAGTGGCACTGTTAGTAAGAAAAATGAGAACGAAAACATGGATGTAGGGGAGGTTGAAGTTAGGACTGTATCAGTTAATATGAGTGAAGGAAAAGGGGAGAGTAAAATAGGTGTTGAACTGAATGTTGATAGTGTTGGTAAGAAGGATTGTTATGTGATGAATGATGGTGAATTTAGTGCAAATAATGAGAAGAGTGTAGTTGATATTGACGGCTTGGATAAGAGTGTGGAAGTTGTAAGTGAGACTGATGTAGAGGGGAGGGTAAAAGAAGAGAGTTGGGCTTGTGTGGAAGTTGTAAGTGAGACTGATGTAGAGGGGAGGGTAAAAGAAAGAGAGTTGGGCAGCAATGGTGCTAAGGAGGGTGTCAGTAATGGTGTTAAAAACAGGATGGATAAAGGTGAGGGGAACTCTTATGCAAAAATGCTCACAAAGGACTTGAGGAATGTGAATAACATATTGAGTTTTGTCCCTACTGAAGTTAGTGAAGATGGATGTGAGATTGTTTTTTTCTTTTTTTGATGAAGAGTTGGTGCAGAAGGGAAGTGTTCAGTGGAAACTAACTGTGTGTGGATATTTTGTGGGGTATAGGATGAATTTTCATGAGTTGATATACCATATAAGAAGAATGTGGAGCAGATGGGGCCAACTTGTTAGTACAAAAAGTGTGATGGGTTTGGATGTGGACTGAGATGGCTTGCTGGGCCGGCCAACAAGCTATTAGTGGATTGGATCTGTACTAAACCAAGTAGTGAGATGATTCCCTACACAAATGAGATAAACCGTTAGCCTTATCGTGGGGACGGACCCTACGATTAAGCTTCGGCGTTAGAGTAAGTAATCATGTTTGTCAGAGAATATTGAAGTATGTGTATTAGTATGTGTGAGAAAGTTATACCTTGTAAGAGTATTAGAGAGTTCCTTTTATAGGCGAGTCAAATACTAAGGTTTTCGAGTATTTCGCTTATAATTGTTAGTGCCCGGAGTGAGACCCTTGTCGGGCAAGGTTTCGTAGTAATCATGGTTGCGGACACAGATTACCTTCTGCGGCCATGAGCCTAATCCGCTGGGTGTTCTGCATGCGTCTTTGTGCCCGGATCGTAGCCAATCTGTCATTGGGCTTAGTGGTGTTCCAGTACTTGTAGTTGTTTTACCTTGTTAGGCCTGGGCCCAAAGTATGTATAGCGCGAGCTAGGCCCAATAGGCCTGCTGTACATGCTATACGTCATCAAATGACATTAGTATGACTGGTGATGGAATGTGCTTGTTTAAATTCAAAAATCAAGAAGGTATGAATAAGGTGCTAGGATAAGGAACGTGGCTTGTTAATAATAAACCTTTGGTGGTTAGGAAATGGGATCCAACTGTGGGAATGGAGATGGTTGAACAGACTACTGTGCCACTATGGGTAAATTTAGTTAATGTGCCTTTGGAAGCCTGGACTATTGAAGGTATTAGTGCTTTGGCTAGTAGTTTGGGAAAGCCTTTGATTATGGACAATATAACAGCTAAGAGATGTCAATTTGGTGAAGGAAATTTGGATTTTGCTAGAGTGTTGGTGGAATTTGAGGTGTCTAAGGGCTTTAAATAGAAAATTGAAATTCAGTATAGAGATAAGAATAATAATAAGAAAGAATCTAAGAATGTCAAAGTGGAATATGTTTGGAAGCCTGAGATCTGTGAGCATTGTGTAGTGTTTGGTCATGGGTTCAAAAAGTGCAATAAGAGAACTAAAACAATGGAGGAAATTGAGGAAGAAGCTAGAAAGGAAGAGGAATTGAGTAAAAAGGGGAGGGAGAAAAATAGATTAGAGCAAAACAACTTTAATGATGTGATGAATAGAAGGTATAAGGGAAGAAATCAATACTAAGAAGGAAGAAATAATGGTGCTGGTTGGAATAATGAAGATAAAGGGAAGAAGATTGGAAATGGGAATAGAAAGGAGATGAATAATGGGAGAGTGGATAATACAAGCAATGATGGACAAAATAGGTATGCACAATTTCAAAGAAAAGAAGCTGGAGTTAAGATTATGAACAAGTATGATGTGCTGAATGGAATAGGGAATGATAATGAAGAGTTAGAAATACTAAAAGGGAGAATGGTTGTGGATGGTTTCTTAAATAAGAAAATGAAACCTAGTGGGATTGATATAAAAAGTTGGACTTCTGATATGATTAAGTATTTTAAGGAGCAAAAGAAACTTGATAAACTTGAAGAAGCAGAAGAATTGAATGGGGATATAGAGGATGTTTTAGAAGGAACTTCAGGTATTACACAACACTTTAGTGCAAATGAAGTTTCAGGTATGGATACTACTATCTTACATTAGTAGTATTGTAACACCCCCAAAATGACTCAGCGGAAGCATACAAGTATTGGGGTGCTACTAAATTGATATCACAACATAAGCATAGAACAACTGATTTTCATAAAGAAACTTTTATTTATTCTCAAAACAATGTTTACATTATTGATTTGTGCGGAAAATGGCCCATTATAAAATATGGTCCCAATACATAAATCAGAGTCGTCTATGACCATGTCATGCCTTTGCCTTGCGCCTCCAAAGATAAGTTATCACTTCAAAACCTGAAGATACATGCTAAAAGGGGTCAGCTTACGCTGGTGAGTTCATAGGTTTATTTAAAAGGGGACTTCAGTACACTATTTCAAATTTGGTTTTTGATGATCATTACGTCTTGCATAATGTCATGAAATTTATGATTTCAACTCATAAAAGGGTTTCATAATAGAATTTCATTAGTAGACCATAAAAAGAGTATATGCACATTACAATGAATATAATGCCATATTTTATAAATTTATTACGCTAGCACTAAGCTCATGCAACCGAAGCTACGACAGTTTCTGTATGCACAAGAAAGTCATACAAATAAGGAGCCCATGGCGAATGTTTATCCCAATACACTCGGTCCCGACATGCTATATGTTTCGCCTTGACCCAAGCGGGGTCAACCGAACAGGGTAGTCACCCCAATAGATCTATTTATAACATTCAGCTTCCTGCTAGAATTGACGGTTCATGAAAAGGGCACTTTGGGATCTAAAGTCTTAGGCTAAGCTGCGCAATATTCTAGGTCAAACATTTTGATATGGTCCATAAAACATCTATGTATGATGAAAACTTTAAACATGTAAAAGCATAGTATGCATGGAATGCACAATTTCGGTAATTTAATCATTTAAGTAAAATGAGCATGTATCTTCCCCCAAAACAAGTATAAAACATATTAAAAGTAGGGGCTATGAAACTCACCTAGGCCATGTGCAATATGAAGTCTAAAGGGAATTAAATCAAGGAGTGATAGTGCACGGCTCCGACACGCAACCTAATTAATAAGGCAATTTAGTCTATATGCTTAAGACTCAATAAAGTTTAACTAACTTTATAAATTTTTAATTGTTTGGTTTGTTGTTGCTTGTGTGGCATGGGTTAAGTTTAAAACATTTTTCCAAATGTTTATAAGTATTGGCTCTAGAAAGGGTATACGCAGAAGTATATCAAGGAAGAATGAGACTTTGGTTTGATGATAACCGAATGAGGATGTACGAAAGGTATGTACATTTATTAGGACATTATCGGACTAAGGGGACTTCATGAATGAAGGAAGAACATATATATATATACTCATATTGATATATATATAATTTATATATATGTCTATATAAAGGAAAAGTTTTAAGTCCAATTCAACTTGTATATCTTTGTAAGTCTCAAAATACATTTCAGGAGTTACTAATGTTTGTTTTAAAATAAATATTTTTATTTTAAAAGTAAGTTTTAAACATTTATCCAAGTTTGTAATTGACCACTTAATTAGTCCAGTTGTAAATGAAAATATGATAGATTACATAAATACGTTTCAAATACTAATATGTTTTGAAAGGTTGTATATAACTTGTCTTATATACATTAAGGAATATACAATATAAGTTTTCATGGAATATATCTTGTTTGTGAACCGGTGAAAAGTAATTATATCTTTAGAGAATTTGGTATAAACCAAGTTTATATTTTCCGCGTCCAATGTCGTATATCGTGTTTATTATCAGGTTGAAAATATATGTTTTCTGAGTGTTATTACTTTATATAGTTAGATGTGTGATACATTTTAGTTGTTAATCTTGTTGCAATATTTTAAAAGTCACTTGTTTTAATGTTTTCATGCTCAAACATTATCTCATGTTAATTATTAGTGTTGCTAAACTTTAGTATGTCATATTTGCAAATGGAGATGTCGTATGACGAGTCGACTCGGAATGGAAAGTAAGCTGAATCAAGTCGGGATTTTGGGTTGAATGAAGAATCAAGATGACGCGGAGTTTAACGTCTAAGTAGGCTGATCAAAATTAAACGGACCCTATGAGGGATGGGCCTCGGCCCAACCTTCCTAGTAAGGACAATGGGCTGGTAGCCTATAACAAACACATCTTGTATTATAGGCCATGACTGGACAACCCAACCATCCCTTAGCCGTGGATGGGCTTTGGCCCAATGACATAGCCAACACTTGATCATCACTAAAACTAGTATTCTTAAGTCTTAACAAACAAGGTAACTATTTATGACAAAATTTTGATTATAATGACAACATTATTCAAATTATTTAGAAATCAGGCAACTACATAAAGTGAAAGTACATCATAGGTTTATAGATATACATGAGAATGAGATGTGGACCAAAACTGATCCCGTCTTTGAAGGGACAAACAAGTGAGGGTGTAGCAGGTTATGCTATTTGATACAAAGGAAGGGAAATAAGAGTTTATTCCTAGTGCTTCGAGTAGTCACCCTCGATCTCGCAAGATGAAACGAACGTTGGACTTATGTTTAGACCGTTGGTTGGGTAGAACAACCACACGACCCACTCAAATACTATCCAAGTGGCTGACCAAAAACCAACCTAACATATGGGTTCAGTCGCGAATCAAGACAACACAACTAATATTTAATCTATTTAGTTCTTAAATATGTAAATTGAGAGTGAATGATCAAGATCGAAAGAATTTTCCATATGCGGGTTTGACCCAAACTGTGGTTCGACACATGAGCCCAAAACACAGATTTTGTTGTCGAGATGGAACCGGGAGGAAGACCAAACACACAACACCAACGAGCACACCCTACGTGGGTGTCTCGTTAGCCGAATCAACTATCCCACATGTTCTTGTCGTGCTCGACTTTTTGCTGAGACTCATGCCTCATGAACCAAGAAGGAAATAATTAAACTGTTTGAAAACTAAGTTCACGACAGGGAGTGATATAACTAAGACTTTCCACATGTAATCGAGACTGAAATCGGTAGTGCACCAAAAATAGAACTAAGATGGCCAATACTTTGATTTAGTCTTAAGTTTTATTTTGCCACACAAGATTACCAACAACAAGAAGAATCATGATTTTAACCCCATTTTACTTACGTTATTCGAACAAACTATACATGTATATATAATTATAGATAACGATTGGCCTTAAATCTCAGCAACAAAATATGAATTGAAGGTAAAAACACAAGTCTTACAATGGAAATGGTGGTGAGATCCGAATAAGAACACAAGATGAACGTGCACCAAATTGAACTTTCAAAATTCGATTTCAAGGATATTAACTCTTGAATTGCACAGATTACCACTCGAATTTACAAACCCCCAATCTAAATTGAGAAAACCCTAATCTTCCAAGAACCCTAATTTTATGTGATTGTGTGTGAAAAGTGAAGAGTAACCTGCAAACTTGTTGTTCTATTTGGAGGAGAATAAGAGGAATGAAGACCCTAGCCATCTTAGTATCGTGTAGGTAGTCACTTCTTTCTTTGGCTCGAGTCGTTTTCCCACAACCGTCCTCAACAATCCATGTGATGCCTAGGTTTGTAGGGTTTTCATTTAAGGATAGTAATAGAGGTGGAGATGTGGTTGACTTGAAGAAAGGAGAAGAAGAAGCCATTTCTGTGTTTGATATTTCTGGCTTGTGTCGACAAGGGAGAGAGAGAGGGAAAAGGTAGAGTAAATCGTGGGAGAGAGAGTGACTGAAGTCTTATCTCTTTTGTTTTATTATAAGACACAGTATAAATTGTACCTCGTGTTTTGACGAATCCTCGAGTAAACATACCTTCCCGGTACCCGAAAAATATAAAGATTATATTTCTCGAAACATTTTAATGAGCGTAATAATATATTATTATTATTATTACGTGAGATTTAGATTATAACTGATTGTCGTTACTAATTTGGTGTTGGTATGCGTGCGGTGCCGTGAGTTTCTAAATTCACAAGATAACCTCTCTTTTTCTTCCGTAAATTTTCCTTGAATGATAATATATGTATATTTTACTTATCTCATTCTTTATTTTTTGTCTTGTATGCTACTGCACTGCAGTATACGGAATTACTTTTCGGAACAATGGATTAAGCTTATGTATGCTTACATTTTAACTTGGACAATAATAAATTTCACAGATACTTTGTGGGCAAGTATTGTATGTGCGGTGTCTTATTTCTAACGAAACGAAATGACCTCTCGTTTTTAAATTTTAGATATTGGCATTTTGTCATAAAATAATTGATTTGAATTTTCTGACGTGATAAATATTATTATAATAATCCGAAATTTTACGAGTTGTTATAAGTATAGTTGGGGTTAATTTTAGATTTTCTTATGATAGACCTCAATATTGCTGTTTGGAATATTGGAAGCATGAATAAACTAAAAAAACAAAAAGATGTATTAAGGTTCATTAGGGAAGAAAAACTTGGTGTATGTGGGATTGTTGAAACTTATATTAAGCCTCTGATCCCTAAGTAAGATCGTTGATTTTGCTTTTGGAGGTTGGGAATGGGTTTTTAATAGTGCTTGTAGTAGTACTGGGTATAGAATTCTAGTGGGGTGGGATAGAAATAAGGTTGATGTAATGGTCATACGTATGTTCAAACAAGTCATGTTAGTTACTGATAATGATTTAAAACGTACGCTTTTAGGGGGTTATTTAAGCCCTAAATCGACCAGTTTTATATCCGTTACTGCTTAATTTCGTTCATTTTCACTTTTTAGGTCTTTTGGAAGCAAGATGCTAGAATGAAGCACATTTGGATGAAAAGGAGCAAATACATGAAGAAAATGACAAAGTCAAGATCGAAGCCACTCAAAGCTGATCAACAGTACATGACGAAATCCTAACCAAAGGGCGACGTCGTCCCTATATGAAGACCTGATCAAATCATGCACGCGACGACTCAGTGAAAATTCTGGTCTTATAACCTGACGGCATCACGCTTTAAATAAGGAGGGCGTCACTCAGTTTTCATCTCAGACGGCCCAGATCTAGAATCAAGACGATGTCCCAACTGAAGACCGATGGCGTCACAACTCCAAGGTGACGCCATCCCATCGATGACTTGGCCCAAACAAAACCCTAATGACGGCGAACTGACGACGTCCCATGCAAAACGTGATGCCATCGCAGTTGTAAATCTATATATAGAATTCGATTTTTCTGTATTTTAAGAGGTAGACTTTTGGAGAAAAAACCCTAAATCGTTTGTAGTCTGAATTGGACAGTATCTTAGGGTCCCATACCCTAATTTACACATCGAGATAAGTATTTTAATCCAAAGTATCATTATGTCTATCCCATATTCGATTGATTGTGTGTATGCTTTCTTGTTTACCATGTCTAGCTAAATTTCTTGTGTGTTTGCTTAGATTTATGAAACCTAGTTATTGATTATTGTTAGGTTGTTTCCTATTTTAATTGAAAATGGCTTAGGAGTGCAACTAGGCATCTTCGTTGTATTTAATGCTTAAGTATGCTTTATGATGATATGATCTATGGATGAAATAACTTAGGCTTGCCGACTTCGTAGGTCATATGAGAGATAACCTCAAAGAACTAGGGGGCACGCATACCCTACGACCTTTAGGAATACAACGCGTTAAGATAAGGACGTGACAACTGTTAGGATCATATATTATTGTGTGTTTGATGATTCGGGTGGTCTTGGATGATGGAAATACATGTTAGCCATTTTAGAGAGAAAGAGATGAGAGGGTGTTTTCTTGGTAGAGACTTGCTTCACAAATGTAAGGTTAGATTATGAGAAAAGCACCACCCCTTCCATGGATGGAAGGGGTATTTATAGTTACAATGAATACGTCCTCCTAACGGAGTGTGGATCAGGCATATAGTGGGTAAAGACCCGTCCTTCCTCCACGGTGTTACTCTAAACTAATCTACGCTACTAATTAACTAATTAACTAATTAACTACTTAAACAATGTAAATAACTACAAGTCTACGAGCTAACATATGCTAGACCATAATTGGGGTGACCGACACTTTAACATGGAATTTCCAATTCCTAACAATCTCCCCCTAAGGGAGGTCACCTCATGAAATACATTTTGCATCCTAGCATTCTTTCTTTGTCTTTAGTTCTCGAGCTCGTAGACTTCAATTCTTCAAGTTCCGCATTCTTTGTGCATTAGTAGTGATTCTTTAAAGTCCGCATAGTTTTGTACTTTGAGTGGAGGTCTTTGAACTGATCCACATCTTTGATGATCTTTGAGCTTTCATTGAGATCATCAGCCACAGTAAATATCTGGATCACCCTTTATAGTGTTGCCTTCATGTGATGTTGTCACAATTCTCAATTTCCGGTCATTTTTCAAACTCCATATTCATTATTTCATATCAAATTATGCATGGGTTTTGCATTTTACATTAAACGTTTGTTTTCTTATTAAATAAACGCTATCGCGTAAACATTATTTGAACAATTGATCCGACACTTCCAAAAATTATCCCAATATATTTTTATATTCATATTAAGATTATAAAAATAATATTATGAGTTTACCCGGTGTTTTCAATTTATTTTGTATATAAATTGTTATGTATAAATAATTACTTAACGGTTTTAAGAATTCACACTATAATTATTATTTCACTCAAATTTTGCAAGAAATGTGTTTTTACAATTTTTATGGCTACAATATATTTTACTTTGACCCGTTAAAATTTATTTTTAGCTAACGCTACCCTAAATGCTCAAATGTGTTTACAAGTTACTACTATCCTCAAATAATTTTACATTTACTTACACTTATATATTTACATACATAATAGATAAATAAATAAAAATATGTACTAGTAGATACATCCCCCCCCCTTGTTGACAAAAGTGGATGATTTACCTAAAAGATTTGCTAGATTTTTATTATATTATATTTATATTCATTTTTTTTTCACTTACAAATTCACACACAAAACATTATCTCAAGGTGTAAAAAAAATTTCTTTCCTCTCTTCCTCTTTGCATATGAACCAGCCATATATGAAGCTCCAAGAGAAGATCATCAAAAATTTCTAGACAAGTTATTTAACAATCTAGTATCACTTGTTGTTTAGGTTTTGCAATAAAAACCTCAAGTGATTAGGAAACCCCTTTGTTCTCATAAACCTCATCAAGTATTCTTGTAAGCATCTCATGTCTATTTTTTCATTTTTCATATTCATTTCATATCCATTTCATCATATTTGAGCAAAAACATGCAAGTCATATGATGTTGTACCACTTTTCATTGATTTTCAAGGGTTATATATATCTAAATCATCCTATAATTACCCCTTGTTATATTTTAGTTTTGGTGATGTCTAGGAACCCATGACACCCTAAGAAGGTGTATGGTAGGATTAGAATAGCTTTGGAGTTGTTTTGAAGGGATTGGAATGGGTTTAGTACGAGAAAACTCTTTCGACAAGTATATATAGTGGTCGGATCTTGTTTTGATTTTCTGGAAAATCCGACAGTAGGCACGAATTTTGGCCTAGATATTTAGAAAATATACTTTAAAACGAATCCGTGGCGCTTGAACGGATTAAAACGGAGCTATAACGAAGAAGTTATGAATTTTTCAAGTTTGACGAGGAAAACTATTAATTTCAGAAATTTCAGCATTGAAAATGTTACACCTTACGAGTCAAAAATGAGTCTTAAGCTTTATAAATTGTGTCGACTTATCAAAAATATATTAGTATACCTTGACACGAATCTAAGGATGTAGAAAACGTAGAAAACGGACTTGTAACGATTAAATTACACGCGATAAACCAAGTTGCCGTAACTCTATTCTATTAGCAAAATTAATATATTCTTTATTAAAAACATACTACGGCAACTAAAGGACCATGTTGGCGGACGTTTTTAACAGTGATGTAGAACTTTTATAACGTGATGTCTTCTAGTAAAAGTAAGTTCGCCTAGCATATTTTCCAAAATGTCCAACCGTTTGTTGAGCGGAGTTGTAACGAATAACATATGGTCACTCAAACTTTGCCCAAAACCATCCTTTCAAACTATATTTTTAGACTAAAGTACAATACGTAACCTATATTTTTCTTTGTGATCGAGACCTCTAGGATGGAAACTTAAACACTAAAACTTTGAGATAATGATACAAGCTTCCCAAAACCGTTGAGTTCATTTCCTAACACGCGACGTGCACCATTTTTTTACGACTAACTTTTCAAGGCCATTTTAGTCACTTTCATGAAAATTTCAACGACATTATTTTACGACGAAAAGTTATAATTTCACAATAAATCACTAAATGATTATCGTAGGATGTCATTTCAACGTAAATACTTGTAAAGTATTTTATAATATGACGAGATGTCATAAACATATATTTTGACGATAAACATTATTTCCAAAACATACAAGTGGTATGGATATCATATGGAGTTGCATGCACGACATTGTTTCATGACTTATATTAGAGCATATCATTCATATTAGGTTGCGGATAGAGATCGACCTCATTTCAAGATATCTACTTTTGTCACCAAAATCATTGCATCAGGTGAGTTCGTAGCCCCACTTTTACTCGTTTAATTGTTTTACAAACTCTTCGAGGGAGATACATGCTCAACTACTTGTTTTTACTTTACATTTATATGAACTTAAATATCTTTTGTTTCACTCTATGTGCGTGTAAGTAGATTATGCCCGAACTAAATTGATCACTATATTATGAACGCTATTAGTTGAAACACTTTCCTTGATTCTGAACCCTTCGACATGTATATTTGAACTCTTTTAAATTGATTCAGACCCTTTGACATATAAGTGAACACTTTGGACTTGATTTGAACTTTTTGACATATAGTTGAACTCTTTTAACTCAAAGAACCCTTTTGATATATTTTAAACTTGTTTGACATGATTTTGAACGCTTCGACTATCTTGAACCATTTGATATGTTTTAAGCTCTTTTGATGCTCTGAACTTGTGAACTCGACTTAAATCTTTGAACTTAATTACGAACTTTTGAACGGAACCCTTGAACTTAATTACGAAATTATGACTTATTTGAACTTATTGAACCGTACGTGTTATGACCTTGTCCCAAAGTCTCCCCTGTTCGGAGCATCACTATAAAGTCTCCCATGTTCGGAGCATCACTATAAAGTCTCCCATGTTCGGAGCATCACTATAAAGTCTCCCTTGTTCTGAGCATCACTATAATTCTCGCCTTGTCGGTGGAGTGTTCACAATAATTCTCGCCTTGTCTGGAGTGTTCACATAATTCTCCTTGTCGGTGGAGTGTTCTCAATAATTCTCGCCTAAATGGTGGAGTGTTCTCAATAAATCTCGCCTAGGTGGTCGAGTGACGAAGGAGTCTCCCTTGTTGAGCAAAGGTAAAGTCTCCCATGTTCGAGCATCCCCTGAATTATTATATACGAGTGCAATATTGTGAATTATTATGACCACTTATACTCGATTATTAGACACACTATATTTTGTGCAATGGGTTGTGAACACACAGGTTGCAAGTTTTGTATGGGCGAAACTTGGAACCGAGTGGATTTACAATGCCTTTGCTTTGAGAACTCATTTAACCTCGTGTGCTAGAGCATAAACTAGACATATTTTGGCAATGGGTTGTGAACACACAGGTTGCAAGTTTTGTATGGGCGGAACTTGGAACGGAGTGGATTTGCAATGCCTTTGCTTTTGTGGACTATTCTAAATGACCAAAACTTTGCCTTTGTTGCATGAACGCCCTTTAAAAGCTTTACTTGTTAACCAAACTCTATGAACTCACTCAACCATTGTGTTGACACTTTTAGCATGTTTTATCTCAGGTATCCTAGGCATTCACTTCATGGCATGCATGGACATATCATAGAGTCGTGGTGACGACGCGTCTCACATGGGATTTATACACTTTAACAACATCGTTTGGCTTTGTATCAAACCTATTTCCGCATACATTGATTTTCATTTGGGACCTACATTTTGTAAACTATGATTATTTTACTTAATCAAACGATGTATTTTCCAAACGACACTTTAGGTCGTTCGATATAATCAGAACTTTGATGCTATGAGTCCTCCCAAGGTATTCCATTCCTACCAAAACACGTAATTTGGGGTGTGATGATGTTGTGACTTTCGGACCGACATGCTCACAGTTTCTGGATCATGACATCTTTTCATCAGAGTAGCGGAAGCTTTACTGGCCCATGATATTTGCAGCAGCATAGCGGAATCATAATATAAAATATCAGAGCCAGGTTCTGTAGATATACACAAGTCATGATTTCTTCAATTAAGTGTGGATGCTGTGAGCATGCGGCTTTGGATTGACTCCTCAATTCTGATCAGCTGCAACCGTCCAAATGTACCCGCAAACAACAGTTAGCAATAAAACACACGAAAGTGTCTTTGATCACTTTCGTTGAATTGAGGTACACGGCCCACGGTTCCTCGTTGATCAGTATAAGTACTGCCTCGTGATCGGTATAATTCGAAGAATCTCCTTGACAGGGTTTCGCAACTGTTCTAGCTATTCTCAAACCGGAACGTCTCAAAGAAGACAACACAGAGTGAGTGAACCAGCGAATTGAGATTCACTGATTGATGAAAAATTGATTTGAAAAACAATCGTGTATTGCTTGAAGAAAGAGTTTTGCAATACGACGAAGGTTTTATGAGAAAGATCAATTTTCAATCAAAATACTTTTTGTATTATAAAATAAGTACACATTCGATGTGCTAGAGAAAAGAAGAATTTTACACATCGAACGGTTTTTCCAAAAGTATTTTTCAATCAGAGATACTTTTTGTGTTTGAAAATGAATACACATTCGATGTGCTAGAGAAAAGAAGATTTGCACATCGAACGGTTTTTCCAAAAGTATTCATCAATTCATTTCCTGGAGCAAGGTTGATTCAAGAATGAATCGCCCCATCGTTTCTATCCAGTTGTCACAAGTTTGATCTTTAGAAAAGATCTCACATGTCACCCACCAAGAGCTTGTTTGATGTTGGCTCTAGAAGGCTTTCCATCTTCATCGTGAATATTTAATATATCACTCGGATGTTCTGGCAATACCACAAGGATAATGCGTAGGACTCTTAAAATATATTCTTACTTTCCACATTGTGTGAAACATCAAGTCTTCAAGAATTTAGTGTCCTAATGAGATATTGTGGATGATCTCTTGGCTCTAGACTCAATTGTGCACATTTGGTTCCTATGCCGGAGACTAGGGAGAGGGTCTCCTTCTTCAATATCAACAATCTCTAAGAGAAAGTCGATAGATTATGTAGGTTTCCCGTGAGAATGAAACAAGTCCTTTTAAGATGAGCTTGAGTAGCTTGGGAAGTTTAGTGCAGTGCGTCACTGGGTCCATGACATCTTGTATTCAATACCAGTGTTACCTTAGTAGACATCAGTAGCATATGTATTGAACCCGGTTACTACCCTAAGGTTGAATTATTGGAGGGCTATTTCTTTTCACCCTTTTTCACATTCATTTCTTTTTCATTCTTCAACCCCTTCAGTGCTTACCGAGACTTCATAACTAGAACCTTGTTGGGTTTATTCCAGTTCTAGCTCTATCTCAGTCCGCACTCTTCCCATATTCTCATTTTTCTCCTTTTTTCATCATACCTAAGGACTTCTACACTATCTAGTGGATTGTCCCTGGGTAGATCCCTCCGGCTCTGGCGGGATTGTGGGAACTAATACCTAACCTCACCATCCTTATAACTCCATGCATAAAGTAAATTGGTCGGTCTTTTTGGTACAGTTCTTTCCTTTATGAAACCAATTGAAAAATCATTTGGAAAATCAATCAAGGTACTTGTGATATAATATCAAAACATTTTGTACCTTAATTGTTTTGATCTTTTAGAAATGCTCCCCCTCAACATGTGCATATGATTATGAAATTGTTTAGCACATGGAGGCAAGAGTTCTTTTGAAATAATTTCTTTGATCACAATTTCCTTAGAAAAAGCCATTTGAATTTATTTGGTAAATTCTCCCCCTCAATATGTGCGAAGGATATTTGAAATCATTTAATCATTTTATCACATAGAGGCAATAGTTCTTTTGAAGTACATCCACAATTACAAAAGCCATTAAGAAACCATTTGCTCCCCCTCAATATGTGCATCGATAAACGAAAGAGTTTAGCACATATTAGAAAGAACTAGCACTTTTGAATCAAATCGATCATCCTTTATCAAATTTCATTATTAAATCACAAATTCTCCCCCGATCAAAAATATCAAACCCTTTGAGATTTTTTTGATCCCAAGTGATTTAATAAGGTTTAGAAAACATGGGAGAATATGTGCCTTTCTTTAAATACTCTTTTGGTTTTTGGTTAAATGCTCCTCCACAATCATGTGCATTATGAATTTCAAAATCATTTGGCACATGAAGGAAGGAGGGCTTTATAAACAATTACCCTTTTAAAACCTATTTGAGATTTAAATCACGATCTCTCCCCCGATCAAAAATTTCAAACCAATTGAGATTTTGGATCCCTATTGATTTAAATCATTTGGAAAATTTTAGGGGAAAGACGTGGCAAGATTTAATTTTGAAAAATGACAGAAGAGGACCAATAACAGACATTAAAGATTGTTAGTGTCAGGTATGATTGTTTTAAGAGATATTTAAGGAAAATAAAACAATTTCACAATCAAACAAGAACAGAAAAAATTTCATTTTGAAAGATCTTGATTCTTAAAGAAAAATCATACCATGACATAACATTAAATCTTTAGATCACCACTTATTTTGTACAATCCGGACTTTTATGAAGAAATATTGTTTGAAAATAATTTATTTTAAATCACTCTCCCCCTCAATCGATGACCGTAGTCGATGATTGAGTGACTTATAGTTTTGATAAAATGAAGTCCGGTGATTTTCAAAATTTAGTCCAGTTTATTTTCAAAACCAATATTTTTCCATTTTTCAAAACAATATTATTTGAAAATTGTTTAAAAAATGGTATCAAATTTCCTGCACAAAGATACGTTAGGTGGTTGAAAAGCTTATGTTGTTGCTGTAGGGCTTGAAAGAAAAACCGTCTGTTGATGCAGTGAGACTTCATACGTTGCATTTTAATGCCAACTGAGGTCAAATTAAGCTCCGTTTCTTCATTTGGTGATGAAGAAAACCATCTGCTGATGCAGTGAGACCTCTTACGTTGCATTTTTCCATGCCAACTCTCCATAGAAGTCCAATTAAGCTCCGTTTCTTCATATGTCAACCCAATATATAGTTACCCTTTCCTTTCGGCATCCAATCATCTTCATTTGTAGGATCCGGATCAGGAACATTCTTATATACTAATATACCTGCATACGTTAGTGAACACACATACAGATATATGGTGGTCGACATCACCCAAACATTAATCGACTAATAAAAGTCAATCAAACATAACAATCAGTTCAAATAAGGTATGGGATTTATGTGTTTATCAAACTCTAATCATCTAATCCTAACAATCATATCCTAAATTCCTAGTCCTTCTATCATTTTTAATTAAGCACGTAGGATAATTAAGAAAGCCCGTTAGATGATATAGATTTGAAAACATTCTCCCCCTCAATCAATGACTTATTTTTCTGAAAAGTTTAAAAGCGCTGAAGTCATTGATTGAGTTTTCAATTTTATAAAAATACTGAATCTGATTGTTTTTCAAGCAACTCATTTTCCACCATTTTGTTAAAACAAATATTTTTCTGAAGAATTTTAGAAAGAAAAATATTTGAGTAGGAACAGCAGTCCTTCGCCATACTTTCCTCATTTTGTTTTAGGGTAAGTGCACGAAAATTTTGAAAATTTGTTTAGCGCATCACTTTCCTTCCTTGAAGAGCGAGTTGCTATCAGAAATAATAGCAAGCCATAGTTTAAGCATGGGTTACAGTCAGAAGTAACTGCAAGCCATTTTATTTGAGACATGTTTTGGAAAAAGAATATTTACACCTCCTGCTCGAACTTCATCTATGGTCCCGTGCCATTATTGAATGACATTTCTAAGATCGCAGATGTTATCGATACCAGAAGACATGTCTTGAGAAAACATATTTTTGGTATTTTTCAATTTTCTGATTTTTATGGGCTTTTGTTGATTTTAAATTTTTCTATTTTGTTTTTGTTGGTTTTATAATTTTGTATTTGGTTTTTAATAAATATATACAAAGATAGAGAAGATGATATAGTTTAAGAGGATGATGATACGAGTACCGAGATAAGGATATCGAGCAGCACATCGTAGAAAATAGAATTCGTCATCTCTTAAACATTCACCACCAAAGCTTCCAAGGCTCTTGTACTGAAGAAAGAAATTGAACCATCTGAAAGTGAGACTTTGGCAGCTTCCCCCCAAACTGAAAATCCATTAGATGAGCATATTCGAAGCTCTATTTCAAGCTTGCCTTAGCCAGGTGCACAGAGAAGCAAACCATTATCATAAATCCCGCCGCTCCTTTTAAGAACGAAAATCGAGATTCTTCGTTCGGGGTTATATCATCAACAAGAACAAAAACGTATCATCCCACTCTTTAAATTTCTTCTCATATTTCATTACCACGAAGTCAAGCAATGCATCCCCAACGAGTTGACAAGATACCACTTCCCCCAAGTAGATGAATTGATGCAGTCAGTCTCTTAGACTAGAGCTCACGAACCCAAATACACATACCCGAAGAAAAAGAAACTTATACCATGGAAGTAGCAGATTAAGTCGAATAGCCAAAGAATAACCCCGATGTATACTTTTCTCTCCCCCTGAAGAAAGTGTATGAAGCTCAATAACCTGAAGTACCCGAATGCCCAAAGAGAGAATAACTGATAACATTGAAGAAGTAGGCCGAATCACTGATTATCTCTGCGGATGACAATCTCTGCGGATGTTCACTCCAGAACAAGTGATTATATCTCTGAATCACTTATTAAGCCCTCAAGTAAAACAGCTGAGCATCCTCAATGAACACAATCTCTCTCCCCTGATGATTGCGATAACATCAAAATTATCACACACTTTTGTACCTCTTTCATCTTCAGAAACTAACTCTTCCATCTCTTCCCCCACATAGTTGGAATAAGAACACTAAACGCCATGAGTCAAACCTTGAGTTTCTCTGCGGTCATGACATTTGTCTTCCCGGGATATCTTCAATCACTTAGAAGTATTAAGTTCATCAAGTTTACTCGCGTTTAGATGCTTGTCTCCTTCCCCCTTGCTGGTTTTGACACTTCAGAATCAGCAACATATTATAAGCCCAAATACTTGAAATATTTTGAGAAGAACATCATTAGCTCAAATATATCTGTGAGAATCAACTTGCAGAAGAATGTGAGCAAGTCTAATTGGGGATTAAATTTGAATTTTCACTCTCCCCCAATTAGTGCTCTCCCCTAAACCGACAATCTGTTTGATAACAACCCAGATTAAGAAGAAGTATTTAGATTGCTAAATGCAACTCGTCTTTAGTCTTCTAACACGCAACAGAAAGTGTAAAACAGACTGTAGACTCGACCTTTTTCAAGATTGTCTAGTTGGGGAATAGAGAGTCAACATCTTCAACTCACCAAATGCATTCCCGTTAACTTATATATAGCAAATCCCCTTAACTCAAATCCCTCCCAATCAAATAAGAATAGGAAGATGTTCATCAAGGGAATTAGCCCAGTAACTAGAAGCACTTTGTCATTAATCAAATCAGCCCGTGTGAAGATGTCAACCAACGGCTCTTAGAAGAAAACTTCATGTGAAGATGACCCGATAAGAAGTAGCTCGGTTCTTACATGAGTTTAGAGCCGTTTGACCATTTATTCTCATATATCAATCATCATGCAGTAGTTTCACACTTCTTCTCCCCCTCAAGAATTGCATACGTAGTTGCCATTCTTGATTAAGCAAGTGAATATCTTCAACAATGTAGTCTGTTCACACTTCTCCCCCGCAAAATTAGCACAGGATGTCGCCATCGTCATTATAGTTGAGCAAGTGGAATAAGAAAACAATCAACAGTAGCCCGGTTCACTTGATAATTGAAAGCGCATGGAAAAAGCATGAAGCATGTTGATGAGAATGGTCATAATAAGAAGATTTCTCTTCTTTCGAAGATAATGCGCACTGAAGCGTACACATTTCTTTTCTTTAGGGAACGAGGCTTGAACTGTTGTGTTCAAACGTCATAATCTCTCTCTTTTCATCATCTCTTGGAAAAACTTGTAATCACCCCCATTATCATTCAGTAGGCTCTTTGTAGTGACAGATGATGGAGAAAACCCAATATGATGAATTTGACCCTGAAGTAAGCTAACCCGAACTCGTGACTTAAACTTGCATATATGTAAAAAAGAGCGGTGTCGAGAATTCATGCCCATTTGAATCTCTAAGTACTCTATACTCTTCAACCAACCAACCATCAAGTATAAGACGTACATCACCTCTTTAAGATCCACAATTGAATGTGACACTGAGCACTACAACGTAACTCCTTAAAGTGATAGTTATTTTGTGGTGGTAAGAGCCCAATTCCCCCAAGTGGTAAAAGAAAAGGTAAAAGACACCCAACAATAACTAGATTTCCGAGTCTTTGTTTTTGATAATAAGCTCGAACAAGGATCTTGAAGAATCTTCATCTAACCATCCCCGATACCTTCAGATACTAAGTACACTTGCCCGTGATATTTCACTTCAACCTCAAATAAATAATAGTGAATTAACCCTGTTGTCACATCTTGTTAAAAGCTCAAATCTAGCCTCCTTTGACTTTAAAAGTGAACTTTGATAATGGTTTCATCCCGACCATGGTTAAAAGCACGTAACCCCGTAAAACCATGTAATAGCCAAACTGCCATGAGGACAATCCAAACAAACATCCAATTCATGAAATACACCCTTTTATCCCTTCTTCGAAGTAGAAATTGTAGCACCAGCATCAGATAAGATCCCGAAATACACTTTCCTTTCTCCAGGATGGTTCCATCATCACGGGATTTTATAATTCTATAGTTTAAACCGAGAAATATTTTCTTTCGCGGGATTTTACAAAACCAAGAATAAACCGTAAGATAGATCCGGAAATGCACTTTACTATTACCAGGATGTTTCCATTGTCACGGGATTTTACAAGTCTATGATTTAAACCGAGAAATAGATTCTTTCACGGGATTTTACAAAATCAAGACAAAACCGTAAACAATGTCAGCTTGAATGTGTTATGACAACTTTGGTTTCAGTGAATATCTGTTTTAGGGGAACATGCAGCGGTTCATCAGTGGTTCATTATCCAACATCATCAACATCATCAACCATCCAATAAACACTTTGGAAAATACATCATTCACGTATTCTGTCGGCTGTTGCTGTGACCACTTGGTGATGTAAACCCGATATGTCAAACTTGATCATGAAGTGAACTTCTCCAGATTTGTTACTTAAGCTTGTACTAATCCTTGTGAAGAAGAAACGGAGTACCCAATGTACAAAACCTCTTGACGTATCCTCAACTGCGTGAGACACCGAAGTGATAGTTACGTTGTGGGTTAAGCGAGAAAGAATCACAACTGTAACTAAATAGCCAAGTCTTTATCACACTCAATAAACGCCCAAACAAGTCATCTTCGCAGAAGGGTAGAAAGAAAGAAGACGAAATAAGTAAACGCGCCCGGAAAACCTCACTTCAAATCCAAATAAGAAATACCGTCCAAGCAACTCCGTAGTCAACGTGGTTCAATAAACAATTCATGCCGAGACATAATATACTCCGTGAAAATGCATAAACCAAAGTACCAAACAACTCTCATCATTAAGTCTCATCATCACAAATTTCTTCAATAAATCTCATTAAATCCAAGTCTTATAAATCCGATCTCATATTAAGAAGCCCATATGACCGTCATCCGAATCCAAGCTTTATGACCCAATGTTCAAAAGAACATATGAATTAATCACTTATACTCCCGTTATGGTAAATTTGAAATTGTATAACAATCTCCAAATTATATATCAACCTCCAAATGAGAAGTGTGATTTTTCATTCAAACTCTAAAGCCAAGTGAGGTCACCTACTTCTAAAATCATTATCTCAAATATTAAGCGCAAGCCGTGAATTTGTATCCTCCCGTGAAAGTTATCAATACCAAAATTACCACTCTTCAAATCAAAGTTAAATATTTGTATCCAAGAATTCTTGTGAATTTTGGATGAAAAAATTTGTAACTCTATTTCATTCCAATACGGACGTTAACACAGTCCATATCCATCAAGATAAAGTCCAAGTAAACTACTACTCAGCCCATTATTCGAAAATAATACAAGGCCCCAATATCCATTTAGCCAAACCCAATATCCAGATGCAAGCAAAGAACCCGATCCAAAGAGTAGATAACATATCTGATATAAAGGTGTCACTTAACCCTAAAATACATATTACGTTTTCACAAACCCTAAAACCTCTCTCCATCGGTTTATTCTGTCCGCCCCCTTTTTCTCAAAACACTTCACAAAAAAAATCATACCACATCTTGGATCAAAATCTTATCATTAATCATCAATACCACATAACAATATGACCAAACAAACAACAAACCCCTCAAGATCGAACGTGTATTTCATCACAGATTAACATCAATTACATACGAAAACATGGTTTTCGTTATCCATATCAACCTATGTTCGCCACAGGGTTGGCTTGAGCTAGATGTTAACGCCACAGAGATGGTTTCATTATTTTCAGCTCATCAAGAGCTCGTCATCAAGATCTGAAAGATGGTCTCGGGTAGGTTACTTTGCGTTTGTGTTTTCTTTTGTTCGATTTCTGTTTCATTTGAAGTCATGAACGAGTCTAAGATAAGATATAACATACTTGTTATAATATTTCTTGTTGATTCGGATATTGTTGAAGCTTTGTCTTGTAAATGATCTATGATGATTATTGTTCAACGGAAAAATCTTATAAAGATTGAAGGGAACGATGAAACAAATCTGAGATTATGAATGATTTTCAATTAGATTGAGTCTTGGTTTTGAATGAGATGAGTTGGGATAGGATAGGTGCTGTAGAAATCGTGATTGAGAAAAGAGTATGATATTAGATTTGTTGTTGGTAGTAGATGAACTGGATCAGTTTTTTTTTTCTTTTACAACACGTTTTCATTTCTTAAAAACGTGGACTGATAATGTCTTATGACTGAGGTAGTGTATGTTTTTGGTATAAGGTATTTGGTTTTTGTGGTCATGGTTTTGTTAGAGTCAACAAGTCGCTACACCTTGGGCAAGTCGCTACCAATTTTAAGTCAAGTCACTACCCAAAAG
This sequence comes from Chrysanthemum makinoi, assembly GCA_910596185.1. Classification (NCBI taxonomy): domain Eukaryota; kingdom Viridiplantae; phylum Streptophyta; class Magnoliopsida; order Asterales; family Asteraceae; genus Chrysanthemum; species Chrysanthemum makinoi. The sequence continues at coordinate 90,893,759 of OU343218.1, read as the reverse complement.
TGCCAAGTCGCTAGGTCTTGTTTTGTCACAAGTCGCTAACATTTATTTGACTCACAAGTCGCTAACTTGTTAAATAACAAGTCGCTAGCACAACTCGCTACCCATATACAATGAATCTAGACAACTTGTAAAGACAAGTCGCCACTGAAACAAGTCGCTAGATAGATTTTTAACATTTTGCTCCGGCGATTTTTCCGACCATTATTCCGACCATATTCATAGCAAACCCAGAAAACTGCTATAAAGCATAATATTTTCCCCGTTTGACCAATGTTTAACCACATGAACGAATTACCATTAGACTATCAATAGTCACGGTATGGAACAAAAACAGTGTTACATCTGTTTGGACAAAATAAAGAGACAAGACAAAATAAAGAGACAAGACAGGTATGTAACAATTGATAGACCATAAGACCTTTTTTATCAAACAAAATACACATAAAACTTGTTTGTAAAAACAGTTTACCCATAAAAAATGTTCCGACCACACAAATACACAAGACAGTTTCAACCAAGTATCAAAACCACAAGAAAAATCATCAAAACACAACAACCTTGGCTCTGGTACCAATTGTTAGGATCCTATATTATTGTGTGTTTGATGATTCGGGTGGTCTTGGATGATGGAAATACATGTTAGCCATTTTAGAAAGAAAGAGATGAGAGGGTGTTTTCTTGGTAGAGACTTGCTTCACAAATGTAAGGTTAGATTATGAGAAAAGCACCACCCCTTCCATTGATGGAAGGGGTATTTATAGTTACAATGAATACGTCCTCCTAACGGACTGTGGATCAGGCATATGGTGGGTAAAGACTCGTCCTTCCTCCACGGTGTTACTCTAAACTAATCTACGCTACTAATTAACTAATTAACTACTTAAACAACGTAAATAACTACAAGTCTACGAGCTAACATATGCTAGACCATAATTGGGGTGACCGACACTTTAACATGGAATTTCCAATTCCTAACAACAACTCAACCGACCAATAAAAGATAACTAGGGAGTAATAGTATCTAGGTGAACACATTTTTAATCATCATACGAGCACACCTGAATTAGACATAAGCTATCCGTAGTAATTAGATAATTAGATAAGTAGAGTAATCGGTAGAAGTACCACCCCTAACCAATTGCCATGATATTTTACCTTAGCTTTCTAAACAACCATAAAAAGATTAAAAAAAAATAATAAAAATAAAAAATAATCATCCTCAACCCCCACCTTCTCGTCATACATTTCTTACTAGCATTCCTATTCCCCTAGAGAACGATATCAATCCCCGAGGCTTACATAATACTACACTAAAACGATTATGTTCACTGCCTAGGAGGTTGAAAAGCTTGCTCGATGAAAAGGAAGTTTCCTTCACCCCGAACGCACCTTCCGCGTTCATCAATTTTTTGCGCCAGATAATAGAATAGCTAGTTAGATCTCTATCTCGTTTAGGTTCCCTTGCTTGATTACTATCAAGTAAGATTTTTTTTCCTCATTTTCATTAGTTTCCTTGTAGTCTATCCCCTTCTTCGTGTTTTTTTCATAACCTTGTCACTTTTCATCATGGAAGGTGATACCCACCAAATCAATCACTTCCCATCAACCCACCACCAAATGACCCGCCAAGAGGCCATACTCTTGGTGAATACTCTAGACCGAGCCACCAAGGCTATAGGAACACCATTGAGCTCCCCGATCAAGCTAAAAATACGGCCCTGCGATTCGACACCATCTGGTTGGTGCAAAACGGATGTGCTATGGACTTCGTTCCGAAGATCCTAAACAAAGATCTTAAGGACTTTCTTAAAATTGTTGACTCTATTGACCTTGATGCTACCACACGAGAGACCACGCGCTTGCGTCTCTTCCAATTCTCTCTACGGGACCAAGCTAGTAATTGGCTTAAGCGACTTCCCGTCGGATCCATCTCAAGTTGGGATGATCTCACCACTCGTTTCCTCGCCCAATTTTTCCCACCGGGGAGAACTATCAAACTAAGGAATGACATCTTGATGTTCCAACAACGTCAAGGTGAAACTCTCTACGAGGCGTGGACTCGATTCAAGGACTTGCTCCATAAAGTCCCTCATCACGGCATCGATCTTTGGCTTCAAGTCCAAATCTTTTACGATCATGTCAATTTCTCAACTAGGCAAACCATCAACCAAGCGGCCGGTGGCAAGCTTAGTCAACTCACCGTGGAAGAATCGTGGGGTACAATAGAGGACCTTGCCCTCTATGACAACGAATGTTAGAATGACCCCTGTGAATTGCCCAAAACCATTAAGGCAATCTCCTTGCCTCCCATTGACTCACAACCTTCCAATCGTAGGATGCTCTAACTTGAAGATCAAGTCAAATTCCTAATGAGCTCCTATGAAACTCCTAAGCCTTCACGCCAAGTGAACAAGGTATCCTCCTTGTGTGAGATATTTAGTGGCCCCCATGACACTCGTAATTGCACGAGACTCCTCGAACAAGCTTCCGCGGACTACGCATTCTCGCGTACCAATGGAATGGAAGGGAGATTCCCCACAACACCCGGACCTAGGACTTTCAACGAAGCCCGAGAAGCATGGAGGGGCAAACCCGACTATAATTAGGGTTAAACCAAAGAATTCACCTCTAACGACTCCCCATGGACCCAACACTCTCACAACCCTAGTCAACAAAACATAGAAGGGATGATGCAACACCTAGTTACATCCCAAGAAGCCCAAATAGCCAAGCTTTCAGATCGCTTTAACCAACAACAAGCCGCGATGGATAGGAAGATAGATAACCTTTTGAAAACCATGACCAATAGTGATAGGAAGATCACCGAAAAGGTTAATGCCATCTCAACTCATTCTTCCGAAGCCTCCGGTGTTAAAATTAAGGACCTGAGCAAGTACTTCGAAACTAGGGACCTGTCTTTATCCAAGCATGTTCACTTCGTCAATGCCATCACCCTAGTGAAACCAAATAGGAATAGTGACGAAGCGAACCATGAGACGGTACTTGAGGTTAGTGAGACTCCTAAGGATGAATCAACCAATGAAATAGAAGAAGTAGGTGATGAATACTTCAATAAGTTTCCTACGGAAAAAGAAATTTGATGCCACCCACACCTAGTGCGCGACCCTCGTCACATGTATGTTAGAAGATGCCCACTAATCACCTTTGGAAATCCTAGAAATCTCAACATACCATGTTGCATAGGACATCTTTTCGTGGCAATGGCCTACACTGATCGCAAGTCCCCAATAAACATCATGACTAGCACATACTATAATTGGGTGATGAAGAAACCTATCCCAAATAGGCAAAACCCCAATAATCCTAGAGTTAGTTGTAATTTCCTTGGTAGAGTTAAGGGATTGCCCGTCTATATAGGTAGCTTCACATACCTTACGGATTTCGTGATTGTGTAAGATATTAGTACGGCTATAGATCCTAGCTTGTCCCATGTAGTTATAGGAAAGCCATTCATAGAAAACACCAGGATGACTTATGATCCGTCGTTAGGTATAGTTAGATTCAAGAATGAGACTGATGACGTTTCTTACCAAATGCCATTTAAGATTGAGAAATTTTCATCACTTTCCAATGATGAAAAGGAATTTAAGCTATCTGCCTACTATAAGAATGAAGAGGATAGGTAGAGAGGAGTAGATTATGTGATGAATAAGATATATTTGGGCTCTATAAGAATTGTTTGAAATTAGGACCGGAATATAGAACCAATTGGGGGCAAGATGACTTCTTAGAAAGATGCACGATAGGACATAACTATACCATGGAAAACTCCAATAGAGATCGTCATGAGGAAGAAGATGACGGTAAGGAAGTCACGTAAGAGCACGACTTCGAGTCTAGCTACAAGTCTCATAAATAAAGAAAAGCGCTTCGTGGGAGGCAACCCATGCTTAATTGTTTGCTTGTTTTTGTGCGTCTTATATCTTTTTCATTGTTGTTTATTCTCATGTTAGACTTTGTGAAAATGCTTTATTGTGTGCGCAAGAGTTAATTAGGGTTTATATGGTTTAACGAATTGACCCTTACCGTTTTTCAATTCAAACCAAGATGCAAATAATAGTGTGTTTGCACCACGTTCTTGTACACACGTACTAATACCAATTTAATGTGAATGCTAGTTCTTAATACACAAAACAAAAACCAAAACAAATTTTGTTTTTGAAAAACAAAATCCGAACACCCCTATGGTTAGGGATTCGGTCGACTTTCACAAAACAAAAGAGAAGGAAAGAATTAGGGTATTATTGTGTGCACAAGAGTTAACAAATAATGAACCCTAAGTTAGTGTGGAAAACTTCAAGGACAAGTTTGATTTGGATTAGGAAACCCTAACTCAAATCGATCGGCCATATACCATAAGGGTATTCCGGAACCTTCCCGACCTCTAATTTTCACTCTAGTCATTCTCTTTAATATTTAACGACCGTTAGTTAATTATCATTAATTACTTAACGCTCGTTAGTCGTTATTGTGCATTTAATAATTAACCGTAACATTTTACATTAACTATTCGAACATTAAATCTCATACGTAAAGTGTATAATCCCGTGGTCTCGAGTTCGAATCCGAACTTACACTAATTAAATTTGTCCATAAACCTTTCACTAGGGAAAAAAACACCAACCAATAACAAATGAATATACAAAATGTTTTGTAACAATCAAAAGAATTTTAGTAAAGAGAATACAAAAATGATTTGAGATTAGTGAACTAAATTAAGGTTGGTGGTAACAAGGGGAAGAAGACATGTAGTTCAACCCCTTTAGGTGTATCTTCCTTATAACAAATCACATAAATTATCATATGAGCTATCTTTCAATTAGCATTAAATTAGTTAGTCATCAAAAGACATCAACCATGGAATACATTAGATAAGTATACATTTTATTAAACTGTAAATAAATATAACACACCTAAATGTCAATAATAACTCGGTGTATAAAATGATTTACACTAAATATTTTTTTCTAAGTTTTAGTGCGTCGATATGTGGATATTGTTCACAAAACAAGTATTTAGAAAATAGTGCATTAATGACATCTAATAGACGTATCTTTCGATCGTCTCGCCTAAGGCAAAGAACAAACCAAGACCGGCCCCGGGTGAAACGTTCAAAATATCCCCCACTTAATAGAGTTAATTTAACGTCATTGAAGATAAGGGCCCATAATTATAATATCCCGCCTACTCATATCACAATATTGTCCGTTTTGCCCACAAGCTCACGACTTTGCTTTGTGGCCCTGAAACTTCCCGGCATGTCACTCTTACCAATGCTACTCTCATAAGCAATATCTAACACAATTAAGAAATTTTCATTGCATTACCAAGGAAACAAGTGAATATATAACCATACCAGTTGGGTATTATAAATCGTTTTATAATATCACTCGTAACATCTCGCCTACTCAGATCACAATATTGTCCGTTTTGCCAGCAAGCTCATGGCTTTGCTTTGTGGTGCTCATGTAAGAGTAACACTGGTACGAGTGACATGCCGATAAGTCTCACATGAGGGCACAAAATAAAGTCGTGAACCTGCGAGCAAAACGGACAATATTATGGTATGAGTAGCCGAGATGTTACAATAACATAAATATATATAAAAACACACGAACATTTTACACAATTATGCCACCTTGGGGGCCATTTCGTAGTTTTTGGAAAAGGTTGATAAAGTGTCCAAATAACCGAATATTTATGAGAATAATGCCATTTGAAATGATCACAAACATATAAAAAGTTTGTTTGGCCGATGAGCATTTCTGGGATTTGCTCCTTAAAAATAGAGACCAACATTAAGTTGATCATAGCCATCAAGAACACGTATCAATTCATATAATCAAACATCATTGTGTGTACAAATCAACACTCTCTTGTTCTTCCTATATACTCCGTATGATTTTTATGAACCACATATTTGCTAATTATATTTCTTTTGCAGGTTCATATTATTATTTAGAACTGCTGTTATATCAAAATAACCCAGGTTATACTTATTTCATATCATTTGACTATATATGTTTTTTATTCACAATACCATTGATACATTATTCGTATGCATTTGTTTACATGTTGGTCGTAAAACAAAGTTTATTGTCATTATTAAAAAGAAGTTAGGATTATACATTGGTGTATGAGTGTATTCACACCATCTTCATCAATCTGTGACACAAAGTTACATGCTCAGCGTGTGCTACAGAGAATCACAATATCCATTTTAGTAGTGTAAATATCATATGCTTACTCATCCGGTAGCAAAGAGGACAGTACTCACTTTTACACGAGAAATGAAAATGCTGACTAGTGTTACGTAAGGAGCTTTAGGAGCCTTTTGGAGCGTTTAACGTTTAGAATTAAAAGCTTGTTTGACAAAAAGTTTTTTTGCTCCTACTGGAAGAAGCATTTAGCTTTTAGGATTGTGTTTGTTTTTATTTTTGGGTAACCATGGTTTCTGACATTTTGGCCAACTAATCCACGGGGTTTGACTGTTTGAGCTCACCGCCACACAAACACAAACCGAGTAAAGCCCTCCCCTCTTTGGGAAGGTTGGCGTGGCCACATGAGAGTTGTTTGCACCATGCAGGAATTACACTTCAGACCTCTCACATACCCTGAATTGTTTGTAAGCTTGTTCTACACTTCATAGTTACCGCTACAGCTCATTAGTTGTTTCTTATAGATTGGTTGTTCATAAGTTGATGGAATACCTGGATTCACAAGGTGTTTGGAAATTTGGATTAGCATTGTGGAAATATGAATGCAACATGAAGTGTCAATAATCTGTTTATTATGTCTGCACTATATCGGTTATGGCTTGATGATTTTGCAGTACTTTGTAGCTTTTAGTTTTGAAAATATTTGTATGAGAATTTTGAATTCTAGCAAGTCATTCTGGTTTCTGATACTACACGTAATTACAGAACCAATTACATAAATATCGAGCAAGATGGATCCACAAGGGCACGGGCAGCCCCAAGGTAGCAACATCATGACCAATGTACCTCAGTTACCATATGCAACAAACCCATATGATCAAACCCAAATAAGCGGCACCCCTGGCAGAGGACCAATAGTACCACCAGGTGGTGCTGCCCTTCAAGCCGCTACTCAGCCCACCGCAGCGCAATTAGCACAACAACAAATGGCTTATCATCAAATACAGCAACAACAGCAGCAGCAACTTCAGCAACAACTCCAGTCATTTTGGGCAAACCAGTATCGAGAAATAGAAAACGTCAATGATTTCAAGAACCACAGCCTTCCATTAGCAAGAATTAAGAAGATCATGAAGGCTGACGAGGACGTAAGAATGATATCAGCAGAAGCACCTATTGTGTTTGCGAGAGCATGCGAGATGTTCATATTGGAGTTGACTCTACGGTCATGGAATCATACTGAGGAAAACAAAAGGAGGACACTGCAAAAAAACGACATTGCTGCTGCAATCACAAGGACTGAAATATTTGACTTTTTGGTTGATATAGTCCCGAGGGAGGATATAAAAGAAGAAGTTATGACATCTATGCCAACGGTGAATGTGCCGGTTGGCGGGCCTTCTGATACATTCCCTTATTATTACATGGCACCTCAGCATTCACCGCAGTCCGGAGGACCAGGGATGATTTCAAACAAGCCTATGATGGATCCTGGTCTTTATGCACAGCAGCCTCCACCATATATGGGTCCAGCAATGTGGCCACAGCCACCTCAGCAGCCACAGTCACCTTCGGATTCATAGATGCTATAGCCTATTCCTTCTTTGCAAGTATGTGCCTTTTTATCTGAATTTCATTCAATTTTTTTGAAGTTTGTACATTTTTTTGTGTGGCTATGCTATAAAACGCTGAAGGGCTGTAGGATTTGTGTTTTAAATTTGATTCTCTTATTAATACCACTGTTTGAATATCAGTAATCGGCTTTCAGTGTTTGGGTGTAATCAGTTTTTCACTTACGCCAGCAAAACTACTCAACTGTGGGTATAATAAAGTTACCCACTACCCCTTTTTAATCGAGATATTTTTTCTCTCATGTCATCTGTGTCTTCCCTTTCTTCACGAAATTCCCTTTTTGATATTAATCTATTAATTCTATCAATAATCACTATATGCCAAATCACACATCCAAACACCCTTAAATCTTTACCTGTTGTTGACATTTGAAAGCAACTAATTCCCAGCAAGACTGTCACTTGCATTTGTATGGGCTGCCACGGTTCTTGTGGGAATGCACTTCAATATTTCTTGGCATTTCAGTTCAATATTGCACATTTTCACTTAGGACTAATGTCTATGTTTACTTTAGCGTGTACAAATACTTCCTCTATCCCATGAAAATTCCAACAAACTTCTATTTTGAGATTGTAGCCCATTTATTTCGACATATTTATAAAATTTATCTTTTGGCAACAGTTCAAAGGCCAAGTTATTACAGAACTTTAAAAATTCCAACTATTAGTATATGCCATTGTCTGCCGTTACTGCAGGGTGTTTTAGACATTTGACTATCAGTTAATCAGTATAATCGAGTCAGTTGTTGAAACTTTTGACTTGATATAAAGTCAATGGTAAAATTTTAATGCTTACTGCTGATGTATTTGGACTTACCTTGGATTATATGTGCATAGAGTGGTCTTTAGCTTAGGGTCCTAGCAATTATCGGATCCAATTACCTTGTACACCACATTTACAATTTACAGAGATGATTGAGTATGCACACAAAAAAAATCATTGTAGTAATACTAAAAAACTATAAAGTAAATTTCAGGATCTGTATGTATATTGCCTACATTATGTTGTTTGCTTTCATTCATATCTCATGTTGATACCATGATTATTATTAACTAAAATATTGTTAATTTGGCAGATTTTGGAACTGCTTTGAATCTATAACCTGCGTGTGACTCAACTAGGAGTTTATCCGGAACAGGTGGTGGTGGATATCTCATGTTAAGTCCTGGTTCAAAATTATTCTCAAGTTGGTACTTAAAACGATTTTCCCTTCAATAAAGAAATACATGTCGATTTCCCTAATATATTTGGCTATTTGTGGATTTAAAACCTTTTTGGCGCGAGAATTTGGTCAAATGAAGTGCATTTTTGTTGCAATAAATTTGTTTCTGATATTAGATTTGATTATTTCAATTCATGGTGATGGATTTACCAAATTAGAACACATGGTGATCATTGTAGTTATAAACTACGAAAGGACTATTTTGATGGCACATAGATTATCACACTTAGTGTCACCTATTTATTTTAGCAGTGTTGCCAAAATAGGCCTAGGCGGGGATTAACCGTCCCGATTTTCACTAATATGCCTTATTAATCGGTTAGGTAAAAAATTGGTCAATATACCGATTAATCAGATAAAAATCGGCCAAATCAGGCATAAATAGTCCAAATAGGATAAATTGGCGAACTAGGTTACATATAGAAATCAGCCAAAATCAGGCATAAATTAGCCAAATCAGAAAGAAAAAAAAAATCGGCTAGATCAGCCAAATCAGACATATAGTTTCAAAATTTTATAATTATATATATAAAAGATTCAATCCGATTAATCCTCGATTAATCTCCGCCTAACCGATTGGGCGATACCCGGCCGCCCAACTACCGCCTAGCAATTTTTGCAACCTTGCATTTTAGTATAATGGAAATGATATGTGTGTGATGGGGTTCATACATTAGTTTTAATACAAGCTAGGAGGTGCGGAGGTGCGGAATGCACACTTGTATTAGTCTAAGTTGTTCCCGGTGCAGCTAAAGGCGGGGGCTCGGACAACGCCCCAAAGCAAAATGTATTATACTTGAAGGATCGTTGATGAAATCACAAAACTTTTCAACCGCCGAAGGACAACTGAATTTTGGTTTTATAGACAGGAAACCGTCATCATTTATTACACACAAAAAGAATTTGAATTCTCTCTGGTCATTAGAAATTTAGAGCTCTGAATTTTGCTAGATTCAAAGTTTGCTTCGTGTCTTATCCTTATAATTTGAATTTCGGGTAACCCAAGCATCTAAGGGGAAGAATATCAAACTCGAAAAGTGAATACATGATTCATGAAGAATCTGTGATCCAGAATCTCCCTTGTAGCTTTACTCTTTCCAACGATTGAATTTGATAATTCCTGTTTCTGTAATCATGAGTGGCGATTCTGAAGGAGATGACCAGTAAGTTTGGGAAATTGGAGATGTTTCATGGAAATGATTTTCGTAGATGGCAGAACAAGATGTGTTGACAACATTGAAAGTGGTCTATGTGTTCATGTGTATGTGTTCATGTGTTGAGTACCCAAGGGATGTTTGGTATGATAGAATGGAAAGCACAAGAATGGAATGGGGTGTTTTCCTTAGTTTGGTTGACATAAAGAAAGAATGGAAATGGAGAATCAACATACGATTCTCATTCAACCAAATTCATTCTCTAAAAAAAGTGAAGAATAGAGAGAATCAACAAATTTAGACAAAACCTATTCATTATGTTATTCCAGATGATAATCATAAAACTATTTGTAAAAAGGGAAATATAAAATGTATAGTCATGTGAGTGGCACATCCTATTGATTTAGGAAAAAACTTAAAAACCCTAACACTTTTTTCTCTTTGATTTTCACATCATCGTCATCCCCAATTCACCTTCTATCAACAACCTTTTTTTTTCTTTTTTTTTTTTTTTTTGAAATTTCAGGTCACCTTCATAAATTTTGATATTGGTTCTAATTCAACAATAAAAATGAATATATGCATACTATATCGACCTTAGTTTAAATTCAACAAAAACACATGAACGTATGCATAACTATATTAACATTGTATTGCGTAACTTTCTTTTAACCATATAAAGATTCTGAAAGAAACAAAACAATACAATAATACTCCATTTACGAGAAAGATCATATACTGGTAACATGGAGTTGGGGAGAAAATATACAAACTAATCAAAACAACTGTAATTACATTTGTTTTAAAAATTGTATGCTGTACATATAATTAGTCTGTATACACGGTTTAATTTCTTTTTAGTACCACAATGTATATCACTGTTTTATCACATTTTATCTTCATTGTTCTTGGTATCTTTAACAATCAAATATTTGTATGGGAGTTCATATATTTTATGACCTGATCAACATCTTTTGCCATAACTTGATAATAATTTAATTAATAGTTGATGTAAAGTGATCAAATGCTCCATCTATAATCTTCTATAACATGATTTAAAAAAAAGGCGTGTATCATATATACTAGTTATTAACAATTTGGTATCTTGTTTTAACAACTGACGCAGATAGAATAGAAAGATGATATATTTATATATGAATTCTTAGTGAAGAATTTGTAACATATATAAAATTATACGACATGATAGTACCCAAAATAAATTAGCTTGATTTTTTTTATTTTTTATTTTTTATTTTTTTATTTTTATTTTTTATTCTTTGTCATACCAAACATAAGAATGATTTCTCTCATCGATTCTGACATTATATTCCCTATTTTCCCCAAACAGTGAAATCCGTTCTTTTATCAAAGAGTCATTCTCTTTCTTTATCATTCCATTGTGCACTGCATTCTCATTCTCTGCAATTCAGTCGTACCAAACGTCCCCTAGAAGTGATCGAGAATGAAACTTAGGATCAAACTAAAAGGTGTAGAAAATGGGAGAATGGCGATTACATATGTCGTGGACATATTCTGAATGGTATGTCTGATTCTTTGTTTGGTATTTATGAGAATGTTGAAAGTGCACGAAAATTGTGGGATTCTTTGGAATCAAAGTATATCATGGAACGTGCTTCAGGTAAGAAGTTCTTGGTTAGCGATTTTAACAATTATAAGATGACAGATTCGGCCTACGATGGAACAATACTATGAATTGCTCCGAATCCTTGGTCAATTCATGCTGCATAATATGAAATTGGATGAATTTATCGCAGTTCCTAGCGTGATTGATAAACTTCCACCATCTTGGAAGGATTTTAAACATACTTTGAAACACCAAAACGAGGAGTTGTCATTGGTACAACTTGGTAGTCATTTGAGGAAAATGACAAAGGGAAAGGAAAATAATAAGATGTTGGACAGCCCTCTATTGACATCGTTGAAGACAACAAGAAAAAGGATAATAATAACGAAGGAAAAAGCAAGAAACATAAGTATGATGGTCCTAATAAATCCAAGGAATTAGTTTGTTGGAGATGTCAGAAAGTTGGTCATATGAAACGTGATTGTCGTGTGAAACTTGGTAACAATGGTGCTGGAACAAGTGGAAGTGAAAGTGGACAAGGAGGATCTAGTGCCTAAGGTCCACGAAAGGTCAGATTATTCATGATCTTTATTATTCCACCCTAATAATGTTTCACCAATTCCTGAAATTTCTTATGTAGCAGAGGATAAAAATGACACTTGGTGGCTTGACTCATGTGCGACTAGTCACATGTGTAATGATGAAATATGGTTCGAGAAAATGGAACTGGTGGATGATGGATCTTTCTTACGCATGGCAGATGAAGGAATCAAACCTATATTAGGAAATGGTGTTGTTAATGTGATGTTTACTTTTGGAAAAACAATTACTTTGTGATGGGATAGATATGTTATAAGAATCTTGTATCTAGTGGTTTGTTAAATAGTTTATGTTATAAGCATGTAATTGAGTCGGATAGATATGTCCTATCCAAGTCTGGTGTGTTGGTGGGATTCAAATATTATTCTGATTGTATGTTCCGTTTGAATGTTGTGAATGAATTAGTATATTGTGGTAATTATGTTTTTATGACATCTACTACTAATTTAGATAATTCAATGTTATGGCATGCTAGATTAGGACTTAATTTTAGGAGAATGTATGAGATGTCAAAAGATGGATTAATTCAGCATTTGATATTTATTTTGAAAAACGCAAAACTTGTATGCTTACCAAAACATATAGTACCCTGTGATGTAATCCTCTCCCACATCAGACCCGTCTCACCATACTCCTCGGGCTCTGAAGCAATCTCCGATGGTATCTCAGATCCTAACGGGCTACCTATATAAGGTGAGTAAGGTGGTGAATCAATGTCTAAAGGCTGTCTAGGGGACTCAGGCTCAGGCAAAGGAGAACCTGGTCCTGGAGAATGTGCAGGACTCTGCAAAGGATGAGTACCCCCTTCTGGGATATCCTCATCATCCTCCTCCTGAGGATCCTCATCCTCATCTACATATTGCTCCTCAATCTCATGCTCCTCCTCGACCTCATGCTCCTCCTCGCCCTCATCCATAAAGGGAGAGTCCATGAGTCGGAGTCTCTGTGTAGGTAAATCCTGAGGTGGTACACTAGGAGATCTAGGCCTCCTAAGACATGGCGATGCTGCTAAACGGATAGGTGATGATGGTGGTCTCACGGACATGCGGGCAGTGCTATAAGCAAGCCTAGGAGTCTGGGCTCGTGCTAAGACCTGATGTAAAGTGAGCTGCCTAGATCAGCTAGGGCGATCTGATGATGATGAACTAGAGTGACTGGCAATCTCATAAGGATCACCCTGCGCAACCGTCATGAGAGTCAATTCTGGCGAACTAGCAACAGCAAGGACCTCCCCAGACACATCAAAAGCTAGTGAAGGCATAATATGTGACAATGGCATAGGGTAGGTATAAGTGTTCGAAACAACTAGTTTTAATAAGTGCATCAACTCAACCAAAACATATATCACATAATGAAAGCTTTAAAAGTAGAGGTACCGCATTACTAAAAACATGCCTTTAAATAAAACACATAAGTTCCGTTCCATCACATAATCCCATAGCAAATCAATCGAGTTCAAAATTCCAAAATCACAATATACCGTTTACTCAAATCAAATTACGTATCATCTCGATAATGACATCTCATTTACCCAAAATCAATAATCATATCTCCAAATTATAACGTTTCCATAATCAGTTCACAATATCCCTTAACAGATCATCTCATAATTCAAATCGCAGTTCATACCATAATCAAATAAGAAGCTTCGGCTTGGCAAGCGGGCGTGCGTCGGTTGAGGATCAATTTTTTTAAAAAGTGGTTATAGTTTAGGGTTTATAAAATACCTAATTCTCTATAACCTTGAGCTCGATACCAATCTGTAACACCCCAAATCTCGGTACAGCGGAAGACTTAATCAAGTTTTCGGGGCGTTACTATTGGATTGGTATCGCACACAAGTATAGAAAAAAGATAGTCATTTAACATTCAAAACCAATCCCAAATTTAGTTATTCCAAACATTTAATCCAAAAGTGTAAATATTATGCCCAAAACATGATTTAATAAAATAGGTCCCCAAATTTTATCAAAGTCAGAAATGATCCTTGAACCCCGCCTTCTTGCCAAGCTTCCTCCGATCACGTATTCCAAACATCTTTCAAATACCTGAGAAATCATGTTAAAAGGTCAGCTTACGTTGGTGAGTTCATAGGTTTAAGTTCAACAAAATCATAGTGGACCAGTAGGAGTTGATTTGCTATGCAAGACCTAAGATAGATAAATACCGTTTGCACACCGATCCTACTGGGATCACCAACCATAATCATATCCCGCATCCAGGGATTACTCGGGCCCCGCGACTCTAGTCCAAAGACTGTCGTGGCAAAATCTAGAACAATTTCCAACCTCGGACTATGTCGATGTATAAGTCTATTCTTAGCTAGGCACGGTTAAACCTAGGCTAAGGCAACAACTACTGCACATCTATCTAAACAGTCAAGCATATAAGCAAATCCAAATAGTTTTCACTGTCCGAAAACAGTAGCATGATTCTCACCCCAATATAGTTAAAAACGTTGATAAAAGTGGGGCTATGAAACTCACCTCAAGCAATCAACGTACAAATAAACACTAGTAGAAGATAACGGTAATCACGGCACAGCAACTATCGACTCGGCACAACCTATTAATGTAGACCAAATTTAATATATATATCTCGAAATCAACGTTATCTACCCCAATGTATTCCATTTCGTTATTTCCAAAAATGTCTCGTTTCACCATTTAATCATAGTGTTTGGTATCCTCATTTGGGTGTATCGAATCAATATGATGCTATGAATGCACTCAAACAACCAGTATATAACTCAATGCAACACCATGAGACATCTAAGCGATAAGCTCTATAGTCCAATAAGTTTCGGAATAAATAGTAGACCTTATCGAATTCGTCAACTCGATAAACTCATTTATTTACTCGTCTCGCTTATTATCCCATAAATCAATCATAACCTAAAGAGTCATAAGGATAATTCACCCATTAATAAGGTTACCCAACGTACCTAGCGGGCTCTTATTAGATTCGTCAACCTAATAAGTCCGCTACCCACGTTGATCAACACTATTAATGTTAGGTTATCCGTAACCCATGCACACAACGTAAGCAAATACATACTTAAACTAGTATTAAATGTCCATAATTGGCATCCTTCGATAAACGTGTACTCGAAACCTTAATTATTTATTTATTATAAAACATTTTCAATTTAGTCGTTAGTTTCCATTTAAAAATAGTAAATAACAAGATAAGTCTTGTTATCGATATTTTTGGTACAAAAGCCCTTTTATTATTTATATTTCATAGTCAATTAGCATTTTCATGTATATATATATATATTTCGTCAAATTCCAATATAAATCTCATATCGTTATTCGTTTCGAGTCCACAAGCACGAGTCATGACTTCTCGGCTTTTAATCAATCAATAGTCCAAACTATACTAAAGTCCATGTTACGGCTTTGTCGGAGTCAACTATTGACTAAAAAGTCAAAGTAACATCGACGTAGCTCAAAGTTGACAATATATATATCAAGTCCAATTAAAAGTCATAATAGCGCAATTCAATCCCAAATCAACTCAAATCAATCTCAAATGAATCTCGCCAACCAATCAACCAACCAAATATACCTGAAACCAATGTTATGACCCTAATGGTCATGACACGGTCACGGTTAAGACCACTTGAATCAAACAAGCCCTAGAAGCTTTTCGGCTCCACGCGTCTCATCCAAACCTCAACTATATCAACCAACAAGCTACCAAAACGACCCGACCCGAACACTTGGTCCATGTGGGTTTCGTACGCAACCCAAGGCACGCGTACGTGACCTTGGTGGCTCGTACACCATCTCAACCCAACTAAATCACTTCCAAATCAATTCTACAACATCCAAATACAATCAATCAACCTCCAATCATTAACCAAACACAAAACCCATCATCTATTCTAACCAAAAATATGAAACTAGACCTAAAATGCATAAACCCATCAAATTGATACACCACATGCTTACCAAACACTAACTACTTGTTTATTTAGATGTTAATTAGACTTAATTCCATGTTTCACCCAAAAGCCCTAAAAAGTACACCATGGTCGAAACCCTAATAAGCCATACGTGGCTTTACAAGGCTCAAACAAGGTGTATTCATGTCTCTTTTACCTTATCCAAACACGAATTGCAAAACCCACTTGAAACCCTAGAAATCCGAATCTTAATCTTTAGATTTGAAGGTGTTAATGGAGGTTTTAGTGAGAGTGTTATATATGGATAGAAATATGATGAAAAGATCTTCGATATGGTGGCGGTGGTGGGTGGTCACGCGCCATCGTGTGGTGGTGGTGGCCGGAATAGTGGCCGGCGGTGGTGGTAATATTTTAGGGTTAGGGTTTTGTTCTTGAGGAGAGAGAGAGTAGAGAGAGAAAGGGTGTTTTGTGTGTGTTTTTAGTGAGAGAAACAACTAGCCAAATGAGGGGTGGGAGGCCTTTTATACTTGGACATAAGGACTCAAAAAAAATGAAAATGGAGGAGGGGGCGCCGGCTAGGGGAAAAGGTGGGGGGTCGGAGTTGTAATTTTTCGTAACTATCCCGTTTACCCATTCCCGAGCTCATATATTGTCCCCCGAGTGTCCCATGACGTTCATTCGACTTTCTAACATCGGTATTTACGTTTTTCCACGAGTTTTGACTATTTATTTGTCAATTTTTGAGTTACGGTCTAAAAGTTAAAATATTTGGTCGTTTTAGGCTTTTCTAGTGCCTACCAAATAGAGTTAAAACTCATACGATAACTCATTCAATAGTGAAATAATCCGTAAAAACCAATAGACTATATAAAATCAAGTCATGGTTTATAAAAATAGTGATAAAGGCAAAAGCTCGGTTTAGTTTAACGTAATGCGGTTACCTAAAATAGACTCCCTAAATTGCCAGTTGTCACAGTGTCCATGTCAAATGCTGGGATTAACCCATCCTTAGACATATCTTGCATCCTTTTATAGTGTACATGGCCAAGTCTAGCATGCCATAGGGTAGAGTCAAGTCAGGTCAGAGGTGGTCACAAAGGCTGAATTATCACATTCATTAACAATATTAAGCCTGAACATTTGATTACACAAATAGCCAAAACCAATAAACACACCATGCTTAGATAGAACAAATTTATCATATTCAATAACTTGTTTATATCCATGATTATTCAAAACACTACTTGAAACCAAGTTTTTCCTTATATCAGGAACATGAATAACATTAAACAAAATTACAATCTTTCCAGAACTAAACTTAAGATCTACACAACCACGACCATGCACCAAGGTTGTTGACTCATTTCCCATGTGAAGAATAGAACCATCATTCAGTGACTAATACGTCTTGAACCAACTTCTATCTTTGCACACATGAACTGTTGCACCAGAGTCAACCCACCACGCAACATCATCATCCTGCACATAATAAGATTCAGATACATATGTAACATAATAAATTTGGAAAGACTTATTAAACATATTCTGACCTTTCAGTGAGTTGGTAGAACCACCACTCCCTGAACCATTAGTGCCTGATCCATTGGCTTTACCACCAACCTTAACACCTTTGCAATCCCTTTTAATGTGACCAAATTTGCCACATTTCCAACAAGTAGGTGTTGCCTTCTTGTTAGGATTTGCCCTTGTGTTGTCATGATGTTTACGTTTGCCTTTGTTGTCATTGTACCTGGTGGAGCTGTTATGCTCCACCATATTGACAACAGATGCACCAGTAGCATTGCTACTCTTTGGCTTGTCATTATCCTGCACCATGAGAGATTCCTCAATGCGCAGATGACTGCCCAACTCAACCAGAGTTAACTCATCCTTTTTATGTTTCAAGGTATGCTTGAAATCTTCAAGAAGGAGGGAGTTTATCAATGACACAAGAGACTGAAATAGCCTCATCCATGTGCATATTGTGTTGTGTAAACCTTCCAAGTATACCAAGAAGTTCATTGTATTGTTCCATAACTGGTCTTGAATCAGTCATTTTGTTATTTGTGAAATTACTTACAAGGAACTTCTTACTTGCATCATCAGCCATATATTTGGCATCCAAGGAATCCCATAGTTCTTTGAAAGATTCAAAATTCTGATAAATGTCAAAGAGTGAATCAGACATACCATTGAGAATTAAGCCTCTGCAAATTTAGTCATCATTCTCCCATTTGCTCCTCCTCCTGATCTGCTCCACAGTAGCATCATCCCCATCATCAGGAATAGGAGTGGTTAACACATACACCACGCTCATGCTGGAAAGCAAGAAGTGCATCTTCTTCTGCCATCTCCTTAAGTCCACCCCTTCAAACTTGTCCAGCTTGGAAAAGTTTGAAGCCATGTGTTTCATAGCAGCAGCCATTGATTATCACAAATAGTTTACTTTGATTACTGGTGGTAATTCCCAGAACAGGGTAAGATAATCAAAGGCAGTAGCAATACCACTAGGTAGTTACCGGATATCACTTGGAATCGTGTTATCACTTTCCAAAGTAAACTATTCGACCCTATGCATGAGTTACACGAATATCTACTTGGGATAAGACCAAATGTTAGTTATTGAATTAGGCACAATCAATAACCCTTGCGCTTATAAGTGTTTAAGCTTTCAGTTTGTTTCTCCTGGTTATGTATATTTCTCAGTATCTTCATGCTGATGAAGTCCATCTCTATTTATAATAGAGAATAATCACTCCTAGTCAATGGACTTTATTAATGATTAACGGCCAATTAATCACCCATAATAAGCCTCAATTATCATAGGAATAGTGGTTACATGACCAATTAAACGTGGTCATAAAACAGTTATAACAGCCACTTGAATGAGTCAAAGCTGTTACAAATTAATCACTGCAACACTACTAGTAGGAACCATTACACTAGCCGCAGGAACCATTACACTACCAGCAGGAACCATCAGTTACTACACTAACAGTAGTAACCAATACACTAGCAGCAGGAACCAAATATACTACCGGCAGGAACCATCAGTTACTACACTAACAGTAGTAACCAATACACTAGCAGCACTAACCACTATTGAGTCAGGGTGTTCAAGGACCTCATGGGTGTACACTCCGTACCTCTTTACCCAAAACCAGATATGAACTAATCTGACAATTGCACTAAATTTTCCAACACAAGCCACCAAGTACGTTTATGTAAAATAAAAAGATGACATCAAAATACATTCATTTCATCAAAGTGATCAAACATATGATCTATTTCCTTTTTCTATTTTTTAATAAAAGTTGCATAACATACCAACTTGCTTCATGATTAAATTACAATGTTTACACAGGCTCGTTTATAGAGAATGATCGAACCTATGACGTAAATTTGAGACTTACATTATATATAAATTGAAAACTGGCACCTTTGATTTTTGAACTCTTTACTCCTGAAAGTCTGAAATTAAAAAAATAAAAATAAATAAATAAATAAAATTATTAAAACATTTTGATTAGTTTTAGCCATGTTTCTAAAAGGCTAACAAAGGCGTGAGGCTTGATCTTGCCGTCACGCCATGCCGCTTCGCCGCCTTATGTCACATCTTTTTGTAAACTCGATATATATGAAATATGATATGAATATATAAATATTTTCATATTTTGTGCCGTCTTATGCCACACTTATAAACGCAAAAGCTTCGCTTTGATAGCAAAGACGTGAGACTTGATCATGCCGCCACGCCACGCCTGACGCTATTTATAACATTTGGTTTTAGCAATTGTGCATTAGTAATTATAGCATAAGATAACAAACAACCAATTGGCACAAATTGTATTGCAACGTACTAATCGAAGCTCCATATATAATGGTATTTGATGGTATACTTGTAACTAATGAAAAGACAAATAGAAGTAAGTAACATCTGAAAGGTTTATGGATAATTATTAATATTAGTATGACCGGATTCGAACTTGAGACTTCGGGATTGCACACATTACGTATGAGAATTGATGTAAATAATTAATATAAATAAAACGTTATTATTATTAATTATTAGTCACGAAATAAAACATAACGATAGTTAAATAATTAACGAGGTTTGGTTAACGGTCGTTAAATATTAACTACGAGGACTAGAGATGAAATTAGATGACAAGAAAAGTCTAGAACCCCTCTTGGGTTGGCTTGGCCGGTCGTGGCTTCTCAAAAGCCCACGGGAGGCTTTTCTTGGTCACCAAGTTTTGAGAATGTATATATACAAACCCTTGTATTCATTCTTAAACTAATCTTGGATTACCAATAACCTAATTTCTCTTCTCCTCTCCTCCCTTTTTCCCTTGGCTTCGATCAGTATAACCCCTTCCACAAAGGATCGATTTTTCCAAGTGAAAGAAACTAGTGTTTGGTTTATTTGTGATTCAAGGAACTAGCTTTTCCACATCAAATCGCTACTAGTACGTGTGTACAAGAACGAAGAGCAAGCACACTTGAGCTTGTAATCCTTGGTGGTCGATTTATTGATTGGGTCGAATATTATAAACCCTAAAGTTAGGGTTTTGGGTTTTGTTCTTGATTTATCAACGTTTGATTCTTGAATTGCTAAAAGGTACGCATTTTCTTGTTTGGTTAATTATTTACATATATTATTCCTATTGTCTTCCGCTGCATGCTTTGATGATGTTATTTGTTTTATACATAATTGTTATGAGTATAAAATTCCAACAGTGGCATCACGAGCCGTTAATATGATGTAATTAATTTCCGAAACACATAAAAATTGAATCTTTATGATTATTTGCATGTTTTTTTATGGTTTCTAGGGTTTTGAATTCGAAACCCTAATTTTTTAATGATAGGGTCGATTACCCTTATTTTATTTAATTAGGTTTTAATTTTGTAAAACTTGTAGAAACCCTAGGATTGCATGCTAATTTTATGTGGTTAATTAATGAATAATTGTTATGTGTCATGTAATATGCGTATCTTGGGTGATAATTGTTATGCGGAATCCATGGTGGAACATGCATGTTTTGCCATGGAGTATTGTTATGCTATAAATTGTTTAGTTGATACACACATGTTTTTATTTATTTGATAATTATTGAATTGGGAAAGACCTCAATTATAACTAATAAAAATTCGTTACGTGCTAATTGGTATATTATTAACTTTGGCTTACGCAATCGACTTGTCGATGTATGTGGCTCATCTACCTTGTAGTTGAAAGCCCTAGTTAATGTATGCATTTATTTACGCCTAGAATTGTTTATTAGAGTTTATCGAAATAATTATGCATGTGGCTAATTGTTTTTACATATGTTAAATTGTTTAGTTATATGTTTATATTATTTGAGTGTGTTTAATTTTTATTAAAATGCTTTTTTGTTTATCTATTGTTTTGACATGTTAGTAAGCAAAAATGGTTTTTATGAATAGAAAATTAAATGGACTAAATAATGGTGAAACTGATTTGTTATCTAAGAATTATTCTTGAACTTTTAATCGATTGATGCGACTATACTAAATGGTTAGAACGGCACACCCACTAGAACAAACTATAAAGGGGTTATTTAAGAAGTGAGCCAGCGATCTCACTGAATGGATGTCTAAGGTTATGCTTTGCTTACCGGTCCTCTCCCCTGTGAGTTCGATTGGAGCTACCTAGTATAAGCATTCTATGTACGAAGCATCTTAGTGCAAAGTTGTAAGTTTCTCAACGGATCGATTAAAACTTTGTAGAATTTAATCTTAGCAATTAAAATACAAGTAAGTTTCTTTCGAAAATTTTGTGCTATAAAGTTGTATGCATGCTTCTTTATACATAAGTTTTGATTACACGTAAAAAATTGTACCCTTTAAAATTTAAGTTTATGCCATCTAATGATATGAAACACTTGAAGTTGTAATTTAGTTATGTGAGACATTGATCTAGATTACAATAACAAGGTGAATTATTTTGTTGTGTGAGACCTCAACTTAATTATTTGCAGTTTCTAAATTAGACAACTTAATTAAGTTGTTAGTGAGACCTAAGACTTAAGGCATAAGATGGGATGAAACATGCTTACGTTTTGCATTAATTGTTTTGGCAAAATTGTAAATCCCATAACTTTTGGAATTGAAAACTTGTTTGTCAATTATCGTTTTTCAACGATTACCTATTCTATACTTTCATCACTAGCAGATCAACTGATGTGGTGAAACTATGATAATGAGGGTCCTAGATTCAAGGAAAATTCTATGGTTAATATGAATATTGACCAAGGGTATTTTATTTTCTTGAAAGATTTAATTATCGAAAATATTAAAAATTGAATTTTGTTAATTCTTTTGATTGTATTAATGCAACATTAAACCGTAAACGTGGTTTGTGCTTTGGTAAATTGATTTAGTTCTGTTTTCAAACAAATGGTTGATCAAGAACATTTCACTAAAAGACAAACATAAACTCTTTTCCATGGAAGAAGAGTGAGACTCAATCCTATTCCTTTTCATGATTGAGAAAGGTATGTTAGGAACATTAGAATTATCTAAATTCTAATATATAACTCATAGCAACTTTAATAGTTAAGAAAATTGCACACCATGTTTTTCTTAAGATATTTCATTACCCTCTGTTGGTGATTGAATTCTTATATGACATTTTGGTCAACTAGAAAACATGTTTGACATTATATGAGTTATTACATTAGAATCTAGACTAATTACTGAAAAATTGGTAAAAGACAAACTAGTATATTTTATCTAGTTGTTTTGATTTGACCAATTAAAGGTGCTACACACCATTGTGGGGATAGTAGACCTATTAAGGAAGAAATTGCATGCTCAATTTTTCAAGTTAATAGCATGATAGATGATTCATCATCTACAAAGTAGAATAAACTCTTTTATTACCTAAGTAATTGTTACGAATGGTCTTACAAAGGGGTAGCAACGTAATAGCACGCTATTTTCACTGGTTAATGAAACACTTACGATGTTGTCAAATCCAGTGGAAGTATGGTGTATTACTGAATAAGACATTATTGTAACGTTGTCTAATTCAATGGGAGTTACAAGTTATTATCTTGGTAATAACTCAGATTATTTCTAGATTTTCTTGAAATAATACATTACGTTCAAAAATGTAGACATTCATATTCTCAAGGATAGTCATGAACGTTTCCTTGATAATTAGGTGCTCCTACATCTACTTGTAATGCTTATATCTCTACGACACTATCATATTGCTCACATAAACAAATGAATGTCATGGTGTTTATCTATTATATGATGTTGTTCTATGCACAAGTGGGAGAAGTATTTATTGTGTGCATAGGAACAACACATACCAATATGATTAATGGATTCTCTTGAAAGTAAGGTAAGAGATTAACGTTCTAATAAGATTGTCTTGCTTAAAGAACATGTGTCAAGATTATAACATAGACTACTTTTATGTCTTATGTCATTCAAATTATAGAAACACTTGAAGTTACATTTTAGGTTAAGTGAGATCTTGACTAGATTGTAATCTCAAGGTAAATCTCCACTTGTCGTGGGATCGGGCGTGGATGTTTTTACTGTTTCTTAAGTTGAATACTTCATGGAATGACAAAAATAAATAAAGTAATTTAATACTATCTGAAATATTTATGTATTTTTAAAATGACATAAATAGATAGAGTAGTATATTAACTTGAAAAATTAATTAATTGAAACCATAGTGTGGTGTTCATAATTACTTTAAATTATAAATGTTTATGTGTTTCTTTGTAAAGTCACAAACATGAAGTCTTTTCATTATTACAAGACATATAATATAAAGTAATACGTTAACTTGTTATGTTTTCTTATTAAGACATAAAGTCATTGGTAAATGACTTATAACGTATAATGAGATTATAACTGTTTATGGACATGAAGTGACTTGATCAAAAGTACTTGAGTTATAAAGCATGCAATTGGCTTTGAATTTTATTTTACCATTAAGATGATTTAATTGGTAAATAGGTAAGCCAAAAAGAATATGTTTATCTTAAATATTGTTAGATTGTCTTACAATATTAATTCTAATGAAATACTGTATGTATATGAAATGTTCAGTTAGAAGAATCAAACATTTGTTATATTGTTTGATTCAAGATAACAATATCTTCTTTTCTTCCAAAAGTTATCAAGGTTAGAAAATTGAGTATTGATTGAATATACTTAGCTCAAAATCTAGAAGATTAATAAGACACCATTTTAGTATGGAATGTGATGAATCACATTGAGTCTTATATTGAAGTTCTGATTTGTTAAAACTACTTATGGAGTAGGTTATTAACGAATAAAATTTACGAACTGTTAATGTGATTTGTAATATCCCACAAGAAAACAATTTAGTGTTGTTCTAATTGCTAAAGTATTTATAGATAGTCTTTAAATTACAAAAGCAAGTGGGAGTTTTTGTTTAGATCTTGAAGAGATTAAATTACAATTACAAAACACATAATCTTCTAAAATACACTAGTAAATATCATGATGAGGTCAAATATGATATACCTCAAAATGGTGGAATTCTCATTCATAGATCCGCAAGGATATCTCAGATATTTGATATGATGAGAAATATGAATTACAGGATTATGATAAACCTGTTAATCATAATGATATATTACCTAATATTGAATTGTGGTAAATTATTCATACTATGAATGTTAAGATGCTGTCCAAAGAGATAATCAACTTTGTAAACTTGGTTTATCTTAATAAAGATCAGTTTCTTCAAAGGAAGGAAAACCCTAATGGTTTAAATTCTTTGTGTAGAAATCATATGGACAAAATTGTACATGTGTTTAATGCATGACTTGTGACAAGATTATTAATCACACTTAAGCGATTAACTGTGATTGAATATTCTTTCCTTGGCACATTATATATATAATGATTATGATTGTCATACTTAATTTCATTTATATGAAATCTGACAATGAATATAAAAAAACTCTTTGTTGTGTGATTACTTTTGCGAGGACGATAAGTAATACAAAGGAGTTTTATGAATTCACATAATCTTTGAAAATGTACAAACTGCAAGAATCCATGAATGGATATATGCATGCATCTAGGAGATGATTCTTATGTTTAACTATTAAATCCAAGTTTTGGTTTTAAATTAAAATAAGATAATTTCTATGTATTCCTGAAAGCTAGTGGGAGTATTGTGTTCATTTTCTTTAAATCTTATATGTTGTGGGTAGTAACATTCCATCTAAGCTAAATGTTAAGTTTTAGTTTGGAATGGAACTTCACATGAAAGATTTAGAAAATAAGACATACAACCTTGCAATATATGTTTATTATTAATAAACATATGTGGTATTAAATAATGAGTCTAATAGAACATGATATATCATTTGGAAAATGGATATGTAGAACATGAATGAAATCTTAGTTTGACACAAGGATTTTTCATGTACATCATGTTACTGTTGTATCATGCTTGAATGCAAGATGATTTGACAACATTGATATCTAATGAAGTTATTATATAACTGGTGTAATGAATATTCTAATGGAATATGTTTGAATTTAGAATTACATTCCTCAACCTGGATTTGCTCTCAAAATTCTATGGATGAGCAATACAAAAATTGTTGTGAAATTGTCATAGCTGACAAACTTGAAAGTTTGAAGGCATCAAACATTACACTGTAGATATTGAAGTTTACGAAATTTTTATAGAGCATATTGTTGTTTTGTATACAATGATGCTGGTATAATTGAGATGACACTCAATACTAGTCATGGGAGGATTTCATCATTGTAAATGGCCATGTGAACTAGTTGTGCTCAACTAAGAGCATAGTTGCATTATACAATAAAGAATAAGAATACTTTAAACTTTAAAAATGTTTGAAAGTTTGATTGTCATAAATTGGTGTTTGAGGATGTCACACACTTTATGAAATATTATGTGGCAATATCAAAATATTTTGAATGCACACATACAAGAACTTCACTAGTTGAATTCTTGAAATAAGTATTCTCAAAATTCCAATAGATCAAAGTTAGTTGAAATTATGCCTTGTCAACAAGTATGAGTGTCATTACTTGAGGCATAATTCATTAACAAGTATTATCATGCATTGATCTATTTAGTATTTGGATAAGGGATGTTTTGAACAAATATTATTTAAATGAAATAAAATATTGGTTATGTTTATTTTCATTTTCTTAATATTATATCCTATATTTGCATGTTTAATCCGTGAATAACTTATGTTATTCTAAATAGTCCGTTGTCGATCAATGATGTGGGAATGTCATTGAATTAAGACAAATCTGAATTTTGGTAGAATATACTTTTAAAGTATATTGATGCTGGGACATAGATTCACATGATATTTAATGAATTGAATATAGGACTTATCCCAACTTTACATGATGATACTTTATGGATCTCTGTCATTAAGTATATCTTGAAGTGTTTATCCTCGCACTTGAGATACCGGATAACCTGATATGAATGTAGTGCATTTGTGTAAGATAGTCTAACGCTATCCGTAAATGGTAGTTATAAGGGCTATTTTCATAAGTGTTGCAAAGTTCATGAGTTATGTTTGTAGTCAAGAGAATTTGTTCATTTGAATTTGTTTCAAAGCATAATACTATATTTGGGCCCCTCGTAGGGTTGACAAGATGTTTGTATGGCCATACCCAAGATCTATCCGGAATACGTTCAGATGATTTGGTAATCTTGTTCAATCGAATACAACGAAACATGAATATTAACTTATGAAATGACTTGATCCATATTCATAGTTAATGTAGTATTAGTAACAAAAGGATAAGTAAAAATGATGAATCATTAAATGGTTTTTTCCAGGAGACCATACTCGATTTGATCTGGGGGCATTGGCGTGTGAAAGCTAGACTAACCAATGTCATTACTATATTAAGTTGTCACACCCTCACCGGAGGCGGAAACACGAGGTGTAACGGAAGGGAACAAAAGCACAAGATAATAGAACATACCAGTGTTAAGATTAAAAAGAAATAATACTCCATTACAAAACTAGATTAGTCGTCATCGGCAAATATATTACAAAGTTTAGATTCCAAAATATTGAGTTTTATTACAAAACAACTTGTAGCGACAAGTGAAAACTTCATTATGCAAGACACGGTAGAAAATCTTACTAACGATCACCTGAAATGCATGAGAGAAAACGGGTCAACTATGAAAATAGTTGGTGAGTAAACACGCTTAGCAAAAATAAGAAAACTCGTAAGAAATATTCAAAGCTTTCGGTCAATGAAAATAGTTCTCAAAGCAAAGGCATTGTGTATCCACTTTCGGCTCACCCGCCATACAAAACTTGCAACCTGTGTGTACACAACCCATTGCACAAAAATATAGTGTGTCAAGTAGTCAAGTGTAGCGGTAGAATAGTTCACAATATAGTACCAAGTATATAATAATTTAGAGATGCTCCGAACATGGGAGACTTTGCGCTGCTCCAACAAGGGAGACTCCTTTGTCACTCGACCACCTAGGCGAGATTTATTGAGAACGCTCCACCAATATGGCGAGACTTTATAGTGATGCTCCGATCCTGGGAGACTTTGCACCTGCTCCAACAAGGGAGACTCCTTTGTCACTCGACCACCTAGGCGAGATTTATTGAGAACGCCCACCAAACGGCGAGACTTTTTAGATCATAACGCACGGTTCAATATATTCAAACAAGTCATGAGTCCATAATTAAGTCCATGAGTCACGCCAAGTTCAAAAGTTCAAGTCTAAAGAGTTCATAGAAGTAATAATCAATTTAGTTCAAATATGGTTCATGCATTTCACCCCAAAAATATAGTAAAACGGTAAAAAGGGGTGTGATTACTCACTTGATGAACAGATGTGACGACAAAAGCTGGTACACCAGAAATATAGCGTGAACTCGAACCCGACCTATTATGAATGATATGATATGTAATGAGTTGCAATGTAATGTTATGCATGCATTTCGTATGTTATTTATACCATTTGTGAGTGTTGAAAATAATACTTTTTTTTTCATGAAAAATACCCTTTGACGTCTTGACCACTCAAAAACCACTTTACAAGTATTTATGTCAAAATGTCATCCTACAATGGTTTCGTAATGATTTATAGTGAAATTATCACTTTTCGTCGCGAAAACAATGTCGCCGGAATCTTCATGAAATTAACAAAATGGCTCAAAAACTAGTAAAAT
Source organism: Chrysanthemum makinoi (assembly GCA_910596185.1). Classification (NCBI taxonomy): domain Eukaryota; kingdom Viridiplantae; phylum Streptophyta; class Magnoliopsida; order Asterales; family Asteraceae; genus Chrysanthemum; species Chrysanthemum makinoi. The sequence goes on along the minus strand of OU343218.1, from coordinate 90,865,241 downwards.
GGTGTACGCCGATCGTTAGAGAACTAACTCGACGGTTTTGGAAAGTTTGCATCGAAATCTAGAAGTTTCAGTTCAGGAGTTTTCGTCCAAAAGGTCTCGAACATAAAGATAATAAGGGTTGAATATGGTGATTTTAGTTACCGTAACACTTATCTCGTAAAAATAATATAGTTTTTCTAAAAATATTAGTTACGGCAATTTTATGAATACGTGCATATCTTTGTCGTTTCAAATCCGTTTTCTATACATAATACGTCCTTAGCTTCGTATCAAAGTATACTAATATATTTTTGACAATTCGAAATAATTTGTGAAGCTTAAGGCTCGTTTTTGACTCGAATAAAGTAAAACATGATGCTGAATTTTCTGAAAATAATATTTCTGTCGTCAAACTTTAAAATTCACCACTACCGTTATAACTCCGTTTATCCGTTCAAGCTGCCACGGATTCGTTTTAAAGTATATTTTCTAAATATCAAGGCCAAAATTTCGTGCCTACTGTCGGATTTTCCAGAAAATCAAAATAAGGACAGACCACTTTTAATACTTATCGAAAATAGTTTTTCTCTTACTAAACCTATTCCAATCCCTTCAAATCAACTCCAAAGCTAATCTAATCCTACCATACACCTTCTTAGGGTGTCATGGGTTCCTAAACATCATCAAGACCAACATATACCAAGGGGATAATTATAGGATGACCTTATATATATATAACACTAAAAAATCATGTAAAAATGGTATAAATCAACATAAGTCTTGCATGTTTGCTACAACTATGAAGAAATAAATATGATATGAAGATGAAATATGTAAAATGATAGAAATATGCTTACAAGTAAACTTGATGAGGTGATTAGAACCAAGGATTAACCTAAACACCCTAGGTTTTTATTTCAAAACCTTATAAGAGTGTAATCTAGATTGTAATTAACACTTGAGCTTGAAAAGTTTTTGATCCCTTGCTACCCTCTTGATGAAGAACCGGTTTTGGAGGATAAACAAGAAGAGAAGAAGACTTTTTACTAACTCTAGAATAAGTGATGTGAATGAAGTGAATGAAAGGATTTTGAGTATAAATCTATCCAATGTAGAAAATTGTTACCAATTATTTAATGCTACCCCCTATAGGGCCGGTTTTGGGGGATATGTTTGTCAACAATATTTTTTTTTCTTTATTTGTACATGAATGATAAAAAGTGTAAGTAAAAATGTACATGTAATAATACTTGTAAGGTTTAATATACATTAGTGTATTTAAGGTAATTTTAGGTAAAAGTAATTTTTAATAGATCAAAGTAGAGTATAATTAGATCATAAAATTGTAAAATACATTCCTTGTAAGATTTGAGTGATATAATAATTATCATGCAGTTTTAAGAAAAGTGTCGTAATAATACAACTTTAACGATTTATATACCAAATAAATTCAAAACACTAGGTAAAGTCAAAATATAGTTTTTATAACTAAATGTAAGTATAAAAATATATCGGGATCATTTTTGAAAGTAACGGATTAAATATTCAAGATAATAACTCACGCGATAACGCTTATTAAATATAAAAATTACGCGTTAAATGTGAAATGAAATGCCATGAATGAATTAATATGATGCATATTTAATTTAAGAAATGACCGAATTTGAGAATTGTGACATTCTTCCCATGTCAACGGAATCATGTCCTCATGATTCGATTAACGATACTATGGTCCGAACCTCGACAAGAGTTCTAAAAGTTCATGCACGTACGAACGCCTAAATGATCATATCAATGCCCATGCGTACAGGTTCCCCATACAACTAAGCACGTGCGCGTGATTAGATTTGATAGGGTAAACTTACCCAATATCGAACGTAGCTCTCAAAAGACCTTTAGGTTGTCGATTATAATCTAATCTCACAACTCATCAAACAAGAACTGTCATGAGATTAAACTAAACCGACTTGAGTAAACTTGTTTCTTAGCTCGACTTTCGCAACTCATCAAACAAGAACTGTCACTAGATCAAGCTAGGAAACAAGTTGTTAGAAAGGTAGGATTCCACATCCTTGAATGAAGTCTTTTGAAAGATTCGCCCGATATTCGATTTGCTTACACAATCAAATCCAATCAACAAAATATATAACAACTAAGGTCGATATCAATAGGTCTCAAATTAATCAAGGTCGTGAACGTGGTAAAGATTGGAAAGAAGTTATGCACTCAAAATCATGTCGCACCGAAATAAAGTGGTTGTTCGAAAGAATGTACCCGTTACGCGTTGCGGGCTTCCTCGGTGCCCATATAGAATGCTCGACCACGCGCGGGAGGAATTTCAATGTTCGGTTCGGTGGGCCTTCTATTGCCAATGCGGGTTTGGACGATTACCTCCTTGATTGGGAGTTCTTTTCAGCCTTTGGACGGTATTGCGAAGGTGATCTAGACTTCCACACTCGTAACATGTTTTCCTCTGTCCTTGATTTCCCGTTCTGCTTGAGCAATTTTTTCGCGAAGGCCCGTCTGTCCACATTTGCCGCACCTTGGGCAGTCTCCTAAGTGATGATAATTACATCGAGTGCACAAAGGATGTGGACTCGCATATCCTTTGCGCTCCCGGGTGGTCGCCCCATAGTTCCGGGTTATTCGCGCTCTTGTTTTGTTGATTCTGGTCTCGGTTTCCGGTGATCCTCCCTGCCGCTTTGCCCATTGTCGTTTGCTTTTGTTAGTTCTCCGGACTGATCACATCATTTGTCGTTTATACGCCATACTCACAATGCTTGCAGTGGTTGGTTTCGACGAAGTGACATCCCTCCTAATTTCCGGTATCAATCCCCATATATAGCGGTCAATCAATTTCTCCACAGTGGAAACCATGTGAGGAACCATCCTAGTTAACTCGTGGAACCGGATCGTGTACTTGTCGATCTCTACTCCTACCATCAAGTGGTTCCAAAATTCTTCTTCCAGCCGCGACTTCATCTTTCTCGCAAGTACTCATCGTTAGCGCTTAAATGCTTCCCAAGATAACGCATTTGCAGTCCCTCTTCCTCTAGTCTGTAGTTGGTTGTTCCACCAGGTCAATGCTCGACCCTATAGTAGACCAGCAGAGAACTCAACCTTGTTTCCTTCAAAGACATTTCGTGATACTAAGCTTCGACTCAACATTCTCGAACCAGTTAGCAAAGTCCAATGGCACCCTCAGTACCATGAAATTCCATTGGCTTACATGTCATGAAAGTTTTGTAGCTGCATCCTTGACCAGGGTTTGAAGTACCTTCTCCGTTGTTGGTTCGCCTAGCATCGAGTTGTGTTATAATTTGGGTGAGTATATCCGCTATTCCAGCCAGCGTTGTTGTCCTGGATTGTCATTGTTGTTTGGGTTGCCGTTGTTGTTACCTTCTGAGCGTGTGTTTCTTGCAGCCATGATCCTACAGAGGACCAAAACATCGGGTTGAGTAAACGAAATTCGAACGAAGTCAGATGAGGTGCAGAACGGTGGTAATGTGTTATTGTGATCGAAACATGACAGAACAGACATGCTATGTATAACAAGTCGAAAGATGGAAAAGAGAAGATATGAACGAGGTGCGGTAATGTAGACGTGAACGTAAAAACATGCTATGCATACCCACCCGACCAATGCAACTTCAAGTGACCGACTCAAAAGACTCGACTAAACATGATTTAAAATTACCACTCTTATCATTGCATGGTTCTTCATAAATTAGACATAGTTGATCAGGCTATGTATAATTTATGAGTAACAATGCAACGATAGGACTAGATGACTCGGATGATGTTCAATGTTTAATAAAATAATATATATAAAAAATTTTTTATTCCGGTTATAGCTGTGATTTTTATTTTGGAAAAATCGGCATTCTCTATAACCTTTGGCTCTGGTACCAACTGTCACACCCTCGCCGGAGGCGGAAACACGAGGTGTAACGGAAGGGAACAAAAGCACAAGATAATAGAACATACCAGTGTTAAGATTAAAAAGAAATAATACTCCATTACAAAACTAGATTAGTCGTCATCGGCAAATATATTACAAAGTTTAGATTCCAAAATATTGAGTTTTATTACAAAACGACTTGTAGCGACAAGTGAAAACTTCATTATGCAAGACCTGGTAGAAAAAGCTTACTAACGATCACCTGAAATGCATGAGAGAAAAACGGGTCAACTATGAAAATAGTTGGTGAGTAAACACGTTTAGCGAAATAAGAAAACTCGCAAGAAATATTCAAAGCTTTCGGTCAACGAAAATAGTTCTCAAAGCAAAGGCATTGTGTATCCACTCAGTTCCAAATTCCGCCCATACAAAACTTGCAACCTGTGTGTACACAACCCATTGCACAAAAATATAGTGCGTCAAGTAGTCAAGTGTAAGCGGTCAGAATAGTTCACAATATAGTACCAAGTATATAATAATTTAGAGATACTCCGAACATGGGAGACTTTGTAATCGCTCCAACAAGGGAGACTCCTTTGTCACTCGACCACCTAGGCGAGATTTATTGAGAACGCTCCACCAATATGGTGAGACTTTATAGTGATGTTCGATCATGGGAGACTTTGCACCGCTCCAACAAGGGAGACTCCTTTGTCACTCGACCACCTAGGCGAGATTTATTGAGAACGCTCCACCAAAACGGCGAGACTTTTAGATCATAACACGTACGGTTCAATATATTCAAACAAGTCATGAGTCCATAATTAAGTCCATGAGTCTACGTCAAGTTCAAAAGTTCAAGTCTAAAGAGTTCATAGAAGTAATAATCAATTTAGTTCAAATATGGTTCATGCATTTCACCCCAAAAATATAGTAAAACGGTAAAAAGGGGATGTGATTACTCACTTGATGAATAGATGCGAAGACAAAAGTGGGTACAACGAAATATAGCGTGAATCTCGAAACTGACCTATTATGAATGATATGATATGTAATGAGTTGCAATGTAATGTTATGCATGCATTTAGTATGTTATTTATACCATTTGCGAGTTTGAAAATAATACTTTTCGTCGAAAAATACCCTTTTGACGTCTTGACCACTCAAAAACCACTTTACAAGTATTTATGTCAAAATGTCATCCTACAATGGTTTCGTAATGATTTATTGTGAAATTATCACTTTTCACGCAAAACAATGTCGCCGGAATCTTCATGAAATTAACAAAATGGCTCCGAAAAAACTAGTCGTAAAATGGTGTACGTCGATCGTTAGAGAACGAACTCGACGGTTTTGGAAAGTTTGCATCGAAATCTAGAAGTTTCAGTTCAGGAGTTTTCGTCCAAAAGGTCTCGAACATAAAGATAATAAGGGTTGAATATGGTGATTTTAGTTACCGTAACACTTATCTCGTAAAAATAATATAGTTTTTCTAAAAATATTAGTTACGGCAATTTTATGAATACGTGCATATCTTTGTCGTTTCAAATCCGCTTTCTACGATAATACGTCCTTAGCTTCAGTATCAAAGTATACTAATATATTTTGACAATTGAAATAATTTGTGAAGCTTAAGGCTCGTTTTTGACTCGAATAAAGTAAAAACATGATGCTGAATTTTCTGAAAATAATATTTCTCGTCGTCAAACTTTAAAAATTCACCACGGCTTCGTTATAACTCCGCTTTTATCCGTTCAAGCGGCCACGGATTCGTTTTAAAGTATATTTTCTAAATATCAAGGCCAAAATTTCGTGCCTACTGTCGGATTTTCCAGAAAATCAAAATAAGGACAGACCACTTTTAATACTTATCGAAAATAGTTTTTCTCGTACTAAACCTATTCCAATCCCTTCAAATCAACTCCAAAGCTAATCTAATCCTACCATACACCTTCTTAGGGTGTCATGGGTTCCTAAACATCATCAAGACCAACATATACCAAGGGGATAATTATAGGATGACCTTATATATATATAACACTAAAAAATCATGTAAAAATGGTATAAATCAACATAAGTCTTGCATGTTTGCTACAACTATGAAGAAATAAATATGATATGAAGATGAAATATGTAAAATGATAGAAATATGCTTACAAGTAAACTTGATGAGGTGATTAGAACCAAGGATTAACCTAAACACCCTAGGTTTTTATTTCAAAACCTTATAAGAGTGTAATCTAGATTGTAATTAACACTTGAGCTTGAAAAGTTTTTGATCCCTTGCTACCCTCTTGATGAAGAACCGGTTTTGGAGGATAAACAAGAAGAGAAGAAGACTTTTTACTAACTCTAGAATAAGTGATGTGAATGAAGTGAATGAAAGGATTTTGAGTATAAATCTATCCAATGTAGAAAATTGTTACCACCATTTAATGCTACCCCCATGTTTTGGGGGATATGTTTGTCAACAATATTTTTTTTTCTTTTATTTGTACATGAATGATAAAAGTGTAAGTAAAATGTACATGTAATAATACTTGTAAGGTTTAATATACATTAGTGTATTTAAGGTAATTTTAGGTAAAAGTAATTTTTAATAGATCAAAGTAGAGTATAATTAGATCATAAAAATTGTAAAAATACATTCCTTGTAAGATTTGAGTGATATAATAATTATCGTAGCTTTTTAAGAAAAGTGTCGTAATAATACAACTTTAACGATTTATATACCAAATAAATTCAAAACACTAGGTAAAGTCAAAATATAGTTTTTATAACTAAATATAAGTATAAAAATATATCTGATCATTTTTTGAAAGTAACGGATTAAATATTCAAGATAATAACTCACGCGATAACGTTTATTAAATATAAAAATTACGCGTTAAATGTGAAATGAAATGCCATGAATGAATTAATATGATGCATATTTAATTTAAGAAATGACCGGAATTTGAGAATTGTGACATAAGTAATATCCAAGTGGGAGCTGAAAGGTTTATGGATAATTATTAATATTAGTATGACCGGATTCGAACTTGAGACTTCGGGATTGCACACATTACGTATGAGAATTGATGTAAATAATTAATATAAATAAAACGTTATTATTATTAATTATTAGTCACGAAAACATAACGATAGTTAAATAATTAACGAGGTTTGGTTACAACTGGTCGTTAAATATTAACTACGAGGACTAGAGATGAAATTAGATGACAAGAAAAGTCTAGAACCCCTATTGGGTTGGCTTGGCCGTCGTGGCTTCCAAAAGCCCAAGGGAGGCTTTTCTTGGTCACCAAGTTTTGAGAATGTATATATACAAACCCTTGTATTCATTCTTAAACTAATCTTGGATTACCAATAACCTAATTTCTCTTCTCCTCTCCTCCCTTTTTCCCTTGGCCGATCGTATAACCCCCTTCCACAAAGGGATCGATTTTTCCAAGTGAAAGAAACTAGTGTTTGGTTTATTTGTGATTCAAGGAACTAGCTTTTCCACATCAAATCGCTACTAGTACGTGTGTACAAGAACGAAGAGCAAGCACACTTGAGCTTGTAATCCTTGGTGGTCGATTTATTGATTGGGTCGAATATTATAAACCCTAAAGTTAGGGTTTTGGGTTTTGTTCTTGATTTATCAACGTTTGATTCTTGAATTGCTAAAAGGTACGCATTTTCTTGTTTGGTTAATTATTTACATATATTATTCCTATTGTCTTCCTCACAGATGCTTTGATGATGTTATTTGTTTTATACATAATTGTTATGAGTATAAAATTCCAACAACATCTTCTAACTGAATGTGTTTTTCTAAAGAGATAAATTAAAGCAACCATATTGAGTTGTGATGTTGCTTCAAATGTGTGGTATAAGTTCTTATTTAATGGATTGTGGCATGATAACTACATATATAATCATGATTTTTATATGAAACTAGTGTTAGGAAGCTCAAAGGGATCACCTTTAAATTAGAGTGTGGAAGTTGTAACAAGAAGATGAGATATTTATCAACTTCATTGTAAGGTAACGACAACATTTGATCTCTCTTAAATTGATGCATCTAATCAAGTTTAACATCAAGGCTTTACTCACCAAAAACTCAACATTATAATATAACAAGGTATTCAGACCTGTGCGATGCACACGGTTTGTATAAAATTGTTCCTTTCGTAATATTCAACGTAAACTGTTGAAGTATAAATCTAATGGGGCATCTGATTGAAACGTGCATCACAATTCTTAGCCAAATAGTTTTAAAATAAGTTGAGTTAACCTCGAATCTAACATAACCGTTAAGTGTTTAGCCCCTAATCGACTTGATCAATTCACGTAGCGTGATAGTTTGATTTCCACAAACACTAATAGCGCATATGGAAGTTGCTACCAAGTACTCCGTAGTTAGTTGCAGTCATAACAAATTAGTCAAATTTTTATCTATCTCATCAAACACTTGATACGCATATAACACTGCAAACATTAATCAATTTTCTTCTCAAAAGTTGAGTAAATAACTTCAAACATGTTCTTTAGAAGACAAGATGTGTGATACACGTTTTTATGAATAACTAATTCTTTTGAAAATAACATGAGATATTTTTTAAATCCCGCTTACTATTATCATGTGGTGTAGTTTGACCAACTTATCGGATAACTTGGATCATAAGTCTATGTATGTGAAAATATGGACGTGTTAAGCTGAAGTTATCAATGCTTTTTTTTTTCATTGGTTTAATCGCTTAACAAAAGTATTGTGTACAATGAAACCACAAAAAGTACAAATTTTCATATTCATTAAAAACTATTTTAGATTAGAGTGAAGCATTATGAGAATGTAGTGTGTCTTAATCCTATGATTTATTATTTCACACGATACTTCAACAGGATGAACTTGCTTGTTTTTCACACATAAAAATGTCTTAGAGTCTCATATTAATTAAAAAAAAAAAACAAAAAAAAAAAGAAAAACAACTCTAGAAATATTAATTAATCATGCATAAAAATATTAAGTGACAAACACTAAATTTTAAAATACTCGAAAACGACACCTAAAATTTCATAAACCACGCATATTAAACGTAATAGTTAATCTTTCACAAGTCATAAAATCAAACCATTCATGTAATAACTCTCAAGCTATGAAATCTTGGGAGTAGTTAGTCTTCCACGGATCATGAAATCGCATAATATCGAGAAAAAAATCTCAATCTATAAGATCTTGGCTAGAAATATAAAGGGGGCTTATATGGCGGTGTTTTCGTAAATTTCCATAGTCATTCTAAAGTAACTATACGTAAATGTAACTGTTTGAATGATATGTAATTGATTTTAAATTGTAATAAAAAATAATAAGTTCGTGACACAATAATAGTCAAACGTGAGTTGGATGGTTTTAACTCTCGGGGTCGGATTTCAAATGTGATGCCGTTCTAAAAATTTAAAAAAAAAAAAAAAAAAAAAAAAGTCAATCGTGAATGTGTGTTTCCATCACGATTACAAATTCATCGCAATTACAATTTACTGCAAAAGTGACTCTTACCCTTTCATGAAAATAATAGCGTAATGTTAGTGTTCATGTATCTTTCAAGAATATCGTTGACGTCTCACTCATGACACATTATCAAGTACATAAGAGCATGGACCTCTAATTGGTCCAAAAGAACGATAGATGCTTTGTTTGATTGATTTGGTAGAGTATTGAAACGTTTAACCATTTGAAGATTTGCACCGACTCACTGAAAATGAAAGATGCTTTGTTTGAATAATTAGGTAGGTACTTCAACGTCTAACCATTTGAAGATTCAATGTATGAATTGTGAGTGGAATGACTATTTATACTTTTTAATTTAGTGGTATTATTTTACATCACTTTCTAAAAGACTTGAAAGACATTATTTATAATAACCGACCACTTTAATTACAATAAAAGTGAAATGGTACAAAAACTAACGATGATCTCAAGAGGCATGCAAATTAACCGATCTTATTTTAAATGCTTAATGCTTTTAAGCACAAAATTATTCCATCATCCAATCCATTTCACACATTCTTTGACATTAACCTTTTAAGACTCAATAATCTTTAAGATTTAACAATTAATGCTTGAGACTCAATCTTTAGATAGATAAGATAGAAGATGAGATATTTATCAACTTCATTGTAAGGTAATAACAACATTTGATCCCCCTTTTAATAATGCATCTAATAAGTTTAGCATCAAGCTTTTACTCACCCAAAACTCAACTTTAAAATATAATATAAGATGAGATATTTATCAACTTCATTATAAGGTAACGACGATATTTAATCTCTCTTAAATTAATAAATTAATCAAGTTTGCATCAAGTCTTTACTCACCCAAAACTCAACTTTAAATTTTTTTTCTATTTTTATTTATTTATTTATTTATTTTAACATATACTCCCCTTGTTCCAAAATTATTATCATTCTTTCTATCTTAGAATGCTCTAAAATAATTCTCTACTTCGTATATTAACCAATCTAAGGAAAGTTTAGTTGGTGGGTATTACATTAGATTACTTGAGGATTGTACTGGTCCTACTTGTTTTTAAACTTCATACTTTTTGTCATTGAACTATAATTTTATGATGAAGATCAAGATTTTCAAAATCGGGATCTTACCTAAAATCGTTTTTGTCTTTTCAATATCGTAATGGTAAGATTGGATCAGGGTTTTAAAATCGAACTTTAATGTTATTTTTTAATAGTGTTTGTAATATCATACAAGTCTACAAATTATTATACATTATAAACATAAAAAACTATGAATCATAAAAATGTTGTCCTAAATTATGATTATGAAATGTTTAAAAAAATTAGCATGTTGTTATAAATTTGTACTCCCTCCTTCTCATAATAATTATCCTCTTTGACTTTTTTGAGTCTTTCTTGTTCAAATTTTACCATTAATATTTTTATTTGTGTTATATAATACTTGATGAAAGTTATACTAAAATGAAAATACTATTAAAACTCAATCTATTCCAATAATTTTCATCAAGTATTATATTACACAAATAAAAATATTTATTGTCAAAGTTGAAAAAGAAATACTTAAAAAAGTCAACGTGGACAATTATTATGGGACGGATGTAGTAGTTTTTTAGTTTGTAATCCGAAAAAAGTAAGATCGGATCGGATTAGATCTTAAGATCGTATGGTTAAGATCGGTATCCTATAAGATCTTAAGCTTGCAAAGATCCTATGTAAGATTCGAATCGTTTTTACTTTGCAATATTGTAAAGTTGTAAGATCTTAAGATGAAGATCGGGATCCTGACAATTATGACGAGGATAGTATTAAATTAGAAGGTATCCTTTTTATTGAAATCCATGCTTTATTATACCATGTGGTAACCAACTAACCACTAGTACATTTTATTGGCCCCGTTGATGAATGAAGACAAGGTCTTGAATAGAGTGATAGCATTTTCACGAAAGGGTGTAAAAATATGGAACGCATGCCCCTCTCCTTTAGCTTCGACAATATCTACTTGTCCTTCCCATCCACTCCTTTTCAGAAGATCATGATAATACAATCCTCTATCCCTCAACAAGTCTTTCTCAGCCACACAAACAAGTACCCTTGTACACCCAAGTTTAGACAGATCTGGGTCGAAACTTGGGTTTACGAACGGGTCATCCAACCCGCTAATAGACGGGTTGGCCACCCGCCACAAATTCGCCAACACATTTCTTTCCCTCACATCAGCATTCACTTCACCACCTATTAGAGTTTCTCCCCAAAAGTAAGGATGGATCAAGACAATCCCAGTAACCTTGACTCGGTCTTCATAACTAACTAAGCCATTTTGCAATCCTAGCCGCATTCCCAAATGGTGAGCAATTGTTGCACCAAAGACTTTCTCCACCAAAGAACACACGTCTCAAATCCGCATACTCGTTAAGCAAAGGCTCATTTCCATCTCCATTTGCATGGGATGCAACCCAATGCATAGCTGCCCATGCATCTTCCTGAGGGGCTGGATACACATGTTCTGGGGCATTTCTAAAATCAACCGATAGTATGATAACGTTTGCTTCCAAAGCAAGTTTGTTATGAAAGGACTGGAATAAGGCACTGAAGGCTGATCCAACGACGAAACCACCTCCATGGAAGTAGATTAAAACAGCATGTTTTTGTTTTTGGGAAGTGATTGTTCCGGGAGCGTAAAGCCTAGCCCGAAGCCCGGTTTCGGATGAGATTAGGACATCTTTGGATTGAACTCCAGTTTCTCGATCAGTGCCTGGAGAACTGAGCTCTTCACCAACTAGCCGTTCAATTCGACCATTTTTGTGAATCAATATAACGGGTGAGTGGTCGTGGAGTATCTCATCAGGGTGGGATAAAGGTAGTGGAGCAAAAGAAAAAGCCATGTCTAGTATACAAGAAGAAAAGAAGAAGTGTATTAAAATTGGTTGGATACACATGCATTTATAATGATTATTTTCATACAATGCCAAATAACGAAATAAATATCTATAGAAGTCGATACCATGCACAAAATTTAAGATGAAAGTAACGTTACAACTGCTTCTCAATTAAAAAGCACGTGATATTTGATTTGTGCAAAAGGATTCCTGTATATGTTATGGAAAATCACAACCACTGTTAAGTGTTAACTTGTACACCACTGTTACAATTTACAAAGATGATTGAGCATACACAAAAAAAAACTCATTGTAGTAATACTAAAAAACTACTATAAAGTAAATTTCAGGATGTGTACGTACATTGCCTACATTATGTTGTTTGCTTTCATTCATATCTCATGTTGATACCATGATTATTAACTAAAATATTGTTGAATTTTGGCAGATTTTGCAACTGCTTTGAATCTATAATTGGGTTTGACTCAACTAGGAGTTTATCGGAACAGGTGGTGTTGGATATCTCATGCTAAGTCCTGGTTCAAAATTATTCTCAAGTTGGTATTTAAAACGATTTTCCCTTCAATAAAGAAATACATGTCGATTTCCCTAATATATTTGGCTATTTGTGGATTTAAAACCTTTTTGGCGCGAGAATTTGGTCAAATGAAGTGCATTTTTGTTGCAATAAATTTGTTTCTGATATTAGATTTGATTATTTCAATTCATGGTGATGGATTTACCAAATTAGAACATGGTGATCATTGTTGTTATAAACTACGAAAGGACTATTTTGATGGCACATAGATTATCACACTGATCATTAGTTATGATCCATCCGGAAACACCTAACATGAGAAAATCCCTTCTTGAAATGTAGGAACCACACCCGTTAGCATTTGGTGTCGTTTATTTGGTAGACATTGAAAAAACATAAACACTTTGTAGTATTTTGAATAGGTTTAGGTTTATGGACATGTTTAGAGAGGTTTGACAAAAAAAGAAAAAGAGAATTATATGTGGCTTATTTTAAGGTTTTCAATGTCTCAACCCGCTAAGATTTCAACTTTTTCCTTTACCAACCTAGAAGATTTAAGAAGATGCCGAACATAATAGAAGATTTCTAAGATATCCACATTGGAGATCTCGGAAACACTTCTAAAGTCCCCATAAGGATAGCCATAGTCTAGAATTTCTGATTACATTTGTCAAGTAGGTTGAAGAAGTATAATTAAATACATGATGCCTTAAGCCGGTAGTAATACTAACCGCGTCAATTCAGCGTCACGTCAGCTTTTCAACACAATCAACATCACCACCAACATAGTGTAATAAGATAACCAACTCACTGTCTGAACATATATTTCTTAAACACAAATATACCCTACAAAAAATAATATCACACACAAAACCCTTTTTTTCTTCTCTTCAATAACTCGGTCGTTCTCAAAAAAATTAAAAAAAAAAAAAAAAAAAAAAAAAAGGCATCACACGAGGTGTTTTGCATGGTTGATAGCTAACTAATTTGATGCTAACTGAAAGATAAGCTGATATGATAATTTTATGTGATATGATAATTCAATTTTTTTAAACGTTAATTCCTTCTCCATTTATTTGTTTTTCTTCTTACAAATTTATCACGCTTCATTTTATCATTACAACACCATCTGAACCATATAAAAATGATTAACAACACTAAAAATTTAGTGCCCTTATTTATATGATGACAATCTTGACGGTGGTTTATTGTAAATATACACCACTAAAAACAAAATATGTTGACGGTGGTGGCGGAGGCAGAAATAGTCTTGACATGGGGCATTTTTTTTCCTTTTCATTTTGCTTTAGGCCGAAGAAATAAAAATTTGTGCAAGACTAAACTTCACATCCTATTTGTGAAGAATACCAGATTCAATACATGAGATCACTTTTATGATACTAAAGTAAACGAATTTAAAGTCTATTTTGCATAAACCGAACCCTTGATCTCCCATTTGTAAAGGCTTGGTGACTTACCGAGAGGATCAAATACTACATACATTGTGAAAACTTATTACTTTAAAAATAAAAAATAAAAAATAAAAAATAAAAAATAAAATAAAAAAAATGAAATTTAAAAGTATGAGAACTAAAAAAGACATATAAATTTATTCAACTTCGTAATAAATATTTCACGTTCCATTTACTATTTACTAACACACGTGCCCTTATCATTAAAACAAAATAAACAAAAGCAAAACGTACACTTCTTATTTTTTTCACAGTCCCACTATTTTTCTCTATTCTTCTTCAAGCTATATCTTCCTATTCTAATAAACAGATAAACTCATTTTTATACGGCCAAAACTGCTTTTGACTTTAAATTTATAGGAGGCTCATATTTTTTTAGGGGAGAAATTACAAAAAACACCTCTAATATTTTGTAATTTTACACTGTAATTTTTTTTGTTGTAGGAGCAGCTGCCCACCATGCCCCAAGGTGGCTCCGCCACTATGCTTACATGGATGTTGACTCGAATAAACATCTGTGGAACGCATTTTATTATAAGAGGTGAAGAAGATGAGGATCTTATATATACCACAGTTAGCAACCTGAAGTAAGTATTGAAAATATATGGCTAGTGAGAAGCGAACGGGGTATTGTTGTTAGGGATGAAAATGGGGCTGGAGATGGGTTTGAAAATTGGATGGAGAAAGTAGGTAATGCAACTCCCACTCTTGTACAATCCCAAATGGTACCACAATTGTTATCACCAACAATAGATTGTATGCTGGTGTCTCGTAAGTTGATTAAAGTAAGGATTGGATATCTAATCCTTATGCTTGTGGAGCATGGTTTTGGTAGTCACGGTGAAAAACACATTGGCTAGGGTGTTTTCGATACAAGGCCTCGTGAATGACATGGTAAGTGCCTATGGATCTCTTGTAATACGAGAGAGTTTGCTGATAATAACTCCTGAGAGTTATGACTAAAGGATGGATCTGAGTAGCGTATCACTCATTGTGGTAGATATTTCCAAGGAGTTTTTGGATTTTGTGGCACACAAATTAGGAAGGATGACTTTGGATACTGATGCGTGTACGAAGCGCGTTCGGGGTCAAAAGAACTTCCTTTTCATCGAGCAAGTTTTCCAACATCCTAGACAGTGAATCTAATCGTTGTAGTGTAGTATTGGGTAAGCCTTGGGGATTGATATCGTTCTCTAGAGGAATGGGAATGCTAGCAAGAAGTGTATTACGCTAAGGTGGGGTTGAGGATGATTTTTTTTTTTATCTTTTTTTAGTTTTTTTAGAAAGTTAAGGGTAAAATCTCGGGGCAATAGGTTTGGGGTTGGTACTTCTACCGATTACTTCTACTATTCTAATTATCTATTACTATGGGTAGCTATGTCTATTTGATGTGTACTCGTATGATGATTAAAAATGTATTTACCTGGATACTATTACTCCCTAGTTATCTTTTGTTGATGTTGAATTGTCACGTCCTTATTCTTAACGCGTTGTGCTTCCTAAAGTCGTAGGGTGTGCATATGTCCTAACTCTTTGAGGTTACCTTTGGGTTTAGCCTACGAAATCCGCTAGATTAATCATAAACTAACTTTCACAAAGATTATTCAAGCATTAAACACAACGAAAGCCTAGTTGCACTCCTAAGCCAATTACAATTAAGATAAGAGACAACCTAACAATAATTAATAACTAGGTTTCATAGATCTAAGCAAACACACAAGAAATTTAGCTAGACATGTTAAACAAGCAAGCATACACATAATCAATGGAAGACATAATGATACTATTGGACTAAAACACTTATCTCTATGTGTAAAATAGGGTTTGGGACCCTAAGATACTCTCCAAGTCGGACTACAAACGTTTAGGGTTTTTACTCCAAAAGTCTACCTCCCTAAATGCAGAAAAATCGAATTCTATATATAGATTTACAAGTGCGACGGCGTCGCCTTATAGGTGGGACGCCGTCAGATCGCCGTCATTAGGGTTTTCGTCTTGGCCAAGTTATCGATGGGACGGCGTCACCTTAGAGTTGTGACGCCGTCGGGCTTCAAGTGGGACGTCGTCTTGGTTCTGGATCTGGACCGTCTGAGATGAAAAGTCTGAGTGACGCCCTTCTTCTTCAAAGCCTGACGCCGTCAGGTGTTATGAGAAAAAATTCCACTGAGTCGTCTGGTGCATGTTTTTATCAAATCTATATAGAGGGATGGCGTCGCCCTTTGATTGGGACGCCGCCAGGTTCAAATTGAGCAGCTTGAGTGGCTTCGATCTTGACTTTGCCGTTTTCTACATGTTTTCACTCCTTTTCGTCCAAATGTGCTCATTCCAGCATTTTGCTTCCAAGAGACCTAAAAAGTGAAAAGGAACGAAATTAAGCAGTAACGGATATAAAAGTGGTCGATTAAGGGCTTAAATGACCTCTTAAAAGTGTACGTTTTAAATCCTTATCAAATATCCCTACACTTGGTATTTGCTTGTCCTCAAGCAAATGTACTTTTGGCTAATCAATTTATAAGTTAGGAGGCATGAAACATAGGTTTAAAATAAGAGTAAATTCCCTAAATAGGCCAAAAACTCAACCATGGTCCTTAATGTGGTCACTTTCATGTGCCTTTTCCCATTTTGGTCATGCTCGACTACTCAACTCCACTAGTTTTCTGCCACGTGTCCACCCACTTGTACCTTTTATTAAAATTACGTGGCCCACCAAATCTGCACCAAATATTAGTTACTGTACACCCCTTTTGTATTTTAATAAAAGTCAGTGCTCGACTGACGGCGCTCGACTTGCGGCTGCTCAACTTCGTCAGTACTTTTGCATGGGAAACGTAAAAAGAAGCCTGGGAAAAGTACACACAATCTTTTGCTTAGATTGTGTGTACTTTAATTTTAAATTAATTTTTATTTTCGTTATTTCACAAAAATTAAAAAAAAAACACATACAAACACACAAGAACACACACAGATGATCGCCTCCCAGATTGTGTGTGGTTGATGATCGTCTCCCCGAAAGTCTTGATAACTTCTTCTGCCACTGCCGAGTCTTGATAACTTCTTGATCATCCTTCCCCCGTTCTAAGATATGGTGAGTTCTTAAGTTCTTATTTGGGTATTTTCGCAATTAAGTGCTTATGTGATTATGTAAGTTATTTTTCTTATGTTCAAGGGTATTTGTATGTTAATTTTTAGGGGTTTTCAGGGTTTCTCTGCTTTTAATCAAAATAAGTGCGTATATATTATGTTTTTAGGGGTTTTCAGCTTATATGTATCTCCATTTGTATGTTCATTAGGTTTCTTGAGTTTATTTAATTGTTTTCATGATTTCTCAGTTTTTTATTAAATTAAGTGCATAGAGATTTTACTTTTAGGGTTTTTCTTGTGTTACTATAGATTATGTGTAATTGCGTTTTAGGGTTTTCAGGTTTCTTATGTTTCTTGATCGATCATTTAATTCCTTATTAGGGTTTTTATTATTTAATTCAGTTAAGTGCTTATTATGGTTTTTACTGCTTATTGTTAGGTCCTAACTGCTTATATGCCTATTTATAACTGATAAATATAAGTGTGTAAGTACCTAACAATAAGCAGTAAAAACCTTTGAAATGTTGGTGTGTGATCTTAAGTCTAAATGTTATATGCTTCACAAGTCGGATCAACTGTTAATTTTTTCATTATGTTATTACTTCTTTTTTGTAGGACTATGATGCGAAAGTTATTGTAAGAAGTAAACTGCATTACTTGTTACTTCTGAAAGATAGATTAGACCAACCGCGTCATACAATGTTCAAGGCCTCATGTTTCGGACCTTGGCTGGATCTGACTTATCTAGATAATAAGGAAAAGCTGGTGCGGTGTATGCTTCAGAAACAACTCCGCCAATATGATGATAGCTATGATCTTCCATTGGTTTACTGTGTGAATGGACATACTTTTGCCTTTGGTCGACGTGAATTCTGTCTGCTAACTAGGTTCACATTTGGTATGCTAAACTTTAGGAAATCGAGAAGTGGTGATATCCCTTTCCGTGATCGTGTTTTTCCAGATAAGATAGGGCAGTATGTTAAAAACATTGATCTTTTATCGATTATTGAGGATGAAGATATTTTCTTAAATCTGTCGGATGAAGATGCTTTACGGGTTTGTCTGCTGCTAACATTGGAGGTTATTTTCATGGGTAAAGAGTTGTCTGTTGTCATTGATGATATGTTGCTTAGGATGGTTGAGGATCTTTATGAATTCAATGCATTTCCATGGGGAGAGCATGTTTGGAGGCATTTGTATGCGTCAATCAGAAATGTCGCTTCTGAGCATCGACCGGGTTACAGTCAAACATTGGGTTGTAAAAAATCCAAGGATGTTCCTGCCTTCTGCTTGTCAGGATTCATTTGTGCTTTCAAGCTTAGTACTAATACAATTTCCTAATGTTTATTTAAATGCTTATTTATTATCTTCCTGGACCTTGTAACTTATAAGGGTTTCGTTTTTCTTTTTTCAAGATATCGATTATAGAGCTTTCGGATAAAAGTAATCAGTGGTGGAACAAGGATCCAGGGGTTATCCCAAGAGCACTTGCATGGTCTAAACACAAATCATTTGGAAAATCTGATAATTTCGACCAACTTTTTGCTAAGGTAAAAACTTATAATGTTCAAGTGTTTATTTATTATATTTCTGGTCCTTGTAAGTTATAATGTTTTTTTCTTTGACTGGTAGTAAAAACTAATATCTATATTTTTGTTAGGGCTCTACACCAAACTTCACTGTCTTCCCAACTAGAGTTGAGGCTGAGTCTCGATGGTATACAGAAAGTAACGAATTTTTTAGGTGGTATACCCCTAGAGCGTCGCCTGTTGTAAAAGGGGGACTTTATGAAGAGTATTTTCAAAAAGCAAAGGTTGCCGCTGCACTCACAATTAAGCAAATAACCAGTCTAGAGGATTGTGAAGTGGAGAGTACTCGTCAAGAGGTAGATGTTGTTGCTCTTCAGGCTGTTCTTAAGTCTTTGGATGCTCGCACATCGAAACTTGAGACTGTAGTTGAGGTTAATGTTTTACCTTTTGTGATTTTTGTCCAATATATTTTCTTTTTAAACAGTTATCATGGTATACACTAATAGGCATGTTTTGTTCCAAATTACTTTCATTTGCAGATCATTTCAAAAAGAAAAGACCAAGTCAACAAAAATACTTATGAAAAGGTTATTTATTCATTTTATAAATGTATTTGTAATTTAATTAATTTTTGTATAATAATATTTGGTAAACAAATTTGGTATGCAGTTTTACACTTCTAAAAGAGAACACGAGGAGAAAGTCAACAGCCAGACTTATGAAAAGATAATTAAATCAGTATTATACTTGTAAATTTGCATTTTTGATCCTATAATATGTGGTATATTCTTTGTGTATATCTTTTAGGACTGTCTACTAATACGTGGTAAATTCTTTTGTGTGCAGTTTTATATTTATAAACCCGAATAACAAGACAAAGTTATCCCATCCGGTGTTGAAAAGGTAAATTTGCTTGTAGATTCTATGTATTCTTGATAAGATTTCAACTTTTCAGTTGACACATTATAGGTTCTAAGTTCTAATCATAATGCAATTGTGGCATTTCATTGACAGGGCCTTGATCTTGCTAACGAGTATTGCAGTGAAGTTAATGATTTTATGAATTTGTTTGATTCCCAATTGCTTAATCTTCCATCATCACAAGAAGATTTTGACAAATCACCACAGAAGGATGGTGTTTTTCATCCTATGGAAGAGCCTAAGGAAAAGAGGTTGAGAATGTCCCAATCTCACATGAAGTCATCTCACATGAAAATTGCTCTGGAGCGTTGTGGAACAAAGAAGAGGAGGTTTGAAGATGTTATTAGGTAGCCTTTTGTGCAAGCCCAAAAAACTAGAAAAGTTCCTAGTGTTGATGAATTGAGAAATCGAAGGAATCTTCTTGATCCTCTTATGGTTGAAAGGTTAAAATTAGTCAGACCTTGGATCGAGGTACAATGTTTTTAAATCTGTCAGGTTTTTTTATATAATTATAATTATTTTATAATGGTCACTTATGTTTATTTTGTTTTGTCTATAGGTTCTTGATCGACCATTTCAAAACACCGATCGAATTTTCCTTGGATACGAAATTGAGCGGTTTCTGTGTACGGATGGGTGGCGGAATTGTAAGTTTCCTTGGTGTGCTGAAATAACTGTGGATCGTTATTTTTGGGATGCTATAATTGGCCTTGACGATAAGCGCAAATGATGGCTGCTTGATGAGGTAAAGTAAATATATCTTTTACTTACTTTACTCAGAATTATAGAATATTTTGGTTTTGATTGTCTGTAGCTGATAATCGATATCAAGTAAATTTTATACGAAAAACGCATATTTCTAAACAGAAACACTGCATACTTTCTCAATTATCATTGCAGGGTCTATCTAATTATCTAGATGGGTTCCATTGCATAATTTGAACCCCGTCCCTAGTACAATTTGTGTGCTTTATCTTTATCACAAGTTTTGGCTCTTTCAAGAACGGAAGCTCGTTGTCTAGAAAATATTATATAAACTCGACAACCATCTTCCGTTCTTGTAAGAGCCAAAACTTGTGATAAAGATCAAGCACCATATTGACAACAGATGCACCAGTAGCATTGCTACTCTTTGGCTTGTCATTATCCTGCACCATGAGAGATTCCTCAATGCGCAGATGACTGCCCAACTCAACCAGAGTTAACTCATCCTTTTTATGTTTCAAGGTATGCTTGAAATCTTCAAGAAGGAGGGAGTTTATCAATGACACAAGAGAATGAAATAGCCTCATCCATGTGCATATTGTGTTGTGTAAACCTTCCAAGTATACCAAGAAGTTCATTGTATTGTTCCATAACTGGTCTTGAATCAGTCATTTTGTAATTTGTGAAATTACTTACAAGGAACTTCTTACTTGCATCCTCAGCCATATATTTGGCATCCAAGGAATCCCATAGTTCTTTGGAAGATTCAAAATTCTGATAAATGTCAAAGAGTGAATCAGACATACCATTGAGAATTAAGCCTCTGCAAATTTAGTCATCATTCTCCCATTTGCTCCTCCTCCTGATCTGCTCCATTGTAGCATCATCCCCATCATCAGGAATAGGAGTGGTTAACACATACACCACACTCATGCTGAAAAGCAAGAAGTGCATCTTCTTCTGCCATCTCCTTAAGTCCACCCCTTCAAACTTGTCCAGCTTGGAAAAGTTTGAAGCCATGTGTTTCATTGCAGCAGCAGCCATTGATTATCACAAATAGTTTACTTTGATTGTTGGTGGTAATTCCCAGAACAGGGTAAGATAATCAAAGGCAGCAGCAATACCACTAGGTAGTTACCGGATATCACTTGGAATCGTGTTATCACTTTCCAAAGTAAACTATTTGACCTTATGCATGGGTTACACGAATATCTACTTGGGATAAGACCAAATTTTAGTTATTGAATTAGGCACAATCAATAACCCTTGCGCTTATAAGTGTTTAAGCTTTCAGTTTGTTTCTCCTGGTTATGTATATTTCTCAGTATCTTCATGCTGATGAAGTCCATCTCTATTTATAATAGAGAATAATCACTCCTAGTCAATGAACTTTATTAATGATTAGCGGCCAATTAATCACCCATAATAAGCCTCAATTATCATAGGAATAGTGGTTACATGACCAATTAAACGTGGTCATAAAGCAGTTATAACAGCCACTTGAATGAGTCAAAGCTGTTACAAATTAATCACTGCAACACTACTAGTAGAAACCATTACACTAGCAGCAGGAACCAATACACTACCAGCAGGAACCATCAGTTACTACACTAACAGTAGTAACCAATACACTAGCAGCAGGAACCAAATATACTACCGGCAGGAACCATCAGTTACTACACTAACAGTAGTAACCAATACACTAGCAGCACTAACCACTATTGAGTCAGGGTGTTCAAGGACCTCATGGGTGTACACTCCGTACCTCCTTACCCAAAACCATATATGAACTAATCTCACAAGTGTACTAAATTTTCCAACACAAGCCACCAAGTACGTTTATGTAAAATAAAAAGATGACATCAAAATACATTCATTTCATCAAAGATCAAACATATGATCTATTTCCTTTTTCTATTTTTTAATAAAAGTTGCATAACATACCAACTTGCTTCATGATTAAATTACAATGTTTACACAGGCTCGTTTATAGAGAATGATCGAACCTATGACGTAAATTTGAGACTTACATTATATATAAATTGAAAACTGACAGCTTTGATTTTTGATCTCTTTACTCCTGAAAGTCTGAAATTAAAAAAATAAAAATAAATAAATAAATAAAATCATTAAAACATTTTGATTAGTTTTAGCCATGGTTCTAAAAAGTTAACAAAGGCGTGAGGCTTGATCTTACCGTCTCGCCATGCCGCTTCGCCGCCTTATGTCACATCTTTTTGTAAACTCGATATATATGAAATATGATATAAATATATAGATATTTTCATATTTTGTGTCGTTTTATGCCACACTTATAAACGCAAAAGTTTCGCTTTGATCGCAAAGGCGTGAGACTTGATCATGCCGCCACGCCACGCCTGACGCTATTTATAACATTTGGTTTTAGCAATTGTGCATTAGTAATTATAGCATAAGATAACAAACAACCAATTGGCACAAATTGTATTGCAACGTACTAATCGAAGCTCCATATATAATGGTATTTGATGGTATACTTGTAACTAATGAAAAGACAAATAGAAGTAAGTAACATCTTCTAACTGAATGTGTTTTTCTAAAGAGATAAATTAAAGCAACCATATTGAGTTGTGATGTTGCTTCAAATGTGTGGTATAAGTTCTTATTTAATGGATTGTGGCATGATAACTACATATATAATCATGATTTTTATATGAAACTAGTGTTAGGAAGCTCAAAGGGATCACCTTTAAATTAGAGTGTGGAAGTTGTAACAAGAAGATGAGATATTTATCAACTTCATTGTAAGGTAACGACAACATTTGATCTCTCTTAAATTGATGCATCTAATCAAGTTTAACATCAAGGCTTTACTCACCAAAAACTCAACATTATAATATAACAAGGTATTCAGACCTGTGCGATGCACACGGTTTGTATAAAATTGTTCCTTTCGTAATATTCAACGTAAACTGTTGAAGTATAAATCTAATGGGGCATCTGATTGAAACGTGCATCACAATTCTTAGCCAAATAGTTTTAAAATAAGTTGAGTTAACCTCGAATCTAACATAACCGTTAAGTGTTTAGCCCCTAATCGACTTGATCAATTCACGTAGCGTGATAGTTTGATTTCCACAAACACTAATAGCGCATATGGAAGTTGCTACCAAGTACTCCGTAGTTAGTTGCAGTCATAACAAATTAGTCAAATTTTTATCTATCTCATCAAACACTTGATACGCATATAACACTGCAAACATTAATCAATTTTCTTCTCAAAAGTTGAGTAAATAACTTCAAACATGTTCTTTAGAAGACAAGATGTGTGATACACGTTTTTATGAATAACTAATTCTTTTGAAAATAACATGAGATATTTTTTAAATCCCGCTTACTATTATCATGTGGTGTAGTTTGGCCAACTTATCGGATAACTTGGATCATAAGTCTATGTATGTGAAAATATGGACGTGTTAAGCTAAAGTTATCAATGCTTTTTTTTTTCATTGGTTTAATCGCTTAACAAAATTAGTATTGTGTACAATGAAACCACAAAAAGTACAAATTTTCATATTCATTAAAAATTATTTTAGATTAGAGTGAAGCATTATGAGAATGTAGTGTGTCTTAATCCTATGATTTATTATTTCACACGATACTTCAACAGGATGAACTTGCTTGTTTTTCACACATAAAAATGTCTTAGAGTCTCATATTAATTAAAAAAAAAAAACAAAAAAAAAAGAAAACAACTCTAGAAATATTAATTAATCATGCATAAAAATATTAAGTGACAAACACTAAATTTTAAAATACTCGAAAACGACACCTAAAATTTCATAAACCACGCATATTAAACGTAATAGTTAATCTTTCACAAGTCATAAAATCAAACCATTCATGTAATAACTCTCAAGCTATGAAATCTTGGGAGTAGTTAGTCTTCCACGGATCATGAAATCGCATAATATCGAGAAAAAAATCTCAATCTATAAGATCTTGGCTAGAAATATAAAGGGGGCTTATATGGCGGTGTTTTCGTAAATTTCCATAGTCATTCTAAAGTAACTATACGTAAATGTAACTGTTTGAATGATATGTAATTGATTTTAAATTGTAATAAAAAATAATAAGTTCGTGACACAATAATAGTCAAACGTGAGTTTGGATGGTTTAACTCGGGGGTCGGATTTCAAATGTGGTGCCGTTCTAAAAATTTAAAAAAAAAAAAAAAAAAAAAAGTCAATCTTGAATATGTGTTTCCATCACGATTACAAATTCATCGCAATTACAATTTACTGCAAAAGTGACTCTTACCCTTTCATGAAAATAATAGCGTAATGTTAGTGTTCATGTATCTTTCAAGAATATCGTTGACGTCTCACTCATGACACATTATCAAGTACATAAGAGCATGGACCTCTAATTGGTCCAAAAGAACGATAGATGCTTTGTTTGATTGATTTGGTAGAGTATTGAAACGTTTAACCATTTGAAGATTTGCACCGACTACACTGAAAATGAAAGATGCTTTGTTTGAATAATTAGGTAGGTACTTCAACGTCTAACCATTTGAAGATTCAATGTATGAATTGTGAGTGGAATGACTATTTATACTTTTTAATTTAGTGGTATTATTTTACATCACTTTCTAAAAGACTTGAAAGACATTATTTATAATAACCGGCCACTTTAATGCTTAATGCTTTTAAGCACAAAATTATTCCATCATATTTATAATAACCACTTTTATGTACAAAAACTAACGATGATCTCAAGAGGCATGCAAATTAACCGATCATATTTAAAATGCTTAATGCTTTTAAGCACAAAATTATTCCATCATCCAATCCGTTTCACACATTCTTTGACATTAACCTTTTAAGACTCAATAATCTTTAAGATTTAACAATTAATGCTTGAGACTCAATCTTTAGATAGATTAGCAAGGTACCCGCGCGATGCAGCGACGGATACCTTGAAATAAAAAATTTCAATAAACCATGCTTTATAATCTAAAACGTTTTATGTGACGATAAATTTGCGGATGCCAAAAGTTTCATGTCGCATATTTCAACACTTTAGAATATTATAGTAGGGTACCCGCGCGTTGCGATGACGAGTATCAAGTAATAAAATTTTCGGCAAAAAATGTTTTCAATTTTATGTTTTCTCTTACAATAACTTTACCAATAGCGAAAATATAATGAGTTTGAGTAACTTTAAAAAAAGTAAGGGATAATATCAAACTAATTCATATAAAAACAATTGAAAGCGGCGTGATTTTGCGTTGCGGTAGTCAATAATGTTATAGGGTTATGGTCAAATTAGTTGATAGTGGTCCGTAGTCACAAGTAAGTAGAAACATTTTTTATGAAATATATATATATTTTTGAACATGTTTGTATCATTAATATTGTTTATTACATTTGTCCCATATAGATAAAAAGATATAAATAAAATAGTACTCATAATGTATACATCTTGTAAAGTATATATTTATGAAAAAATGTTTGAATCATTAATATTGTTTATAACACTTGTCCCACATAGATAGAAGATATAAATAAAAGAATGCTTATAATGTAAAGAAAACTTACATGTTTAAGCAATCATTTAGAGTTATCCATGAAAATTATAATAATTAATATACTAATATATTAATAATTGAATTAGCACTTAGCAATTTGCACATTTGCATCATTTGTCTTAAAAAAATTGTCCCGACTTTTACAAAAAACCGTTTTTTACTTTTGTGGTTAATTTTATTTAAAATAATTCAAAATTTATTTAGATTGGTTCTCGAAACACTCTTACGATATAATAATAGTTTTGAAACTTTTGTAGTTTTGCATGCATTTTAAAATCATATTCATTTATATGTGCATTTTTGCATTAAAACTAAACTAATTCAAAAAAAAAATGATAAATGAAGCACTAAAATGTTGTGGAAGATAAATTAGTAAAAGCTATTTATTGTGTACATTATGCATTAAAATTTGTAATGCTTAAAAAATACATTAATGACATCTTAAAAAAATTTAGGAGAAGATCATCCCTCAATTATAAGTAGTATAGACATGTGTAATATGTATAAAATCAAATAAATTATCACTTGTGATTTTACATCTTTGCGTCATTTGTCTTAAAAACATTGTCCCGACTTTTACAAAAAACCGTTTTTTACTTTTGTGGTTAATTTTATTTAAAATAATTCAAAATTTATTTAGATTGGTTCTCGAAACACTCTTACGATATAATAATTGTTTTGAAACTTTGTAGTTTTGCATG
The DNA here is from genome assembly GCA_910596185.1 of Chrysanthemum makinoi. NCBI lineage: Eukaryota > Viridiplantae > Streptophyta > Magnoliopsida > Asterales > Asteraceae > Chrysanthemum > Chrysanthemum makinoi. Next base: position 90,838,449 of record OU343218.1, on the reverse strand, counting down.
CATTTTAAAATCATATTTATTTATATGTGCATTTTTGCATTAAAACCAATCTAAGGAAAGTTTAGTTGGTGGGTATTACATTAGATTACTTGAGGATTGTACTGGTCCTACTTGTTTTTAAACTTTATACTTTTTGTCATTCAACAGTATAATTTTATGATGAAGATCAAGGTTTTCAAGATCGGGATCTTACCCAGGATCGTTTTCGTCTTTGTAAGATCGTGATAGTAAGATCGGATCAGGGTTTTAAAATCGTACTTTAATGTTATTTTTTAATAGTGTTTGTAATATCATACAAATCTACAAATTATTATACATTTTAAACATAAAATACTATGAATCATAAAAATGTTGTCTTAAATTATGATTATGAAATGTTTAAAAAAATGAACATGTTGTTATAAATTTGTACTCCCTCCTTCCCGTAATAATTGTCCTCTTTGACTTTTTTGAGTCTTTTTTGTTCAACTTTTACCATTAATATTTTTATTTGTTTTATATAATACTTTATGAAAGTTATACTAAAATGAAAATACTATTAAAACTCAATCTATTCATATAATTTTCATCAAATATTATATTACACAAATAAAAATATTTATTGTCAAAGTTGAACAAGAAAGACTTAAAAAAGTCAAAGCGGATGTAGTAGTTTTTTAGTTTGTAATCCGAAAAAAGTAAGATCAGATCGAATTAGATCTTAAGATCGTATGGTCAAGATCGGGATCCTATAAGATCTTAAGTTTGCAATGATCATATGTAAGATTTGAATCGTTTCTACTTTGCAATATTGTAAAATTGTAAGATCTTAAGATGAAGATCAGGATCCTGACAACTATGATGAAAATACTATTAAATTAGAAGGTATCCTTTTTATTGAAATCCATGCTTTATTATACCATGTGGTAACCAACTAACCACTAGTACATTTATTGGCCCCGTTGATGAATGAAGACAAGGTCTTGAATAGAGTGATAGCATTTTCACGAAAGGGTGTAAAAATATGGAACGCATGCCCCTCTCCTTTAGCTTCGACAATATCTACTTGTCCTTCCCATCCACTCCTTTTCAGAAGATCATGATAATACAATCCTCTATCCCTCAACAAGTCTTTCTCAGCCACACAAACAAGTACCCTTGTACACCCAAGTTTGGACAGATCTGGGTCGAAACTTGGGTTTACGAACGGGTCATCCAACCCGCTAATAGACGGGTTGGCCACCCGCCACAAATTCGCCAACACATTTCTTTCCCTCACATCAGCATTCACTTCACCACCTATTAGAGTTTCTCCCCAAAAGTAAGGATGGATCAAGACAATCCCAGCAACCTTGACTCGGTCTTCATAACTAACTAAGCCATTTTGCAATCCTAGCCGCATTCCCAAATGGTGAGCAATTGTTGCACCAGCACTTTCTCCACCAAAGAACACACGTCTCAAATCCGCATACTCGTTAAGCAAAGGCTCATTTCCATCTCCATTTGCATGGGAAGCGACCCAATGCATAGCTGCCCATGCATCTTCCAGAGGGGCTGGATACACATGTTCTGGGGCATTTCTAAAATCAACTGATAGTATGATAACGTTTGCTTCCAAAGCAAGTTTGTTATGAAAGGACTGGAATAAGGCACTGAACGCTGATCCAACGACAAAACCACCTCCATGGAAGTAGATTAAAACAGCAAGTTTTTGTTTTTGGGAAGTGATTGTTCCGGGAAAGTAAAGCCTAGCCAAAAGCCCGGTTTCGGATGAGATTAGGACATCTTTGGATTGGACTCCAGTCTCTTGATGAGTGCCTGGAGAACTGAGCTCTTCACCAACTAGCCGTTCAATTCGACCATTTTTGTGAATCAATATAAAGGGTGAGTGGTCGTGGAGTATCTCATCAGGGTGGGATAAAGGTAGTGGAGCAAAAGAAAAAGCCATGTCTACTAGTATACAAGAAGAAGACAAGAAGTGTCTTAAAATTGGTTGGATACACATGCATTTATAATGATTATTTTCATACAATGCCAAATAACGAAATAAATATCTATAGAAGTCGATACCACATAGTTTAAGATGAAAGTAACATTAGGCTAAACACAATAGCAACCTAGTTCACTTACACCACATTATTTTTCTCTCTCCGACGATTTAGTTGACACAGTGGTGACATAAGATTATTATTATTATTATTATTATTATTATTATTTTTTAAATTCAAATATTTTTAACAACAAATGTAAAATTCATTAAAAATAAATAAAAACATTACAATATATTAAAAATAAAACGATACGAAATACATAATACATAAATCCTAAATCTTAAATCTTAAATCCTAATCTGAATACTCCTTGTTCACAAAATCATACGAGGGAGGTATATAATCCTCGAGGCGAGACAAAGCTTCCTCGTCTACCGGAGATTCCTGCACCATCATCTTTGTTCACCCGATAGCTCCAATTGGAACACACCGCCACAACTTGTCAATAATTTCGTCATCTCTGTGGGCTTCCTCCTTCAGAAATTTCTCGATCACACCTTTTCGTTCAGTGCTGATGTCGTTGCAACTCTTGTAGTTTTCTCTCATCTGCAGCTTCTCCGTCCTCGCCTGCTCAAACAATTGGATGACGCGTATAATAGCGTCTTTTCGAGTCTCATCGTCGTTATTGCATTGATTTTGAACGTACGTTTGCATATCTTTAGCGGAATGCGGGAGACGGCAACCCATAATAATCTTGCGTAAAGAGAAGTGTGAATTTTGAAGTTGAATTGTGTTTGAAATTGTGTGTTTAAAAGTGTGTTTGAGTTAGTATTTATAGGATGTAAAAGTGGTAAAGTTTAAAAAAAAAAAGTTTTTTTAATATGAAACACTCAAAATGGTATGCATTTAACTCGGTTGGATTTTCGAACTAGGTTGGCCAACCCAACGCAACCAACCGACGACAACCTTCTCTCCACAATGGAGCAACCGATGCTTTTGGTTGGTTGACCTCTCCCCCAACCGAACCCATTGTGTTTAGCCTTACATCTACTGCTTCTCAATTAGAAAGCACGTGATATTTGATTTGTGCAAAAGGATTCCTATATATTATCAGAATATTATGGAAAATCACCACTGTTACCTTGTATACCACATTTACAATTTACAAAGATGATTGAGCATATATGCACACAAAAAACTCATTGTAGTAATACTAAAAAACTATAAAGTAAATTTCAGGATGTGTACATACATTGCCTACATTATGTTGTTTGCTTTCATTCATATCTCATGTTGATACCATGACTATTATTAACTAAAATATTGTTAATTTGGCAGATCTTGGAACTGCTCTGAATCTATAATCTGCGTTTGACTCAACTAGGAGTTTATCCGGAACGGGTGGTGTTGGATATCTCATGTTAAGTGTCCTGGTTCAAAATTATTCTCAAGTTGGTACTCAAAACGATTTTTCATTCAATAAAGAAATACATGTTGATTTCCCTAATATATTTGGCTATTGGCGGATTTAAAACCTTTTTGGCGCGAGAATTTGGTCAAATGAAGTGCATTTTTGTTGCAATAACTTTGTTTCTGATACTCCCTCCGTCTAATATTAACTGTCCAGTTTGACTTTTCAAAGTTTTTTTTTCAACTTTGACCTTGAATATTTTTATTTGTGTTATATAATACTTAATGCAAAATATATGAATAGAATGGGGGTTTAAATGTATTTTCATTGATATAAATTTCATCAAGTATTATATAATACAAACACAAATATTTAAAATCAAAGTTGACAAATAAAGACTTTAAAAAGTCAAACAGGACAGTTAATATAGACGGAGGTAGTATTAGATTTGATTATTTTAATTCATGGTAATGAATTTGCCAAATTAGAACATGGTGATCATTGTTGTTATAAATTATAAACTACTAAAGAACTATTTTGATGCCACATAGATGATCACACTAATCATTAGTTATGATCCATCCGTTGGAAACACCTAATATGAGAAAATTCCGTCTTGAAACGAAGGAACCACACCCAGTGACGGAACTTGAACGTTTTCATTGGGGTGGGGATGGGGAATCGGTTAAGCGTAAATTTTTTTTTTCTATGAGAACTTGACACTATTAGTTTACCTTCAAATTACTAATATAATAGTAAAGCAAATCCAGTTTAAGAGTTTAAGACGACTATTTTACATTAAATATAACTTATTTGTTTTAAGAATTTTTATTCTTATATAGTTGTACTTTTGTTTCTTTCTTTACTGCGTTCTATACCTCACACGAAGTAGCTAAATATTTTGTACAGCTGTTGTACTTTCTTTTGTTGATAAATACGAGTACTATCCTGCAATACTAAATAATACGTTAATAGTACATATATATATTATATTAATGAAAGAAAGTTTTTTTTTTTTTTTTTTTTTGGGTGGCCCAGAACCTCTCCCCGCCCTAATGAAGTTTCGTCCTTAACCACACCCGTTAGCATTTGTGTTGTATATTTGGTAGATATTGAAAAAACATAAACACTTTGTAGTATTTTGAATAGGTTTAGGTTTATGGACATGTTTAGAGAGGTTTGACAAAAATAGAAAAAGAAAATTATATGTGGCTTATTTTAAGGTTTTCAATGTCGTGACACGTTAAAATTTTCCTTTACCAACCTAGAAGATTTAAGAAGATGCCGAACATAATAGAAGATTTCTAAGATTTCCACATTGGAGATCTTGGAAACACTTCTAAAGTCCCTATAAGGATCTTTATAGCCATAGTCTAGAATTTCTGATTACATTTTTCAAGTAGGTTGAAATAGTATAAATACATGATGCCTTAGGCCGGTAGTGATACTAACCGCAAATATAAGCGTCAACTCAGTGTCACGTCAGCTTTTCAATACAATCAACATTACCACCAACATAGTGTAATAAGATAACCAACTTCACTACCTGAACATATCTTTCTTACACACAAATATACACTACAAAAACCAATATCACACACAAAACCCTTTTTTCTTTTCTTCCATAACTCGATCGTTCTCTAATAAAAACCTACCAAAGACGTGTCACACGAGGTGTTTTGCATGGTTTATAGGTAACTAAGTTGATGCTAGCTGAAAGATAAGCTGATATAATAATTTATGTGACATGATAATTTCTTTTTCTTAAACGTTAATTCCTTCTCCATTTATTTGTTCGTCTTCTTACAAATATATCACGCCTCATTTTATCATTACAATACCATCTGAATCATATAAAAACGATTAAAAACACAAAATTTAGTGCCCCCGTTTATATGATGACAATATTGATGGTGGTTTATTGTAAATATACACCACTAAAAACAACATATGTCGACGGTGTTTACACTGGCGGAGGCAGAAATAGTCTTGAGATGGCATTTGTTTTGCTTTTCATTTTGCGTTAGCCTGGAAAAAAAAACTTGTGCAAGACTGAACTTTACATTCTATTTGTGAAGAACACTAGATTCAATACATGAGATCATGTTTATTATACCAAACTAAACGAATTTAAAGTCTATTTTGCGTAAAACGAACCCTTGATCTCCCATTTGTAAAGGCATGGTGACTTAGAGAGAGGATCAAATATTACATACATTGTTAAAACTTATTAATCCGTATATGAAAAAAAGATAAAATGAAATTTAAAAGTAAGAGAACCAGAAAAGACATATAATGGGTTCGTTTGGTTTATAAGTGAGTTTGGATTTAGATTTGAATTTTGTTTAGGATGTGAATTTGGTTTAAGATTAGGAGAGAGAAAATATATTTATTAAATGTATTCAACCAAACGCACCCTAAATTATTCAACTTCCTTTCCTATTTACTAACCCACGTGCCCTTATCATTAAAACAAAAGAAACAACAGTCCCACTGTTTTCCTCTATTATTCTTCAAGCTATATCTTCCTATTCTAAAAAAAATGATCAACTCATTTTTATACGGATAAAACTGCTTTTGACTTTCAATTATAGGAGGCTGATATTTTTTGAGGGGGGAAATTACAAAAACACCTCTAATATTTTGTAAATTTACACTGTAATTTTTTTGGTTGTGAGAGCAGCTGCCCACCATGCCCCAAGGTCGCTCCGTCACTGTGTTTACATGGATGTTGACTCGAATAAATGTTTGTGGAACGCGTTTTATTATAAGAGGTGAAGAAGACGAGGATCTTATATACACCACAACAGCCTGAAGTAAGTATTGAAAATATATGGCTAGTGAGAAGCGAACGGGGTATTGTTGTTGGGGGACGTATGTTAGCACAACCCATAAGTTGTTGGGGGATGAAAGTGGGGTTGGAGATGCGTTTGGAAACTGGCTGTAGAAAGTAGGTAATGCAACTCCCACGCTTGTACAATCCCAAATGGTACCACAATTGTTATCACCAACAATAGATTGTATGATGGTGTCTCATAAGGTGATTGAAGTAAGGATTTATTTAATGCTTGTGGAGCATGGTTTTGGTAGTCACCTTATGGTGACAAACACATTGGCTAGTGTGTTTTCGATACAAGGTGGTGGATCTCTAGTAATACGCACTACTACAAAATATTGAATTGAGCCCCCATCTTAGCCCGGTTTAATTAAGAAAAGGGCTCTATTTATATATCCCGCCTCTTTAAAAACTACATAGCCCTCTTTTATATAAAAAAAACCCGGCTCCATGTGATAAAGCCCAGTTATCATATTATCAACGGGGAACTAATATTTACATAATTTTGGGCGGTGTTTTTATTTTTCACCCATTTAACTTATTCAAATTATTTTCATCCACATACACTTGACCTACCACTCTTCTACCGCCGCTCTCCCTGACCTCATCTCACCATAGCTGGAAGTAATTAAGTTTGCTACTGTTGCTGCTCTATTCTATCGATTTTACTCATGGTGAGTCATCTACCTCTTCTATTTTTGTTTGTGTGTATGTCTAATCTTTAAACAGTTTGTGTTTATATAGTATTTTTCTAAAATTAAAGATAGGGTTTTTGTATGTTGCATCAGTTTTGTGTATGTATGCCTCTATTTGCTGTGGATCTTTTGGGTGTAGGCATGTTATGGTTTTTTTGCATAATAAATTTGGGGTTTTTTCTCTTAGCGGAGGAAGTTATGAATACTTGAAATATGTTCATCATGGCATCTTTGTAATTGTCATCCTTTATAATCAACAACAACACAATATGCGTAACTAGCTAAATAAACTAAACTTTTATAAAGTGAATAAAGATTGAAGTTATCCATTTATAGATTTGTGTGACCGTGCTTCTGAATTGTAGACATTTTGGTGATTTTTATTTTTATTTTTATTATTATTATTATTGTTTTTATTATTTTTTTTTAATCTCATAAGTTATAGACATTTTAATTAGGGTTTGATATGAATGTAACTGAATACTTTTTGAGTTCAGGCATATTCTGCTAAAAAAAATTAGAGATTTTCTGAAATGGGAACACAAGTCTCTCAAGTTTAATGGTAACCAAAATTGGTAATTAAGTAATTTGGCTTTACCTTTGAATGGTTAGTTATGTCGCATTTGTTATGAACTCATTTTTCCAAGACTAATTGTTTGACCTTAGTAGAATTTGATATTTAGGAACTGAGTATTGCTATTTTAAGTCACAATTATCAGTATCAAACGTCAAAACCCAGCCATCCCCTAATTGCATATAAACAAGCTTCAATCTTTTACCATATTGTAATGATCTTTTTCGTATCTACTTAAACTTTGCAGTCGAAGCTTAATGTACGTGGTGGTGGTGGTGGTGGTGGTGGTGTGTTATTCAGACATCCTCTATGTTGTAGCGTACGTATGTGAATGAAACAAAGTAAGAGTAAAAATGAAGATTTGTGGTTAAGTATAGTTGTGATTACGGAGCAACAGGTGTGTATAATGGAGGCAGTGTTGTAAAAAGCGGTATAGGCGGCACCTAGGCGTTAGGCGGTCACTTACCGTGGCGATTTTTGAAGCTACGCGGACGAATTAGGCGTTTTGGTCAAAATGCGGTCAACATCCCACCTAGGCGGTCGAATCGGGCTAGGCGGGTCAAATCGGGCTAGGAGGTCAACGCTTAAAAAAACTTCAAATTTGGGTTTGTTTAACCCCAATTTACCCCTCTTTTCACACACTCTGACCAAATACGCCTCTAAATCTACAATTGGAACGATTCATGATGATAAAAACACAACAATCACAATTAAAACACACATTATGTCATTATGTGTTTGTTCAATTGAGTTGTTGTCAACATGTGTGTTTTATTTTTAGTGAATAAATGTGAATATGAGATGTTGATAACAATAAATAATGCATTAACTAGAACATCAATGATGTGAACCATAGTGTTTTATGTTAAAATATATTTATATATATTCAAATTTATTAATATACATTTAATTTTAATTTTTTTATATAGAAAAAGTCAATCCGCCTAGGCGGCCTAGGCGCTAGGCGGTGGTAGACCGCCCGACTAGCGCCTAGCGTTTTTTGCAACCTTGAATGGAGGAGGGGGTGCATCAGCTTGCGGTGTGGAACTTCTGTAAGTAGATGGAGTTCAAGTGTTGTGGCTGCCCTTATTGTTTGCATTTTTGTGTTATATTAGTTCCTTGAAGCTTCTGGATCCATGGTTAGTATACATTCAAAACAATCTGTATAATTGGTTCTTATAAGACCTCACACTAGCATAATGTCAACAACCTTAAAAGCCAAAATTTTGTTTTTGACTTTTGTTATCGGTACTGTTGGTTTAACATTTAGACTTTGCTGAGGGGTAGCTTTGTTATTTGATTGGTTTGATGGGTCAGCCACAACGAAAGCTCAAGAACAAGATGACGGGTATACTTCTTTGGCTCCAACGATATACTTAAGTGCTTGTGGATGTTTCTTAAAATCGATTTTAATTTTGGTATGCCATTTATTGTTGTAGATGCACTTCGGAATGGCGAGAGATCAAAAGCTGAAGAAATTGTTGATTTGGCATCTTTTCTCCTCAATTTTTGACATAATAGCTGGAAATATGGCATAACAACATTTTTTTTTCATTTTTTTTCCTGGATAGAGCCATGTCTCTTAATATAAAACAGGGCTCTATTATATTTTTTTTATTAATATAAAATCACATAGAGCCCGTTTTTAAAACCGGGCTCTATTCGCTTTGCACATAGAGTCCCCTCCCCTTTGAGCCCTTATGTAAAACCGGTATTTATGAGCTTTTCTAACAGGGCTCTATGCCATTTTTTGTAGTAGTGACGAGAGAGTTTGTTGATAATAACTCCTGAGAGTTATGACTAGAGGATGAATTTGAGTGGCGTATCACTCCTTGTGGTAGATAATGCCAAGGAGTTTTTGGACTTTGTGGCACACATATTAGGAAGGATGACTTCTGTAGGACCTTGTTTTTCTCAACCTTATCACGTTACCTATCTTAGCACATGATATACACGTAAAACACAAAGCTTATGAGTAAAGAAAGATGAAGAAAGGTGGTGACTTGATGATGTATTATGCGTATGTGTAGAGAGAAAGATGAAAACAAGAGAAGTTTTATTTCAAAGAAAACACACACTTACACACTCAAGCACACCCCTCAAATGACACATTTGAGGGGTATTTATATTCTTAAACAAAATGCCCTAATGGGCTTGGCATGGGCTTGGATTGGGTTGGATTGGATAATAACATACATAAGGCTAGCTTAACTTAACTAATAGCCATTTAGCTTAGCCAAATTCATGAGCCCGTTGACTATTATATTACGATATCTAACACACGTTACAAAGTTCCTAAATGTGAATGACTGATGCAGGGTTTACTGACCAGGTTTTAATATTTATAAAGTCTCGTTATACCTATGGTCTACCTAGTGCACTAGCGGGCAGTGTACCCGGTCGTGTGTAGTGTAGTGATCGGTAAAGCCGAGGTCGTCCCAAGAGCTATGTGTGTTGGATTATTACTAAGTCTAGGTGTCACAGATTAATAATGGTTTTGATAAGGAATTAATTAAACTACTAAAGCAGAATAAAGCAAATAAAGGCAGATAAAAGGTAAAGGGAAAATCAATAGAGGAGAGTGGTGCTAACCTAGTTAATCCTCCTAGCTAGTTATGTCTACGTCTACTTACTTCCAATTACTTCAAGTGGGGTCAAAGTCGAGAGGACAGCATTTGGTCAATTCGCCCTAACCTATCAGTAAAGATGCCACCACAGGAGAAGTCAGGTGTCCCCTCATAAGTCCTGTTGTTCCTGGTCCCCTAAGCCAAGTCATTAAGTACCGCTACATGCTAGATTTATAATAGTGAGTGCCCGGCGTTAGCAACTTAAACACTCACCCCCTAATTCTTAAGTTCATCCAAATGGTAGGTGATCAGTTGGTCAAATCGCACAAGTAGAAAGGGTCGTCAGTTGGTCATATCTCTAGGCAATTGGCCTCTACCGCCATTCAAAACTACCGAACCAAGGGTAGCTACCAATAAACTATGCATGCATACACTTAGAAATAATTATGCGGAAGTAATGTAAACGCAAACAAAATAATTAAGGAATCATAACTAGGCCAGCACCAAGAGGTTCTTAGCCGCTCATATTAATCATACAAACCAATTCAATATTCAAAGGTACGAAATACATGAATTGAAAGTAAAGAAAATATAAAATACTAATGCTTATCGTAGGGGAGTGATTTCTCCCTTGGAGACAACTCCGTATGCTCCTCTAGACCTGCCTTGAGCTTTTTTCCACGTTCTCTGATTGTTGTGTGTGGAATGGGATGATTAGAAATGCTAGAATTCGTGGGGTATTTATAGGCCGATCCGGGTTACGCTTAACTATAACATGAGTTACCAGAACCTTTAATTCCTTCGTATTTTGCACTAGATCTGCTAGTTACGGCATAACCTTATAAGTGGTTACGTCGTAGTCTTCAATAAACTTGGTTACGCCATAGTTGATGGAATAGTTACGCGTAGTTATCGGCTGGAACCTCATTTGACCTAATATAGTTATGCCGTAACCTTCTGATGAGTTGGTTTTCTGATTCACGCTTTAGTTACGGCGTAATGTGAGAGATGAGTTATGCCGTAACTTCTTCAAAGTAGCATACTGTGATAAATCTTTAGATATTTCTCCAGTTCGCATGAGTCTCTTTAGCTCCAATGCTCGTAATTCACTAAAGTGGAAAACAATGGAAAACGAGCGTAAATCCATATAAATGATATAAATTACAAGCATTATCGGGGGAAATTGACACTTAATAATCAGGACTATTTGATGTTATCAAATATCCCCCCACTTGCCCTTAAGTAGACTTTATTAGAAAGATTCCTAAAAAGATATCTCCATAACCTGGAAAATATAAGTTTATAAATCCCTTATGCTAGAATAAAACAAAGCCGAACACCTCACGAAGGGGAACAAAACACTCAAATCTCTCAACTATTCTAAGTGTCAATTTGGGGTGATCACTCAATCGCACAGTCATAGCATGTATTCTATCATAAGCTTGGCGGTTACACAAATCTCCACCACTAGAGTTAAGGGCTAAACAATTCTCGAAGGCAATATGGGTAGACACGACAAAGGTTAAGGGGTGACTCGTCATTACTAACATGTCACGGCGAAGTGGACAAAATCAATGATACATGACCAAATCCATGGCCAAGACACCAAAGATTGCTCGCTGCATCACCTAGACACGCTTCATGACTAAAGGGTAGGATAAGACATGGGATATATAATTGGTCTAAAATAAAAACAAGGTGTAGTCTAAATCTATAACCAAGTCATCACCACTTACCGTCCGCCCAAAGTTCAAGCTTTGAAGTCAAGAAACCGGATCATGAAATACTAGGTAGATGTGTCATTAGAGGACGTCGTGATGGGCACACTACCTTTTCTCCAACTGTTGGCATAATTACCAACTCTCAACTATTATAAGTGTCAATTTCGGGGTGATCACTCAATCGCACAGTCATAGCATGTATTCTATCATAAGCTTGGCGGTTACACAAATCTCCACCACTAGAGTTAAGGGCTAAACAATTCTCGAAGGCAATATGGGTAGACACGACAAAGGTTAAGGGGTGACTCGTCATTACTAACATGTCACGGCGAAGTGGACAAAATCAATGATACATGACCAAATCCATGGCCAAGACACCAAAGATTGCTCGCTGCATCACCTAGACACGCTTCATGACTAAAGGGTAGGATAAGACATGGGATATATAATTGGTGTAAAATAAAAAACAAGCAGGTAGTCTAAATCTATAACCAAGTCATCACCACTTACCGTCCGCCCAAAGTTCAAGCTTTGAAGTCAAGAAACCGGATCATGAAATACTAGGTAGATGTGTCATTAGAGGACGTCGTAATGGGCGCACTACCTTTTCTCCAACTGTTGGCATAATTACCAACTCCAATCTTCAGATGTGACCGAGGTGGCCTCCTGGATACTAGATCTATAAAGCTCATAACATAGTGCTTATAACATCGCACTTTCAATAACTAAATCATAACAACTTTTTTTTTTTTTTTTTTTTTTTACATAACAAAATATCCCTCCACTTGAGATGAACAATGGGAATTCGGAGGGTCTTCAATGATCTTCAGGAATGTTGTCGATGAAAGCGTGATTTCTAAACCTTTCCACTTGAACCTTGAACTTAGGCAAATGGTGACTTCCCAATCAAAAATAAAGAGTACATGGTAAGCTAAGGTGTATAGGTGTAACGAAACAATATAATGGGTTAACAAAATGAAAGGAATGGCTCAGATGGGTGTATCTAGGGGTATCTTGCACTAAAGGTGAGTGCAACAAAACTGTTTCACATTGGGGGTCGAGAAGTCGAGGTGACTAATCGATAGACACACAATGGTAGGCTATTTGGGTGATAATCCTATAATATTGCCTTCTAAAACTGAAAAGTCCAAATACATCGAGCTAACTCAATATACCTCGTCTATGGTCTCGAAATGATGCAAAGGCCAAGTTCTAAAGTTTACAAGCTACCGGCACACTCATAATTTGGTGGATTTGGGGTAAAATATTGGAAACGGATAAGGCTAATCTCACCATAATATATCAAAGGTTGTATGTGCTCGGCTAAGGTCTAATCTAGTTAGGTTAAGAAAAACATGTCAAAATTTTAAAAATGGCATAATTTTTCAAAATAAACTAGAAAAATGAGGGAAAAATAATGTTCAAGAGATAATTCTACTCCCGTCCCCCTACTTGAATTGTACAAAGTCCCTTTTGTACTAAGTGATAAGGTTTTAAAATGTACCTTTTTGAGGGGTCGTTTAAGCCCTTATTTGATCACTTTTGTATCCGTTATTACTTAATATCGTTCCTTTTCACTTTTTAGGTATCTTGAAGGCAAAATGCTGGAATGACACTTATTCGGACGAAAAGGCGCGAATATACGAAGAAAATGGCCAAAGTCAAGATTCGAGACACTCAGGCTGGAATGAAAGGGACGGCGTCAGACACAACTAGCGATGCCGTCGAACAAGTTTTGTGACGGCTCAGTAGCCAAATTGCTCATTTACAAGTGGACGGGTTTTAAAAGAGTAGGGCGCCGCAACTCAGACGGCCTAGATTTGATCCGACGACGCCGAGCTGGCTGGAAGGGACGGCGGCGTCACGGGCATAAGGTGATGCCTTCGCAAGACTAACGTGGCCATGACGAAACCCTAATAACGGCGACCCGACGGCGTCACAAATCAAAGGGTGACGTCGTCGCATGTGTAATCTTATATATAGAATCCGAAATTTTTAGTTTTCAGTGTGTAGTCTTTGGAGTAAAAACCTAAACCGAACCAAGGCTGTCTTGTACAATATTTTAGCTTGGTAGTTTGGTTCATTTTGAGGACGGTATTGATTACCTCCCTGATTTGAAGTACCGGCTATAGCATTAGCTTCAAACAGACTACCATCGGTGGCGATAGCTTGTAGTATGCATGAGGACCACCACAAGTAACACAAACTTCAACTTTCTTCACTTCACCATGTGATGGTGTCTGAGTGAAAGTGACTTTCTTTTGGTTAGCAAGAACCAAAGCTTGAACAATATCCGTGAGTTTGTCAATCTTAGCATCGGTGCTAGATGTACTCACATGAGAGGAAGTAGAAGGTCCAAAGATTAGACCGAGATTGATATGTCTTTGTGCAAGCGGAGGGCGGACTGGGACTTGTTTTCTATGATTTGTAAGGCTTCTTTGGTGGTCTTGCTCAGAAATTACCTCCGCGGAGGCATTTAAAGAGTCTTGATTAGTCTAGTTCAGACCATTATAGAAAGTATCCATTTGCATTAACTCGGGAAAACCATGATGCGGACACTTGCGGAGCAATTCTTTGTAACGATCCCATGCCTTCCCGAATGATTCATCAAATCTTTGAGAAAATTTCATTATCTCATTCTTAAGACTTGTAGTTCAGGATGGAGGATAGAATTCGCTAACTAACTTGGTAACTAGATCTTCCCATGTCTCAATGGAGAGGGGTTGTTTTCAAGCCAATTCCCGCTTGTCCTCTAGAGAATGGGAACGAAGAAGCTTAATTGCTTCATGGACATTCTTGTATTTGATGGTAGATGCAATCTTGTTAAACCATCGAATGTGTGCATGAGGATCATCCCAAAACCATAGAATTGGCTTTGGGTCACTGATTAAGCAACCGGTTTTGAGCTCAAAGGTATCGCCTTGATGGTCGGGACAACAATGGCATCTCCGAACCCTCGATGGGTGCTTGAGAAGCTCATTCATCGGTTTGTCTCTCCGCCATTTCGACGGGTGGTGGTGGTAGACGTTCCTCGCCACGGTGAAGAGCGTAACGCCCCCTACGCCACGAGGAATATTTGCAAGCTCGAAGTGGACTTTAGAGTCGAAGAACGAAAAGTGCATGCACTAAGTTTAAAAATCAATTTTCAAAACAAATGTGAGGCAAAACGACAAGTGAACTTAACCAATAATCACAAATGAAATGGCTTCTTTGAAAAAAGGTACACCAAATCACAAGTGACACAAAGGCAAGTTTAAATCGATGTTCTAGGGGAACTTATTATGGTCACACCCCCAGTTGGTAGGTGTACTACCTTGATTTGCGGTGGTTGATTTTTATGTATAGATTAAGTACCACTGAAAAGACGTAGGTATAGATTTGTGCAAGGGTTAAAAACTTTTGGACAATATTTTTGGTATCGTCTCGTTTAACTAAATCGTATCTCTTCAAGAATCACCTTAAAGAAAGTACAAGATAGAAAACGTTCCAATTGTTTTGTTGTTTTATATTGTTTTTGGTGTTGTTAACACTTTAGGAAAAGTGTAAATGAACTTTTTGGATTTTCTGATAACTTTACAAAAAAAAAAACTGCATTTTACAAACGGTGGTATATGTGAAAGTACGGGTCTAGAAATGCTTAAAACACGCTTACAGCCTCCCGCAGCGCCAAAATTTGATTGGTTCCGAACCGTCAAGTTTAATCACACAAAGTCGACCACTTGTGAATGGCCAACCGTAACAAACTTAAAACAGCCCGAAGCAAATGCAATTAAGATCGAGGAATATAGGGATTCCGGGTCGTTAAGTCCCACGGAGGATGAATGGTGTTTAACACAGACAGATGTCGAATAATCACTAAGGATAGTGATCAGTAAGGATTTTGATGAATAATTATACCTAAAGAAAAGATCTATAAATTACAACGACTTAAATGCAAATTAAAGGAAATTAAAAAATTAAAATATATTAAATAAACGCTATCACTATTTTTACAATGATGTTTTTGTGATTTTATAAAACAAAATAACTTAAATAAACTATTTTAACTAAAATGTAAACTTAAATTATCTAAAAACTTGACTTAAAATGAAAACGTGCGTTATTTATAAAAATTACGCGAGTGCGCAAGCAAAAACGTAAAATTTTTGAAATAAAAGTCCTACAAGTGTAAAAACAATTTTCTTACCTACTATATGACAAAAGAAAATTTTAGAAAAAAGATTTATATTTTTTAGACTTTTATATTTTTTATTATGAATTAAATACTAATTTAGACTAAATAAATGTTAAAAAATACTAAAACTATTAAGAAAAATCTGAAACTTTTTTATAAAATACTTTATACTAATACAAATTTATGAAAAATACAAAAGATGAAAAAGCTAGTATAAATAAGCTGGAAATAAGCAAATAAGCTCGTATAAGCTTAAGTGGAAAACAAGGGTTATGTATTAGATAATGCAAAGTTAAACCAGAAAAAGACCCAAGGGCAACTGGTATACAGGTACACACTATCACTCTCAAAGGTGGGAGGTCTCAGGTTCGAGCCTGCCTCCCATCTTTTTGCAAAATAATTTTTTTTTTGGACTTTTTCTTGTACAAACTAGTTAAGCTAATGAAGATAAGCAAATTATAAAACTACAACTATTTATAAAAACAACCAATAAGCTCAGTGAGAGCTTATTTATCTTAAGAGTTGACTAAAAGATTGAATAAGCACAATGATGAGCCAAAATGGCTAATAAGCTACTCAATAAGCAAAATTTGAATGAAAACAAACTTAACAACTGATAATAAGCTAAAATGAAAACTTAAAAAGCAATTTTCTCGAGAAATAAGCAATGAATGAGCTTAAAATCTCAACAGTTAACAAATAAAAATGGAAAAAGCACAAAAATTAAGCTAATAAGCTAATAAGCTAGAAATAAGCAAAAGGAAACTGAGAATAAGCTAAACTACTGTAAATAAGCTAATATAAGCACAATAACTTGAAAATAAGCACTGATTAAGCCAAAATAAGCACTAGTTAACTGTATGCACAGGACACTTTTTTGAATCACTATGCACTTTATGGCTTAATTTTAAGCACTGAGATAAGCTAGAAACTTAAAACAAACACTTGGACTAACTAGATGACCAACTCAGCTTTCCAAAAAGCTAAAGTTCTCACAGTGTTGTCCACTAGAGAGCTTTTAATGATCTTATTAAAAAGTGGAAAACCAACCTGAGTTATTTCGAGAGTAAAATGGACGAAATAAAAGCTAAGTGCAGCCCACTCAAATAAGCTACAAAGTGGAAAACAAGCTTTGGATTAGAGAGTCAGCTAGGTGAGCTTCTCAAAAAGCTAAGTTGCACAAGCTAAAGCTAATTTATAAGCTCTGTGTGAGTTTGTGAAAGTAGATGGCTCACGGTGCACTGAGCATGTTTTCAGACAAGGTATTCAAAAGAAGCAAAAAATAAGCACTTTGTAAGCTGAATAAAAGTAAGTTAGTATTTTTATAATTAAGTTAAGCAACTAAATATTTATATCCCAGAAGCATATAGACTAAATATTAATATTAAGTACTCACTAAAATTATGAAGTTTATTCAAAAACTGTAATTAGAAAATTTTGACTTTTTAATTTACACTAAGAATTTGACTTTTATAAGATTTGAATGATCCTAGATGATCTAATTTGATGTATTAAGCTAATATGAGACTAATTTAAGGTAGATAAACAACTTTTAAAACTTAAATGATGATTATGCAATCTAAATTCCTAACATGATCAATTTAAGTAGGATTAAAGGAAATTTTGACTTTTACTCTAACAAGCACTGGTTTTTATGGTATGTTTGAGTTATTATGAACCAATGAAACACATAACAACAATAAGCAATAACACAAACACTCTTTAACTCAGTTAAACAAGCTAATACAAACACTACTTATTGAGACTGTTTTGATGTTTTTCAAAGCAAAACACAGATTTGGACCATGCTATTGATTACAGACCTCATGTTATCATTTAATAAGACTAAATAAATACTAAACAACAAAAATAACAACATACAACTAAGAGATTACACATATGCTATTTTAACTGTAAAAATAAGATTTTTGCTAACTATAAATTTAAAAGAACAAACAACTGGTTTAAAGGTTTAATTATACTTAAATATGACTAATAAACATAAACATAAAGAGATTTAAACTAATGAGCACCCCAAACAGTGAAATGCCAAAATGTATTAAAAGGCTTACAAATTGGATTCCAAGTGATAACTGAGAACCAAGGCTTGAAAACACTTCCTATAGCTTCCCAAGAAGCTCTAAACCCAAGGCCATCCATAATCAACCCTGCTCCATCATTCTTGTATCTTTCACTATGGATTTTTTATTTTTCAACTATTTATTTGTATTTTTGGTGATTTTTGCTTTTTGCTTCTAAACTGACTTTTAATGGTCTCTAATAGCTTTAATAAGCTATATGAGGAGCTTATATGGCTTATTCAGTCCTTAACAACAGCTACAAACATCATTTGATCTTTTTGAGATTTTGAACATGAAATTGCATAAACTTGAAAATGAAACTTAGAGCTGAAATTGATGATTACAAAAGATTTATTATACACTGAATACTTGAAATACAAAGTTTAAAAGCTTAAAGATACACTGGAATTTAAAGTTAAACTAAAACGACATGCATTAATAAAAATTAGACTAGATATCTTTTTACATTGCCTCTCTTCTCTTCTTTTATACTCAAAAAGCTTCCCACGTGTCCTCTGAGTAAATCCCATCTTCAATTTGGGCCATTGGATGAGTTGGATGGATTTTGGCCCTTTGATCAAAATTGGCGGGAAAAACTGTTTTGACCACAGGGTTTTGAATTTGCAACTAGGGGGTGGCATTAATTGTGGTGTGTAAAGTTGGTAGATATGATGATGAGGGGGAAGGGATAAGGTGAGGTGATGGGAGAGTGTTGCAGGCAACTTGGGAAGGAGAAGAGATAAGGTGGGAAAAGGTGGAGTGTTTGACTGGTGGGTTTGACCAGGTATATTAGACAGGGGTCAAAATGTAATGGCAGGGGTCCAAAGGGATTTGGCAGGGGCCAAAGGATACAAAGGGTCATGGCTTGTTTTAATAACATAAGGACCAAATTGTAATTTCTAAAAGACCAAGGACCATTCGCCAATTTATCAAAGTTGTTTCAAGGGTCACTTTTGACAAGCTTCAATAGTACAAGGACCATTGTTGACATTTTCAAACTTCTAAGGACCATTTGTGACAATTTTCAAAGTTTAGGGACCTAAGTTGTAATTTTGCAATTTTAGATTTTAAGGACCAATTTTGACAACTCAAGAATCCCTAAGGACTTAAACTGATATTTTTATTTATTTTGATTTACCAGGGACTGTTTTTGACAACTTTTGAAACTTGGGGACTAAAGCCAATTATGCAAACTTGATACGTTTTTCACCAGATTTTGATATTTTTGCATTTAAAACACATAAAACAGTTATTTGTGATATTTTTGTCATTTTGATGCATTTCGAGTGTTTTCGATGTTTTTGCTTTTAAATGGTACAAAATGATGAGTATTTAGACACTCATCAATCCCCACACTAAGATATTGCTAGTCCCTAGCAATGTTTTGAGAAAATTAATGGATTTCATCTCTTTACCAAAAGCCATTACTTCCGGAGTAGCCAAATGTTTCAGTTCAAGTAAGAACCTTGGTACACCGATAACCAAATGATTTTGAGCAAATCACCAGCTTCCAACGGATGTGATTTGTCTTTACCGTAGCCGCTTGCTTCTCGGACTAGCCAACTCTTAGATAAAATATCTTTGGTGAGTGATTACCAATTATGGTTTTCCAATTTCGCCTTTACCACAAGCCATAAACTTGCGGGCTAGCCAACTCTTCACTTTTAAGGATATGGTGAGGTGAATACCATACAATTTTGGGCAAATTGCAAGCCGTCAACGGATTTGAGATATCTTTACCAAGAGCCGTTTGCTCATGGATTAGCCAATCCTTTAGTTTATTAGACAAGGCGGATGATAACCATAACTGAGTAAGTGAAAATCACTTACTCCAAAAAAATTTTGGCCAAAATGGGGAATGGGTGGTATAATTACATGATAAAATTCGTGAGAATTCCCCCCACTAGAAATGAATATTGCCCTCAATATTCAAAGTACCGGCGGTTATGCCGAAACATAGAACGTAAAAGGTAAATACTACGGCCATTATTTAGCAAGATTTTTTTTTTTTTTATATATATATATATACACAACATGTGGGGCAACTCCCCCACACTAGGTGGTAGAAAGTAGAAAGAAGTCAGAAATATGGGTGAAAACCCATATGGCATGCTACTGTTTTTGATTCCCGAGTCGCTAGCTTGACTCGATCCCCGCATTCATTGGTTCATGGGGAAAGTTTGTAGATCCGGGACAACCACAGGGGGAATGTCCTCTCCAAAATAGTGCTTCAATCGATGACCATTCACTTTAAAATTTGGACCATCGGGTTGAGATAACTCAATGGTTCCATATGGAAATACTTTAGTGATGGTGAATGGTCCAGACCAACGGGATTTTAGTTTTCCCGAGAAAATCTTCAATCTTGAATTGAAAAGAAGGACTCGATCACCACCGTTGAAAACGCGGTTTTTGATCTTTGAGTCATGAATCTTCTTTGTCTTTTCTTTATAGATCAAAGAGTTCTCGTATGCTTGATCACGGAGTTCATTTAATTCATTCATTTGAACTTTTACGTGATCACCACCTCTGAATATCGAAGTTGGCATGTTTCAAGGCCCAGTATGCCTTGTGCTCAAGCTCAATCGGCAGATGACATGCCTTCCCCGTTACACAAGCTTGTATGGAGTACACCCGATGGGTGTTTTATAAGCTGCACGGAAGGCCCAGAGTGCGTCATCTAGCTTATCCGACCAAGAGGCACGGTTTTAACCGTCCTCTCCGAATTCTTTTAATCCCTCGGTTAGAAACTTCCACTTGCCCACTTGTTTGGGGGTGGTATGCAGTAGAGAGGCGGTGAGTTACACCATACTTTTGCATGACTCTTTCAAATTGGTCATTGCAAAAATGCGTACCACGATCACTGATTATAGCTCGTGGAGTTCCAAACCTAGCAAAAAGAGATTTTAAGAATTTCACAACAACTCGGGCATCGTTGGTAGGCAAAGCTTTAGCTTCAACCCATTTTGACAAATAGTCAACGACCACGAGTATGTATTTGTTACCGCGAGACGAAGGAAATGGCCCCATAAAGTCAATGCCCCGGATGTCAAAAATCTCACACACTTGAATGGCGTTTTGCGGCATTTCATTTCTTTGTGAGATATTCCGTGACGCTGACAAGCGTCACAGGTTTTGACAAATTCATGGGCATCCTTGTAAATCGTGGGCCAATAGAATCCGGAATCAAACACCTTCTTGGCGGTGTAGTTTGGGCTATGATGTCCCCAAGTGGGTCCGAATGGCAAGCCTTGAGAATGTCAATAGCTTCCGACCATACACACATCGCCTGATGACTTGATCCGCGCAAATTTTGAATAAGTAGGGTCCGAGTAATGTTTAACATCCTTGAAGAATTTGTTCTTGTTGGGTCGACATCCCTTTCACTATGAAGTTACCCGCATGGTAATTTGCGAAGTCGGCAAACCATGGGGTGGTAGAGTTTCCACGAAAAGAAACCGCATTGAGTGTCTCGAGAGGAAATGTTTCATTTATTTCCTTTTCCTCAAACACATCTTGGTGAGGGTTTTCTAGACGGGACATGATGATCGCACCGGTTCTCGGCACCTTTTATCACGTATAATGATATCAAATTCTTGCAGGAGGAGAACCCAACGGAGCAATCTCGGCTTTGCATCTTGTTTTGCAAAGAGATATTTGAGAGCCGAGTGATCCGTATACACCACGCATTTGGTCAAGATAAGGTATGGCGGAAACTTTTCAAATGCATACACCACAGCTAATAATTCTTTTTCGTAGTGGTGTAATGGGTTTGAGCTTCAGTCATAGTCTTACTCGCGTAGTGGATAGGCTAAAAATGTTTGGCTTTTCGTTGCCCTGCACCGATAGCAAAATCACTTGCATCGCACATGAGTTCAAAGGGTAAATCGGTCGGGGCAACTAGAATGGGTGCTTCCGTAAGCTTTTCCTTTAATGTTTCAAAAGCTTTGATGCACTCAGGTGAGAAGATAAAAGGAGCATCTTTTCAAGAAGATGGGTCATAGGCCGAGCGATTTTAGAAAAATCTTGTATGAATCTACGATAAAACCCGGCATGACCTAGAAAACTCCTAATACCTTTGACCGTAGTAGGATGAGGTAATTTAGCAATAACATCGACTTTTGCTCTATCTACCTCAATCCCGGTTTTGGAAATCTTATGGCCAAGGACTATGCCTTCTTTGACCATAAAGTGGCTTTTCTCCCAATTTAGACAAAGATTGGTGTCTTCACACCGTTTTAGCATTCTTTCTAAATGGGAGAGACATGTTTGAAATGAGTCCCCAATGACCGAGTAGTCATCCATAAACACCTCCATTGTTTCCCATATCATGTCGTGGAAAATGGCCATCATACATCGTTGGCGTGCGGGAGCATTACATAGGCCAAAAGGCATACGTCTGTAGGCAAAAGTTCCGTATGGGCAGGTGAATGTGGGTTTTTCTTGATCCGTGGATCAATGGGGATCTGAAAATACCCGAGAAACCATCTAGGAAACAATAGTATTCGTTCCCTGCTAATCTCTCAAGCATCTGATCCATGAAGGGTAGAGGAAAATGGTCTTTACGGGTGGCTTCGTTTAACTTACGATAGTCAATGCACACACGCCATCCCGTAACCAATCGAGTTGGAATTAACTCGTTTTCTTCATTTGTGACAACAGTAATGCCACCCTTTTTAGGAACACAATGAATTGGGCTAACCCAAGGACTATCTGAGATTGGGTAAATCAATCCTGCATCAAGAAGTTTGATAACCTCCTGTTTGATAACATCATGGATTTTGGATTTACTCTTCTCTGATGTTGAACTGCTGGTTTGAAGTCATCCTCCATTAAGATTTTATGAGTACAAAACTCGTGGTTTATACCCTTAATGTCGGAGAGTTTCCAAGCAATTGCTTGCTTGTGTGACTTATAGACCTTTATGAGAGAGCGACTTTTCATCTTTACTCAAATCTCGAGCAATAATGACGGGTAATTTATCATCACCTTCAAGAAATGCATACTCGAGATGAGGCGGTAAGTCCTTAAGCTCGATTTCAGGAAATTCTTCGCTTTTCTCAACCGACGACTTCCTTGTTATGAAGCTCGACGGAGGGGAGAGGAGGAGAAGTGTCATGCTTTAACAATTTTTCAAGAAGAATATCTCCCTCCAGATTAATCTCATTTGGAATTGAATCACTAGTGTGAGGGGTTGATGATGGATCATCATTAAGCAACTTCTCAATGAGAAGTATGACCCCCTCAATGTCAATTGGAGCGTGATCAATTTCCCATGGAACATAATCACTAGCCAAGTATGCTTCAATCTCTTCCAAGATGAAGTCTCTTCCCTCAAAAGGAGTGATAGAAGGAGTGGGATTGGCTATGATAGGTTGAGAAGATGTGGTGGGATCCCCACTCACAGAATTATGAGAATAACCAAGAACTTCTTGAGAGTACTCTTCAGAAGCAACATCAATGATATCTATTCGGTTAACCGACTCCGAATCATAGTTTGCGGAGTACCTCGAAGTTTGATCAAGGTTAAAGGTGACAGCTTCATTACCTACACGTAGTGTGATTTCTTGCTCAAATACATCAATGAGAGCACGGCCCGTTCTCATGAATCCTCGACCAACAATGAGAGGAACCCGTGGATCAAGATCGAAATCAACAACCACAAAGTCACCGGAAAATGGAACTTTCCTACTTTCACAAATACGCCCTCAGAATGCCAAGAGGACGGATATTGTACGATCTGCAAGCTCGAGATTCATGCATGTAGGAGTAAGTTCCGGAAGAGAAAGTTTCTTCCATACTGAATAAGGCATTAGATTGATGCTTGCACCAAGATCTGCTAAGGCAAAGCATTCAACCATTCCCGGAAATACACAAGGTAAGAGAAATTTTCCAGGATCTCCAAGCTTTTCAAGAAGCTTCTTCAAGATAACTGCAGAGCAGTTCTCGTTAAGAGGAGTTTTAGCCATTTCAAACAGATTTTCCTTGTTGCTTAACATGTGTTTGAGAGTTGATGCAAATTTGGGCATCAGCATGATAGCATCCGTAAAGCTTATGTCAAAATGTAGTTCTTGGAAAATTTGAAAAAATTTATCCATTTGATGACTGGCTTTTTCGTGGAGCTTTTGCTCATTCAAACGTGATGGGTAAGGAATAGAAGATTTGGATTTGGGGTTTTCAACAAGAGCTACAGGAGGTTCAAAACAACTCTGGTTTGGATTTGGGTTTCTGGACAACTTGAGGTTGGACATCGTTGGTACCTCCGTTATTAGTAGCAAGTTCCTTGTCCTTTGTCGTCTCAGGTTCACTTTCCACTACCTTCGGAGAGAAGAAGAAGAAGAGGTAGTAGGAATAGCGGGTCCATTGTATGAAACACCACTTCTAGTTGTGATCGCCTTTGCATCGCCTCTCGGGTTAGCGATCGTGTTGCTCGAAGTTTTCCGAGCCCGAGGGTTGATCATTTAAAGACTTCTTAAGATCAGCGACTGATCGACCAACAACCGTTCATTTCATCTTGGGATTTCATGAAGTGCTTCAATAACTCATCAGATGATGGTATTGGAGGTACTGGAGGGAAATTTTGAGGTCGGATGTTTTGATTATGACCTTGTTGTTGAAAATTTCCTTGGTTAGGATTTACATTTCCTTGAAATTGATTCCCTCGATTGAAATTGTTTTGATTAAGATTTCCTTGATGTTGGAAACCTTGATTGGGTCCCGGATAGAAATTACCTTGGTTTTGATAACCTTGGTTCATTCTAGGTTGGTTTTGATTCCGGTTTTGTATGTTAGGATTCTGGTTAAAACCGGGTGGTGCCTG
This sequence comes from Chrysanthemum makinoi, assembly GCA_910596185.1. NCBI lineage: Eukaryota > Viridiplantae > Streptophyta > Magnoliopsida > Asterales > Asteraceae > Chrysanthemum > Chrysanthemum makinoi. The sequence goes on along the minus strand of OU343218.1, from coordinate 90,813,600 downwards.
ATAAGTGTTAGCTCGGTAGTTTGGTTCATTTTGAGGACGGTATTGATTACCTCCCTGATTTGAAGTACCGGCTATAGCATTAGCTTCAAACGGACTACCATCGGTGGCAGTACAGTTGTAGTATGCATGAGGACCACCACAAGTAACACAAACTTCAACTTTCTTCACTTCACCATGTGATGGTGTCTGAGTGAAAGTGACTTTCTTTTGGTTAGCAAGAACCAAAGCCTGAACAATATCCGTGAGTTTGTCAATCTTAGCATCGGTGCTAGATGTACTCACGGGAGATGAAGTAGAAGGTCCAGCATTAGACTGAGATTGATATGTCTTTGTGCGGAAAGGGCGGACCTGGGACTTGTTTTCTATGATTTGTAAGGCTTCTTTGGTGGTCTTGCTCAGGAAATTACCTCCCGCGGAGGCATTTAAAGAGTCTTGATTAGTCTGGTTCAGACCATTATAGAAAGTATCCATTTGCATTAACTCGGTAAAACCATGATGTGGACACTTGCAGAGCAACTCTTTGTAACGATCCCATGCCTCCCCGAATGATTCATCAAATCTTTGAGAAAATTTCATTATCTCATTCTTAAGACTTGTAGTTCGGGATGGAGGATAGAATTCGTTAACGAACTTGGTAACTAGATCTTCCCATGTCTCAATGGAACGAGGGGGTTGTTTCTCAAGCCAATTCCGGGTTGTCCTCTAGAGAGAATGGGAACCGAAGAAGCTTAATTGCTTCATGTGGGACATTCTTGTATTTGATGGTAGATGCAATCTTGTTAAACCATCGAATGTGTGCATGAGGATCATCCCGCTCAAAACCATAGAATTGGCTTTGGGTCACCAGATTAAGCAACCCGGTTTTGAGCTCGAAGGTATCAGCCACGATGGTGGGACAACAATGGCATCTCCGTAACCCTCGATGGGTGCTTGGAGAAGCTCAATCATCGGTTTGTCTTCGCCATTTCGGACAGGGGGTGGTGGTGGTAGACGTTCTCGCCACGGCTGAAGGAGCGAACGCCCTCTACGCCTACGAGGAATATTTGCAAGCTCAGAAAGTGGACTTTTAGAGCTGGAAGAACGAGTGCGCATGCACTAAGTTTAAAAATCAATTTTCAAAACAAATGTGAGGCAAAACGACAAGTGAACTTAACCAATAATCACAAATGAAATGGCTTCTTTGAAAAAGGTACACCAAATCACAAGGACACAAAGGCAAGTTTTAAATCTGATGTTCGGGAACTTATTATGGTCACACCCCCAGTTGGTAGGTGTACTGCCTTGATTTGCGGTGGTTGATTTTTATGTATAGATTAAGTACCACTGAAAAGACGTAGGTATAGATTTGTGCAAGGGTTAAAAACTTTTGGACAATATTTTTGGTATCGTCTCGTTTAACCAAATCGTATCTCTTCAAGAATCACCTTAAAGAAAGTACAAGATAGAAAACGTTCCGATTGTTTTGTTGTTTTATATTGTTTTTGGTGTTGTTAACACTTTAGGAAAAGTGTAAATGAACTTTTTGGATTTTCTGATAACTTTACAAAAAAAACTGTTTACAAACGGTGGTATATGTGAAAGTACGGGTCTGGAAATGCTTAAAACACGCTTACAGCCTCCCCGGCAGCGGCGCCAAAATTTGATTGGTTCCGAACCGTCAAGTTTAATCACACAAGCTGACCACTTGTGAATGGCCAACCGTAACAAACTTAAAACAGTCTGGAAGCAAATGCAATTAAGATCAGAGGAATATAGGGGATTCCTGGGTCGTTAAGTCCCACGGAGGATGAATGGTGTTTAACACAGACAGATGTCGAATAATCACTAAGGATAGTGATCAGTAAGGATTTTGATGAATAATTATACCTAAAGAAAAGATCTATAAATTACAGCGACTTAAATGCAAATTAAAGGAAATTAAAAAATTAAAATATATTAAATAAACGCTATCACTATTTTTACAATGATGTTTTTGTGATTTTATAAAACAAAATAACTTAAATAAACTATTTTAACTAAAATGTAAACTTAAATTATCTAAAAACTTGACTTAAAATGAAAACGTGCGTTATTTATAAAAATTACGCGAGTGCGCAAGCAAAAACGTAAAATTTTTGAAATAAAAGTCCTACAAGTGTAAAAACAATTTTCTTACCTACTATATGACAAAAGAAAATTTTAGAAAAAAGATTTATATTTTTTAGACTTTTATATTTTTTATTATGAATTAAATACTAATTTAGACTAAATAAATGTTAAAAAATACTAAAACTATTAAGAAAAATCTGAAACTTTTTTATAAAATACTTTATACTAATACAAATTTATGAAAAATACAAAAGATGAAAAAGCTAGTATAAATAAGCTGGAAATAAGCAAATAAGCTCGTATAAGCTTAAGTGGAAAACAAGGGTTATGTATTAGATAATGCAAAGTTAAACCAGAAAAAGACCCAAGGGCAACTGGTATACAGGTACACACTATCACTCTCAAAGGTGGGAGGTCTCAGGTTCGAGCCTGCCTCCCATCTTTTTGCAAAATAATTTTTTTTTTGGACTTTTTCTTGTACAAACTAGTTAAACTAATGAAGATAAGCAAATTATAAAACTACAACTATTTATAAAAACTACCAATAAGCTCAGTGAGAGCTTATTTATCTTAACAGTTGACTAAAAGATTGAATAAGCACAATGATGAGCCAAAATGGCTAATAAGCTACTCAATAAGCAAAATTTGAATGAAAACAAACTTAACAACTGTTAATAAGCTAAAATGAAAACTTAAAAAGCAATTTTCTCAGAAATAAGCACTGAATGAGCTTAAAATCTCAACAGTTAACAAATAAAAATGGAAAAAGCACAAAAATTAAGCTAATAAGCTAATAAGCTAGAAATAAGCAAAAGGAAACTGAGAATAAGCTAAACTACTGTAAATAAGCTAATATAAGCACAATAACTTGAAAATAAGCACTGATTAAGCCAAAATAAGCACTAGTTAACTGTATGCACAGGACACTTTTTTGAATCACTAGGCACTTTATGGCTTAATTTTAAGCACTGAGATAAGCTAGAAACTTAAAACAAACACTTGGACTAACTAGATGACCAACTCAGCTTTCCAAAAAGCTAAAGTTCTCACAATGTTGTCCACTAGAGAGCTTTTAATGAGCTTATTAAAAAGTGGAAAACCACTGAGTTATTTCTGAGTAAAATGGACGTAAATAAAAGCTAAGTGCAGCCTACTCAAATAAGCTACAAAGTGGAAAACAAGCTTTGGATTAGAGAGTAAGCTAGGTGAGCTTCTCAAAAAGCTAAGTTGCACAAGCTAAAGTTAACTTATAAGCTCTGTGTGAGCTTGTGAAAGTAGATGGCTCCATCGGTGCACGAGCATGTTTTCGGACAAGGTATTCAAAAGAAGCAAAAAATAAGCACTTTGTAAGCTGAATAAAAGTAAGTTAGTATTTTTCTAATTTAGTTAACCAGCTAAATATTGATATCCCAAAAGCATATAGACTAAATATTAATATTAAGTACTCACTAAAATTATGAAGTTTATTCAAAAACTGTAATTAGAAAATTTTGACTTTTTAATTTACACTAAGAATTTGACTTTTATAAGATTTGAATGATCCTAGATGATCTAATTTGATGTATTAAGCTAATATGAGACTAATTTAAGGTAGATAAACAACTTTTAAAACTTAAATGATGATTATGCAATCTAAATTCCTAACAAGATCAATTTAAGTAGGATTAAAGGAAATTTTGACTTTTACTCTAACAAGCACTGGTTTTTATGGTATGTTTGAGTTATTATGAACCAATGAAACACAGAACAACAATAAGCAATAACACAAACACTCTTTAACTCAGTTAAACAAGCTAATACAAACACTACTTATTGAGATCTGTTTGATGTTTTTCAAAGCAAAACACAGATTTGGACCATGCTATTGATTACAGACCTCATGTTATCATTTAATAAGACTAAAGAAATACTAAACAACAGCAATAACAACATACAACTAAGAGATTACACATATGCTATTTTAACTGTAAAAATAAGATTTTTGCTAACTATAAATTTAAAAGAACAAACAACTGGTTTAAAGGTTTAATTATACTTAAATATGACTAATAAACATAAACATAAAGAGATTTAAACTAATGAGCACCCCAAACAGTGAAATGCCAAAATGTATTAAAAGGCTTACAAATTGGATTCCAAGTGATAACTGAGAACCAAGGATTGAAAACACTTCCTATAGCTTCCCAAGAAGCTCTAAACCCAAGGCCATCCATAATCAACCCTGCTCCATCATTCTTGTATCTTTCACTATGGATTTTTTATTTTTCAACTATTTATTTGTATTTTTGGTGATTTTTGCTTTTTGCTTCTAAACTGACTTTTAATGGTCTCTAATAGCTTTAATAAGCTATATGAGGAGCTTATATGGCTTATTCAGTCCTTAACAACAGCTACAAACATCATTTGATCTTTTTGAGATTTTGAACATGAAATTGCATAAACTTGAAAATGAAACTTAGAGCTGAAATTGATGGTTACAAAAGATTTATTATACACTGAATACTTGAAATACAAAGTTTAAAAGCTTAAAGATACACTGGAATTTAAAGTTAAACTAAAACGACATGCATTAATAAAAATTACACTAGATATCTTTTTACATTGCCTCTTTTCTCTTCTTTTATACTCAAAAAGCTTCCCACGTGTCCTCTGAGTAAATCCCATCTTCAATTTGGGCCATTGGATGAGTTGGATGGATTTTGGCCCTTTGATCAAAATTGGCGGGAAAAACTGTTTTGACCACAGGGTTTTGAATTTGCAACTAGGGGGTGGCATTAATTGTGGTGTGTAAAGTTGGTAGATATGATGATGAGGGGGAAGGGATAAGGTGAGGTGACGGGAGAGTGTTGCAGGCAACTTGGGAAGGAGAAGGGATAAGGTGGAGGGAAAAGGTGGAGTGTTTGACTGGTGGGTTTGACCAGGTATATTAGACAGGGGTCAAAATGTAATGGCAGGGGCCAAAGGGATTTGGCAGGGGCCAAAGGATACAAAGGGTCATGGCTTATTTTAATAACATAAGGACCAAATTGTAATTTCTGAAAGACCAAGGACCAATTCTGCCAATTTATCAAAGTTGTTTCAAGGGTCACTTTTGACAGGCTTCAATAGTACAAGGACCATTGTTGACATTTTCAAACTTCTAAGGACCATTTGTGACAATTTTCAAAGTTTAGGGACCTAAGTTGTAATTTTGCAATTTTAGATTTTAAGGACCAATTTTGACAACTCAAGAATCCCTAAGGACTTAAACTGATATTTTTCTTTATTTTGATTTACCAGGGACTGTTTTTTGACAACTTTTGAAACTTGGGGAACTAAAACTGCCAATTATGCAAACTTGATAGGTTTTTCACCAGATTTTGATATTTTTGCATTTAAAACACATAAAACACTTATTTGTGATATTTTTGTCATTTTGATGCATTTCTGAATGTTTTCAGATGTTTTTGCAGTTTAAATGGTACAAAAATGATGAGTATTTAGACACTCATCAGTAAGCAACCAAACATTAAACCATAAGTTAGATCAATTACTAGATTTGGTTTTATCACGACCTAAGGAAATAATACATGACAAGCATATAGATGATGTAGATGTGATTGAGGATAAGGTGAAAAGTCTAGACCCACAAGGTATCCCACAAGTCCCACCATCATTTAAGGCATACACACCGCACGTGACTTACCCGGAAGTAGTAGAAGAGACTTTAGGAATCCCGATGGAGGTAGAACATTTGAACCAAACGCAACTAGAGAATATAGGTTTGAATACTTGTAGTCTCAGTCTTACTCTTAGTTCTAGAGAATTTCCTAGTGTTGATGAACCGGAACCTCAATCTTTACTTCCATCCTTAGATATACATCTAGGAGACAAAAGAGGAACCGACCTACCCATCAACCAATTTAGTCCGGGTAGTTTTAGGATGAAGGAAGCCATTCACACACCCCCTTCACCTCACGTGGAAAATTGCCACCCTAAGGGTGTGTATTGCTACTATCACCCGCACTTAAACTTAAGTGTAGGGAAAACCTCCCCTTTATCCGTTAAATAAGGGTAGAGTCAGGATCGTGACTCGAACAAAAACAAGCGCTTCTTGGGAGGCAACCCGTGTGTATTTGTTTTTCATTTTTATTTGTGTGTCGTATATCTTTTATTGATTGTTTATTCTCATGTTTGAATTTGTAAAAATGCTTTATTTTGTCTTTAACCTCGTCTTAATTACATATAAAGGTATTTTACATAAGGGATAAGTGTAGGGAGGATTTCACGAGTTTTCAAAAGAAACGTGAACATGAGAATTACAATTATTTAAAAGATATACATGTGTGTTTGTTCGAGTCAAATGCTTGTATCGAGTCATAATGGATGTTTTGCAGGAAATTTTTCCAGATTTTAAAAATAAAAATTTTCCAGAATTTTTTCCAAAAATTGCGCACTGTTTACTGTTATGATAACCTGACGGCGTCAGGGTCACAACCTAAAGGCGTCAGGAGGAGTAGAAATAGCTTCTAACTTTTTCTCGTTTTTTGTGCTACTTATAAAATTTTGGAATTTTCCAGGTCTTAATTTTCCAAAAAATCTGCAAACATCCATTCCACAAGCATTATATCTTATTTAAGTCTGGAATTACATCTTGCTGTGATTTTTCTTTGTTCGGTTTGATGCTTTGGGTTGTCTATTTTCTTAAAGTGTGCAGGTTTTATTTATCAAGAAGAAGATACATAATATTGGAAGGAGCTTTTAACGCAAACGTTCTTCTTGAAGAAAGATGTAACCACCACTTCACACGGATCCTACCGAGCTAATCAGGGGAGTATTAGTTTCTTTCATCTTTTATTACCTTCCATTATGATAACTTTGATACTTTCGGGGAACATTGGGGACAATGTTCAGTTTAAGTGTAGGGAGGGAAAATAAAACGGGAACTTTGAAACTATGCTTATCCTTGATTATTTGCTTTGTTCAATTGCATTTGTGTAATAAACCATGAGAAATATCGGTTAGGGTAATTTTGGCACCAAATTTAAAATTTTTCATGACATATAGGAGTGGGCTATTAGTCTTAATAAAGCGTCTCATGGATAGGAAATTATATGACTAGCACAAAAACCCTTTACCACTTAAAAATTCCACCCAAAATGTGAGGATCGCCCTTAGATTTGTAGGAATTAAAGCATTCATCTTTAATTCTTAGAGTGTGAACCGGTAGTATAATAGATTCTAGAACTTGTTTTGTGATGCATCCCGAGATCGCTAGTAAGACTACACTTGTGTAGTTAGGAATAACTAAATGATAAGAGACATTAGGATAACCCTTGTTTGATACGTGTAATATAATTACTACTTCCACATCGGTTGAGTAATTCCCCCACGCCTTTGCGTTGTACTCATCTTTAGTACACGATACCCCTAGTTAACCCCTCAGAGCCTATCCTTTTCGCGGTTTTCGTGATGTTTCGGTTTTTCGGAATATCAATGAAGAGCATTGTTTACAATCCAACTCCAAATGCACAACCAAATCGCCTTAGCCTACCTTGTATGCACTCACTTTTAGTGCATTATTGTTATCACACTAAACCCTTAGTTCAATTATCTTGTTGCTTGCATAAGTTACTAAGTCGAGTCATATCCTTTGTACACAATTTTGGGATGATTGGGATTCATGGGAAAAGTTAAATTTTATGAAATGACGGGAAGAGAACGTTAAATTCAAATTCCCTTTATTTGCGTAATAATGTACTCTAAGTGTTTTGATCTTTTCAATTCGGGTCAAATTAGTGTTAGAGTAATAAAAACTCAAGTGTAGGGATGTGCCTATAAATCCCTATCATTTTGATGTTATCATAAAGGATGGTAGAGTAAAAGTGTATGAAAAAAAAAAAAAAAAAATAAGGGCTACCATCCTACATCTATCTTTAAATTTATGTTTGTTTGTTTCAGTTATCTAGAGTTTAGAGTGTCGAGTCTTGGCTTAGCAACGCCATTCTTCGCATGCTTGTAACATAAAGATTTTTTACTTGCCACCACTAAATCGCCTATCCCACCAAACCCTTTGTTTCACTATCGTAAGCCTAACATTACAACCCTTTAAAAGACCTCTTGGATAGTCTTTCCTAGGTGCTTACGCCAAAGCGATGGAGGTTTGATCTAGTCTCAAGCCTATGGTAATATATGTACTAGGACAGGTTAATGAGTGTTTATCTTTCATTTCCAACTTGTTATATTTCATATACACTCGAGAGATGTGAGTATCTAAACACCCCATGTGAGGTGCTAGTATGTAATTTCCGTGCTTGTTATGACTTTTGCGGGGCTTATATGTGTTGTGAATCGTTCTAAACTAATGCTTCATGACCTCTAACTTATAAATTGATTGGCTAAAAGCACATTTGCTTGAGGACAAGCAAATACCAAGTGTAGGGATATTTGATAAGGTTTTAAAATGTACCTTTTTAAGGGGTTGTTTAAGCCCTTATTTGATCACTTTTGTATCCATTATTACTTAATATCGTTCCTTTTCACTTTTTAGGTATCTTGAAGGCAAAATGCTAGAATGACACTTATTCGGACGAAAAGGCGCGAATATAGGAAGAAAATGGCCAAAGTCAAGAATCGAGACACTCAGGCTACTGGAACTGAAGGGGACGACGTCAGGAACAACTAGCGACGCCGTCGGACAAGTTTTGTGATGGCTCAGTAGCCAAATTGCTCATTTACAAGTGACGGCTTCAGGTTTTAAAAGAGTAGGGCGTCGCAACTCAGACGGCCTATATTTGATCCAGACGATGTCAGAGACTGAAGGGGACGACGTCACAGGCATAAGGTGACGCCGTCGCAAGACTAACGTAGCCAAGACGAAACCCTAATAACGGCGATCCGACGGCGTCAAAATCAAAGGGTGACGCCGTCGCATGTGTAATCTTATATATAGAATCCGAATTTTTTAGTTTTCAGTGTGTAGTCTTTGGAGTAAAAACCTAAACCGAAACAAAGCTGTCTTGTACAAGATTTTAGGGTTCCATACCCTATCTTACATCAAGATAAGTGTTTTACTTCATTAACTTAATTATGTCTTCCTTTGATTGTGTGTATGCTTGCATGTTCCCCATGTCCGGCTAATTTACTTGTGTGTTTGCTTAGGTAATATGAAACTTAGTTATTGAATATTAATTGGTTGTCTCTTATCTTAATTGTGATTGACCTAGTATTGCGATAGGTCATTCGTTGTGTTTGTAATGCTTGATTAATCTTTGATGAACCTTAGTTTATGATCGCCTAGAGTAATTGTAGGCTAGTCATTCAAAGAATATCTTAGAGTTAAAGTTTATAAATCCTAGAGATTTTGTAGTCATTAACCTTTGGTAGCTTCAAAGAGTTATGGATTAACGCATACCCTATGACCTTAGAGACACAACGCAATTAAGAATAAGGACGTGACAATTCAACCACCAATAGGAGATAACTAGGGAGTAATAAAGCCCAAGCAAATACATTTTTAAACTATCATACGAGCACACAACAATAGACATAGACTACATACACCTTAGTTTAGATAATTAGATAAGTAGAAGTAATCGGTAGAAATACCAACCCCCCAAACTCAAACCCCGAGATTCGTACCTTTCCATTTCCTAAAAAACATAAAAAGATAAAAAAAAATAATCTTCCTCAACCCCAACCTTAGCGTGGTAACTTCTCACTAGCATTCCTATTCCCCTAGAGAACGATATCAATTCCCGTGGCTTACCCTAATACTACACTACAACGATTAGGTTCACTGCCTAGGGTGTTGAAAAACTTGCTCGACGAAAAGGAAGTTCCTTTGACCCCGAACGACGCGTGTAGCGTTATCACTAAGCATTAAATAAAGGTGAAGAGAAAAGTAGAATTAGAGCGAGAACTTCCTTGAAATTTGCTCCATAAAGAAAGAAGGCCCACGAAAAAGAGACGTGCCTTCGTATAAGCATCATGAACAAACTTCAATCCCTGAAATCACACTACTGACAAGCATAATTCTAAAAAGAAAAAATTAAAAATGAAAAACAAACCTAACTCACTTTCGTAGGAATCACGGTTGCATTTAGCATATGCAACAAGCCTTTTAAACCACTTGGTGTCCCAAGTGGACGAGTGAAGTCTCGTGAGGGTTTACAGGGAACACACCCACAAAGTTCATTTAAAATACTAATACAAGGTTATTGTGTTTTAAAATGAAAGAATTAAGGCAGAGGAAGGTTACGTCGTAACTCTTTTGAGGGAGTTACTCCGTAACTAGCAAAACCTGGCATAAGTTGCAAAGCGAGTGGTTACGGGGTAACCACAGAGATGGTATTACGCCGTAATTATTAATGCGTCAAGAATTCTGCTGCCAAAAAGTTGGTTACGGCGTAATCACTTAGATGAGTTATGCCGTAACTCTGGTCAGATCAGCAAACTACAGTAGCAATACTTCCTCGTTTCCTGCAAAAATGGTTAGAAAACACAAAACCCTATAGAAATGGAAATAAAACAAAAGAAAGGGATAATTCGGGTTGTCTCCCGAAAGAGCACTTTTCTTTATTTACGAGTCTTTAAGTTAGACTCAGAGCCGCGGGGCTACCAGTGCTTGTTGGTCATTTCGTGGATATGGCAACCTCGACGTTGGACCCAACTTACCAAATTCTCATCCCGTTTGTAGTCATCCCCTAATTCTAAACAGCCCGAGTAGAAACTCTTGATTTTTTGGTAAGGGTGGTCAATACCTTTTTCTTTGTCTTCCTCACTGATATCGAGCAGTGGTTGGGCTTGGCTCAACTACCTCTTGGTCCAATTTTTAAAGTTCTTGATCGTTCTCGGCATTTTGAAAATAGTCTTATCATCGTTTATCTTCAACCATCCTAACCCTTCTTTTTCATTTTTATCTAACCCTGACATGTCCTGAAAAGGCTTTCCTAAAATTACTCCCGTAAGTCCATCTTCCACAAATTCGCTTACGTCGTCTAAAACCATAAAGTCCACCAAAAGTGAATGAGTTCCAACGAAGACATGGATGTTTGTTGCAAACCCAAGAAAGTTATTTTCGTTATATTCTAATTCTTTCTTCAAAACTCGGTTGTAGCATTCTTTCGACATTATGTTGACTGTGGAAGTAGTGTCAATCAAGGTTGTCAAAATCACGATCCTGCTCGTAGGATCGTACGATCCTACGATCCTACACACAAAAAACGATCAGGATCTTAACAAGATCGTAATCCAGGTAGGACCGCAGCAGGATCGTAGGATCGCGCGTAGGATCGTAGGATCGCGCGTAGGATCGTAGGATCGCGCGTAGGATCGTAGGATCGGATCAGATCGCCTATTACTAGTTTTTTATTTTATTTTATTTTATTTTATTTTATTTTTTATTTTTTCGCTTTTGGTATATTAACTTATTAACTATAAGCTCATGTCTTAAAGCCCAATGACTAAGAATTTTTCAAAAAAATTATTATTTTGGTGCTGTTAATTAATTTTCTTATGCAAGATTAATGAGTGTAAAATCATTATGTTTTAATGGACTATTTAGAAATAGTTTAGATGTGTCTTTTTGGGTTTATTATGAAAAACGATTTCGTGCTTTGTAAAATGTCAAGAGTTTTCTTTTGAAGTAAACTATCTACATACTTGACCCAATTTTATTCATATTTTATTTTATGTTGCATATAAAAGCATGAATATTCTGATTTAATTTATTTGGTCATAAAGAAAAAAAATTCAGTAATATTATCAAAATATTCTAATTTATATTTGGTCATCAAGAAAAAATAATGCGTTACCCTCTATTATAAATTATGTCGTTTCATTTTTAGATACAATCATTTTATCTTTTTGCATTAATCTATATATTGTAACAAAAAAGTTACAGAATCATGTGCTAATAAATTAACATTATCTTTTTGCATAAATGTTATCACGAAAAACCTATAATAAATAAAACATTAAAACAAGAAGTAGGTGCACCGTGCACGTATGTAGAACTTTGTGTAAGAATGCATTGCAATATATCTAATATTCTACTACTACGGTACTTGAACATATAACTTTTTCTTTTATCATCCATTTAGATTCGCTTATCATATGAAATATAATATAGAAATATAAAACTACAACCCCTATACAAAAATATATACATTTTCATAGGATCTTACGATCCCGATCCGATCCTACGATTACGATCTTGCAAAGCCAAAAACGATCCTAGATAGGATCCTGATCCTGACAACCTTGGTGTCAATAAATGGGTGGAAGTCGATGAACCCGATTTTGCATGAGATCTTTAGATAATAAGGGTTTCTATGATGTATGTGGGGTTCCTACCTCATGAAATCTAGGTTAATTGTTTTGCGAAAAAGTCTTTACAGAGTTATCTTGCCAATGGGCCATTTCGACGTCACTTGAGAGGTCTTCAAAGACTGATTCCTAAATTACCCTCTTCCTCAAAGTTGACGAAAACATCAAAATCTCTCCCCGAATCAACCTCGCCAGGATCCGGGGGTCGCTAAGAAATTTTTCTAAAGCGTCACCAAAACTGCCTACTGGTCAATTGCACATACCTTTTGCGGGGTAGACAGGAGTTCATTATTTTCTAAGACTTATTTTCTAACATCTAGTGCCTTGATTTAAGTTGTTAAGTTCATGTTTTTCTTGGTGCCCATGTGATTATTCCTTTTTATTTCACACAGCAACTAAGTACCCTTAAGTGTTGATTTCATACAAAGGCTAATTTTTGCTCAGTTCATTTTTTCAGCTATTTCTCGGCCTACTATCTCTTTCGGATAAACTTATGCCTATCCTTTGAGATTAAACCATATTTCTTAGAGCATTATTATGGTTCAAATATCCTTTGAGAAATTTTGATTCAAAGCAAATTAACTCTGAATAGAGGTAACAACATTAAACTTCTGGGTTTTTTTATGGTTACTACAAGTGACACTATTATTTTTTTGCTTATATGCCCTCATGGGCAACCACCACCTAAGTGTTCTTGTTTGGTTTTCCTTCCAGTATGGTTCTTTTCCAGTTGGTAGTATTCAGGGACCGGTTCATTATTAGGATCCCATTTGTGAGTTTTTTCAAGATTAGAGTCTTCTTTGGTGTATTGGTGTTATTGACATTCTTAATCCTCTTTTTGTTAAGGTGGCCTGAGGAGTTCAAATCTGTTGTCCTTGCAAAGGATGCAAAAAATATATGTGGTTTCTTAGTGATGAACTACTAAATCATATAAAAGGACAAGGTTTTGTAGACAACTAATATTTTTGGGGTTTTCACTGAGAAGAACACCCTACAGTAATATTCAATTTCGATGACATTGTAGATGATAATAGGACAAACATGCTTATAACTTTGAATTATTATTGTAGATGAACACATATATTGAAGAGAATCATGCACATAATGAGCTTCAGCTAGCACGAGAACTGGAAGATATGAGGCTCAAATAGAAGCAATGCGCAAACAAGTGGACGACATGCAGTTGCAGATACCAAGCTCCAGAAGAATACCTCCTCAAGTTGCTCAAGAGTTTATATATGAACTATCACTAAATTGGTACAAGGTACGGACTCGTTACTCATACTAAGGCTACGCCTGTAATAATTTAAATAACTTCCAGATGTAGTGTTAGTTTGACTATAAAGATTAGATGTGGCAGTTTTAGTATATCTATGAATATCACTAATGTTGTTTTTATGAAATTGAACCTGAAAATAAGACAAAAGAAGTTAGCTGACAAACTATCCCGCCTCACCCTGATGTATTTGGGCCACTTTAGGAATGTGCTTATGATGCAACCCATTTTGATCTGATCATGCTCCAACATATGAAATGACCAAACCAACATTACCATTTTAGCCTCTAACTTTCAGCAACAAAAAGGTTCCTAGTATGATATCAAAAAAGTGTAGGATTGATATTTTGATTTTAGTATTATGTGGCTACATTTGAAAAGAAAAACAATAACAGAAGAAGTTTATTTATAATGCTAGAACTCAATATGTACTCTTCTCGATATTACGGCTCAACAATAAACCTTTTCGGTTTTTGTTTTTTGAACTTATTTATAGATTGACAGTGGTTTAACAAATGCTATAGCCTAGAGGAATGATGTCGTAGAGATTTAATGGTTATTTCCGAATAACTTAGCATAGTGCTATATACTGAAATCATGAGTAGTATTAAAATGTAGCTTCTGTTACACTAATGAAAAAAAAAACTAATCATATTTATTATCATTTTCAAATGTATCAGGCTACACGCTGTTTTGGCCTACATCAAGCCGCGAGTGATGATTTTCAAAGAAGATGTCAAGATTTCTAAGATTGTATCATTTTCAAATGTATATGTACGAGGCAACACGCTGTTTAAGCCTACATCAAGCCTCGAGTGATGATTTGCAAAGAAGATGTCAGGATTTATAAGATTGTATTCAGTAACTTCTTATTGTAGACTAGAGTTATGTTAGTTCTTTTTCTTGTCCAAGTACAATAGAGTAATATACAATACATTGTTATTTATGGAATTTTATTAAGGCTATGATGAAATGAAAAATTTTAACGTTTTAGACTTTTTATAAGGATCAGACGTGTATAGCATTTGTATTGCATGAAATCAAAGTGTCGCAAAAGTGTTGCAGCTATGTGCTTGAAAACAACACAAAGTGTTGCAATTAATAGATTAGAGTGTTGCTCATTTAGTCATACCAAATGAAAAGTGTTGCACTTTGTTGCACTTGTGTGTAGCAATGGTGCATTTGATTTTAGAAAGTGTTGCATTCAGTATAAAAAGTGTTACCTTTGAGTTAAAAAGTGTTGCCTTTGATTCTTAAAAGTGTTACGTTTGAACTTAAAAAGTGTTGCATGCAAAATATTGCACTTGCTAAACATGAGCGACACTTTCATAAAGTGTTGTTTATTTCAAGTAAAAGTGTTGCTTATACCTAAGGCAACGTTACATAAAGGAGCACTTGGTAAAGTGTCACATTAAGCATAAAGCAACATTTTAAAGACATAATACAACACTTGACTGGTAGCTCGTTTCTTAAAACTGCTGAACATCATTCGT
The DNA here is from genome assembly GCA_910596185.1 of Chrysanthemum makinoi. Taxonomy (NCBI): domain Eukaryota; kingdom Viridiplantae; phylum Streptophyta; class Magnoliopsida; order Asterales; family Asteraceae; genus Chrysanthemum; species Chrysanthemum makinoi. Next base: position 90,798,435 of record OU343218.1, on the reverse strand, counting down.
TGAGGTGAATTGTCTCATCATTGCTTAATTCCTGCGGAATATCATCATGATTAGTTTTAATAGAATTATTGATAGGGGAGTTTACCGGTAAAGCTTGGTCCAGAAGTGACTGTCTTTCCATGCTGAGTCGTCGCTTAACTTTTTCCGAAAAGGTCGTTGGTTCTTCAAGGATAGTTTCTACTGTGTGGACAACTTCTTCCTCCTGAGCTGCTAGGTAATCAGAGATGGCTTCTGAACATGAGCTAACACTCTTCTCCAATCTCTTAATCCTATCATCGAGAATTTTGAGAGAAGAGATTGTATTATCCATGAATGTTTTCATCAATTTTTCAATCCTATCATCTCGTTCTCTTGATTCCTTGATGTGGTCAAGAATATTTTTCTCAAGATTGCTCCCGGTTTTGGTCCCAAACACACTCTTAACCCTCTCAATCCTGCATGCTTCAGCTTCTCTTTCTAACCTTCATTTTTCGAAAATTTCCCCATAATTGTATTCTTGTTTTGTTATCATCTTCATTACCTTATGATCGAAATTGTCTCTCGGTCCGTACCCTGTATCCATATGCCACTTGTAGCAATGTTCAGAAATCCATTGAATACATTCAAGGGCTTGGTCAGGAGTCATGCTAGGAATAGGTCTTGGGGAATCGAGAAGTTCTCGTGTTAGTGCGTTAATCCCACGATAGAAGACGTAGACGATCTGATGTTTGTTTAAATCATGGGTGGGGCATCGTTAGAGTAGCTCATTAAATCTTTCCCATGCTTGGTAAAGCGTTTCTTCTCCAACCTGAACGAATTGATGGATTTTCCCAAGAAGCTTGGCCATTTTTTAAGGAGGAAAAAATTGCTGGACGAACTCTTTTCTTAGTTTATCCCATGCTCCTTTACATTCGTTAGGGAGTTTGTTATACCATCTTTTCGCGGTCCCAGTAAGAGTCATAGGAAAAATCCTTGCAGTGACCGAATAGCTTGGAGTACCTCTGACGTTGAAAAGAGAGGATAAGTGGAGAACTTCTTCTACGTGATCCTGAACGTCCTCATCTTCATCTCCAGAAAACTTAAGTTTGTGTAACTCTCGAATAATATGATCTGGAAAAGAGTATTTTTCAGTATTAGAATCCTGTGTGAAGCTTCGTTGGCAGTTCTCATTTGGTCGCTCCAAATACTGCTCCATAGTTAGGTCATCGATATTATTTTCATTGATGACCTCCGGTTCTGCGTCAGTCTGGTCTAATTCGTAAAATGAGAAAATGTTGTGAATAGGAACCGGAGAGTAAACTTCCCTAGTCCGAAATTGCTTCTCCGGATCGTCGAATGGGGTGGCCAGAAAAGGCCTCGAGCTGCGAGTCTTGTATCCTGAAATTTAAGAAAGAGAATTAATAATAGACTTAATACGAAATCCTAAAATAGCTCCCCGGCAACGGCGCCAAAAACTTGATGCAGGTTTTACTCACCAGGTTTTAATATTTATAAAGTCTCGTTATACCTATGGTCTACCCTAGTGTACTAATGGGCAGTGTACCCGGTCGTGTGTAGTGTAGTAATCGGTAAAGCCGAGGTCGTCCCAAGAGCTATGTGTGTTGGATTATTACTAAGTGTAGGTGTCACAGATTAATAATGGTTTTGATAAGGAATTAATTAAACTACTAAAGCAAAATAAAGCAAATAAAGGCAGATAAAAGGTAAAGGGAAAATCAATAGAGGAGAGTGGTTATAACCTAGTTAAACCTCCTAGCTAGTTATGTCGACGTCTACTTACTTCCAATTACTTCAGGTGGGGTCAAAGTTGAGAGGACAGCATTTGGTCAATTCACCCTAACCTATCAGCAAAGATGCCACCACAGGAGAAGTCAGGTGTCCCCTCATAAGTCCTGTTGTTCCTGGTCCCCTAAGCCAAGTCATTAAGTACCGCTACATGCTAGATTTATAATAGTGAGTGCTCGGGCGTTAGCAACTTAAACACTCACCCCCTAATTCTTAAGTTCATCCAAACGTTAGGTGATCAGTTGGTCAAATCACACAAGTAGAAAGGGTCGTCAGTTGGTCATATCTTACCCTTCCCGTCTCAGTCCGCTCACCTAGGGTCAGTTGGTCATATCTCCTAGGCAATTGGCCTCTACCGCCATTCAAAACTACCGAACGAAGGGTAGCTACCAATAAACTATGCTGCATACACTTAGAAATAATTATGCGGAAGTAATGTAAACATAAACAAAACAATTAAAGAATCATAACTAGGCCAGCACTAAGAGGTGTTTAGCCGCTCATGTTAATCATACAAACCAATTCAATATTCAAAGGTACGAAATACATGAATAGAAAGTAAAGAAAATATAAAATGCTAATGCTTATCATAGGGGAGTGATTTCTCCCTTGGAGACAGCTCCGTATGCTCCTCTAGACATGCCTTGAGCTTTTTCCCACGTTCTCTGATTGTTGTATGTGGAATGGGATGATTAGAAATGCTAGAATTCGTGGGGTATTTATAGGCCAGATCTGGGTTACGGCGTAACTATAACAAGAGTTATGCCGTAACCTTCAATTCCTTCATATTTTGCACTAGATATGCTAGTTACGGCGTAACCTTAAAAGTGGTTACGCCGTAGTATTCAATAAGCTTGGTTACGCCGTAGTTGATGGAATAGTTACGGCGTAGTTATCAGCGGCGTGGAACCTCATTTGACCTAATATAGTTACGTCGTAGCCTTTGGGAAGAGTTAATCCGTAACCTTCTGATGAGTTGGTTTTCTGAGTCACGCTTTAGTTACGGCGTAATGTGAGAGATGAGTTATGTCGTAACTTCTTCAAAGTAGCATACTGTGATAAATCTTTTGATATTTCTCCAGTTTCGCGTCTCTTTAGCTCCAATGCTCGTAATTTACCTAAAAGTGGAAAACAATGGAAAACAAACATAAATCCATATAAATGATATAAATTACAAGCATTATCGGGGGAAATTGACACTTAATAATCAGGACTATTTGATGTTATCAATGACCATCACTTCAATTAATTATTATTAAGGATAACAATCTCCCCTAAGGGGTGGTCATTCAAAAGATGCTCCACTTGATAAAGTCTTTAGTTTTCTTGAGCTTGAACTTTTTGTGTTGACATAGAATAGTCTTTTTTCTTTGTTCCTTCATGCTTTGTGATCAGTTAATGTTGTTGTCTGCTTTTCGTCAGCTTCTTTGGAATAGGTGTCTCCACGTCTTTCTCCACCATGCTCACACTTCTTTTTTGACTTTGAGTTTCCAATGATGTGAAGTTCTCTAGTCTTTGAACTTTGTAGATTCTTTGACATTGACGAAGAATCATCTTTAACTTTGTGTTGCCTTTGATTTTGGTGAGAACTTTCATGTGTTGATGTTGGTATGAGCATGGGAAGATGGTGCGGTCTTTCCTCCAAGGAACAATCATCAGTACCTGCATGAATATGTTAGTTGAAAAATACCAATCGATCATTGTGGACTTTTCTTAAAGAATTGACCACTACGATTGTTTTACTGATGAATGTCTTGATTCCATTCACCTTGGTCGGGCGAATCAGCCGTCCGAATCCCGTTGAGGGACAGTTATCATTACTATGAATAGATTCAAGTAACGACCCACGTCTTCAGGATTCAATTCGTGAAAGGAATCTCCTTAGCGGGATTTCCAGCACTTACTGGGTCGAATGTCGAGAGTGTTAACAGCATAGTGTGAAAACACATCTCTAATTCTTACAAAGGATGTTCCTGAACTGGAGGCCCTCAAGCCGGCTAACACGATATACCGAAGTATATCTACAATTTAGGTGAGTCGCTGAAGTACACCGAAGCATTACTTCATGCCTGTAGACCGTTCGAGACAACACTAAGCGTAATCCATAAAGAATTACCGAAGTGACCTGCTGTCAGGGCTGTTTGATGTTGACCCTGGCAGGAGTTTCCACTCAATCACTGAGGATCACAATTGTGAATCCTCTCATAAATGTTCTGGCAGATTGCTAAGATCTGCGTAGGACTCTAGAATATATCACTTGTGTCCTTATTGTTGAACAACAAATGATGAAATATTAAGTGTTCCTTAGAGATCTTTTAATGAATCTCGTGGCTCTAGACTCGATTAGTGCATTTTGGTTTTCCTGAGCGGAGACTAGGGAGAGGGTCTCCTTCTTCAATACCAACGATCTCTAAGAGAAGGTCGATAGATTATGTAGGGTTCCCAGTGAGAATGAAACAAATCCTTTTAAGAGGAATTGAGTAGCTAGAAGGTTAGGTGCAGTGCGTCACTGGGTCCATGACGTCTTTGTCTTCAATATTGGCGTCATCTTAGTGACAACTAGTAGCAGATGAATTGAACCCGGTTTCTGCCCTAAGGTTGATTATTGAGGGCTATTTCTTTTCACCCTTTCATTTACTTTTCTTTTTAATTCTTCAACCCCTTTCTTTCTCCTTTCTCACATTACTCCTTTTTTCAGTCATACCTAAGGACATCTAATACTTACTATGGGTATTGTCCTTGGGTAGATCCCTCCGGCTCTGACGGATCATAGGATGGATTTTCCTATCTTTAGTCACCTTATAACTCCATGACTATCCTTTTCTTGAAAATCTCTAAAAGTGTTTATGACTATAAAATATATTTTGTTAACACCTTGAGAGTTTTGTATTTTCAGAAACACCCCCCTTCACATGTGCTTATATTGTTTTAACTTAAATCTGCACAGTGAGGGTAGAGTTCGCACTTTTTGAATTGATCGACTTTAAATGAACTAGACCGATTCGAGACACGTTTACATCACCAGAGAACTAGCTTGAAATTATTACCCGTCCTGGGCAAGTCCATAGAAAGTTTCTCGAAATGGTACATTTTCTGACTTTGTTTTTTCGTCAATTCATTGGTTACGACTGAGTCGAGCTCTTTTGAGATTCAAACAACGATCATTAAACAATTTTGATCACGTCTTCTCCCCCTCAAAAATAGCATATACGTGATATTTTTTATATCAACGGATTAAACAACATATTTAGAATCTTTTGGGGAGACAAACGGATTTGATTTTAGCATGAAATTGGAACATTTTGGTTTTATACTCCCCCTTTAATAAAGCATATTCAATAAAGGGTTTTTGGAGGGAGTTACCTTGAGCACAAAATATTTTGAAAGATTTTGAAAAATCTTTTTGAACAATCTTGAAAAGGTGCTCAAGATGATGATGATTTCTCACCAGTTTTAAATGTAGTGCACTGAAGCGTACACTAGATTTTCTTTTGAAACACGAGTTTTGATTTGAAATAATCAAAAGTCATCATTTTTAGTCCGGGTTTCGTACTGAAGTATACGAAAGCCATTGTAAAAGAAATTTTTGAGAAATGACATGTTTTAGAAAACATGTAAATAACTCTCGTTCAAGCATCTGTACATGTCCGTATCCGTGTTGAATGACATTTCTAGAAACGTACAAAATATCGATTATACGAGAGACATGTCGTGAGAAGAATATTTTTGGATTTTTGATTTTATATTGTTTTTGTATTTTTTTAAAGTTTTATATTTTTATATTTTGCTTTTATTGGATTTTCAAATTTTGAATTTTGTTTTTCAAAAATATTTACAGCGAATCTTTTTGGAAAATCATTTTCAAGAAGATTCGAGAAGACGTTCTAACTCCTCAGGGGTTAGGCTTCGCATTCCAATTCGTCGAACTAAATCGTTAAACCGTTCTTTTGGAAGGGGTTTAGTAAATAGATCAGCGAGTTGGTAGTCTGTCTTCACGAAAAATAATTCAACAGTACCTTCTTCTACGTGCTCTTTTATGAAGTGGTAGCGGACACGAATGTGCTTAGTCTTTGAGTGATGAACAGGATTGCACGATATGGCTATAGCACTTTTCGAGTCACAATACATAGGTATTTTATCGAAAGTAAAGCCATAATCTGTGAGTTGTGTTCTCATCCATAGAACTTGAGCGCAAGACGCAGATAGAGACGCATACTCAGATTTAATGGTTGAAAGTGCAATACAATCTTGTTTCTTTGAAGACCAGCTTACTAACTTTTCACCTAAAAATTGTGCTCCTCCTGATGTACTTTTTGCTGTAACTTGATCACCTGCGTGGTCCGCATCTGAAAAGGCTATTAGATCAAATCCGGATTCCTTCGGATACCAAAGTCCCATGTGAATGGATGTCTTTAGGTATCGAAAGATCCGTTTAACCTCTTTGAGGTGCAGTTCGGTAGGCTTTGCCTGAAACCGTGCTAATAAGCAAACAGCAAAATGAATATCGGGTCGACTAGCAGTGAGGTACATGAGAGAACCAATCATGCTCCGATATTTCTTTGGATCGATGGGTTTCCCATATAAATCGGCTCCAATTTTTGGTGAAGTTACCATTGGTGTACCGACCAAATCACAATTATCCATACCATGATTTCTCAAAATCTCAGTTGTATATTTAGATTGATTAATGAAAATTCCACGAGGGGATTGATGTATTTGTAAACCAAGAAAAAAATTTAAGTTCCCCCATCATGGACATTTCAAATTTGCTTTTCATAAGATTTTCAAAATGTTTTGAAAGATTCGGAGTAGTGGACCCAAAAATAATGTCGTCCACGTAAATTTGAACAATAAAAATGTCATTGTTTTGTTTTCGAGTAAACAAGGTAGGATCAACGGTTCCTTTGGTGAAATTGTTTTTGAGCAAGAAAGAGGACAGTTCGTCATACCACGCTCTCGGAGCTTGTTTCAAACCATAGATTTCCTTTTTGATTTTGTAGACGAAGTCTGGATGTTCCATGTCTATGAAGCCTTCTGGCTGACTCACATACACTTCTTCTTTCAAAGTTCCATTCAAGAATGCGGTCTTGACGTCCATCTGATAAACCGTGATGTTTTTGTGAGTTGCATAGGCTAAGAATATCCTGACTGCTTCAAGCCTGGCTACCAGCACGAATGACTCTTCAAAATCAATTCCTTCTTCTTGTCTGTATCCTTTGGCCACAAGACGAGGTTTATTGCGAATTACAATCATTTCTTCATCCTTTTTGTTCTTCCATAACCATTTGAGATCTATGACACGTATGTCAATTGGTCTAGGAACTAGATCCCAAGAGTCATGTAGACGGTATTGGAGAAGTTCCTCCTGCATCGCTTCTATCCAAGCGTTTTCTGCCATTGCCTCCCGAATGTTCTTAGGTTCTTTAGTGCTAATTGAGCTAAGGTAAATGCACAAGTCGCAGCCTGTGGAAAGTTGGCGTCTCGTCTGAATTGGCCTTGAAGGTTCACCAATAACTTGTTCAATTGGATGGTCTTTTGTCCACTTCAGAGTAGAAGGATATCGTTGGTTTAATGTATGCGAGTTAGATAGTTCTCGTAAGTTTGAAGATGATTCAGCTGATTCCGTAGCAAATGGGTTTTTGAATACGTCTTCATCTAACGTTGCATCATTTCGGTTTTGTGTAGGTTCTTCTTGAAATGATATGTTTTGTTTTTGCTCATCAACTGTTGGTAGACCCGTTTTAAGAATTGGAGTTGCTGAGGTTGATGTGGATGGAGTTGGAGCATTGGTTTCGACAGTGGTAGATGCATCTTCTGTTGGTGGTGGTGGTAGATGATTTTGAGCGGGTGCAGCGAAATGATGGTTTGATGCATTTGTTGAAGTTCCACCATAGTATTCATCGTACATTAACTCGAAGAAATTCTCCCATTCTTGTTCTGAAGGTTTTTCAAAAGAAGTTGATGGAGCTCTTTGTGGTAGGAGTCCTGTACTGATATGTCCAGAAGTCTACGGGTTTGGTGCGGGTCCTAATCTGTTTTGATTAGAAGCCATCGGGTTCTAGAGCGAGTCTCTCAGACACCCTCTGTAAAAGTTCGTCAAAATTCACATTCATCGTCTCCATTATCTTCCTAGTTCTTCTGTTATACACCCTGAATGCCCTCGAGTTATCTGAGTATCCAATGAAGATTCCAATATCACCTTTAGCTTTCAGTTTTCCAAGATCTTCTCTGTCATTTGTCGGATAGCACAAAGCGCCAAACACGTAAAGGTAAGAGATATCATGTTTTTTGTTGTGCACTAGTTCATATGGGGTTTTATTAAATCTTGGATTGATTAGGGATCGGTTCTGAGTGAAACAAGCAGTGGCAACAACATCAGCTCATAGAAATAACGGTGCACTAGAATAAATTAGCATTGTGCGAGCAGCTTCCACAAGAGTTCGATTTCTTCTTTCAACTACCCCATTCTGCTTTGGAATTCTAACAACTGATGTCTGATGGGTAATCCCAACATCTTCAAAATAAGTTCTTAACTCCTGATTTGTAAATTCTGTGTCGTTGTCTGTTCTTACAACCCTTATAGGAGCTTGTAGAAGTACTTGAATATGTTTTAGAAAGGTGATGATGATGCCTGGTGCTTCGTCTTTCGATCTCAGAAAGTTAACCCATGTATATCTTGAATAATCATCGACGATAACAAGAATATACTTTTTCCCGTTTATGCTTTCAACTCTCATTGGGCCACATAAGTCCATGTGCAACATATGCAACTTTGCTTCCTAACTAGGTACGAATTTGGGTTTATATGATGCTCTTTTGCTTTTTCCTTGTTCGCATGATGGACATAGGTGATCCTTGGTGTATTTAAACTTTGGAAGTCCGTTGACGATGTTGTCTTTGGCAAGTTTGTTGTTGGTATCGAAATTGAGATGGGATAGTCTTCTATGCCACAACCAGGACTTTGTTCCAGATACTCTTGTCATAAGACATATTGGTGATGAAGAGGCCATTTGATTTATGTCGATTGCATACAAGTTTGTATCACGATTCCCAGTTAAGAGATCAGTGCCATCCAAGTTTCTAATGAAGCATGCATTTCTCCTAAATGCAACCTCTAAATCTGCATCACAGAACTGCCCGACTGAAAACAAATTGTGTCCCAATCCATCGACATAGTAAACCCGAGTGATCAAATAATTTCCAAACGGAAGATCTCCATAACCCATGATAGCCGCTACATGATCATTTCCAAAGCGTACAGTTCCCATGAACTTCCAGACGAAATTGATCGGCAGCTTCAGATTCCCGATCATGTGCTTGGAGCAACCCGAGTCGACGATCTAAATACATATTTCGATAACATGCCAAGTAGAGAAGAAGAAGTTTTTGGAAACCGTTTTGATTTTGGTTCCTTTGGGTTAGAGGTAAAATCCAGATCACACTCATAGAATGTTTCTACTGGGTATACTGGTTTAGCACCCATTCTACCATTCTGGAGTGTGAAAATTCTACCCGTTGGTTTCCAAATATCATCCCTAAAGTAAACACTATGCTTCTTATCAGTAGTGTAAGACTTAAATCTTAAAACTAGACTTCCTATTGGTTTAGCATAAGGTCTTTTTGGAACGTTCTTCTGAACAGGCTTATCATTCACATTCTTAGAAACACAATCATCTTGAACATTAATTAACGATTTCTTGCAAGTTAGACAAACAGATTCAACACATTCATTAACCATAGCAAGTTTCATAGGTTTATTACATTCAGATGAAATGTCTTTCTTATTATAAAGCGGTAAATTCCTATGGTGTTCTTCTACTTTCTTCTCTTTATTCAGGCTACTACTCTTAGAGGCAAGCGAGACTCTATTGTTCCTATACACGTTACCTATCTTAGCACACGATATACACGTAAAACACAAAGCTTATGAGTAAAGAAAGATGAAGAAAGGTGGTGACTTGATGATGTATTATGCGTTTGTGTAGAAGAAAGATGAAAACAAGAGAAGTTTTATTTCAAAGAAAACACACACTTACACACTCAAGCACACCCCTCAAATGACACATTTGAGGGGTATTTATATTCTTAAACAAAAGGCCCTAATGGGCTTGGCATGGGCTTGGATTGGGTTGGATTGGATAATAACATACATAAGGCTAGCTTAACTTACATAAGGCTAGCTTAACTTACATGGGCTTGGATTGGGTTGGATTGGATAATAACATACATAAGGCTAGCTTAACTTAACTAATAGCCATTTAGCTTAGCCCAATCCATGAGCCCGTTGACTATTCTATTACGATATCTAACACACGTTACAAAGTTCCTAAACGTGAATGACCATCACTTCAGTTAAATATTATTAAGGCTAACAACTTCTGATATACCACGAATACTAGCGTGTAGGGAGAAAGGTTATGATTTAATGGATATACCTGAATGCTCTGGGCATTCCACTAATATCATTGTTGTTTTACTTTCACAAGAAATGAAGGAATTCTTTTGAGACATGTTTGTTTTTATTTTAATATATGTCGTCATTACTTGAATTTAGTTTATGTTAATTTCTTTGTTTTTTGTTGGTGAAAATATTGTATATGTATCTTCTTTATGTTTTAATAATGATAAATATCTATTAGGAGACATTTGATATCGTTAGCAATAGCTCAAAACCAAAATCATGCGAAACCCGGTTCCAGCACTCCAAGCTCGCACTTGTTTTGTCAAATTCAGCTTTCCTCTTACTCGAAAAAGATTGATCTTTCAATACATGTTCGTACATGATACTTGATATGTTTTTAATATCACAAGTGGATTGTGACTTAGAGAGATTGTGTCAAAGTGTCTAGTCCTGTTTTTTAAAACCCAACTCAAAACCTTTTTTAAAACCTAACTTAAAGCTCTTTAGCTAACTAAAACCATTTTATAAAACAATCCCAATACTTGATCAAATGAAAATATACAAATGGGTTTAATCTTTAATTATTACTTAACAAATTACTAAATGGGTCTACTCCCTTATGAACAAATAAGTTAAGCTCACTTTAAGTATTTAACTAAATTCACTTTCTTCTTGTGTGTTAATGGTGTACTAAACATGTAAAGTATTTAACTTAGTTGCTTCAATGTAATTAGTTAATAAGTTAACTGTGGCATTAACAAATATTATAACATTTGAGTTCTGAATTTGAAATTTAAAATTTTAATTTTGAATTGAGAATCTCATTTTCTTTGCTTTGTCTAACTTGATCATCACTTAAGCAACTTTTCTCTTCATTAACCACCTCTCCCTTCTTCCAATTGGTTAATATGTCTCCATCTTTTTTCTCTAACCAAGGCTTATTTGACCCCCACTTAAAACATGGCTAATGAGGTGGTTTAACCTAACCCTTCTAGGGGCTTTGAAATACTCTTGGTAAGGTAAAAAGTGAGTGCACATGGGAGTTTAGCAAAAGGCAACGAGCTAGTTATTCAAAAAGAAGACAAAATAACCTCAACGTGATGGTTCTATACGCTAGCGCGCTAGAGCATTACGCCGTGGGCTGTTTTGATTTTCTTTCCTATAAATAGCCAAATCTTTCCATGCTAACACCTCACATCTTGCCAAATATTGATCCCCGCTTATTTATCTCGAATATATCTAAGTCTTTCAATCCTTCTATCATCTATAGAAAGAAAAATCTTCGCAAGAGAAGAACACACAATAACCTATTCCACTCTTGTGTGTTGTGTCGTATCTAGATCAAGTCTTCTTCTTCTTACTCTATCTTCTTCTAGTCTTGTTGTCTTGTAAACAAATACTTATACTCTCTCATTTAAATTTATAACTAAGTGTCAAGTCTTACTTTGGGTGCAGAGAAGCAAGGATGTAATAGTCTTGTATCGGGTTGTGGAAAACTAGAAGGGGGTTGAATAGTTTTTACCGTTTAAAAGTTCGTTTTAAACAAATTTGAATTTTTTTGCTTGATGTGAAATCAAATCGATACACAAGTAAATAAATGCAATAACAAGTATGTAAATGCAATAAGAATGAGTAAATGCAAGAGACTAATGGAAAGAGCAAACCAAAGACACAATGATTTATAGTAGTTCGACACGAAGCTTCCTTCCTCTCCCTACTCCACTTCCTGAGTACCCAACTCAAGATCAAAAAGATACCTCTGGTGGAAAAAACCTTACAATATCGCTTAAATTCTTTACCAATACTTAGCTAGATATTGAGTCTTTATCGAGGTAAGACCAACCTTTCTTCACAACTAATTTTAAGGCCTAAAATACTAATTGATCCCTCTCAGTTGGTGTATGATGATGACTAACAAATTTGGAGTATTATGCTGGATATGATGACACAACAACAATATACAAAGTTAAAAACCTATGTATAGATGTATATACTAACAACTACAACACTTAGAAGCTTGATGATCTTTTTGTGTTCTGCACTTGTACACAAAGTGGTAAATGATGGATCACTTGTAATAAGTTATAGAACAAGTGGAATGATCAAAGAGTATATGGTGAATGAATGCAAGAGAGTATTTAGAAAGAAGCTAAAATAATATGCAAACGGATGAGCCAAAAGTGTGAGAAATGAGCTTTATTTATAGGCAAATAAAACTACCCAAAGTTTTGGTCGGATCCTTTATAAAGTATCCGTCCTTTATAATAATGGATCCACGGGTTACCAAGAGACAAAAATTTGTCTTTTGTGGTTTACCAAAAATCTTTCCAAATTATTTCCTAATCATATTAAGATTATCTTTGTAATAGGTTAATCTTTCTTAACAATAAAAATGAAAGATTTGCTAGATTTGGTTAGATTCTTTTGCTAATATAGCCTAATTATGTTTTATCATTTGATTAATCATTTGTCCTTTATGATTTTTTTTTCTAAAAGGCAAATTATTTCAAACCCAAAACAAACCAAATACAAATAAAGGCATCCATTACCTACGACACATCTCTAAAACTAAGATACATAGTACAAATATGGGCATGTGCATCCCAAATAAATTCTAATGAAGCATGACTTTCACAAAGAGAACGGACCCACGAAGCAATTGATGTCTCAAATGAAGCATAAGAATCATTGTAGTAGAAAGGACCAAGGACTGCACAAGAGGTACATACAATTGCAAACCCCTGTACAGAAAACCTTTGCACAACATATTCCAATTACAGACTACACACTATCACAGAGAACTTAGCAGTAACAATTTTCAAACTCTACATTTAACCGGATCAAAAAGCCAATGTTGTCAATTCATCTCACTTTTCTTTCTAGACCTTCTCACTATCCACTCGAAACTTTTAAGTTAAATGTCTTAAATTGTTTTGTTTAAACTTGAAGCTTTCCCTTTAAACACACGCAAATTTCTTTCTTTCCAAATAAAGTACCTGGATGTCCAAATTACCGCTTGCCACCATCTTGATGAATGACTAGGAATGTTAACGTTTCCATTAAAGGCGAGTAATTCCTCAATGGAAAATGCATTGACATCCCCAATCCTCCACCAACGATATACTTTATTCCACACGCTCATAGCAAAATTACACATCACCAAACAATGAGAACATGATTCCACCATGTCGTCGCACGAAGGACATAATAAATCTAAATCAATGCCCCTTTTATCTAACTCTTCACGTACCAGAAGTCTACCCTTTAGCGCCCTCCACACGAATATATTGACTTTTTTTGGTACCTATTTGTTCCAAATTTCTGCCTCACCCCCACTAACCACGCTAATAGTCTTCTCTTCCACCAATTTTGTTAGCTCTCTAACCGTGAAGTCTCCATTATCTTGAAGCGTCCACCTCCAACGATCCCTGCAATAAAAATTGATAAAATTTTGTAATAAGACTTGTAACTCCTCAAAATCCTTACACACCCTCCCTCAAAGATTTCTAACCCAATCCCATTCCCAACACCAAACACTATCTACCCATTTCCTTTTTCCCACCACCATACCCTTCTTATTTCTATCAAGATGATAAAGCCTCATAAATCTATCAAAAAGCCTAACCCCACCCACCCATTTATCAATCCAAAATCTTATATCGTTACCATCCCCCACTTCCCAGACAAATGATGACACAAACTCTATACCTAACCCTTCCAACTCCTCCCCCACCCTAATGATATCACGCCATACCCCACCCGCCCCTTCAGAACCCCCTACTCCCCTAATGTCACCAAGCCCACCACTCTCCCCATGAATGCTCTTTATGACTCCAACCCACAAAGACCCCCTCCCTTTTGAATCTCCACCACCATTTCCCCAAAAATGCTAGATTTTCCCCAAAAGAGACCCAATGTTTAACCCCCCCCATCCCCGTGTGAAGCTAGGAACCTTTCCCATTTAACCCAAGATAATTTTTTACAATCCCCCACCCCACCCCAAAAGAAATTTTTTCTCACTCTTTCTGGTTTTTTTATCACACTCAACGGCACACGAAACATCGAAAAGTAGTACAATGGTAAGCTTCCTAGAACTGATTTAACCAATGTTAAGCGACCCCTAAACAACATCGATTTAGCTTTCCAATTGGCCAAACGATTTTTGAATTTCTCCACCACATTATTCCTTGCCCCTACCTTCCTCATATTCTCACCAATTGGTAGTCCCAAGTAGGAAAAAAGGAGATCACCAACGACACACCTCATCCATCGCGCCATGTCCCTCAATTCCCTATCGTTCAATCCCATACCATATAACTTTCTCTTATTATAATTAACTCGAAGACCCGAGACTTCCTCAAAGCATTTCAGAATACACATAAGGACTTGTGCATTTTCTTTGTTCCACTCACCGAAAAAGATAGTGTCATCCGCATATTGTAAATGAGATACCACAACATTATTCCTACCGATCTTCACTCCTTTAAACACACCTTTGTCTACCGCTTCTTTTATAATCGCATTAAGACCTTCCGCCGCTAAAATAAAAACAAAAGGAAAAATCAGAGCACCTTGTCTTACCCTCTTTCCAAACAAAACTCATCCGCTGGGGAGCCGTTGACCAGAATTGACATTGTGGATGATCGGAGACACGCATCAATCCAAGAACTCCATTTAGCTCCGAACCCCATCTTTTCCATTATATCCAAAAGGAATCTCCAATTCAAACTATAATATGCTTTCTCGAAATCAACTTTAAAGATTAACCTTATTTTATTTTCTCATTTTTGAATGACTGTCCCACTTTTACTTGGATTATGCAATAGTTACGTCGTCTCTTCCTCAAATCACCCACCATCTCGTTAGCAATTAAAACCCCGTCAAGTATATATCCCCATTTAATAAAAGCATTTTGGACATCACCTACAACCTTCCCTACAACCTTTTTGATTCTCTCCGCCAGAACCTTCGCTATAATTTTATAATAACACCTGATAAGACTTATGGGCCGAAAGTCCCTGAGTCCTATAGGGCCCGCTACTTTTGGAATAATAGCCACAAATGATGAATTGCACCCTCTTGAGATCTCCATGCTCTCAACAAACCATCAAATCGCGTTAACCAAATCCATCTTCAAAATATCCCAAAACTTCCTAACATATTTAAAGTTAAAACCATCCGGTCCCAGAGCTTTGTTCCCTCCACACCCACAGACCGCTTCCAAAATTTCCCCCTCGGAGAAGTTTTTTTCTAAGAGTAAGGCAACTTTCACCGAGATTTTTCAACATGATAACAACAAAAAAATAGACGTATTGAATTTACCTCGGTAAACAATGTCTTATAATGCCTAGCCATTTCCGCCTTTATCAAACTAGTATCCTCCCACCACAACCCATTCACCATCAAACCCCTTATATTAATCTTGTTGTTCCTTCGCTTAATATACGAGTGGAAGAACTTTGAATTTTCATCCCCTTCGACATCCCCAATTTATCCTAGCCTTTTGATGAAGCATACACTTGAGCTCATTTTCTTTATCCATCTAAGACTTCCTCGCCTCCATCCACGCCTCCCGTTCTGGCTCCTTTAAAATTCTATTTTCCGATTCTAATTCCCACTTCATCGCTTCTTTTTTAAATCTCTCTATCTTTTCGTTGATCGCTCCAAATCTTTCTTTACTCCACTTTTTAAGCGCTACTTTGACATTTTTAAGCTTGTCGCGAAACCGGCAATCCGGATGCCTACTCCTAATTTCCACCTTCCATGCCTTTTCCACCACTAGCCCTATATCCTTTTCCTCTAACCATATGTCGAAAACTACAAAAGACCGAATTCAAGATCAACGTCCTTTAAAACAATAGGACAATGATCTGAGGGTTTTTGATCTAAAGCAACCACTGAGATATCCCCATAGCCTACAAAACTCCTCATTCAATAAAAACCGATCTAACTTACTAAATTTCAACCCATCATCACTAACTCTAGTAAACTTCCTTCCCCCCATTGGAACCTCGATGAGTTTTGCTTCATTTATAAAATCATTAAAATCATTTGTTTCCTTGACATTGATTTGAGAATTCAACCTTTCTTCACCACCTCTAACTAAATTTAAATCCCCAAAAATGCACCACGCGCCCATTGAGCTATCCATTAACCCACAAATTCTATCCGATAATGATGCCTTTTACCTCCCCACGTATGGTCCGTATATACAAGCCAAATACACATCTCCGTCTCTACCTTTCCAATCCCCTTTTATAGCCAAAAACCAATCATCCCCTATACCGTCTTTATACGTAAAAGATCTTGTGTCCCATATGAATAGAATCCCACCCGAGTTACCATTTGCAGCTAATTGTGTAAATTCGAACCCCCCCCCCCCCATAAATCTTCGATCATAGAATCATCAATCATCCCACACTTAGTTTCTTGCACCCCAATAATATCCGGACGTTCATCCCTAATTATAGGCTTAATCCAACCCTTCTTCCCCGACCTCACCGATACCCCTATATATTTATAGAAATACTCTTCATGACAACCTACTAACTATGCTATATAAAAACCAATAACAAACCTTACAGGTGATTCTTAACCATGCCGGCCTCCTTTACTTTCAATTCTACGCTCCCCGTCATCACTCTCTCCGCTTTAGCCCATGATACCCCAATAAGTTCGCCATCTCTTTAACTTGTTCCATGTTAACCGAACAAATTTTACTGTCCGATTCTACTCGAACCGTGCTACCAAACATAAACATTTCATTCTTTCCATTCGTTTCATCTTACGAAATTTTATACACATCCGACACACCTTTCTTGTATGTACCTAAACCCCCCCCCCCACTCCTTGATTTCTTGCTATTTGTAATGCTTTTTAAAGACTTCTTCGGCCGCTTTTCTTGTTACCATTCCTCGCCCCATCAACCGCACCTTCTGCGAATACCTTAGATTTGTTTACATTGTCGAAATAAACATCCTTTATGCCATTCGATTGTTCTTTGTTGTTGCTATTTTCATCACCCACATCTTCTCTATTTGATTTTCTCTTTTTATTAGTTCTCTCATCCTCACTACTGCTTGATGTTGTGGGATGTACATCTCTTTTCCCTCCAATTGCACTCGTTTCCTTAGTACCATTTCTATCCAGTTGTTTGTTATCTCGCATTCCCATCCCACGTTTTATTTTATTTCTTCTCATGTTAAAATTTGTATTCCCTGTCATACTAGTTGTTTCTATTGGCCCATTATCATAATTATTATTTTGAAGCCGAATATCATTTGGACCATTATCCTTTCCTACTTCCTGGGCTAAGACACCACTCTTATTATTTACTAGCCCATCCAAATCACCATTATTTTCTAACACTGTATATTGATTATTATTACTTGTATGGCCAGAATGTGAAGCGTTTACGTCTTGATTTCCCATGTTTACATCTTGATATCCCACTTTCTTAACACGCCTTGTTCCCTAATTAATGTCTTCTTTGTCTCCAACTGTTGCTTCCCCATACATAGCATTCAAGCCTACTGCAGCCACATCTTCTTTCATCATTGTACCCTCCTTGGGAGTCTCGCAAACTTTAGACTCGCTAGCACATCTTGACTCTTCATCTTCTTCCATTCTTCGGCCACCACCATCTTCTGGCCGGAATTCGTTTCTTTCTTCCTTCTCATCTTCTTTCTCGTACGTCTTCTTTCTTGTCATCTTCGGTCTCCGAACCCTCGTCACTTGTAGAATCGTTACTAGCACTGTCTGAAATTAACATGTCATTTTCATCGCCCTTTTCCTCATGATCCTGTGCATCTTCTACATTTTCTTTCTCTGTTATTTTCTCCTCCATATCAAACTGCATGATGTCCCCTACCTCCTCTATAATCTCTACTATAAATTTTCTCCCAATCACCATAACAAAAAGTGACTCTTTTATTAATCCTTTGTTAATCGTATGGACCTATACTTTGCCGACTATCACACTTTGATTGCCCTCTAACTTGCAGTTAACCGACCCGATAACTCGTCCATGCAATGCAACAATGCCCTTGAACACTGATTCTTTCCAACAAGAAACCGATATACCTATGATATTTAGCCACGTTAATCTACCCGGAAAGATGTAGTGCTTGCTCCAACGTCTTAATTTGTGTACTCATCTTCTCAGCCTATGGTCTATACATTTTAAGATGTTTGTGGCAGTTTTTGATGTATCGAATACCAAAGATAACCTCCAAGCCCCCTAGCAACTTAATTTCAACATTATTCAGCCCTTGCTCACCACATAAACTACCAAGTTTTGTTATGTAACACGAGTTCCGCACTTCACCAATGAGACACTTATTAAAGAACTCCGTGTTAACCTCATAATCATCCACTTCTACTATCCTAACTTTTTGCTTTTCTTCCTTGGTTTCTGTTTTGTCGCCCCGGTTTCTCTTGCCATCGTTCCTACCTTCCCACTCTGACTTTCCCTTGTCTTTCCTTTCACCACTAACAACTTCCATGAACTTTCGATCATCCCGTGTTCCACCGTTCCAACCATTGTTCCTCCATACCTTTTCCTTTGCCATTCCATTTCTCACGTTATTGTTTCTCCCTTTGCCACCATTACCTGGATTCTTCCTGTCATAAGCTATGAACACCTTTAGATTTACTTCCCCAAACTTGATTTCCCTCAACTTTTTCAACAGCACATCCACATCCGCAACAAGTTTAAACTGAACAAAACCAAACCTTTCCCCATTTCGAATTCGTTTTTGCACCATGAACATGTCAAAAACCGTTCTGAACTTTTTGAACATCATCCACAGATTACCCATTTCCCTTTCATTTGGAAAATTGAAAATCATTAATGATACCGTAGAGATCATTGCCCACAGGTGTAATTGGTTCCTAGATGCTTATCATTGAACTCCCATCTATTTCCTAAGTGCCTTTTCCTCTCGATCTCACTTTCTCTCGTGTTGCATCTCACATTTCTCTCTCTCTCATGAAGGTTACTAGCCCTAGTTTTCTCTCTCACATACATTTTATAGTTAATTAGGTTTTTATTTTTTGTCCTTTATGATTAAGAGATGACTAGTTATTTAACTATTAGGAAAATATTTGTTTAATCATGTGTAAGTAAACTTATACAAATGTTTAATGATATGTGTATGCAATTAGGTTCTTTGACCATTCGACGACTTTTATAATCTCATTATTCATACCTTAAATGATTTTAATAACTTGGTTACGTAAAATTTTACATCGTATAGTTTTTTAATTGTCATTATCAAAACACCGAGAGACGGTAAAATAGAAATAATGTTTTTACGCGATATTTGTATTAACAAGGTGCAGTCAAGGTTAGGGTTTGATACTTCTTTGGTAGAATTCTTGTAGTCGGTGTAGGCGTTCGCGAAATTTTTAAAGGTGGTTCCGGGTGTAGAGTTCCGTTTGGTGCTAGGTTGGGTCTAGGTCTAGATCGGTAAAAGCAAAGGTGTGCAGTTTATCCGCCATAAGGATTTGGTACTAGTGAATAATATAGGTGTCATGAATTCAAAACAGAACATACGGATTATCGAAACCCCTCATTCCAAACCAGTATATATCATTGTGTTTGTCTCTCTTCCTTTAAGTGTTTAGTCATACATCTTATATTGCTATATTGTTCACACCCTTGCATGAAACTCGACACTTAACATACTTAAACTTAAAAGAAGTCGAAAAGAACGTATACACCCCTCCTGGCCTCTACTCTACGGTTATACAATTGGTATCAGAGCGGAATACTCAAGTTTTCAAACATAAAAATCATTTTACAAAAGCTTTTTAAAGTCGAAAACTTATTTTCAAATATTTAAAATCCTATACTTTTACAAAATTTTGAGTAAGATCCATGGCTCAAGAGAACTATTAAGAGGAGTGCTCTATGAAACGACCACCATTGCTTAAATCTGAGGCTTTTGGGTTTTGAAAACTTGTTTTGAGACATACGTTAAGGATATTGACTTATGGGGAAGTGATTATACACGGTGAATTTGTTTTTACAATAGTAGATCTAGAAAGTAAATTAGAAACAACAAACCCACTTTTAGATCTAAAAGATGAAGAAAAGAAGAATATTGGTAAAAAGAATGAAGCTAAAATGACTCTTTACAATGATTTGCCTCGTAAAGAGTATGAACGTGTTTTTATGTGTAAAACCGCAAAAGAAATTTGGCACGCACTTATAATCACTCACTAACGCAACTTACAAGTCAAAGATTGTAAAATAGATCTTACACTAACCCTCTTATTAGCAACTAGATCATCATCATCATTCAAGACAACAAAGCTTCAAGTTTTGATTACTAGTCTTTACATTGTACATTTTATTATATATTGTTCATCATCATATACCATCATTGTATCAAACCACCGTAAACCTTGTAGAGTGATTGGTTAGTATTTTTGTCCTCAAAATATGTTGTGTAACGGGAGTGGTTGTACCCGAGAAACAACTCGACAATTAGCTTAGTGTCAGAAATATTGTATAATCGACGTGTAAGGTTTTCTCCGTCGGATAAGGGAGCTTATTGACTAGTGAAAGGATACTCTCGGGTTGGATACTCGGGGAGTGGAGTAGGGCAAGGAAAGGAAGTCCTTGTAGGCCAAACCACTATAAATCCTCGTGTTGTGGTTTGATCATTCTATCTTTACTTTATTTTATAATGCTTTTCATTATTACTTGTTTGTCTACAACTATATTTGTCGATTTCATATCAAAGTTTCGAAAGAAAACAAATTTAAATCGGTAAAACTACTTAACCCTCCTTTTAGTTTTTCACAATTGGCATCAAGAGCTGCGTTACTCAATATTTTTGAAATATATTGTATTTTAAAACTTGGATCAATCCATAGATTTTGAAAACTACAAAGAAGAGCAATCTATGGAAAAAAAAACCACCACTTTTTGAATCTAATGGTTTTATCTATTGGAAAAATCATTTTGAAACTTATGTGAAATCGAAAGATATAGATCTTTGGTATATAATTGTTGATGGTGATCTTATACCAACAATAAGGGATATTACTAGTGGTCGGGGTGAGATTGTTCCATATAATCGTCAAAATGACGAGCAAAACAAAATGATTGCAAAAAATAATGAGGCTAAAATGATGCTTTACAATGCTTTAACAAAAGGAATTTGAAAGAGTCTTTATGTGCAAAACGGCTAAAGAAATTTGGCAATCATTAATTGTCACTCATCAAGGAAACTCACAAGTCAAAGATAACAAAATTGACTTAGTTGTGCAACAATATGAACAATTTGTTATCCTTGAAGATGAGACTATTGATAGTGACTTTGCTCGCTTAAATACTATTATTACTTCTCTTAAAGCACTTGATGAATCTTTTTGTAGCAAGAACTTTGTTAGGATATTCCTTGAGGCACTTCATACAAAGTGGAGAGCAAAAGTGACGGCAATTAAAGAATCAAATAACCTATCAAGTATGTCACTTGACGAGCTTATCGGGAACCTCAAGGTTCACGAAATGATCATGGAGAAAGACTCAGAGATCATAAAGGGGAAAAGAGACAAGATTAAGTCCATTACTCTAATAGCTAAAGCGGAGTCAAGTAATGATGAAGAGTCTAGCTCGGGTAGTGAGGATGAAGATTATGCCATGGCTATGAGGGACTTTAAAAAGTTCTTCAAAAGACGTGGAAAGTTCGTTAGACAACCACGTGATGACAAGAAAACATTCCGAAAGGATCATGACGACAAGAAATGAAAGAATGATCGAAAAAAATTTAGATGAGGGGATACTAGTCACTTAATTAGAGAATGTCCCAAGCCACCCAAATACAAAAACCAAAGGGCATTTGTTAGTGGTGCTTGGAGTGAAAGTGTAGATGATGACAAAGAGCCAAAGATGAAAGAGATTTGTCTTATGGCTCGGGACTCAAATGAGATACACTCCGACTCATCTTATTATAACTCTTTTATTGATGATGACACATTACAAATTGAGTATAACAAGCTTTGTGAACTTAGCTTTAAAATCATAAACAAAAACAAAATTTTGAAAACTAAAGAGTTTTTAGATAATGAAGTTAATGAATTAAAAGAGAAAATGAAAAGTCTTGAGAAAAGCAAGGTTGTTGACGAAGGTTGCTTATCTTGTCAAGAACTCAGCCTTGAAATTGAAAAACTCAAACTCGCGCAAGAAATGCTTATTAAACAAAATTCCAAGTTGACAAAGTTTAACAAAAATGCTCATTATATAGATGAAATGCTAAGTGTTTAAAAATATCCAAATGATAATACGGGATTAGGATTTATGAACTCAGAAGACACAAGTAGTAAAACGAGTAAAACCAGAAAAGTACAGTTTGTTGTACTTGATGAATCTACATCAGGTGCAGACATATCTCACGGTACCCTTCCAAAGGTGCCGCCCGTTATACCAAAGGGTACCGCAGGTTCTGAGACTGTTTTGGGACAGCAAGCTCGCAACTTTTCCCGTATTGATTTTGTGAATGTTTCAAGAAAACCAAAAGTTTTTATAATCAAGTTAAACATAAATCATCTCTAAAACAAAGTGTAGGTCTTGTTAAAAACGAGTTTAAATTCAAAACACCTCAACCAAGGCTTGTGTGCATCAAGCATATTGGCTAAATACATGGAAGGAAACTTACAAGTACAAGATTGAACTTGTTAGTGGTACAGAGTAGTACATTTTGGCCCAAATGCAATATTCCTAGTATCTTATTGCCCTTAGCCCATCATGCTCAAGTTGGTAGACCAAGGAAGAATAAGAGAGTGAACAAAGAAAAGAAGGCTGAAAATGCATTAAAGACAATGGTCAAGAATGGGAAGCTTTCAAGAAAGGAAAAATTGTCACTTGTAGTAAATGTGGTACAAAGGGTGTACAGGTACAAGACAGAAGTAGGCAAATGGGAAAGGTAACAAGAAGCCAAGAACTGAGGGTGTTGCAGATGTTGAACCAACTGAAGTTGTTGTAGGACCAAGTCAGCTAAGGGGGTCACAATCAACCCAAGAGGTTGGTAGTCAAAGGAGTAAGAGTGCTAGAATGGTTGCCAAACAAGTTGCAACTTGAATGACTTTATGTATCACTGAGATAAACAATTTTTTATGTTATGTTATTGTTTATGAGTTACTGATTAAGACAATTGATATGTTTGTAATGATGTTATGGTTGTTAGACAATAGTGATTGTTAAACAATCAAACAATTTATTTGGATGCATCATTGGCTTCTAATTTTGGCATGTTTATGCCTTCTAATTCTTTACATACTTAAAAATCTGTTATGTTGACTTACATAAGTCGAAATTGGTGAAACTTTACACAATTTAATCAGTACTTGGGTAAACAATCTTAGCCAACATACATAACAGCCAATATTTTTTTCTTTCAATTTTTAATAAACTGAGCTTGAAGAGCTGCCCATCAACTCAAAAACAATCCCAAACAGCACAATCTCCAACAAAACAAAACCAGCCTCCACACTTTCACATTCTTCATCTTCAACACATACCCCAAACACTCCTTCCACTCCACCAATTCTCACTGAACCCACATACCACAACTTCTACTCATGATAGCCACAAGAACTTCAAACTTACTAACAAAACTACAGGATTACCATCTTTCAAAGTTACCAACAAAATGACCCATTATATACCAACTAGTCAAACATAATAGTCAAAGTTTTTCCTTTGACTATCTTAGTAAGCTGAGCTCAAAATACATTATACACCAGCAAATGATCTAAAATTAAACCATTATATAGACATTGTTATTTGACCAATATAACAACTAAATGAACAAGTACTGCAAAAGCATATATAATATCATTAACATTAAAATGGTCGTCAATTAACATACCCAAAATATAAACTACCTAACTCCCACATTCACAACCAACAACAACCACATCCCAACCATACTAGCAAAACTTAAACACAACCAAGATCAAAGCACAAGCTATGAACAAGGACATCTTTAGCTTCTTCACCAACAACTCTTCCTCCCTCAACAGGAAAGTATGCTCCACCAAGTCCTCTTCTAGGTCATTCTTAGCTCTCATAAGGCCACGAATAATAGCAAAAGCTCTTTGGCACATCGGGGGATCTGCCCAGACGATGAAGCCATATCATACAGACAAGACATAATGAGTCACTTTAGGGGATGTTTGATACGAGTGAATCGCTACTAATGGAATTGAAGTAAAGAATGGAATTGTAAAGAAAGGGAATAAACTCGAAGATTGTGTCTGAATTCCGTTGTTTGGTAGTAGCAAGAGAAAAGAATAGTGAAACACGTTACTTGTGTGATTCTCATTGTTTGGCACGATCATCCCGTGGACTTATATTCAAATCAAAATGTAAATACAGACGAATTAAACTTCTTACCCATTATAAGCTTGTGTCACTAATTTATCATTTTTAAATACATGAATATGTTTCCAAACTATCCAATATAACCACAAGATGTCGAGATTCGCAAACGTAAACTAATATCCTCACCGGCCTGTTGTTGATTTTGAGTTCAATTTCATAAACATTTTTTTATTTCTTTACTTAACAATTGTTTTACCGGATTAAGGATGTTACATATGAATATCATTGAAAATATGCAGTCAGTCATGAATGTTTTTGTTTGAGTATGGTCGTAAGAGTGTTCAAATGAATGTATTAAGTCTCGATCTTCATATGCCTTATAATTTGAATGTAGATTAGAATATGTGGTACGATTAGTTAACCCTTTATTTAGTTCACGATTACAACAATTGATTTGGTGATTTAATGATGAAGGTAGTCGGAGAAGATGTGAATGTGAATATCCACTTGCTAGAGAGAGAAAAGTTATAAGGTTTGCGTATATTTTTCAGAAATAATTCAGCATGTGCCACACACATGCCTTTCAGTTCTATATACCCTCATTTTGCAAACTTCTTTGGTTGAATCAGTTACGTTTAAAACATCCATCCTTTGTATTCTCCACTTTTTAAAGAATCAAAATGGATTCCAGGGAATGCCTATTTAATTCTCTATTTCCATTCTCGATGTCAACAAACAAAGGAAAACACATCTATTCTCTTTCTCTTCTTTCCATTCCATCATACGAAACACCCCCTAATAACACAATGGAATTATGTATAAGGAGTCTTACCAGAGTCGAGCAGCACCAGAACCTTGTACCAGGATTTCTGTCATTCCACGAGATTTTGAGTTTTGCCACTTTACCACATGCACAAATAACCATCTTGTTCTAAAGTATGTGTGACATTTGATCGATAGTGTGGGTGAAGGAGTGAGAAGACGAGGTTTAGTAGCTTATATAAAGGTTTCTTGGGAGAAGCGTGAAACAATTGCTAAATATTTTTCACAACGTGGAACAGTGAAATGACTAAAATACCTCGACGTGAAACAACGACTAACGAGACTTTTTAATGGTTGTTAGCGAAAGGGGCATAAACTGTTACAAAGTATAAAGAGCAATGGCATTTTTTGTAATTAAAGTTTTGGAATGACATATAGTGCAAAATCACGATATTACAAGGACATTTTTTGCAATTTACCCTATTCTATTCTTTTTATCATCTTGTGTTCACAATCTGATTATTCTTTGGGTCCTAAACAACTATTTTCTAAAATATTTCCTTGATAGTGCTGATAAGCCACTGATTTTGTGAGAGGGGCTCACAAGTGCTGCCGCTGGTAAAAACTAAAAAGTATGCGAAAAAGTCAATGACGATGATCAGCGAAACTTAACCAACAATAATTTAAATTACGTTCTCAATAATTTAAATTATGTTTCTCTGCAAAATTTTGCAGAACCTCTCGTATCATTCTTTCAAACTACATGTGTCTGTAACCACGGATGTCACACAAAGCAGCTTCAGTTGTTAGCAACAAGGGTCGAAAAGTAAAAAGAACAAAACAGACTATTATGAAGTTCACCAGACTATAATTTTATAAAGTACATTTTTAAAACATAGAATTCCGCTCTTCTTGTTTCTCTAGTTTAAGTAACTAGAAAACAATCGTTTTGAGTAGCAAAGCTATTGTCAAACATAAGTTATCCATGCTATCTGTAAAACTCTGGCAAGCGAAAACCAGGCAGCACTAGTTTGTCTGCAAACATCTTACCAGTTTTTGGCATGACATGCCAATGCAAAGTTAAGTTGAAATCTCTTCCTCTAAGGTTGCTTCCCTGAATAAAATGAACGAACATAAGAATTAAGTAAAACCAAACACCGCGATTAAGCTAAGAGAGAGATTACTTTAACAAAAGAAATTACCTGATCAACGAACTTATACTTGTTCTTAGTTTTAATAGAAAATTGTGCATCTTCTTTTGCTGGTATGATACCATCCCACAAAGAAACCTGTCAAACAGCATCTAGGCCCTTAGAAGTAAATTTTGAAAATGCTTTCCCAAATATAGAGATCGTCTAAATGTGCATCATTTACGCAATTCACGTAAAACAAACAAATCTGAAAAACGGGATAACTTGCCTGATTTAGGGGATTCTTTGGAGTACTATATTCAGCAGCTAAAAATACAAAAACCTGCAGGCATGAAATGAGATAATAATGAATTCCCCAATAAAGCAGAAACATGGAGTAATGCGAGAGACTTTCCACGCTTTTCCAAATTCATGACCGGCATAATCAGCTAGAAGGATACATCAGTGGTTATGCAAATGGTTGGAGGAATCTAAGAACAATAACTTTGATGCTCCATTCTAAAACAACTTTAAGATAGTAATGGATGTAAGTCAGTCTAATTCTAGACAAGTTTTTGTGCATATGTTTGACCATGGAAGCTATAAACCCTTTTCAGCATAATTGAAGTCGCCACTAATCTCTAACCTCAAAAACAAATATTGCAGACAAATAATAATAATGTCAAACAGCTTATATTACCTGCTTAGTATTCCATGTAAACAGTGACTGTAGGTTGGCAGATATATCTAGTGTAACTCCAACCTGCATATAATTGAAAGATGTTGCATTGTTAAATTGCTATCTATTAAAAGTAAAGACAACTGCAAGATCGAAAGCAATTGGTGTTCAGAGACATGTAACTGCAAATCCCCCAATTGGGTTAAGACAAGAACAAAGTAATTTAAACCTAAAAAAGGAAAAGGATAAAATGGTTTGAGGCCCTACATTGGAAACGGTGGAAGATGTTTCTTTTAGAACAAGTCAAGATGAAAGTTTCATTTATAAGACTAAGATAATATCACCCTCTTCATGTTATAGAGATATGATTTAGCATGTAATCAATCATCCATTAAGACAGCTTGTTGATAGTTGCGTCTTATGTAAGAATGATGAAAATGATCATAAGCTTTTCTTCTACTTAATTTTACTAAATTTATCACGCAGTGAAATTTCTCATTAGTTGCTTCTATAAGTTATGGCAAAATTGTTTAATAGTCTGAATAAGCAACTATGTACCAAATATGTGTTTGTAAGTAGAGAAACCCTTTTAGCATAAGAGCTATATAACTAACTTGCACAACCCGAATTCAAATCACACACGGCAAATGTGCATTTGGTACTGGGTACCTTAAGACAGAATCAATGTGTTGAATCCAGACTATACGACCCGTAAATGAACCATATTGACTTGCAGGCGTATTGTGCCAAGACACCCGTGTTTGATTAACAATTAGTTAAGTAGACACAGCTGTTTAATATTGCTTGGCTTAGTAGTTTTGGGTTTATCTTTTGTAAAACTCAAAACTCACATACCTAAAAGGATATTTTTGTCTAGAGTCAAGACAATGTGATCCATCATTGAACGTTTGGGTTAAATTAACATAATATTTGCTGCCAACATAAGCTGGCTAATCTGCTTGCAGCCTATAGAATTACCTTAAACTGACAAATGCATCAATAGCTCAATACCCCACCTAAATGCAACTAAACCGAATATAAGTTCCAGTATCAATAATAAAGATATTACAAAGAACCAACACAACAGGATTGCACTCAATACCCTAATTTCAAAATCCATGTCCTCCTTTCTTCCAAACAACGGTATTAGGTTTTCGTTAACACAAAAGAGTTGGGGGTCTCTGGGTTACATTATCACATGGGCTTATCGTGTTATTAAAAAGAAAAGCCAAAAAACTCATTTTTCCCAGCTTACGAACTTCCCTCCATCTCCAGTTTATGAACTTAACTAAGCCACAAGCTAAATTTAACAAGCTCATAAGCCAAAAAAGATGGCTTTCCGGCTTTCCTAACTTCAAATAACCCAATATGCCCATAACATAGGCTAATCCCAAACACCCTCTTAAAATCCTTCACCAAAACAAAAGTCACCTTTAGTTACCAAATTGTCCCTAACTAATAACTTTTTTTTGAAACGCAATAAGTTTATATCTAATATACCTAGCAAGATGATGCTAGAAATTACAATGACCAAATCCGATCTTACACAATCACGACCCTAACATAACTACGTCCCTTGATACGAATCCGATCTAAACCGACCACGACCCTAACAAAACTACCATGACCCTAACCAAACTCCCTCCCTTACATCGACCATATAGAAGAACCAAACAATCAAAGGAAAATACTCGATTTGAAGCATTCTGGTGGGTTGGTGCCAAGGTCGTGGTTGGTGTCCCTAACTAGTAAGTAAGCTAAACAACAACCACCAGATAGCCTAGTGGTAAGGTCCTTAGTTTCCTCACAAGGGTTCAAACCTTGCTGGATGTGTACATTTGGGGGTGGTCAGGGAACGGTCGGAAATGGTCCCGAGACTAACCCGGTGAGGTCGCGCACATTTGAGTAAAAAGCCTCGCCCCTGTTTAGCGGTGTTGCAAAACAAGGGCTACAAGGCTGAGTAATCGGTGATTACTCGCTACAATAATGACCGATTAATTTCCGATAACTCACTACAAGGTCAAAACTCGATCAACCTCGGTCAAAACTCAATCAAATCTTAGGATTAACTAGGACAAACTCGGCCAAAACTTACTTTGAAGTATTTGAATAATTGTGTCAATGTTTCAAAACATATTTTTTTGGGTCCTATGAACATATCATACACACAAATTCAAAATTTATTTATGAAAATTCCAATCCGATTGATCCTGATAACTCCTCGCCTCGGCCGATTACAAGCTACAAGATAATCAACCGCCCGACTAGCGCCTAGCGAGTTTTGCAACCATGCCGTTTAGTAAGTAAACTAAACATTTGACGAAGCGAATTCGAGATCCCAGGACAACATTCTAAATAAACCTAACATTATCTTAATCAACCTAAGCATAACAAGACATCCAGATCTACTTAACCATATATTTTACCCCAATTGTACAAACAGATCTAATAAAACCCCAACAACATTTGACAAAACAAAACAATTACCTCGTCATCTCCGTTTGATTTCTTCGTAAACCGATTAATATTCAAAACCTGAAATTACACCCTAACTAGTCAGAATTGTATAATTTTTATTAAAAAAAAAAAAAAGAAATAAAATGAATTAGGGTTTAAGAAAAAGTACCTTGACATTGGCGGTAGGGGTAATGGTGTTGAAATTATCGGAGACAGAAGCGATGACACACATCAAAGCTAAGATTGTTAAGGAGAATGTTAGAAGAGCATTTGCTCTGTAACCGAATGAATGCATTTTTCTTTTCTTTTCTTTTCTGTGTGTTTGGTTTCTCTTGTTGTTGTGCCCCTTTTTAAGTACTAGGATAGAATGCTAGTCAATTGAAGTAACTTTGAAGCACTTTAATATGTTGCATAATACTATTCTCTTATACTCGTAGTAATGGTGATTAACTCGTCATGTCAGCGTTACATCAGTTTTTCACTTCAAGAAAAACACTTATAATAACCACCACCAAATACTATATCATTAATATTTATGTTTGTTTTATGTGTCTCACGAATTGATGGTGGTGATCACCAACATCTCACTAAAATTCCATCAACACGCGTGATGGGGTTTTAATGCTCAACTCGTGTTGTGAGGGTTGCACATGTGGTGCACCTCCTTATTACACCGAAGCTTATATGTAATAAAATGGGTATTCAATTTTTTTATTTTTTTATTTTTTTTTTGTAAGGAATGAACTTTTTATTACACATATTAATGTAATGATGTTTGGCTTATCAGTTATTAATCGTTTAGTTAGATTACCCTAATTTATGTGGTTACAAAACAAGCTATAAGCTTATGTTTCGAAATTATTTTTAGAATCGGATTCAAACACTAGATAGAAGTATATTATAAGCTTATCAAAAGTACACTTAAAAAAAGGTTAGTCTTATAGTCTAACTCATGGTTGTTAAGATTTCGATTTTACGATTTTACGATATTATAAAGCTAAAACGATCCGGATCTTACGTAGAATCTTATCAAGCTTAAGATCTTATAATATCTCGATCTTTACCACAGGATCTAAAGATCTAATACAATTCGATCTTACTTTTTTCGAATCACAAACAAAAAAAACCCTACAAATGTATGGATTATGTTTTATAGAATTTAAAAAAACAACATATTAATCTTCTTAAACATTTCATATTCATAATTTAAAACAACATTTCCATACAACATTCATATAATTTTGTTTTATGATATATAATAATCTGTAGATTTGAATAATATTACAAAGACTTTTAACAAAAAGATATTATAGTAGGATTTTAGGATTCCGATTCGATCTTACTATCTCGATCTTGCAAAAAAAAAATAATCGTGAGTAGAATCCCGATCTTGAAAACTTTGGTCTAACTATTGCTGAAGTTTTTGCATAACAGAATCAAACTCTTTTATGACTAGGTTTTAGCAAAACTAACTAGTTATAGTAATTATAAGATATAAAATGAAGTAAAATTTAAACGTTTCAATTATTAGCTTTAAAAAAAAAGTACTCATCACCAATACATTGCAGGATTCATCATGACAAGAGCTTTTGCTCATGGAGCTATATTTTTTTAATTAGGGTTACAATTCGGAAGCCTATTGAATGGTGGCAGAAAGAGTGGAGGTCTAAAAGTCAGAATAGAACACTCCCCGTCCGCCTATCTCACACTCCCAAAGCATCTTTTTATTTCATATTTCATTTTCCTTCGCGCAGCGACTTAAAGCTAAGAGCAGCGTCGTCGCTTGATCGACGGGTTATTTAAACAAAATTCAAAATCTGCGTTGCTGACAAATAAACACTATATTTTGAAGGCTATAGTTTAAACGTTAAACACTAAAACACCAAAAGAGCTTATTGTCAAACACAACCTACTATGTTATAACCACAGACGTGGCTTAAACTAAGTGACATGGTATTGACACGCCCAAGGACGGAGTCAGGGGGTTCTATATGTGTCCAGGACACCTATGGATTTTTCGATGTAGTGTTAATTTAAAAAAAAAAATAAATAAATAAATAAATAAATAAATAAAATTCTCAAGTGCATGTTAAATAACTTGGTTCATCGAAATGTTTTTTAGTCTTATTTAGTTAGCATATTTACAAATAAAAAATAAATTTAGTAAAAGCTCAATATGATAATGTAAAATAAAGCCCAAAAAAATACCCAACTCCATTTATTTTACATGTTAAAGCCCAAAAAAAATCAGTCAAACCTTATTTTTCCTCTCGAGTTGGTAGATTTGACACTCTAATTCTCCCAAAATGAAGCAGGTTTATTTGATTATCTTTAATTTTTTATTTATTTTTAATAGATAGGATACAATAATTGTAGTTTTTAAACTTTTTTTGTTGCATTGCCTACATATGTCCGAATTCAGATTGTCATTATTATTATGATATTTACGCAAGTAACAACCGAAATTGATTTGTTTTGTAAAATGTAATAGCACAGACTAATTGTTAACTGATTTCGTTTAAGCATTGCCTAAATGTTGGATAAATGTTTCATATAGGCATAAATACCACATGACGAATTAAAAAGGCTCAGTTCATAACATGAATTTCTAATTGTTATTTTTCAAATCAAATGAATCATGATTTAATTGTTAATTTTCATCTATTGTTTCATAACTGATTTTATCTAATATAAGATGAAACTGTGCAAACCTTATATTACTTGATCGAAAGTCAGACTATATAAATAACATGAATGTTTAATTTGTTTGTTTTAGGCCAAAATTGGGAGTTATCTAAAATGAAATCTTCCACCCGATAACAATAATGATACTATCGGTGAAAAGTTTACGAGAGAAAATGAAACAAATGATACTACAGAAGGACCTCAAACTACATGCACAATTGATATTCCTTCGGCTTCAGTTTCAAATACAATTTCTTTAGACACTCTTCCCTCGGATCCCGTTGATAGACCTAGAATTTTTTATTATGATCCAAGCCAAAGAGAAAAAATAAGGCGACTACATTGGGATAGAGGAGTTTGTCAACCAAGTGGTCATATATTTTCAACCAGAACTATAGGTGTTCAAAAAATCCGAAAAAACGATGAAACCTAGCCGAACCGCTCAATCCGAAACCGAAAAAACCCGAAATCGAAGAAACCGAAACCGTAAAAACCCGCTTATCATGGCTCAGTTTCGGTTTTTATTTTTTGATATCCGCGGTTAACCGAACCGAACCGTGCTTAATACATGAAGGTTTGTTTAATTAAATATTCAAAAAATCGTACAAGTATTAATTATATTATTGCACTATTTTATTGTATAACGTCTTTTTTGCTCATAATGTAATAATTTCTAAACATTTATGTGTGAAAGTTGATAAATGTGATCGTAATCTATAGACGTCAAATACCTATTATTTGTTAAATGATTATGTATGGATATTTGAATGCGGTTATTCTAATGGGATAACTTTTGTGTGACTATTATCTATTAAATGTCATCTAATTTTAACAAAATGACATTTTACATTCTAAAACATGTTATTGTTTATACGGTTAAACTTGAATAAACGTTTAAAATGGTTAACCGTGACCCGAACCGTGGGTAACCACTCATTTTGGGTACCCGCTTGTCTGGTTACCCGCCTAGTACGGTTCGGTTTCGGGTAGTAAAATTAATTACCCGCCCCGCGATGGATATTTTAAATCATCCAACTAACCGAACCGCCTCGCGAACACCCCTAATAGCGGGTAAGGTAAGACGTTTTGTTGTAACTTGGTTTAAGGAATTTTGTTGGTTGGAGTATAGTATAAAGGTGAACAAAATATTTTGTTTGTGTTGTTACTTATGAAAAGATAATGTTGAGAAGTAAGGTGGGAATGATGCATTTATGGTTAATGGTTTTGATAGCTGGAATAAACAGTTTGTATCAACATGGTGGTAATATTGATAGCTATCGCAATAGAGCACTCCAAAATTGTGAAATTATTCTTAAACAACATCAATCTATTGTCGATGCCTTTAATAAGAAAAGTGAAATCGATAAGACAAACTATCTAATTAGATTAAATGCTTCAATTGATTGTTTTTAATTATGTATGAAAACAGATAATCCAATGCGTGGTCGTGATGAAAGCGTAAATTCATTAAATAAAGAGAGGATTTTGAAGCAATATAACTTTTAGAGATCATAACGAGGAAATTCATGCGGTTACATTAAAAAATACTCCAAAGAATTGTATTTTGACATCGCCTATTCAAAAAGAAATAGTTGAGTGTTTTGCAAAAGAAATAGTTAATTGTATTTGTTCAGATATTGGTGATGACGTGTTTCTGTTGTTAGTTGACGAGTCTAGTGACGTGGTTAAGAAGGAACAAATGGTTGTGGTTTTAAGGTATGTTGACAAATTTGGACTTTTAAAGGAGAAAATTTGTTGGTACTATTCATGTGGTGAATACATCTTTTTCAACTCTTTAAAATGCCATTAATTCTTTATTTAATGAACACAAATTGAGTCTGCAGGTAAGAGGTCAAATGTAAGTCTTAAATATCTTATATTGTTAGCAAGTTATTATTTTTTTACATGTAACATGATAATTAAATCTTTGAAACAGTTACGAGGAAAGGTTTACGATGGAGCAAACAATATGCACGGTGAGTTCAATGTTTTGAAAGCTTTGATCCTAAAAGAAAATGAATCGGCACAAGGGTGTTAGGGACCACAAGGGTGTTAGAGACTTCTTTGCTCACCAACTCCAGTTAGTAGTTGTGGTTGTTGCAATCAACCACAAGGGTGTTAGTGACTTCTTTGATGTTCTATCCAAGGTGACGAATGTTGTTTGTGGCTCTTATAAATGAAAAGATATTTTGAGAGAAAGCCACAAAGAAAGTCTAGTAAAATAAATTGAAAAAGGTGAAACTGAAACATGGAGAGGGAAAAACCAAGAAGTTACTCTTGCACGAGCTGGAGATACAAGATGGGGGTTCTCATCATAGAACCAAAGACTAGTTTGATAAAAATGTTTCAGGAAGTTCTTAATTCATTATGTTGATTAAGAAGGTGATACTATCTCTAACCGTGGAACAACTTCTAGTCATATAAAGTATTTCAAACACTTGATTTGGTTACTTGTTGTCGCATATCTTGGAGCTCACAAATACATTGTCTAGACATCTACAGATGAGCGATCAAACTATCTTATAAGCCGATTCATTGGTAAAAGGAACCAAAAGAGCATTGCAAGAGTATAGGGCAACATGTTTTGCTTCATTTTTTAAGAATGTAACTTCGTTTTATAGTAAACATGATATTGAGATGGTGAATATGGGTGACTTTCATTCAAGAGGCCGAAGGGATAAAATTACAAATCAACATCATTTCGAGGTTGATATATTCAACACTTTTATGGATATGCAAATTCAAGAGTTTGGAGATCGTTTTAGTGAGGGAAGCACCGATTTACTTGATTGTATGGCGGCATTGAGTCCACATGATTCATTTTTAGAATTTAGTGTATCAAAGTTGGTGAGATGTATCTGCTTGATTTTACTCAAAAGGAAAGATTAAGTCTTCCTACAAAACTTGGAGTCTATTATCAGATTATGCGTAATGATAAAGATTTCGCTAACATGAATAGTATTGTCAAACTTGCTGAGAAGATGGTGGATAAGAAAAAGCATACATCTCATCCTTTGGTATCGTTTGTTGAAGTTGGCTAGTTTTGCATGTTGCTACCGCTACGGTTGAAAGATGTTTTCCTAAAATGAAGCTCATTAAAACTGATTTGCGTAACCGGATGGGTGATGATTATTTTAACGGCGCTTTAGCATGTGCTATAGAGAAAGAAGAACTTGTTAATGTTAAAAATAAGGGTGTATGTAAGTATTTTTTTCGTTATGAGATATCGTAGAATCACTAATTAGAATGTAATATGTTCATTTTTTATCGTTTTAATGAAATCTTCATTTTACTTCGCTTCTTAACTTTATTATATTACAATTCAAAAAATTTATGCACCCGATTATATTTGTTCATGGCTCCATCCGTAGACACTTCTATATAAAAGTACATAGAGAGCCGGCCGGCCTAAGGTTATATCTTCGTTTCATATTTGCTATATAAGTATATATAACTATTTGTTTCATCTTTACTATATATAACTCTTTATTTCAACTTTACTATATATAACTCTTTAAATCATATTTACTATATATAACTCTTTGTTTTATCTTTACTATTTATAACTCTTTGTTTCATCTTTCATTCATTTCATCTCTCTTCCTCCATGTGTTCTTGCAAGAAAATGACTAGCTCTACAAGAAGGTTAGTTTTTATATTGATCAATCTATCATTATTTCATCATTGTATACAACTTTTTATTATAAATAAGTTTTATAGTATATAAATGAGAACAAGAATACTGTAAACACTAAACCACTAACCAGTTAACATGTCAAGTAAAATTAACAGTCTTTTCTATGTTACTCTATCTCCATAAATTATTAGAGTATATATGCTAGTGTTTACAACATGTATATTATGGATCTTTTTTGTTTTATAACTTTTATTGATTTATGTAAACATGGCTTTGCTAGTAAAAGTTCCTAAGGTTCAATAGCTTTTGAACGGTCAGTATTCAATGCTTATTTTACCAAGTCCAATTTATCATGCGACTTGAGCAAAAAAATGTCATGGAATCTGTGGAAACATACGGTAGCACTTCTCTATCTTAAAAATAAGAGAAAATTCTTAAAGTAGTCCATTCGCTCAACATTAGTCCACTTTCTAGCCCAGAATAAATCATTACTCAAAATAATCCAGGGCGCTCGATTAGATTTATAACATGTATTCCATATAGTACTATTTTATCTTTATTATGTCTTATTATAAATTACATATATACCATCTTTTTTATTATCACACTTTAATAACCAACCTCTCCATCCACTCATGCAAGTCGACAACCACCACCAACCTCCAGCCAACACCACCACCAACCACCGGCCATCACGACCACTAACCTCCTGCCATCTTCCTCGTGTTTAAACCCAGATTCCGACGACCCTAAACACAGAATCCGACGACCAACCACCACAGAATTCGGCATTATGCCAACAATTATATCAGTCCACCAACTAAATCCAAAATACTAATCACCGAAGTCCAAACTTGTTTTGTTAGTTCTCGGGCCAAAAAAAAACACCAACACTTGGTCCAACTATGATAACCAAATCTTTAACAATAGCCTACTTAAAGCACTAACCCTAAATATTAAACATTGTGTGTACTCAAAATATATTAGCACAAATTTCCAATCAACCCTTTTCTTTCTTTCTCTATATCAAAACAAAACCACATATCCCCTTTTTCTTTTTCTGTTTGTAAGTCGAAACCACAAACACCCTTTTTCTTGTTCTTACAATTACGAATAGTTGTGACGAGTGTTGGAAAACCCGCGCGATGCAGCGGGATTGCTTAAAGGACTTACTTTGCAACGACATTTAAACCTCAGGGGTTGTTTTTGCTAAGTTGCGAAAGATTATTAATGCTAAAGGACTTACTTTGCAACGACACTTGAACCTCAGGGGCTGTTTCTGCCAAGTTGGCAAAGTTTGCATTTAATGTGCGGGTTGTTATTCTCTCTCTTCCCTGCCTTTTAGTATATATAATAATTTGCTAAAGATTGATGAAATGTTTGATTTGGGCTTCGAACCAGGCAGGTTTATGATGTAGACTAAATAACAAGATAACACAAATTGAGCCTGTTGATTCACACGAATACCATGATCGATTCTTCCAATAATCGTTGATTCAATCGAATGCCGACTATTAAGATTCTTAGCAAAATAACTACCAAAAATAGACCTTTGATATTTCTTTGAACTGATTATTCTAAGATTACAAATGAGCTATTAAATAAGCATGCAAAACTGAAATGAACCCCAAAAGACAAACGGGCCAAAAGTTATTGCAGAAACAAAAGTCCAAAAAACCCGGAAAAAACATAAAATTGCGAATAACTAATAAAAGAGAGCTTTTGGAGCTCGAAAGTTCCGTAAACCGACGTAGTCGTTTACCATGACGTGCTCCTCGTTCCAAGCTTCGATTTGACTGGTCATAGGCCTGAAACGGTGTCCCGTAGTTCAAGTTATGCCCATTTTAGTGAGGCTCCTTTTGTCACATGATCCTGGGCCTCCAAATACATGATGTCCCGTTCCTCAACGCTTGGACCTGCATCTGTTTATCTTCGAAATGAGTTTTTGGTTTTTTCTTGTGAGCTTTTGGTTATTTCCATGGATCGATGACAGTTGTATTGGATCTTTAAAAATCTTTACTTATTTTGAAAACAAACCCGAGATCTTTCTTCTTTTTGTTTTTCGTTTATAATCTTGAGATAGATGGGAGTTGTTGTTGTTGTGGTTTGTTGTAGTTTATTGTTGAGGAGTATGTGTTGACAGTTGATTAAAGATATGGGATGACTCTCACTAGTTTATTGTTGTGGTGGTTGGTTGTCGGATCTTGGGTTTGGGTTCGTCGAAATCTGGGTTTAAACATGATGAAGATGGTTGGAGGTTGGTGGTGATGATGGCCGGTGGTTGGTGGTGGTGTTGGCCGGAGGTTGGTGGTAGTTGCCGGAGTGGATGGAGAGATTTGTTATTAAATTGGGATGAAAAAGAAGATGATATATAAGTAAATTATAGTAAGAAAAATAGTATTGTATAGGACACATGTCACAAATCTAGTAAAATCGCTCAGTTTCTCGGTCGCCCTAGGCTATTTTGAGAAATGAATTTTTTTTAGGCTAGAAAGTGGACTAACGTCACGCAACTAGGCTACTTTAAGAATTTTCTATAAAAATAAAGCTTGGTTAGTAAAGTTGCTAAAGTTTACGGATGATTTCGTTGTAAGATAAATGATTGATGTGACAAATTTATGATTTTGTTGTAAGATAAATGATTCATGTGACAAATTTATGCTTAAACATCAATCCTAAATGTTAAGTCAGCAACACTTCCAAATGCCACTTCTTCCCGTCGCATCCGTCTTTAGGATGATCTAGTCACAGGTTTTCACTTCTCAGTGAGTGAAAGATTTGTCCCCGGGTCTACAGTAATGATTAAGTCATATGTCACCCATCAAATGTAAGTCTTATGAATAATTAGGCATATGTAACAAATTAGGCATATGCAAGTCTTATGAATAATTATTGTTACAGATTAAAACAAAGATAATAAAGTTTAAAGAAGTTTGGTTAATTAGTAGGATTATTGAGTGTTTAATTTGAAAATAGTTACCGTATCAAATTTGAAAGAGTAATTCACAATCAAAACACAAAAAAGAGGTTTTTAGAAAGTACTCCGTATTACTATATTTTTTGAACACTAGAAAGTATTATCTAGATGTTTTTTTTTTACACTGTGAACTGCAAAAGACCTCAAACATGTTGTCTTATATTCTAACTTTTGATTTTGATGTTATTACATTTTAAAGTCTATCTACAGGGAACCAACCCAGATATTGTGTTCTATTATGTTTATGGATCTTAAGTTATATATTCATGACTTTTTTTACACTATGTGTAGGCTGGAAGGTAAGGTAGCATTGGTTACAGGAGCGGCAAGTGGTATTGGAGAGTGTACGACGAAGCTCTTTGCTGAACATGGAGCAAAAATCGTTATTGCGGAAATCCAGGAACAACTTGGTCAAGCGGTTTGTGAAGCCATAGGATCATCAAATGCGATATATGTCCATTGTGATGTAACCAATGAAGAAGATGTAAAAAAACGTTGTAGATGTTGCAGTCGCCACTTATGGAAAACTTGACATCATGTTTTGTAACGCAGGGATAGTAGATATTAACAAACCACGCATCGTTGATAATGAGAAAAATGACCCTTTGAGCGTGTGCTTTGTGTCAATGTCACAGGTGTCTTTTTGAGCATGAAACATGCTGCAAGGGTTATGGTTCCAACAAAATCTGGCTCAATAATATCAACAGCTAGCATGTCTTCAAATATTGGTGGTGGAGTCTCACATGCTTATTGTTGTGCAAAGCACGCTGTAGCCGGTTTAACCAAGAATCTAGCTGTGGAACTTGGTCAATTTGGTATTCGGGTCAATTGCATGTCACCTTATGCAATGGTCACACCACTAGCCACAAGTTTCATCGGGCTTGAAGGGGAAACGCTGGAAAATGTAATGAACTCACTTGGGAACCTTTAAGGAGTGACACTCAAAACATATGATGTTGCCAAAGCCGCACTTTTTTTGGTCAGTGACGAGGCAAAGTATATTAGCGGACAAAATTTGTTTATCGATGGTGGATTTGGTATTGTAAATCCATCTTTTAATATGTTTAAGTATCCTGAAGATGCTTAAAATCTATGATTTCATCTTATTATACAATCTTAAATTTTAGAGTAAAATACACTGTTCATCCTTAAACTTGTCAAAAAATATCACAATGGGACATACCTTGGCCTTTTGGTTATCCGGAGTCCCTTTTTCAAGTTTTTTTATATCAATGAGGTCCCTTTTCTCAGGTCAATGTCCCATTATATGTTGTCAAATCCCGTTATTCCTGCAAAATGACTATTTTACCCTCGTCTTCTTCCCACTCTCATTTTCTTTTGGTACAACTTGTAACCTCACTCACTCACACTACCACTACCAACACCACCATCATCTCAATCACCTCCACCGCCATCCACCACCACCCACCACCATTACAATGGATTGACTAGGTTACATTTAGCTATATGTGTGTCAGTGCTTCTTCATCTTACCTGTAGTTGTGAATGATGTCATGTCCCCGATACTGTCTTATTCTCAGCTTGCACTGGTGTTTGAATTTATTCATTTTAAAATCTAATTGGTAGCCTGGTACTGGAAAGTTTGTTCTTGAGATAAGCCATTCTTGTCTTTTAAGCTATTAACAGATTAAGGGTTTGCATCAGTTAGAAATGGACGAAACCGTAGGAGACCAAAAGATAAAAAGTAATGGTACTAATTAGCAAGAAGATTTTAACCAGTTCGGTTCAATTTAGAACTGGGAAACCTTCAGATTATAATGAGTTCGGTCCCAAACCTGACCACTAATCGAATACGTACTCGCTTTTGTTTTTTTGAAATCCATAAACCTAAATTAACACCGTTTGAGATTTGAGAAATATGAAAATCCTGTTTGGTTCAAGATTTGTAGGAATTTCTTGAACCCAATATCCAACTGAACTCGTCTGATATGTTATCACTGCTTCCCATTTTGGTCAGGTTTGAATTTTGCCCACTTTAAGTGACAGGCTTTTTGATAATTTTATTGTACTATCAACTGAATCTGTAGTAACATAGGCATCAGCTTTTCCAAGGAGGAAGTCCATGCATATATTGCTGGGGTAACCCTCTGTTTGTTGAAGTTGACAATGATGAAATGATGAATCTCGCAACCGTTTTTGGCATAGTGACCAATTGCTCTTGTACATTGTAAGTTTATTCTTTCAGCTACCAGCCTACCAAATGTAACTTTAGGTCATTGTACATGTACAACTATATTAGGTGCGACTGTGCATCAACAACAATTGACACCAACCTTGTGAGCCTGCCCTTTTTACGGTTCAAATTTCATTAGTTTTATTTCTCTTTTCAACGAATCGTTCCTTTCAGAATGTCATTGGGCAGGATTAATAGAGCATGGTAATTTATATTCTCGAGTAAAACCTAAACTCTTGATTTATCAAAGAACATTATGAATGAGTCGGATCATCCGTCTTAGTTCACATTTACTCTAATCCCCGCTAAAAGTGATGTTAAACAAAGATAAGTAAACATTACACACTGACATTGAAGAAATACAACTTGAAAACGATATTCTCTATTAATTCGTTAGAGCACAAGGTGAGGGAAGAGCGGATAACAAGTTATTGGTATGTCACCTCAGCGCCACCTCATCACCTCCCTAATAACATACTAATAACTAAAACGTCCTCCCTCATAGCACACCACTAACATGTTATTGGGTCCCACAAAATACCTCACTAAAAATACTCACTCACTCACAATACACACAAAAAAAACAAAAACAAAAACAATACAACATCACCAATGGCTTGAGCCATTCAAATGGCTTGGGGACCTTTGGCACACCAACGGCACATAACATGGTATGGTAATAACATGTTATTGGTTCATAGTTGGGACGAATGGCATGTTGTCGGTATCCCATACCGAGTGCTCTTAGTTTTTGGTTTTCTCGGTATTTGGTACCGGATGTACTGATTTTTGTAAGGCAAAACGAGGACACCAGTACCGATAGTGACTTGCTCGTTATAGGTTGATACAGGACCAGTATGGGATCGGTTCGGTATTGATATTTTGGGGCATAATATCATCCCTAAATATGCAAACGACCCCTAAGAGTGCTCTGTATGGCAACGCCCCAACGGTGTTGGGTTGTGTTACAATACCCTAGTTACCAACGTTGAGGTTATGTTATGAATTGCGTTGCTATAGCCTATATCAACTCAAGTTGAAACGTATGTGACGACAAGAGAAATGTTACAAAACACACCCATTGGGTGCAACGGTTTAAAAAAAAAGCCTCATTTGAGTATAACGGCTAGTTTTGGGGGGAAAAAATTAAACCGTTGTTAAACGGTTATGTTTGAAAAAAGCAATTTTTTTAACCCTTATATATACCCACCTTTATATACTTCTATTCTCAACAAAAAAATGAAAAAAAAAATAATAAAAAAAGAAATAATAATAATAATAATAATAATAATAATAATAATAATAATTAAAATTAAAAACAGTGTCGGGAAGTCATGATGAGAGTTTTTTGGGCTTACACGGTTTTGAAAATCCGAACGCGAGATCTTCTTCAAACCCTAACCCACTTAGTTTGACACCTGAGCAACTCCAACAACAACAACAATTGTATATGATGTGACAACAAAATTTTCAAAATCTTCAACAAAACCCACCTCAATTCGAGCAATAAACCCAACTACAAACCTAATCCTCACAATTTCAAGTCGACCCCGAAGCTGCGTCTCCCCGAAAACACAAAAGTCGAGGTAAACGTATGTCAAAAAATCCAAAGAACCCGAGCCCTATGATGAAAGAAATCCCGACATGAGTGGTACTACGTTACGTTGGATACTGGAGGAGGAACTACTACTTGCCAAGTGTTAATGTGGCCGTTTCCGAGGATCAAAATGTCGGAGTTTATCAAAAGTGCACCACGTTTTGATATCGGGTTATGACCGAGCTCAACAAGAAAATTTTTCAACTTCGCAACAAGCAAGTGGCATACGGTGAACAAAAATTGCCAAAAGTTTAACGCGGTTTTCAAACATGCTCAACGCTTGGCAAAAAGTGGTAAAAATGAAATGGATAATATGAAACGGGCTAGACAAATGTATCGTGACGAGTATAAAGGTGTTTCGTTTGCTGAAAAGGAAGCGTGGGAAATTTTGAAAGGGTGTCCAAAATGGGGCGCACCGAAACTGGTTGACATAACCGGAGACGTCCCCGGTTATAGCAACCAAGAGCTATTCGGTGATGATGCACGACCACGTCCGGCCGGCAAACCACGCGCCGGAAAAAACAAAAATCCGATTCCACGACTAGCACCGGGGGAAGTTCGTCAAGCCAATTGGAAGCTATGTCATCCGAGCTTCGACTTAGACGAGAAGCGGCCCAAAAGGCGTACAAGGCGGTTATAGAGAAAAACCAGACGATAATGCATTTGGAGGAATTTAAATTTCTCGGTCTTAATACGAGGGAAATATATCCTGCCGCTGCATTTTGGATCGAAATGGAGAAGAAGAAAATCGCCGAAAATATAATTTGCCACCCCTACCCGAATAGTTTTTTTTGTTATTGTATTTTTTATGTTGTAACTTTTTTTTATGTACTCGTAGGGGTTTTATCATTTCGTACCTTTTTTGTAATTTTTTTAGCGTATTTTTTTATTTGTAATGTTTTTATTTCGTATTGTAATGTTTAATTTTATTAATGAAGTATTTGATTGTTTAATGAATGAATTGTTATAATTTTTAAAATATGAGCCCTAAAAAATGGTGTTATTTGATGTTATGATAACGGGTGATTTTTAATGTTAAATGGTTTGGTATTGAGGGTGCGTTTGGTATGCGCCTATCAGAATGGATCTATGAATTTCATTCCGATTAACGGTGTTTGTTTAGTGGGTCCGTGAATGAAATGAGTATATCATAGTTATAGATTCAT
Source organism: Chrysanthemum makinoi (assembly GCA_910596185.1). Lineage (NCBI taxonomy): Eukaryota > Viridiplantae > Streptophyta > Magnoliopsida > Asterales > Asteraceae > Chrysanthemum > Chrysanthemum makinoi. The sequence goes on along the minus strand of OU343218.1, from coordinate 90,754,651 downwards.
TACACACCAATTTGGTATATATGAAATCCATTCCCGTGATCCCTCTCTTTTTCACTACAAAATTCAAATATACACTTTTTCATTTCATATTTTATCAACATAAACAATTATAATAATATACTTTTTCATATCCATTATTATTATACCTCATATTAATTCAATACTCATTATAATTTTTAGCAACAAACCAAACGGTCTCTGAATAACGTGACGCTGATTTTTTCAATGTTACGGTATAATTTCATATTGTGTCCGTGATCTTCTTAAGCGAGCTACTTTGTAATTATATTGGTTAGTCAATGGCAAGTAATCGCAGGTGCCAACATGTTTTGACTTTTGACAATGGACTTTTCGTGTAAATGACTAAAAAACTTCCACATTTGTGGGCCATGGCAGAAAACAACAATAAATTAAATAGAAATACTAGACCCTTATCTAGTTGAACCGGTCACAGATAACTAATACCAGACTCTTTCTTTATTGAATCGACAACGAGATTAATACTAAATGCACTATATTTGCCGCTATTTATTTTTGTAAGTATTTAACAAAAAGTTTTGTTTATATTTTATTTGTATTTTTAAACTTTTATGGGTATTGAAATACTGTGACGATCATTTTGCTTTGTAAATTAAAAAAATTGCATACACGGTTCCTATGATAAGTTTCGGTTGAAAAGCATTATTGTGGATGACAAAAGTTCCATTGACACATTCTTTTTTATTTCAATCAAAAGTTGGAAAATTTTGCATAATCAAACAAAAAATAAAAGTCTAAAGTCTACCGGTTTAATAAATTTGCACAACCCAAATGTTACTTATATCAATGAAAAATAGACCACAAACGAGTTTATTAGCCTGCGCGTTGCTATGAGAATGGGTTGTTGTTGATGGTTATGTTTGTTGTTGTCTTTTGTTGATTAAAGTTTTGTAGATGTTGTTTATAAAATAAGGTGGTCGGTTTAATTTGAGCCATTTTTTTGTTGTCTTTTGTTGATTAAAATGTGTGGGTAACTTGAGCCGTTTTTTTGTTGTCTCTTGTTGATTAAAATTTTGTGTGTGTAACTGGGTTTGTAAAATAAGATGTTTGATTTTTGTTGATCAAAATTTTGCGTGTGTAACCGGGTTGGTAAAATAAGGTGTTCGATTTGACTTAAGTTAATTTTTTTTGTGCGTTGGTCTCGTTTGTCATTTGTTTAACTATATATCTTTTTAAAGTGTTTTTTTCATTACTATTCTTTTTTAAAGTTGTCTTGTTTTCCTTTTATTTTCTTTTCATTATATGTCTTTTTTTTTCTTTTTTTTTATGTGATAGTTTTTTTGCATGGAGTATTGTACAAAGCTTTGATTATTATTTTTGAGTCTCTATGTAATAATGCTATATATTTGCACCCTTTATAATTGTTACTCTGCCTAATGTGTGTTCCACATAATTACACAACCAAAACACACACTGTAGGACCAAAAAGTATGTATATTTATGTGGTTCGAGAGGTATAGGTTGATCAAAAAAGATGAAAGAATGCATCTTTCTAGTGAGAGAAAGTAAAGAGGGTGGAAAGTAAAAGATATTTATTAAAGATGAACCAATGAATGATACAAAATCCTAATGCTTAACCACACCCCTCATGAAGAGTCATGAGGGGTATTTATAGGCTCATCACACTATTACTTTGCCCCGTTTACATAATTAGTCCCTACGGTGCAACTTACTACGAATCTAGTCCAATTCACGCATGTAACGTTATCTTTATAAAAGAGCGAGGCTAACAATCTCCCTCCAAGATATCGTCACACGTGAATGGTTACAATGAGACCTATAAATACATAAACAAAGTAAATTGCTATAATAATAATAAACTAAGTTGACGTTGTTGAAGCGCAGAATCCCTGTAGTCTAGATACCGAGGCAGACTTGAAGTTCTCTTTTCCGCCGATATCTGCATTTGATCTTTGGCGATGATGACACTGATCCTTGTAGCTCTGAACTTTAACTGTAATGGTCTAGTTAGGTTATTACTCCCTCCTAACTAGTGAGCCATTTTTCTTTTATCTGCTCCCTCTTAAATCAACAACTCTCTTTCATAAAATCTCTTTAGTCTTCAAACACGCAGCGGAGAAAGTAGACTCTTGATTGTAGGCTTGTAGCACAATGGTTGTCGTTCGGGAAACATCATAACAACATAACTCACTTAGTATTGCATCGAAGTTGGTAAAAAAGCCCCGTTGTACACACACTACTTCTCCTTCTTCGGTATTAAGCATAGTTCCCTCAATCAATCCAATCATGGAAGATGAAACACCAACACACTAACCTAATGCCTAACCACACCCCTCATGGAGAGTCATGAGTGGTATTTATAGGCTTAACATACTATTACTTTTCCCCGTTTACATAAGCAGTCCCTACGGATGCAACTTACTACGAATCTAGTCCAATTCACGTATGTGACAGTATCTTTATAAAAGAGCGAGGCTAACACACACACATATCTTTGAGAGATTAATTTGTCAGCAAAATTAGTGGCAGCCAGATTTCCTTTAATTACTAAACTAGCTGATGATGTTGGTTAGAAATGAATGCAAACATTGACGCTGCAAAAGACTACAAATGTAAGATTGGAATAATTGAAGCTCGATGCTGATAGGCGTGCGATTCTTGATGAGTTTGAAAAATTTATGAAAAGGCCTATGTTTGTTGGTACCGTAGATGCTTTACGTTGGCAGAACAGGAAGACCTTGAAGAGATTGGCCAGTTGAATCATTTGGTAAAGTCAAATGAGTGACATAGGGGTGAAAAGCTTAAGATAATCAAAACCTTAACCAATGTGAAATAGGGTTCTTGTTATGTCGATCTAATTTGTAGGTTGGTGGTAGCTTTTCAATGTTGGTCTTTGTAAGTAGTGTGTCAATATAGTTTGCTAGTCTTTTGTTTGTGTGTTTGGTATCACTACAACATTTACCAGTTTCCCCGGCGAAGTTTTCCCCGGCGACATTTGTCGCTGGGGAATCTACACTAAACGACAAAAATAGATCCTACGTGGCACAAATTCTCGTTGAAAATTCAGCTAAATCTACCCATGTCGTCGTCGGGGATTATCGCTGGGGATACAATCCCTGACGCGGGTTTCCCAGCGACGTTTCCCCAGCGACATGTCACTGGGGAAAGGAATCCCCAGCGACATGTCGCTTGGGAAAGACCCCATGTGTCGCTGGGGAAACCGGTCAATGTTGTAGTGTATGTATGTCTTAGGGTTGTTAATGATGGTATGTATAGGTATGGTTAGTTTATGTTAAACTCTAAGGCTGGTGGGATCTTTTTGATGTGGTAATCTTTGGTTGTAATGGCCTTTCTTTAGTGATAATATAAAATTATGATTTTGGTTAGTAACTTATTGTGTTGTGTAGTTATTTTTATTTGTTTATTTATTTATTTGTATATTATGAGTTAGGTAACTGCCGAATGTGATGCGCCGTTGCATTGTATTAGTAAACACATACACAGCCTAACACATATCATAGAAACATAGGTCATAATAGCACACAGTGTTTTACAAAATATGCACCTGCATATTTGTTGAGTTGCAAGTCTAGGTTTACAGCAGCGATGCTATTGCAGTTACATATTTACATTAGTTATGGTTCTAAAGTTGCATTGTTATAATGCTTATATAATTACATTGGCAACTATATGTTTGTTTCTGTCTGATTACCAAAAGATAAGTAGTTTCATAAGATGGAATTGACGAAAAGCATGGATAGTGATTGTAACCTGTAATACATGGAGTGATTTAGTTGTTACAATTTGTGTGTTTATTAGTCATTATTCGTGTTGTAGGTGATGTTTTTGTAGTTACCTGGTTCATTGCAGCTATTAAGTTTTCTTTTTGTTTTTGGGTTTCCGCTTGTTCTTCTGGAAAGAGTGGTCGTTTAGTTGATTTGCGAGCAATATCGGTTCCCATATCTGTTTTGAACTTCTCTGCATCCTAGTATATGGGGATGGTGGTGCTGTAATTTCTGTAGTAGTTAAAGAATGGATGTTTACCATCTTGGATTACCTTTAATATTTTACCATAATTTGTCTAAAAAAAAGTTTTGTACCTGATGAATCATATAGTAAACAACTATTTTTTGGAAAATCATGGGTAAGTAAGTGTAACAATCAGAATACACCATATTAGAGCAAGTATATGACCATATAGCATTCATGGGAAAACATAAAATTAATAAGTCGTGACAGACATACGTGTGTGTCAAATCTGGCGAATTGTAAGCGTTTCAACTTCTGGTAATACCACAAATCTTTGCAAAACCACTTCTTGTGATGATCTTAGCCTGCACTTGGATCTTGACGAGATTTTTTTTGGTTTGGTGTCAGTTTGGTTTACTTTGGATCTGATTTTTGGTTTAATTTTAATTTACAGAATAAAAGTACGATCACAAAATCGTACATAGTAGGTGTACACTTGTTATCTTTTTCATGGAATGGTACAAAGTTTAGTATGTACTAGAAGGGGTACCCCGCGCAATGCAGTGGCGGGTACCCGATAACTATTTTTGTGACGAACAAATATTTTTCATTTTAAATATTCCTTATTTAGCATGTCTCATATACTTTATAATGTAGTAAACATATGTTTTTTCAAAAGTATAAAGTATAACGTATAAATTATTAATAGTGTAAATAGTGAGTAGTTTTATTTTTTAAATTTTAGAATTAAATTGGTGGTTATAAGTTTATTGAGTTTTTTTTATAAACAATTATATTAAAATATACTAGTATATCATTATTAGAGAGGTTACTATATGGTTTAAATAAGATTTAAATTTTCTAATTTTCCTTTTCTTGTAATAAATTTATAGACTTCCTTTTATAGGAAGTCCCAAATGCTTTGTAAAGTAGCATAGATTACGGAGTTGTTAAGGTGAACGGAGTTGTAAAGTAGTAATATTTTTTAAATTTTAGAATTAAATTGGTGGTTATAAGTTTATTGAGTTTTTTTTATAAACAATTATATTAAAATATACTAGTATATCATTATTAGAGAGGTTACTATATGGTTTAAATAAGATTTAAATTTTCTAATTTTCCTTTTCTTGTAATGTTTTTTGTCTTAAAATTTATAGACTTCCTTTTATAGGAAGTCCCAAATGCTTTGTAAAGTAGCATAGATTACGGAGTTGTTAAGGTGAACGGATTTTGAACAATCTATACTACCTTATAATGCATTTAGGCCTTCTAAAATTAGAAAGCTTAAAATTCAGACTTTTTTACTTGCTTATTATAGAAATATTTGTATTAATTTTGCTATTAAATCAATATTTACACATAAGGCTTAAATATTAAGCTATTTCCTTTGTAACAGCCCATTTCCTTCGTAACAGTCTTCAAAATTAAATATCTTTCAATTCTATAAACTTATAGCAACCCAAAAAATTAAATATCATTCAATTCTATTAACTATAAACATGTAACATCCCCTCTAATATTAATATAAATTAGACCACTCTTAAAACTAAAAAAAGAAAACGATATTCACTTTCTCATCTTCAATGTAAAGGCAAAGAGAGTAATCAAATAAGTTTCACTAGCAGCATGTCCAATTTCCCGTCCCAGCAAATGATGCGACGCCATCGAACACCACAACCAAAAACCAAACCATCACCGAAACCTACAAAGATCACCAACAAACAACTTCATAACCCACATCTATCCTATATCCCATCGTCATATCAGTCAACAACAAAAAAAATAAATGCGATCTCAGGTTCGTTTCAATTGAAGACCAGACCTTTAAAGATATCCATAACCCATCATCGATCTATGGAAATAACAAGATCCATTAACACAACTTCTTTCTTATATTCGAAAGATATAAAGAAAGAACAGGAACAAATTTATTAATATCCTTTCTTAAAGATCTTAACTTTTTGAACAAGAATACATCATAGATCTATATGTAAAGCATTGCTTGTGTTGTAATATCCGAAAATGTTTAGAGAAAGAAGAAAAACAAACTTGTTTCACTCCTTCTCGCTTTCGGTTTAAACAAAAAACATAACAAAACAGCTTACCAGAGACCTTAACTAAAAGATCTTGAACATTAAACAAGAACAAAAGAACCAAACCTTACCCGAGACCTTGTTTTCAAGATCTTAGCCGAGAGTCATACTTTCTTTGAAAGTTAATTCGATATTTTTGTTGTATAAGGTTGGTGTAGAATTGTTTGTGTTTCAAAAGTGATTGAAAGCCAATACCAAATTTCATAAGAATATAAGATATCAAAACTGTTGTGATTAATATGATCAGTCATAGTTGAATAAAGGGAAGTTTGTGTGGCGTATGTGGAAATGGAGATATTTGTGAAATAGGTTTGAGTTTATCATAAAGATAAAGGTCCTTATATTTAGGTTAGGGTTTTAGTTGGGCTGGACATTTTTGGCTTAGTGAATTGACTTGAGCCAAGTTTAGTTTAGCTTGTTATTGCACTTGGCCAAATTTGTAATATTTGCTAATAGTAATTTTGGGTTGAAAATATTGTGAAATGTGAAGATGAGCTATTTTTTTTAAACAAAGGAATTGAATTGACAACCGTAACACGTTCGTTGTTAAGGGTGAATCGAGGCCATATATTTGTGAATTTTAAGACAAAAAATATTAATGCAAAAGAAAAATGTAAAAATTAAAAATTTAAATCTCATTTAAATCATATAGTAACCCCTCCAATAATGATATATTTTATTATAAGAAAAGTTCACTAAACTTATAACTACTAATTTAGTGCTAAAATTTGAAAAATATAAATGCTAATTATTTACACTATTAATAATTTAGGCGTTCCACTTTTTATAAACATGTATCTACTACGTTATAAAGTATTTGAGACATGCTAAATAAGGAAGGTCTAAAATGCAAAATATTTGCTCGCAACAAAAATAGTCATTGGGTACCCGCTGCCGCATTGCGCGGGTACCCTTCTAGTTATTCATAAACCAATCGAATTTTGCCACAATATACGGAAATCTACTATTGGGCCTTGTAAAGCATACTCCCTCCGTCCCAAAATTATAGTCCCCTATTGACTTTTTCGGTCTTTCTTCTATAACTTTGACCTTAAATATTTTTGTTTGTGTTATATAATACTTGATGAAAAATATAAGAATCGATTCGGTTTTAAATGTATTCTCATTGGTATATCTTTCATCAATTATTGTATAACACAAATAAAAATATTTAAGGTCAAAGTTGAAAAGGAAAGACCGAAAAAGTCAATAGAGGACTATAATTTTGGGACGGAGGTAGTAAATAATTAAGAATAAACCAATAAGAAGGCTTATTAGTGTACAACGGGCCCCGTAAACTTTTACCATTGACACCGTTATGTTTTGGGTATTAGTATATAGTTTATAATATATTCTCCATCATATTATTATGAAAGCAACTACAATAATACCGAAGACAGTATATATATTTGTAGCAATTTGATTTTTTATAGCAATAAAAAAATAAAAATAAATAAAATCACTGATTCGATAAAACCAATAATAAGAAAAGTGTAGTATTACGGGGTAACTCAAACGTGTTAGGTTTGAGCACCGAGATCGTTCCGAACGAGGGTTGAATGGAATTTCCAACTCACGTCGCGATTATCGGGATTTGAATGTGTTAAAAGGATTTGAGGATTTCTAAACTACGGGCAAGCAATAATAATAAAAGGCATATAAATCTACTAATCCTAAGGTGCAAACAAGTAATCTCAATTAAGTACGTAAATAGAACTAAAGACGCAAATTACTTTATGCTAAAAAAAAGCGTATTCTAAAATGCAAATTAATCTATTTTAACCCCTAAAAGTGATCTAATATTTCTCTACAACTAAAAATGTGATTTAAAAATTATCTAAAATTTAAAACTATTTTTTTTTTTTTTTTTTTTTTTTTTTGATTTTTTTGAAAATAGCGAAATATATTTTTTTTGACTTTTTATTTATTTTTTTTTAAGAGATTTTTCTTTTAAAAACTAATTTAACTAATTAAAGTTTAAACTAAAATTTAAATGACAAACTACAACTAGTGACGATGAATATTAAGTTAAGAGAATGATACTAAAAAGACTTAACAAGCATCATACGAAAAATTAAACGTAACGGTAAACTAATAATCTAAGCTAAAAAAATTAAGAGAATAGAACCCGATGATGAAACGAGAGGAATAAAACCACCCGATCAAATAAGTACAAATTAACACAAAAGTTTACAACTTTATTAATCTTATCAACTAATTAGTAAGTAAAGTTTAAAACTTTATTCACTAACAAGCTTAAAATTTACTAAAGTTTCAAACTTTATGTATTAAAAATGCTTAATGACCCTTAAGCTCCGGCCTTAGCGGTAGAGATGAAGATAAACACAAAAAAAATCAAAACTTTAAGGGTTAGCACAAATATATAAATATAAGATTTTTATAATAAAAAGCTAAAATAAAAGATAAACTAATCTTAATAAATCAAATCTTAACCACCAAATTCTCTCAAGGAGATATGTTTCCACAAAAACTAATTTGGTTATTAAGGTTAAGATTTAAAATATAAGTTTTTTTTTTAAGGAAAGGAAATAAATCAAGGAAAAATATCAAATGAACTCCGAAAATTCCAAATATTTTTTAGAAACATTAGAAACCTGATAGAAGCTCACAAAAACTTTTAGAATTTTCGAATTAAATAAGTATTTTTTCGATTTTTATGTTTAAAATAGCAAATAAATCAAAATAAATAGTAAACTAGTTCAAAAAAATATAAAAAATTCACACTATCTTAAGAAAACTATGAGAAGTTACCAGAAAATCTAAAAATATTTTTTTACGTTTTTTACTATTTTTTTAAAATAAATTTCGAAACAGATTTTTTAGAGAAAAAGGACAGAAACTGTTTTTGATTTTTTAAAAATACTAAATCAGCTCAGAAAATTACGAAAGTTTTATGATGAAAATAAAATATATTTTTGGATTTTTGTGAAAAGGACAAGATTTTTAGAGACTTTTTACTATTTTTAAGCTAAATAAAACAATAAAAACGTGAGCTTTAATAAAAATAAACAAAAAAAACTAAACTTTTATAAAAATATAAATATGATATGTTGGGCGTGTGCACGGAGCGTATAAAATACACTCACACAATCTTACTATAACTCAACTCTTCATGGCATATTTTTATAAAAAGTTTTATAAAAATAAAATGAAATAAAAAGGATTAAGAGATGAGAAGAATATAGAGATGCAAGAAATAAATAAATTTTTTATAAAACTAAAGAGCATAAAAATAAAATACAAGAGTTTTGGTACAAAATACAAATAAAGATGATAAAATGAGGTGAGGGAGGTGGGTATTTATAAACTCCCAAGTTACACTTTGACCCCTAATAATTTTTCATAAAAGCCTCTAAACTATTTAGATCTTTGCACAAATAAAACCCTCAAAACTTGGTCCCCAAGTTGAATTTTTCTCTTTCTTTTCTTTCTTCTATTTTTCTTTTTCTTCTTAATTAATTAATTCTTCGTTTGGTCTTAAAATTTTTCTTCTCTTGCCTCGATGCTTCAAATAAAATTATCATTGGTCCCGTAACTTCGTGCTCCTTCCATTCTCGTGCTCGTTTTTGTCCACTTGTCTTCTTTTTGTCCATTTTACAATATCCGTTACCTGCACATACATAAACACAAAAACACAAATATTTATGGCTTTAGGGGTTAGTTTTTGGTCTTTTTGGTCCGGTTTTGATAACGAAAAGGTATATGTTTTTACATATACCAAAATACCCCAGACAAGAAGATTGCCGTGTCCTCACGCAATGTAATCAACTCACGCTTCTAAAAACAAAGATTTCAATCTCTTTCTACTAAACATATGAAAAGTAGCAAAGATTCCTCAAAAGAGATTAAGAAACCCTTATTTCTAAAAACGCCCCGTTTACCTTTTAATTCACATATATATATTACGGTTAAGCACATTCCAATTATGAGTGACGGTTTGTTGAACTTTCATGTCGATCAATAACTCCAACAATTTTCAAACGACACGTTAGGATCACGGAGTAAGAAACACAACACAGCGTGAAGTGACCATATGGATAGAATACATCGTCCCTGATTTTTCACAAGTCCCCAAACTAAGCGTAAAATCGAATCATTGTTAAATATGACTTTAGATGCTAACACTACCCATGGAAGTTACTTGTGTAATTACCGTTTGCTCCCATTTTCCTATTTTCCTCTATTTATTTTATTTTTGTGAGAACTGAATTTCTTCAAGTTTCTCGTTTCGATAGGTTTTATTCCGATAAAGATATGAAGCTAAGTCGATAATTAGTTATCCATCTTCCCTCGAAAACCGTTGCACACAAGAATGAGGTCCACATCAAGGTCCTAATTTCACACGATTTAGGGAGAATATCCTTTTATGGCGACCGAGACAACTCATCTACGAGTCCAGAGACAGAGGCTTTATTTAGACATCTCCTGGATTCAAAGTTTGGCTTAACACTTATTTCAAAGACATTTGCATTTTGCAACTTAGGCCCTTGGTCTTTTCAACCACTAACTCAACGGGATTACCGTTTAATCTGAAGTCTTATTACGACTTTGGATTTTCCTCTGCCTTTTTAGAAGTCTATGACAACTTTTATGGCTTTGGATTTTTCAACTTTAATACATTTGGGCTTTATTTCATGTTAATTTTTGTGCCAAACTCCGAATCCTACGGCTTTTAAAACAATAGAAACAATAGCAAAGCAAACTATCGGAATCAGTTGTCTATTACACGCAACACTGACAAGTACCTTGATGTGTACCCAACTCTCATGGGCAAGGATTCTCTAAAGAAGAATAAAGAACTAACTATCGTCAAAAACTCAACATCTTTAATTATTATATCACAGATATGGGGTGAAACAATCTTGTGGGAACAAAAAGCCATAAGTACCTTCGATGGGCTCTAAAGAGAACCATCTACTCCACGCTTAGCATCTAAACTCATAAGTAACTCTATCATCCCTCGATCTCCGCAAATTTAAAATCCCAAATAATGAGATCCGCGGATGCTTAGCCGATAATTTTTAGATTATCTATGGTTAAGGGAACAAGCTAGGGCTCAACACGCCCGGTCAAGTCACAATTCTATTCCTACCCTCACCAGCGGAAAGTCAACAAGGTGTCAAAACATATATTAATTTAGCAAATGCTTCGTCTAATGAAATTAAGTCATGCATATTTAAAGTCACTCAGGGAAACTTGCAAATTCTTGGCCTTGTGAGCTAGAATTCGCATTTTATAGCTTCTTGTCTAAGAGACTAGCAAACTTTTCAATCAAAAAGACTTAACAAAAGCTTCAAAATTTTTAAATTTTTCACAATTTTTGCACAATTTTTAACTTTTTTTAAGGAAAAACGGAGTTGCACGAGTACACGGCAAAGTGCTAGGCAAAAATCTAATCGAAAGATTACCCACCCCAGACTAAAATCAAACATTGTCCTCAATGTTTAAAGGTAAGGGTTCTTAACGCAAATCTAAAGCCATTGGTTAGTTATGCTAATAGATAAACGATAATCGATAAAGATTTTGGATATCGGATTTCCATAAGAGCGGCAAAACATGAAACTCGAGTGGAGAAAAGACAAAACTTCGAGCACGAGAGTCTTCATTTTCGAAGAAAATCCTGGACATAAACAACAACAACACGAGAAATGGAAGAGGCGAACCTCCTCACGTCACTTATTAGAAAACATAAATAAGATAAAAGGATAAGCATGGGGTGCCTCCCACGAAGCACTACTGTTTTTGGTAAACGAGTCGCTAGCCTGACTCGTCCCCGAATTCATTTGTCCTTGGGGAAACAAGCGGAAGGGATACCCGGATCAAAGATGGTATCCTCACTCCGGAGGGAAAGAGAAAGGGTGGGTTGGAAGGGAAAGAAAGTGTCGGGCTCAAGCACATACGGGATAACATCTCCCAAACTCACATAAGGTGTATCAAGAAAGAATGATCCATCATCCGTGGTTTTGGCGGGTGGACGACGGGATGACGGATCAAAGAGAAATGACTCCATAGAAGAAGGGAGTCCATGGTACAGAGAAATGTAGTTTGAAGGTTTAACAATGAAGGCATCCAAGAGAGGATCCTTTTTCCGGTTAACTTTTGTGATATGAATATCCGCTCCGATGAGTATCCCAGGGTTAAAAATCTTGTCCTCGGAAAGGGACGAAATCAACGTATCATCTACGTGAAAATTCTCATGAGAAGAGGAATCACTCTCGGATAAAAAATAGTGTGGGACCTCAGTATCAATAAGCTCATCAGTCGAAATCTTCACTTCCTTTTCTTTCTTTGGGTAAAATGGATCATCATATTCATTTTCTTCATTCTCGGAAAGAATCGAGTCGGTGGGAGCAAGTTCATCTGTGAACTCCTCAAGAAGTGAATCGATATAAGACGGCTTGACTTCTTTAATAACTTTTTCTTCCGGAGGGATATAAGAATCCCCGTAAAGCATTTTCTCAATCAAACGAATATCTCCTTCGATATCAATATCGGCATAATCAATTTCCGGTGAAACTGAATCGGAATTCAAATAAGCTTCAATTTCTTCCATGATAGAATCATCAGTTCGAGACGGTTTAGGTTCAAAAACATCATCCGGAGGGGAGTAAGAAGACGGTTCATTATATATCAATTTTTCAAGTAAAAGGATGTCCCCCTCCGGGTCAAAAGTAGCATCATCAATCTCAACGAGAATCGAATCGTCATTAATATAAGCCTCGATCTCCTCCCAAATGGGGTCACTTTCCGTAGTGAGAGACGGAGAAGAGTCAGCAAGTTTCAAAATTTTAGAGGAAGGAGTGGGATTGCCACTCAAAGAAAACTCGACGTTCTTAAGTTCGACACAACAAACAGAAAGCGGAGGTGGGACAAGTGGTGTGCTCTTAGAGCTAGCATTTTCCACCACTACCGTTGTAGACTCCTTTTCTAATTTCTTCTTTTGTTCAGCACGTATTGTTGATAAACTCTTAACCGTAAAACGTGAAAGGCTCGGATCAATTCTCGATGGTTTAGGCTCAACTTTTTGGACAACCGGAGGTTGGACGTTTTTGGTACTTCTGTTATTAGTAGGAATTCCCGGGTCCTTTGTCACCCCGGTGTCATTAATTTTGGCAACATCATATTGGTTGGTTAGAGATTTGGAAGTATGGTTAACATTGAACGTGACGGCTTCATTTCCTACTCTTAAAGTGATCTCTCCTTCATATACATCAATGAACGCATGGCCCGTCCTTAAGAAGCATCTTCCGAGAATAAGGAGTACTCGGGGGTCGGCATCAAAATCAACGACAACAAAATCCGCGGGGAAATCGAACGTCCCCACTTTAACAAAAACATCTTCGGCTATACCGATTGGTTTTGTCGTAATACGGTCGGCTAGCTCGAGGGTCATACACGTTGGGGTAAGTGGGGGCAACGAAAGCTTTTCATAGATTGATTTCGGCATCAAATTAATACTCGCGCCAAGATCGGCCAAGGCGGAGCATTGAATAATTCCTTGAAAATCGTACGGAATGAGAAACTTGTCGTGGTCACCTAACGTTTCGGGAAGTTTCTTGAGAATAACCGCCGAACAATTCTCATTCAAAGACGTTTTGCCAAATCCACAATTTTCTCTTTGTTACTTAATAATCCCTTTAGTGTCGAAACAAACTTAGGCATGAGAAGAAGAGCATCCGCGAAGCTAATTTCGAAGTGAAGATCTTGAAATATTTGAAAGAATTTTTCCATTTGAAGATTTGCTTGTTCACGTTGCTTCTGATCATTCATCCTTGACGGGTACGGAAGTGTTGTTTTTGGGTTAGTCTTTTCAGCACTAACCGGAGCATCCTTAGGCTCAGACGTCGGGACAACCGTGGGTTGGACATTCTCGGTACTCCCCTTATTAGTAGGAAGCACCGGGTCCTTCGTCTCCCCGGTCTCACGGTCTACCACATGAGACGGAGAAGAAGAAATAATGGTAGGAGTCGTGGGTCCATCGTAAGCAACACCACTTCGGGTAGTGATCGCTTTCATGTCACCTCTCGGGTTGGGAATCGTATTACTCGGAAGAGAACCGGAACCTGATGGTTGAGAATAAGACGTAGAAGCTTGATTGGCTTGAACAAAACTAGCCATCATATTCCTCATTTCACTCATCTGCTTGTTACTCGTAGCTTCCATTTCTCTTTTGAAATCAGTCCTCATACTGGTGATTTGAGTTTGCAAATTTTTAATGGTATTATCGGAATTCTTTATGTAAGTCAGAAAATCGTTGTTCGGAGCAACTTGATGAGGTGCTTGATACGGTTGTTGATAAACTTGAGGTGGAGGAGCTTGGTAGTTTTGATTACCATGATTAACATTAGCTCCTCGGTTTTGATTGTAAGATTGGTTTTGATAACGGTTTTGGTTTTGTTGAGGAACGGGTGCAAAACCGGGTGGTCCCATTTGGTTGGCACGGTATCCTTGGTTTTGATTTTGAACCGGATTAGCAGATGCTACGGAAGCATTTCTGAGATCGCCATCGGTGGCTTGACAATTATAGTACGGATAAGGACCACCGCAAATAACACATGTTTCGGTAACGGCTTTGACTTGTTCGGATTTCTGAATCTTAAACTCTCTCATCATAGAATTAATAGCATCAGTCAGCCCACTCAACTCACTCTTCAAACCGTAGTTATCATTCGAAGCAATCTTAGAAACAACGGGTCTGTTTCTAGACGAGAAAACTTTTGACTTGTTTTCGATAATCGTTCTAATATCGGCGGGCATACGACTCAAGATGTTGCCACCGGCGGCTGCGTTAAGCGAATCTTGATCGGACGGAGTAAGAGCATTATAGAACGTATCAATCTGATGAAGATCGGTAAAACCGTGATTTGGGCATTTTCGCAAAAGTTCTTTAAATCTATCCCATGCTTCTCCAAAACTTTCATCGAATTTTTGTTGAAAATTAATTATTTGATTTCGTAACATTGTAATTTTCGAAGGAGGAAAGAATTGATTCACAAACTTCTTAGAAAGATCGGCCCATGTTGTAATTGATTGAGGGGGTTCTCTTTCGAGCCAAGTCCGGCTGCCCTCAAGGAAAATGGAAATAATCTCAACTTAATTGACTCATGAGTGACGCGCCGAAAGTTTATCGTAGAAGCAACTTGATTAAACCAACGGAGGTGTGCGTGGGGCTCCTCATGATCCAAACCACAAAAAGGTTTATTTGAAACCAATTGAATTAAATTCGTTTTGAGTTCAAAATTTTCGGCATCAAGTGGTGGAACAACGATAGCATCACCGTAGCCGTCTACGGGAGCTTGAAGTAATTCGATCATCGTTCGAGTATCTGCCATGACGACGGGTTCTTCAACGATAGTACGTAACTCGGGTACGTCTATTCTACGATTACGATTACGTCGTGACTGAGAACGAGTGCGCATGCACTAAAAATCCAAAAATCAAAAAGTGAAAAATAATTTTGAAAAAGGAAAATCTTTTTGGTTTTTATATTTAGAAAACTTTTGAAACACAATATTTTTGTAACCTTCGCGTCAACCGGTGCTCGGTAGCTCTCAAAAGTACTCGCAGCGGAGCGGGAAAGAAGAGTGGATCTTTCTTCAGTCTGCAATTTAATGTCAAGACTTGCTTATACCCCGTGTATAGGTTGTACTCTCAAGGTGAGCCGACGTAACAATTGACGTTTCAGTTTCTTTTGTTGGTTTTTTTAATTTTTTTTGGTTTTGTAAACACTCTAGGAAGAATGTTTTGGTTTTTTAGATTTTTTTGGGTTTTTGAAAAATATATATATACAAAAACGACGGTAACTTCACACGGGGAAGGATCTTCAAATGCACGCGATTCGAGACGGAAATACGAAAATTCACTACAAGCCCTCCCCGGCAGCGGCGCCAAAAATTGATTCGATAAAACCAATAATAAGAAAAGTGTAGTATTACGGGGTAACTCAAACGTGTTAGGTTTGAGCACCGAGATCGTTCCGAACGAGGGTTGAATGGAATTTCCAACTCACGTCGCGATTATCGGGATTTGAATGTGTTAAAAAGGATTTGAGGATTTCTAAACTACGGGGCAAGCAATAATAATAAAAGGCATATAAATCTACTAATCCTAAGGTGCAAACAAGTAATCTCAATTAAGTACGTAAATAGAACTAAAGACGCAAATTACTTTATGCTAAAAAAAAGCGTATTCTAAAATGCAAATTAATCTATTTTAACCCTTAAAAGTGATCTAATATTTCTCTACAACTAAAAATGTGATTTAAAAATTATCTAAAATTTAAAACTATTTATTTATTTTATTTTTTTTGGTTTTTTTTTATTTTTGATTTTTTTGAAAATAGCGAAATATATTTTTTTTTTGACTTTTTATTTTTTTTTAAGAGATTTTTCTTTTAAAAACTAATTTAACTAATTAAAGTTTAAACTAAAATTTAAATGACAAACTACAACTAGTGACGATGAATATTACGCTAAGAGAATGACACTAAAAAGACTTAACAAGCATCATACGAAAAATTAAACGTAACGGTAAACTAAGAATCTAAGCTAAAAAAAAATAAGAGAATAGAACCCGATGATGAAACGAGAGGAATAAAACCACCCGATCAAATAAGTACAAATTAACACAAAAGTTTACAACTTTATTAATCTTATCAACTAATTAGTAAGTAAAGTTTAAAACTTTATTCACTAACAAGCTTAAAAATTACTAAAGTTTCAAACTTTATGTATTAAAAATGCTTAATGACCCTTAAGCTCCGGCCTTAGCGGTAGAGATGAAGATAAACACAAAAAAAAAATCAAAACTTTAAGGGTTAGCACAAATATATAAATATAAGATTTTTATAATAAAAAGCTAAAATAAAAGATAAACTAATCTTAATAAATCAAATCTTAACCACCAAACTCTCTCAAGGAGATATGTTTCCACAAAAACTAATTTGGTTATTAAGGTTAAAATTTAAAATATAAGTTTTTTAGGAAAGGAAATAAATCAAGGAAAAATATCAAATGAACTCCGAAAATTCCAAATATTTTTTAGAAACATTAGAAAACTGATAGAAGCTCACAGAAAACTTTTTAGAATTTTCAGAATTAAATAAGTATTTTTTTCGATTTTTATGTTTAAAATAGCAAATAAATCAAAATAAATAGTAAACTAGTTCAAAAAAATATAAAACATTCACACTATCTTAAGAAAACTATGAGAAGTTACCAGAAAATCTTAAAATATTTTTTTAATGTTTTTTACTATTTTTTTTTAAATAAATTTCGAAACAGATTTTTTAGAGAAAAAGGACAGAAACTGTTTTTGATTTTTTAAAAATACTAAATCAGCTCAGAAAATTACGAAAGTTTTATGATGAAAATAAAATATATTTTTGGATTTTTTGTGAAAAGGACAAGATTTTTAGAGACTTTTTACTATTTTTAAGCTAAATAAAACAATAAAAACGCGAGCTTTAATAAAAATAAACAAAAAAAACTAAACTTTTATAAAAATATAAATATGATATGTTGAGCGTGTGCACGGAGCGTATAAAATACACTCACACAATCTTACTATAACTCAACTCTTCATGGCATATTTTTATAAAAAGTTTTATAAAAATAAAATGAAATAAAAAGGATTAAGAGATGAGAATAATATAGAGATGCAAGAAATAAATAAAACTTTTATAAAACTAAAGAGCATAAAAATAAAATACAAGAGTTTGGGTACAAAATACAAATAAAGATGATAAAATGAGGTGAGGGAGGTGGGTATTTATAAACTCCCAAGTTACACTTTGACCCCTAATAATTTTTCATAAAAGCCTCTAAACTATTTAGATCTTGGCACAAATAAAACCCTCAAAACTTGGTCCCCAAGTTGAATTTTTCTCTTTCTTTTCTTTCTTCTATTTTTCTTTTTCTTCTTAATTAATTAATTCTTCGTTTGGTCTTTAAATTTTTCTTCTCTTGCCTCGATGCTTCAAATAAAATTATCATTGGTCCCGTAACTTCGTGCTCCTTCCCTTCTCGTGCTCGTTTTTGTCCACTTATCTTCTTTTTTTCCATTTTATAATATCCGTTACCTGCACATACATAAACACAAAAACACAAATATTCATGGCTTTAGGGGTTAGTTTTTGGTCTTTTTGGTCCGGTTTTGATAACGAAAAGGTATATGTTTTTACATATACCAATCACAATGACCAGTTCAATATCTAGCCTGTTTTTTCTTTTCTTTGTTGTCACTACGTTTGCTTCTTCTTCCACTTCTGTAAATAATAGGAGTAAAATTCATAAATGCTCTGAGAAAGAGAGTGAAGCTTTGCTTTTCTTTAAACAAAACCTTTCCTCCATCAATTACACAAACGACTACTGTCATGTTTTGGTTGGTTCTGATTATCATCCTATAATGAGCTGGAATACAAGTACAGATTGTTGTAACTGGAATGGAGTTAGTTGCGACGACTCGACTGGTGAAGTCATCGGTCTCGATCTCCATTGCGGAAAGCTACAAGGCACAGTTCATCCTGAGAGCTCCCTCTTCAACCTGACACACCTTACTTATCTGGACTTATCATTTAACCAACTTAATGGGACATTGCCATCTTGGCTGTTTACGTACCCCTCTTTAGAATATCTCGATGTAAGATTTAACATGTTCAGTGGAAATGTACCTTTTGACTCATTTGCTCTTCCATCCTTAAAAGTGTTAGGCCTCAGTTACAATCATTTATCTGGCCATACTGATATGCAAACATTTCAAAAACTCACCAACCTCACTTACCTTGGCCTTTCATCTAATAATTTTAGTGGTGAATGGGAGTTGGATACATTGTTATCAAGCCTCACAAACCTTGAAAAACTCGATCTCTCTTACAGTGTTTTTTCTGTTACAAGTACAACAAACAATACCAATCATTATGTCAACCCTGGTTTTTGGTTCTTAAGATTGGCCTCTTGTAGACTAAAGGTGTTTCCAAATTTAATTCCAGCCATGAAACAACTTCGTTACTTAGATCTCTCTAACAATGAAATCCATGGCCAAATTCCTCATTGGGCAGGGGAGATAGGAGGTAACAACGGGTTATCTTTTTTGAATCTCGCACACAACTTCATAACAGGCTTGCCACAATTTCAATGGTATGGAGTAGAAGAATTGTATCTGCAGTCCAACATGATTGAAGGACCATTCCCTCCATCAATTTGCAAAATGAGCAATCTAACGTATTTGGATATCTCCAATAATCGCTTTAGTGGATTGATTCCACAATGCTTTGGAAATATCACCTCATCTCTTAGAATGATAGATATGGGGAATAATTGCTTTCAAGGAACAATTCCAAACGTATACGGGGATTGTGGAAGTTTAGAAGGGCTTATTTTGAATGGAAATCAATTAAGAGGAGAGGTGCCGATTATTGATTATTATGATTCCTTGATCATTATTGATAGACATCAATACAATATATAGGATACAGAGATGGCTCTAGAGTGTGGGCTTAGGCCACATTACATAAAGACTATAAATGGGCTTATACAAATATAACGACTAATACTCCCCCGCAGTTGGAGCGGGAGGCGGCCGAACGCTCAAACTGGATCTAAACTCTTCAAATAGAGCAGATGGTAGACCTTTGGTGAAGATATCTGCGTACTGATAGCGAGAGGGCACATGTAAAACACGAACCTGACCGGCTCTAACCATATCATGAACAAAGTGGATATCAATCTCTATATGCTTGGTCCGCTGATGCTGAATAGGGTTGGCAGACATGTAGATTGCACTGACGTTGTCACAATACACAAGGGTAGCAAAAGATAAAGGAGAATGCAACTCACGAAGCAAATTACGTAACCAGGCAGTCTCTGCCACAACATTTGCAACACCCCGGTATTCGGCCTCGGTACTTGAGCGGGAGAGAGCTGACGCTTGGAAGACCAGGAGAGAAGATTATCACCCAGAAATACACAGTAACCTGATGTGGAGCATCGTGTAGATAGGCAACCTGCCCAATCTGCATCTGTATAACCAACAAGAGAGGTGGTAGAAGATGAGTATAAGTGAAGCCCGAAGTCTAAAGTCCCTTAAACGTAACGGAGAATACGTTTGAGAGCGGCTAAGTGTGGCTCACAAGGATCATGCATGTATAGACAAATCTGTTGAACTGCATAAGATAAATCTGGTCGGGTGAATGTGAGATACTGAAGACCACCTGCAAGGCTACGGTACAAAGTGGGATCCTGTACTGGAACCCCTTCAGGACCCAGTTTGGAATCCGTGTCAACTGGAGTGCGAGAGGGGTTGCAGTTAGTCATATGAGCACGCTCAAGGAGCTGAACAGCGTACTTCTTCTGTGATAAAAATAGGCCTGTAGAATGTCTGGTGGCTGATACACCAAGAAAGTAGTTAAGGGAACCAAGATCAGTCATGTTGAACTCACTGTGTAGGGATGTGATGATCTGCTGAAGTAATACTGAAGATGATGCTGTAAGAATAATATCATCCACATAAATAAGTAAATATGCAACCTCATATCCCTGTCGTAAAATGAAGAGTGAGGAGTCACAGCGACTATGATAGAAACCAACCCGTGTAGCATAACCTGCAAATCGCTGAAACCAGGCACGAGGTGCCTGTTTCAGACCATATAAAGATCTCTGCAAAAGGCACACATGATTAGGGTACCGTGGGTCCACAAAGCCAGGGGGCTGATACATATAAACTGTCTCGGATAAGTCACCATTAAGAAATGCATTCTTAACGTCTAACTGATGTATAGGCCACTTGCGAGATACCGCAAGACTGAGGACAATGCGAATGGTGGCCGGTTTAACAACCGGACTGAATGTCTCGTCACAATCAATGCCAAGCTGTTGGCTACTCCCATTGGCAACTAAACGAGCCTTATATCTGCTCAAAGTCCCGTCACAAGATAAAACTTGTGTTTAAATAACCACATAGAGCGGACCAGATTAACACCATAGGGCCTTGGTACAAGAACCCAAGTACCATTCTTAACTAACGCGTTATATTCATCATACATAGCATTACACCAGTGAGGATCTTTGAGAGCAAGAATCGGAGATTTAGGAATAGGAGAGATTTGAGAAGTATGGAGGGAAAGACGATCAATGGGTTTGACAATGCCCGATTGAGAACGTGTGACCATGCGGTGAGAACGGTTGGGGTCGATGGTATTTGTTGCATTTGTGGTCGAGGGGTTTTGTATGGCGGTAGTGGGGTTGAGTGGGTTTGGTATGGCGGTAGTGGTGTTGGGTGGTGGAAGAGGGATAGTTGTATCGTGAAAAGGTGATTCTGAGGGGGTGTTGTTAGGGAGTGGCGAGGGAGGTGGTTGTTGGGGAGCGGAAGGTGGTGATTGAGGTTGTTGGGGCGGTGTATCGGGGTTGGGAGGTGGTGGGGTTGGAGATTGAGAGGATGAAGGTGTATCGGGGGTATGTAGAATATGGTGCAGAAGTGATGGAGGTACGAGATCCAAGAATGTGTAGGAGGGCGGGGATGAGGGCGTCATGGAGCGGTAGGGGAATTGGGTTTCATCAAAGGTGACGTGTCTAGAGATGAGTATTTTATTGGTTTCAAGGTCTAGGCAGCGAAAACCTCGGTGGTAGGCGGGATAGCAGAGGAAAATGCACGGGGTTGCACGTGGTGCAAGTTTATGAGGTGAGTGAAGGTGTGGGTAACACAAGAACCCAAAGATGCATAGGCGGGAGTAGTCGCGTTCTTTTTGAAAGAGTCGAGTAAAGGGAATTTCGTTGTTTATGGCGGTTGAGGGTAAAAGGTTAAGTAGATATGCGGCCATCTGAAGAGCCTCGACCCAAAAGGAGGGAGGTAAATGGGCTTGAAAAAGGAGAGTACGAATGACATTATTAATGGTGCGTATCATTCATTCGGCTTTGCCATTTTGTTGGGAGGTTTTAGGGCAGGAGAATCTAAATTGTATACCGTGTTTGGCGAAAAGGGTGTGGAGACGGTTGTTGTCGAACTCACCGCCATGATCACATTGGAAACTCTTGATTTCGCAGTTAAACTGATTGTGAACATATTTGCAAAAATGCAAGAATTTATCGAACATGTCAGATTTAGAACGCAAAGGATAAATCCATAAATAGTGAGAAAAGTGATCAAGAAACAAGACATAATATTTAAAACCACTAGAGCTCACAATAGGAGAAGTCCATAAATCAGAGTGAATAATATCAAAACATTGTTTAACAGTAGAAACCGAACTATGGAAGGGAAGCTTCACATGTTTGCCAAGTTGGCAAGCATGACAAACATGTGGAGTCCGTTCTTTATTACATGAAATAAAATGACGAGAAACTAGAGACCGAAGCACTTCGTCACCAGGATGACCGAGACGTTGGTGCCATGTGGAGGAACTTGTGGATAGGAGAGCGGTAGGAGAAGTTGACGGCTTGGTGACTGGATAGAGGTCACCCGAGCTGTCACATCATAGGAGGATATGGCGAGTCCAGAAATCCTTCACAGAAAAACCAAATGCGTCAAATTCAATAGTACAATTATTATCTCTAGTAAACTGACGAACGGAAATTAAATTTTTGATGATGTTGGGAGTAACAAGAACATTATGAAGGTGAAGAGGACGATGAGGTGAAGATATAATGCTATGCCCAGTATTGGTGACGGGAATGGAATTACCGTCACCAACGTGTACAGATGGATATAAATGTTTATTAAAAATGGTATTTAAGTTACTTGCATTTGAATTTAAGTGAGATGAGGCACCTGTATCCATGTTCCAGGTAGGGTCCTGCAATGTCAAAGTACTAAACGCGCTTGGGAGAGATGTAGGTTGTGACGGATATGCACCCGGGCTTGGTCCGAGAATGCCATTGGTGGGCTGGGCAGTGGAATATGTGGCCTGCTGGGAGGCGTAAAGGGGCTGCTGTTGGGCAGCTGGTGGTGCGTGGGGCTGGTGATATATGTTTGTGGGCTGGGCCTGGGCCTGGTGTTGGTGATATAAGGTTGTTTGTTGTGGTTGGGCCGGTTGGACAGGAAAGGGGGATGGGTTAAAGAGTTGGGCCTGGCGGGTAATGTAAAGTCCAGGTGGGGGTTGAGAGGTGTACTGGGAAAAATGGTGCATGGCAGTATGTTTTTGTCCAACTGTGGTATTCAATCCGGACCGGTTACGATGATCGTGTATAAACTTGCACCGGTCTCCAAATTTACACATGCCCTTATTAAAGTGGTTACACATTTGAGGTATTGCTGGCGATTTATTAGAGGGAGATGGGGTGTTACCTTTTGTGGCGACAAGCACTGTTGGTGAGGATGAGCTGCTATCAAGATGTGAAGTTGGACCTGTGTGCTCGTTGAGAGTAGACTCCTCGAGAAGCAACATGTTACGCGTCGTTTCAAAGTTTGGAAGCGGTTCACGATGCCTAATGATTTTCAAAATGGTAGCAAAACAACTATCAAGTCCATTAACCACATAAATAACCAAATTAGTTTCGCTTACCGGGGAGCCAAGGTTTTTGAGCCTATCCGCCATGGATTTGATTTTTGTACAATAGTCATTAATGGACATACTACCAATCTTAATAGATCGTAGCTCGTTATCAAGGGTAATGGCCCGCGCATCCTTGTTGTCGGGAAACAAAGCTTGTAGATGATCCCACAAGGCTTTAGCATTACCCGGTGTAGAGACGACTTGCTCTTGGAGAGAATCACATAAAGAACCGAGTATCCACATCTTGATGAGATCATCAAGTTTACACCATTCCGGGTCGGGAGTGCTAGATGAGTCATCTTTTTCTATGTGGGGCTTGAGGCCAAGACTTCCAAGGTGTATTTTGAAGAAGGAACTCCATGAGGTGTAGTTGTATTTCTCTAGGTCGAGTTTAACAGGGACTTTGTTGGTGATACTGAAAGGGATGAGTTTATCGGCGGTTGTGGTTATTGGAGGAGGAGGTGGAGGTGGGTTGTCATTGGTCATGGTTGCTGAGAAATTGAGAGTTAGGGTTTAGTTGGATTCGGCAGAATAGGGAGAAGAGGGGAGGGAGGAGATCCGAATTATTTGGAGAGAATTAAGGGGAGGATCGGTTTATTTTTAGAGGCTTGATACCATATTGATTATTATGATTCCTTGATCATTATTGATAGACATCAATACAATATATATGATACAGAGATGGTTCTAGAGTATGGGCTTAGGCCACATTACATAAAGACTATAAATGGGCTTATACAAATATAACGACTAATACCGATTTCCTTGTCCAAATGTCAATCCTTGAAAGTAGTTGATTTCGGAAAAAACCATTTGAATGGTACATTTCCTGGTTGGTTAGGAGCTCTTCCAAATTTGCAGGCTCTTGTCCTCAAATCAAACAACTTTTATGGACACATTCAACCCTTTTCAACTGTTGAATCCCCCTTTCCAAGTCTTCGAGTGCTTGACTTATCTTATAATAGGTTTGTAGGTCAACTCCCTGAAAAATATTTTCAAAGTTTCAATTCCATGAAGAATGTTGTAAAAAGCAGCACAACACCAGAATATATGTCCATGGGTGGTCGAATCTATTACTCATTCGTTGTTACTGTGAAAGGGGTCAATCAAGTTTTTCCACAAATTTCGGTTGACTACACAATTATTGATATGTCCAATAACACATTTGAAGGACATATTCCAGACATCATCGGTGGTCTTAATTCGCTAATAGTGCTCAACTTATCCCACAACAGCCTCCTTGGTCCAATTCCACATGCTCTGGGGAATCTCATAGAGATTGAGTCGTTAGACCTATCTTGGAACCAACTCTCAGGAAAGATTCCTCAAAGCCTTGCAGAAATCAAGACCATTGAAGTGTTAAATCTCTCACAAAATGATTTTGTGGGTCGTATACCAGAAGGACCTCAGTTCAGGACATTTGAAAGGAACTCCTTTGGTGTGAATCCAAGACTCTGTGGGACTCAGCCAAAAAGTGTAGTGAGCATTCACATGAACCACAACTTGAAAGTGATGAAGAAAGTGGGTTTACGTGGTAAGTGGTGATGTTGGGATATGGGTGTGGAACATTAGTCGGATTGGTGATGGGATATCTCATGTTGTCAACAAGAAAAGTCAAATGGTTCAATGCAATTGCTGAAGCAGCCGAGAGTTTGGTCTTGAAGAAGAGGAAGAGAAGACATGTATATATCCGGAAATGATATTAGAAAATCAAAGGTACCATTTTTCACATGTTTTCTTATTTCATCAAATTGTGCAAAATATCTTACTCTATGAATTCTCTTGCTCTTAAAACAGATTATGATACAGGTAGAGGAGTTCAGGGTGGGGCTGGGACCCTTTGAGTTATGCAGTCGTGTATCAGCTTCTGCTTCTGAATTATGATGTTTGTGTTCTGTCTCATTGAATTATTCTTGTATGTAATATTAGTGTGTTGTTAGTATTAATTCATTAATTTTATTGTTCTTTTGATGACTATACAACCATTGCAGATACAGATGTGACCACTGTAATAATTTGTATCGCTTTGCTTTTGGTAATATATATGCTTCTCGTTTCTATTAATTGTGTGTAAATGCAAGCATGATAATAATGAATGCTCTCTAATTTGACCATCCATTGTGTACTTCTTCTGTTATGCGTATTAGTAGAGCACCAAATCAGATGTTGAAGTATTTTTTCTGTTCTCGAAAACTATAGGCTCAAGTGATAAGTGTAATTGAAGGATTTCTTTGTGGCAGTTCTCATATTATGTGTTGACACCAACTGTCTCTTGAGACCAAAGCAACATGTTTCTTTTTCAAGTGACTGTGTATCTTTTTTGGTGAATCTTTACAATGTAATGTTAATTTTATAAGGTGATGTTAATTTTATAAAGTGACCGTTCGAATGGTTTTGTTCACCGATTTTGTGATTTTTAAAGATGTAATCCCTGGCAGGTGTTAAACAGGAGTATCGTACTGTGCCACACTGTAGGATCGTAATATTTATTGTGTTGATGATTCGGGTGGTCTTGGATGATCAAAATACATGTTTGCCATTAGAGAGAGAAAGTTAGAGAGTTGGGTGTTCAAGCTAGAGACTTGGTTTACAAATTATGGAATATTAGATTGAAAGCACCACCCCTTCCATAGATGGAAGGGGTATATATAGTTACATGAAATAACGACCTCCTATCGGCCTGTGGATCAGGGATACAGTGGGTAAAGACCCGTCCTTCCTCCACGGTGTTGCACTAAGCTATACTACGCTACAAACTAATAAATAAACTACTAAATAACGTGACTAACGACAAGTCTACGAGCTAACTTAAGCTAGATAACATTTGGGGTGACCGACTCTTCACTATGGAATTTTCTAATTCCTAACAATCTCCCCCTAAGGGAGGTCACCCCATGTTTTACATTTTGAATCCTAGCATTCTATTCTTGACTTTGTTCTTGAGCTCGTAGACTTCAATTCTTCAATTCCGCAATCTTTGTGCTTAAGTAGCGATTCTTCAAAGTCCGCATCGATTTGTACTTTTAGTGGAGGCCTTTAACTGATCCACATCTTTGATGATCTTCGGTCTTTCTTTGAGATCATCACCACAGAAATCTCTGGATCACCCTTTATTTTGTTGCCATCATGTGAAGTGGTGACTTTTGGACCGACATGCTCACACTTTTGAATCATGACATCTTTCCATCAGAGTAGCGGAAGCCTTACTGGTTCATGATATTTGCTGCAGCGAAGCAGAAGCATAGTATGAAATATCAGAGCCAGGTTATGTAGATATGCACCAGTCATGATTACTACAAATTAAGTGTGGATGCTGTGAGCATGCGGCTTTGGATTGACCGCTCAATTCTGATCAGCTCCAACCGTCCAAATGTACCTGCAAACAACAGTTAGCAATAAAACACACGAAAGTGTCTTTGATCACTTTCGCTGAATTGAGATACACGGCCCACGGTTCCCCGTTGATCAGTACAAGTACTGCCTGTGATCAGGTAGGATTCCTAAGAATCTCCTTGACAGGGTTTCGCAGTTGTTCTAACTGTTCTCAAACCGGAACGTCTCAAAGAAGACAACACGGAGTGAGTGAACCAGCGAATTGAGATTCACTGATTGATGAAAAATTGATTTGAAAAACAATCGCGTATTGCTTAGAAGAAAGAGTTTTGCAATACGACGAAGGTTTTATGAGAAAGATCAATTTTCAATCAAAAATACTTTTTGTATCTGAAAAGAGTACACATTCGACGTGCTAGAGAAATGAAGATTTGCACATCGAACGGTTTTTCCAAAAGTATTTTTTCAATCAGAGATACTTTTTGTGTTTGAAAGCATAAGTACACATTCGATGTGCTAGAGAAAAGAAGATTTGCACACCGAATGGTTTTCCAAAAGTATTCGTCAATTCCATTCCTGGACCAAGGTTGATTCACGAGTGAATCGCCCCATCGTTTCTATCCAGTTGTCACATGGTTGATCTATAGAATAGATCTCACATGCCACCTACCAGGAGCTTGTTTGATGTTGGCTCCAGAAGGCTTTCCATCTTCATTGTGAATATGTATGCATATCACTCAGATGTTCTGGCAATACCACAAGGATAATGCGTAGGACTCTTAATATATACTTACTTTCCACATTATGTGAAATAGCAAGTCTTCAAGAATTTAGTGTCCTAAAGAGATATTGTGGATGATCTCTTGGCTCTAGACTCAATAGTGCACATTTGGTTCCTATGCCGGAGACTAGGAAGAGGGTCTCCTTCTTCAATATCAACAATCTCTAAAAGAAAGTCGATAGATTATGTAGGTTCCCCGTGAGAATGAAACAAGCCCTTTTAAGAGGAACTTGTGTAGCTTGGGAAGTTTAGTGCAGCGCGTCACTGGGTCCATGACGTCTTGTCTTCAATACCAGTGTTACCTTAGTAACCACCAGTAGCATATGTATTGAACCCGGTTTCTGCCCTAAGGTTGAATTATTGGAGGGCTATTTCTTTTCACCCTTTTCTCATTAATTTCTTTTTCATTCTTCAACCCCTTCAGTGCTTACTGAGACTTCATTACTAGAACCTTGTTGGGTTTATTCCAGTACTAGCTCTGTCTCAGTCGGCACTATTCCCGTATCTCACTTTTCTCCTTTTTTCAATATACCTAAGGACTCTACACTATCTAGTGGATTGTCCCTGGGTAGATCCCTCCGGCTCTGGCGGGATCGTGAGAACGAATACCTAACCTAACCATCCTTATAACACCATGCATAAAGTAAATTGGTCGGTCTTTTGGTATTGTTCTTTCCTTCATGAAACCAATCGAAAAATCATTTGGAAAAACAATCAAGGTACTTGTGATACGAGATCAAAGCATTTTGTACCTTAATAGTTGATTGGGTCCGAACCGTCAAGTCAGAACAGACTCAAAACAGCTCAGACGCAAATACAATGAAGATCAGAGAATACAGGGGATTCCCGGGTCGTTATGTCCCACGGAGACTCAATGGTGTGTCAAACACTAGATCAGACGATAGAATGACCACTAATGATAGTGATCAGAAAGGATATGGATGGATAATTATAACTAAGGAAAAAGATAATAAACAAAAGCGACTTAAATGCAAATTAAGAAAGTTAAAAAGATAAAAGATATTAAATAAACGCTATCACTATTTTTAAAGTGATGAACGTTTAAAACCTAAAACGAAAAACTTACGTTTAAATTAAAATACGTAAACGTACAAAATAAAACGT
This sequence comes from Chrysanthemum makinoi, assembly GCA_910596185.1. Lineage (NCBI taxonomy): Eukaryota > Viridiplantae > Streptophyta > Magnoliopsida > Asterales > Asteraceae > Chrysanthemum > Chrysanthemum makinoi. The sequence goes on along the minus strand of OU343218.1, from coordinate 90,725,844 downwards.
GAAACTAATACAATATAGATCCTAAAAATATGAAAAATACATTTTTACAAACCTAATGATATGAGAAAATTTATAGAAAAGGAAAATTATTTTTACAACTATTTAATTAATTATTATTAATTAAAAACTAATTTAAACTATTTAATAATAGACTAAAATAAAAGAAAATGCAAAATAAGGCTAGAAAAATAAACTTATGATTCTGGAAAATCTAAAATACTATAAAACTAATTTTAAAACTGAAAATATATTTTTTTGACTTTTTATATATTTATTATTATTTAAAAGCTATTTAAAACTAATTTAAATTATTAAAAATACCAAATAAAAGGAGAAAAATAGGGAAAAATACTTTTTAAGCTTTTTATATTTATCTAAACTTAAGAAAATTGAAAACTTATTTTTTAGAACCTTTTTCTAATTATTTGTATTTAATACTATTTAAAAAGGCTTAAAAAGTGATTTAAATTAAGAAAAATAGCAAAACACCTAAGAAAAATCTGAAAATTTAAGGAAAACTCTAAAATAATATTTAGAAGCTAGGAAAAATAGAAAAACATGGGCTTGTGTGGAGGATTAAGGATCTGATGTGGAAAAGCTTATGAAATAAGCATTTTGATAAGCAAAAAGCTCACCAAAAGCTACCAAACTGAAACACAAGCAATGATAAGCTAAAAAGGACCAAATGCAACAACAATCAACAGGCCTAACCCTCTGAGATGCTAAGAAATAGCAATAAGCACTTTGGCTATTGTGGTAAAAAAAAGAAAAATGGGACACACTATAAGCCCTTAGCAGCCCTACCAAACAAGTTCCAAAGTAAAAATAAAGCTTGACAATAAAAGAGGACCTGGTTGGCTTTCCAAAGAACCAAAGAACAAGAGATTTGATGCACTAATAAGCTCTCTATGAGCTTATCGCTTTGGGCACAAAACTGCAGGACAGTTTCAGAAACAAAACCCCCAAAAGCAGTCTAAAAAGCACTTAAAAAGCCAAGAAACTAAAAACTATCATTTTTGTATTTTTCTATACCAACTAGACTACAATTCCCCAAGAGCTTGTAAACTGAATCTTGATATTAAACCCACAGTGAAAATCCCAAGTTTATTCAAAAACGACCCATATGAACTTTTGACTTTTTGATAAAAACTAAAAGTTTGACTAAGATGGATTTTGAGTTGATCTAAATCACTGAATATGATATGTTAATGTGTAATAAGACTAGTTTGAGCAAGAGTAACAACTTATGAACACAAGATCAAGATCCTTGATCTTAAAACTCCAACAAAGGTCGCTAGATCACATGCAATGAAATTTTGACTTTCTAGCTTAATAGGCACATGGTATTGACTGTAATGAGTATATTATGACTAAACAAGAATGACCAAACAAGTATTAACCATTACAAACTCCTCTAAGACAGATTAATCAGCTATGCCAAACACACCTTATTCTAACTTTTATGAAACTGAAATGAGATCAAACACTAAACCAAGTTGATTTCTTGATTACACTAAGTTTGAATGGTCTAAATACAACTAAATAAGCACAGTCAAACTAATAATGACCATAAATAAACAGACAAGCATAATCTGCAAACTGACTTGAATTTGAAAATAAGAAATCTTATTACCACTGTGTCCAGCTTAAGTGCAGACCAAAACCAAACCATAAACACTCTATTCTAATCTAATCCAATTCCAAAGCAACCTCTGCATCACCCATATTAGCTTCCATTTCAATTTGAGCTCAAGGGTTGACTTTTGTTGACCATCAACCACATTCATATGAAAATGAAATATAAGCTTATAAAAAGGTTTAATTAGCTTAAATAAGCTAGATTGAGTTTAAAAATAAGCTTTTAAGAGCTTATGAACAAGAGTTTGAAACTGAGATTAGTAACAAGAAGTTTGAAAACTTGAAATTTATAACATAACTTAGAATTACTTATTCAAAACAAATTACACTGAAGGTTTTACTTAAAGGGAATACATTAAAACTGAAATTACATAATTTTAACTAAAACTAAAACATTTAATTTAAAAACGACATTAAAAAAAAACATAAAACTAACTACTCCCCTAAACTGCTTCTTCCTTCTCTCTTTTATACTCCAAGTGATTCTCTCTCCCCTCTCAGATAAATCCCACTTTATTCCAGGAAAAGTGGGTCACTTTTGTGGATTTTGGCCACTTTGACCATTTTGGCGCCAAAGTGGAATTTGACAGGTGTGGGTTGAGTGTGGAAGATTGAGGTGGGAAGCATTAAATGCACTTGGCAGGTTGTTGAGGAGGGGGGGACATGGAGGAGAAAAGGTGGTTGGAGTTGGAGGGGGAGATGGGTGTTGCAGGGCTAGTGTTGGGGAAGACAAAGCTATAGGCGGGTTGTTTATTTTAAACATTGGGTTGTCGGGTGGGTTGGTCGGGTTAAAGGTTTGGACCGGGTAAAGAGAATTGGGCCAAGGGTGTTTGAGTTGGGCTTGGGTTAAATACTAGGTCTGAATGGTTTGTGAAATTATTAATATAGGGACCAAATGTGTAAAACTTTAATTCCTAGGGACCAAACATGAAAATTATGAAGATGTAATCCAAGGACTAGTGTTGCCAACCTTAAATAGACCAGGGTCTAGTTTGACATTTTTGAAAATTCCCAAGGACTAGTTTTGAACATTTTGGATTTTCAGGGACTAAATTGTAATTTTCTCAAAACTTTTAGATTTCTCACCAAAGGACTAAATATGACAATTTGTGATTTTAAAAGGACCTTTGGTGACTTTTCTTTTGAAATTTGGGCTCAGGGACTATTTTTGACAATTTTATAAACTTGGGGGACTAAAACTGCAATTTTTGCAAATTTGATATGTTTTTCATCTGATTTTGATATTTTTGCATTTAAAACACATAAAACACTGATTTGTGATATTTTGATCATTTTGATGTGTTTCTAAGTGTTTTCAGATGATTTTGCAGTTTATTTTGTACAAAAATGATGAGTATTTACACACTCATCAATCCCCACACTAAACTATTGCTAGTCCCTAGCAATCTTTTGAGAAAAACTTAATGGATTTGCATCTCTTTACCAAAAGCCATCACTTCGAGTAGCCAAATGTTTCAGTTCAAGCAAGAACCATGGTACACCGATAACCATGTGATTTTGAGCAAACCACCAGCTTTCAACGGATTAGATTTTGTCTTTACCGAAGCCGCACCTTTCGGACTAGCCAACTCTTAGATAAATTATCAGTATTATCTTTGGTGAGCTGATTACCAATTATGGTTTTTCCATTGCCTTTACCACAAGCCATAATCTTGCGGGCTAGCCAACTCTTCACTTTTAGGATATGGTGAGTTGAGAACCATACAATTTTGGGCAAATTGCAAGCCATATAAACGGATTTGAGAAATCTTTACCAAGAGCCGTTTGCTCCTGGATTAGCCAATCCTTTAGTCTTACGAGACATGGCGGATTGATAACCAAATGAGAAAGTGTAGAACACTTGCTCCAAAAAAAAATTTGGCCAAAAACGGGGGAATTGGTATAATTATGTGATAAAATTCGTGAGAATTCCCCCACACTTAGAAATGAATATTGCCCTCAATATTCAAAGTACCGGCGATTATGCCGAAACAAAGAACGTAAAAGGGAAATACTACGGCCATTAATTTAGAAAGATTTTTTTGAAAACTTGTGGGCAACCCCCACACTAGGGTGGTAGAAAATAGAAAGAAGTCAGAAATATGGGTGAAAACCCATATAGTGTGCTATTGTTTTTGATTACCGAGTCGCTAGCTTGACTCGACCCCGAATTCATTTGTTCATGGGGAAGCAAAGTGGAAGAAACAATCTCCATCGGACTTTCATTCAAGATGTTTGGATAAACATTCGAAGCACGTGAAAGTTCCACACACCGATGAGATATAAAGAGAACCGGCTCAAAATGATAATTGAAAATGCCGGGATCAAAAATAGTGTCCTCATTCCCGAAGGAGTGAAGAAGAGAGGAAGACACATCATAAGTGAGGAATGGAAGGAAGATGTTTATAACAATTAGGATCCATTCGTCATCCTCAAATGTAGACATATCTGGAGGAAGGGTGAAGGTAGTATCATCAATAAGCAAACTCTTATGATAGAGCACACCTTCCTCCAAGCCAATATCATCCTCAAGATCAAAATGGAAATGATCATATTCCGGAGGAGATATGTCATGAGAGAGTTCACCGGAGAACTCTTCATGAAGAGAATCATTGGAAAAAGCCTCAAGCTCGGGCTTGTCCAATGTAGAGTCACTATCCACAACGGGGATAGGAGATGAAGCTGGTTTAGCACAAAATGATTCGATCTTAGAAACGAGGAGATTTATATTGAACAATTGTTCACGAAGTACCTCATCCTTAATTTCAAGATCATCAGAATCTCTCACATCTTCTAAGCTAACTAGCTCAGAAGGTAGCTCCTCCACATAATCGATGTCTCCATAGGATAAAGAATCGTCAAACGAAGTACAATCGTTATCAAAATCGGAGAACATCTCGACATGATCATATGGAATGTCAAGAGGAGGAGAAGAATCATCATTAAGAGGCTCATCACACATATTACCGGAGATAACCTCGGACTCACTTGGTGTTGGAACAAGGCTCTCAACACTAGATGATTCCATTTCTGGAATAGTGCTAAGAGGCTCGTCCCCCATTATGAGAGAGTCTTTGGAAGCAATTATAGGTAAGAGAGGTGTGATAGCAATAGACTGAGGGAGTTGAGAAATAAGATCGTTCAATTGAGTAACACTCTCCTCGTCGTTCTCATAATATTCCCTCATTTGAATACTATCCTCATCATCATCGTCATCATATCTGATTCTGATATTCATCTGCTGAAGCTTACACACCATTCTTTTCATTTGTAGTTTCTTTAGAATGCGTATTTCCTCAGAACTTTGTGGAAGATTACACTCCTCGTAATCATTGAGATGATGTGAAGGCTCAGAAGTCTGATGACTGATGGAATACTGTGGGGGTTGGAAATTGTCAAAACCGGGAGAATTGGAATTTTGAAAATTTTGATTCACCGGTTGACATTCAAAAGTCGCATGAGGACCCCCACAATTCTCACAACAGAGATAATTGGGAAAATAACTTTCACCAAAGTTCTGATTGTAACACGGTTCTAGCTCATAGACAAGCGGGACCCGTGGAGGACAATCAAAACCGTAATGAGAATCATTCCCACAAAACTCGCATGAGTAGGATTCGTATTGGGGCTGTGGAGGTAGGTAGGAAAAATCGGGTGTTTCATTTGAAATAGGATCGGGATTACCGACAAACTTGTCTCCGAAACCCACATTGGTACATCGCCGACAATTTCCACCGTTAAATGGACCTCCACACCAGGAACATGTCAAATACCATGACATAGAGAATTAAACAGATAAGAGGGATAAGAGATGAAGAATTAAACGGTTATAGAGGATAAGGAATGGAGAATTAAACAGGTTTGAGGATAAAGAAATGTAGAATTAAACAGATTAGAGGATAAAAGATGGATATTTTTGGATTTTTGAAAAACATGATGATAAAAACAAAGGATGAAAATATTTTTGGTGTTAAAAACACTTCAGGAAAAGTGTTAATGAACTTTTGGATTTTCTGAAAACTCTACAAAAAAACTTTTTACAAAAGATGGAATATGTGCAAGAATGGATCTGAAAAAGGCTAAACACACGCTAAAGCCTCCCCGGCAGCGGCGCCAAAATTTGATTGGGTCCGAACCGTCAAGTCAGAACAGACTCAAAACAGCTCAGACGCAAATACAATGAAGATCAGAGAATACAGGGGATTCCCGGGTCGTTATGTCCCACGGAGACTCAATGGTGTGTCAAACACTAGATCAGACGATAGAATGACCACTAATGATAGTGATCAGAAAGGATATGGATGGATAATTATAACTAAGGAAAAAGAAAGTTGTAGTATAGTGGTAAGTATTCCCGCCTGTCACGCGGGTGACCCGGGTTCGATCCCCGGCAGCGGCGCCAAAATTTGATTGGGTCCGAACCGTCAAGTCAGAACAGACTCAAAACAGCTCAGACGCAAATACAATGAAGATCAGAGAATACAGGGGATTCCCGGGTCGTTATGTCCCACGGAGACTCAATGGTGTGTCAAACACTAGATCAGACGATAGAATGACCACTAATGATAGTGATCAGAAAGGATATGGATGGATAATTATAACTAAGGAAAAAGATAATAAACAAAAGCGACTTAAATGCAAATTAAGAAAGTTAAAAAGATAAAAGATATTAAATAAACGCTATCACTATTTTTAAAGTGATGAACGTTTAAAACCTAAAACGAAAAACTTACGTTTAAATTAAAATAATGAAACGTACAAAATAAAACGTGAAACTAATACAATATAGATCCTAAAAATATGAAAAATACATTTTTACAAACCTAATGATATGAGAAAATTTATAGAAAAGGAAAATTATTTTTACAACTATTTAATTAATTATTATTAATTAAAAACTAATTTAAACTATTTAATAATAGACTAAAATAAAAGAAAATGCAAAATAAGGCTAGAAAAATAAACTTATGATTCTGGAAAATCTAAAATACTATAAAACTAATTTTAAAACTGAAAATATATTTTTTTTTTGACTTTTTATATATTTATTATTATTTAAAAGCTATTTAAAACTAATTTAAATTATTACAAATACCAAATAAAAGGAGAAAAATAGGGAAAAATACTTTTTAAGCTTTTTATATTTATCTAAACTTAAGAAAATTGAAAACTTATTTTTTTAGAACCTTTTTCTAATTATTTGTATTTAATACTATTTAAAAAGGCTTAAAAAGTGATTTAAATTAAGAAAAATAGCAAAACACCTAAGAAAAATCTGAAAATTTAAGGAAAACTCTAAAATAATATTTAGAAGCTAGGAAAAATAGAAAAACATGGGCTTGTGTGGAGGATTAAGGATCTGATGTGGAAAAGCTTATGAAATAAGCATTTTGATAAGCAAAAAGCTCACCAAAAGCTACCAAACTGAAACACAAGCAATGATAAGCTAAAAAGGACCAAATGCAACAACAATCAACAGGCCTAACCCTCTGAGATGCTAAGAAATAGCAATAAGCACTTTGGCTATTGTGGTAAAAAAACAGAAAATGGGACACACTATAAGCCCTTAGCAGCCCTACCAAACAAGTTCCAAAGTAAAAATAAAGCTTGACAATAAAAGAGGACCTGGTTGGCTTTCCAAAGAACCAAAGAACAAGAGATTTGATGCACTAATAAGCTCTCTATGAGCTTATCAGTTTGGGCACAAAACTGTGCACGTGACAGCTTTCGAAACAAAACCCCCAAAAAGCGTCTAAAAGCACTTAAAAAGCCAAGAAACTAAAAACTATCATTTTTGTATTTTTCTATACCAACTAGACTACAATTCCCCAAGAGCTTGTAAACTGAATCTTGATATTAAACCCACAGTGAAAATCCCAAGTTTATTCAAAAACGACCCATATGAACTTTTGACTTTTTGATAAAAACTAAAAGTTTGACTAAGATGGATTTTGAGTTGATCTAAATCACTGAATATGATATGTTAATGTGTAATAAGACTAGTTTGAGCAAGAGTAACAACTTATGAACACAAGATCAAGATCCTTGATCTTAAAACTCCAACAAGGTCGCTAGATCACATGCAATGAAATTTTGACTTTCTAGCTTAATAGGCACATGGTATTGACTGTAATGAGTATATTATGACTAAACAAGAATGACCAAACAAGTATTAACCATTACAAACTCCTCTAAGACAGATTAATCAGCTATGCCAAACACACCTTATTCTAACTTTTATGAAACTGAAATGAGATCAAACACTAAACCAAGTTGATTTCTTGATTACACTAAGTTTGAATGGTCTAAATACAACTAAATAAGCACAGTCAAACTAATAATGACCATAAATAAACAGACAAGCATAATCTGAACCTGACTTGAATTTGAAAATAAGAAATCTTATTACCACTGTGTCCATTTTAAGTGCGACCAAAACCAAACCATAAACACTCTATTCTAATCTAATCCAATTCCAAAGCAACCTCTGCATCACCCATATTAGCTTCCATTTCAATTTGAGCTCAAGGGTTGACTTTTGTTGACCATCAACCACATTCATATGAAAATGAAATATAAGCTTATAAAAAGGTTTAATTAGCTTAAATAAGCTAGATTGAGTTTAAAAATAAGCTTTTAAGAGCTTATGAACAAGAGTTTGAAACTGAGATTAGTAACAGGAAGTGAAAACTTGAAATTTATAACATAACTTAGAATTACTTATTCAAAACAAATTACACTGAAGGTTTTACTTAAAGGGAATACATTAAAACTGAAATTACATAATTTTAACTAAAACTAAAACATTTAATTTAAAAACGACATTAAAAAAAACATAAAACTAACTACTCCCCTAAACTGCTTCTTCCTTCTCTCTTTTATACTCCAAGTGATTCTCTCTCCCCTCTCAGATAAATCCCACTTTATTCCAGGAAAAGTGGGTCACTTTTGTGGATTTTGGCCACTTTGACCATTTTGGCGCCAAAGTGGAATTTGACAGGTGTGGGTTGAGTGTGGAAGATTGAGGTGGGAAGCATTAAATGCACTTGGCAGGTTGTTGAGGAGGGGGGGACATGGAGGAGAAAAGGTGGTTGGAGTTGGAGGGGGGAGATGGGTGTTGCAGGGCTAGTGTTGGGGAAGACAGGCTATAGGGGGGCGGGTTGTTTATTTTAAACATTGGGTTGTCGGGTGGGTTGGTCGGGTTAAAGGTTTGGACCGGGTAAAGAGAATTGGGCCAAGGGTGTTTGAGTTGGGCTTGGGTTAAATACTAGGTCCGAATGGTTTGTGAAATTATTAATATAGGGACCAAATGTGTAAAACTTTAATTCCCAGGGACCAAACATGAAAATTATGAAGATGTAATCCAAGGACTAGTGTTGCCAACCTTAAATAGACCAGGGTCTAGTTTGACATTTTTGAAAATTCCCAAGGACTAGTTTTGAACATTTTGGATTTTCAGGGACTAAATTGTAATTTTCTCAAAACTTTTAGATTTCTCACCAAAGGACTAAATATGACAATTTGTGATTTTAAAAGGACCTTTGGTGACTTTTCTTTTGAAATTTGGGCTCAGGGACTATTTTTGACAATTTTATAAACTTGGGGGACTAAAACTGCAATTTTTGCAAATTTGATATGTTTTTCATCTGATTTTGATATTTTTGCATTTAAAACACATAAAACACTGATTTGTGATATTTTGATCATTTTGATGTGTTTCTGAGTGTTTTCAGATGATTTTGCAGTTTATTTTGTACAAAAATGATGAGTATTTACACACTCATCAATAGTTTTGATCATTTTAGAAATGCTCCCCCTCAACATGTGCATATGATATTGAACTTGTTTTTATCACATAGAGGCAAGAGTTAATTTGAAGCACATCCACAATCACAAGCGCCATTAAGAAACCATTTTAAAACACAATCAAGGTACTTTTTAAATTACTTTAAAAGCTTTGTACTCGATAGTTTATTTGCCCCCCCTCAATATGTGCTTCAAGATTCGAAAGCGTTTAGCACATATGAGCGAGCAGCGTGCACAATTAAATCAAAACGATCACCTTTTATCAAATTTCATTATTAAATCACAAATTCTCCCCGATCAAAAATATCAAACCCTTTGAGATTTTGGATCCCAAGTGATTTAATTAGGTCTAGAAAACATGGGAGAATATGTGGCCTGGTTTAAATACTCATCATGTTTTTGGATAAATCCTTCTCCTCAACATGTGCATTGTGTATTTGAAATCGTTGGCACATGGAGGCAGGAGTGCCTTTAAAGGACTAAAACCAATTCCATTTAAACAGATAAGAGATTTAACTCACGATCTCTACCCCGATCAAAATTTCAAACCTTTTGAGATTTGTGATCCCAATTGATTTAAATCATTTAAAATATTTTGGGGAAAGACGTGGCTTGATTTAACTTTGAAAAATGACAGATAAGGAACAGATTTATACATTAAAGATTGTTAGTGTCAGGTATGATTGTTTTTAAGAGATCTTTTGAGTAAAACAAAACAATTTCACAATCAAACAAGAACAGAAAAAATTTCATTTTGAAAGACCTTGATTCAAAAGAAAAATCATACCATGACATAACATTAAATCTTTAGATCACCACATAATTTCGTACAAACGGACTCTTTTGAAGATATATTGTATGAAAATATTTTAAATTAAATCACTCTCCCCCTCAATCGATGACCGAAGTCGATAATTGAGTGACTTAAATTTTGATAAAATGAAGTCCCGTGATTTTCAAAATTTAGTCCAATATATTTTCAAAACAATATTTTTCCATTTTCAAAAACAATATTTTTCAAAGTTTTAGAAAAATGGTATCATCACGATTATCCTGCACAAAGATATGTTAGTGGTTGAGAAGCTTCCGTTGTTGTTGCTGTAGGGTTTGGAAGAAAAACCATCTGCAGATGCAGTGAGACTTCTTCTTACGTTGCATTTTAATGCCAACTTAGGTCAAATTAAGCTCCGTTTCTTCAATCTCTTAGAAGAAAACCATCTGCTGATGCAGTGAGACCTCTTATGTTGCATTTATGCCAACTCTCCATTGAAGTCCAATTAAGCCCCGTTTCTTCATTTGTCAACCCAAGATCTAGTTATCCTTTCCTTTCGGCATCCAAACATCATATTATGTGGGATCCTGATCGGGAACATTCTTTTATACCAATATACCTGCATACGTTAGTGAACACACATACAGATATATGGTGGTCGACATCACCCAAACAACAATCGACTAATTCAATTCAATTTCAACATATCAATCAGTTCATATAAGGCATGGGAATAATGTTCATCAATTTATAATCATCTAAACCTAACAGTCACATCCTAGAAACCTAGTCCTTCAACATAGGCAATTATATTTTTTAGATAAGCACGTAGGATGATTAAGAAAGCCCATTAGATGATGTAAATATGAAAAATATTCTTACCCTCAACCAATGACTCTTTTTCTTGAAAAGTTTAAAAGCGCTGAAGTCATTGATTAAGTTCTCAATTTTACAAAAACTCAATCGATTGTTCTTAAAGCAACTCATTTTCCACTATTTTGAAAACAACAAATATTTTTCTGAAGAATTTTAGACGGAAAAACATTTGTGTAGGAACAGCAGTCCTTCGACATACTTTCCTCATTTTTGTATTTAGGATAAGTGCACGAAATATTTGAAAAATTGGTTTAGCGCAACACTTTCCTTTCATGAAGAACGGGTTGCTATCAGAAATAATAGCAAGCCATGGTTAAAGCACGGGTGACAGTCTGAAGTAACTGCAAGCCATCATTTGACGCCCGGGTTACAGTCTAAAATAACTGTAAGCCATAGATTTGTGACATGTTTAGAAAGAAATATTTACACCTCCTGCTCGAACTTCATCTAAAGTCCCGTGCCATTATTGAATGACATTTCTAAGACCGTAGATGTTATCGATACCAGAAGACATGTCTTGAGAAAACATATTTTTGGAATTTTTGAAATTTTCTGATTTTTATGGGTTTTAGAAGATTTTATAATTTTCCATTTTGTTTTGCTGGTTTTATATTTTTGTATTTGGTTTTTCAGATAGATATTTACAAAGATAGATTAGATGATATAGTTTAAGAAGATGATGATACGAGAGATAAGGATATCGAGAGCCACCGTTGTAGGAGATAGAAGTCATCATCCCTAAAACATTCACCACCAAAGCTTCCGAGGCTCTTGCATTGAAGAAAGAAAATGAACCATCTGAAAGTGAGACTTTGGCAGCTTCCCCCAAACCGAAAATCCTTTAGCTGAGCAGATTCGAAGCTCTATTTCAAGCTTGCCTTAGCCAGATGCACAGAGAAGCCCACCATTATCATAAATCCACGCTCCTTTTAAGAACAATAATCGAGGTTCTCCGTTCGGGGTTATATCATCAACAAGAATAGCAACGTATCATCTCACTCACAAATAATCTTCTCAAATTTCATAACCATGAAGTCAAGCAATCCATTCCAAAAGTGTCAAGAGAACACTTTCCCCGTGTAGTTGAAATGATGTAGTCCGTCACTTAGTATAATGCTCAAGAACTCTCCCGAATATACTTCATGAGGGGAATGAAGAATACCTTCCCATGTTCACATTTTTCTTCCCTGATGAACGTGTATGAAGCTCAAGAACCCGAAGTACACCAATATCCAAGAACTCTCCCGAATACACATCATGAGGGTAATGAAGAACACCTCCCCTATGTTCACATCTTTCTTCCCTGATGAATGTGTATGAAGCTCAAGAATCCGAAGTACACACATTCCCAACGAGAGAATAACTGATAACACCTCCCTCATTTTACACATTTATCTCCCCTGAATATGTCATACTTGTGTACCTCTTTTATCTTCAGAAACTAACTCTTCCATCTCTTCCCCCACATAGTTGGAATAAGAACACTAAACGCCTTGATGAGTAAAACCTTGAGTTTCTCTGCGGTCATGACATTTGTTTTCCCGGATATCTTCAATCACTTAGAAGAATTAAGTTCATCAAGTTTACTCGCCATGAGTCTAACCTTGAGTTTCTCTCATGTAATAACATTTTTCTTCCCGGGATATCTTCAATTTCTTAGAAGTATTAAGTACATCAAGTTTTACTCGCGTTTAGATGCTTGTCTCCTTCCCCTTTCTGGTTTTGATACTTCAGAATCAACAACTCTTTGAATGCCCAAATACTTGAAATTTGTTGAGAAGATCGCTTGAAGTCTTTGTGAGAATCAACTTGCTGAAGACTCTCTCTGACTATTTTAATCAACCCTTATGTAGATAATTTGAAGTGACCATCAAGAAGAAAACCCGATATACCATACTTGAAACTGAAGTCAACTTCCATCTCAAATAAGTGATAAGTGATTAACTCCAAAGTAATCAACTTGTGTCAAATGTCCAACACGTGAATAAATGTACAACCGGATGTACATTGACCCACTTAATGAACCGGAACAAATGATTCCTCAATATCAATTCCATATTCCTTAAGATATTCATATAGAGACTGATCTGGAAGATTCACCAATAATGTCTTCAAGCGGATGAGGTAGTCATTTTCCTTGATGTTCATGTGGTTGATTTACAGAGTGCACAATAATCCGTGAAGATTTGGTAAAGGAATACCAAAGAGCGGATCATTTTTCGTGAACAATAATCCATGAAGATTTGGCAACGGAATACCAAAGAGCGGATCATTATTCAATAGTGCAACTGCAATATTGCAATAGTCAATATCAACACCTCCCATAAACCGACAATCTGTTTGATAAATGCCCAGATGAAGAAGAAGTCTTTAGATAATCAAATGCAACTCGTCTTTAGTCTTCTAACATGTAGCAGAGAATGTAGAACTGACTGTAGACTCGACCTTCTTCAAGATTGTCCGAATGGGGAATAGAGTGTTAACATCTTCAACTCACACCAAAAAGCATCCCACCAAAAAGCATCCCAATTAACTTACATCTTGCAAATCCCCTTAACTAAAATCCCTCCCAATCAAACAAGAACAGAAAGATGTTCATCAAGGAAATCAGCAATCAGGCCGCAACGAACACACAAGATGGTAACACCAAACTACCAATCACATCAAACAAGAACATAGAGATAGTTCGGAATCATCATGTTGATGTATACTTGAAGCATTAACCGGAAGCACTTTGTCGATAAACTCATCAATCCGAGTGAAGATGTCAACCAACGGCTCTTAGAAGAGAAAACTCCATGTGAAGATGACCCGATAAGAAGAAGCTCGGTTCTTACATGAGTTTAGAGCCGTATGACCATTTATATTCTCAAATATCAATCAACAATGCAAAAAATTCACAGTTCTTCTCCCCCTCAAGAATTGCATACGAAGATGCCATTCTTGATTAAACAAGTGAACATCATCCAAATGTAGTCTATTCACACTTCTCCCCCGCAAAATTAGCATAGGTTGTCGCCATCGTCATTATGGTTGAGAAAGTGGAATCAGAAAACAATCAACAAGAGCTCGTTCACTTGATGACCTGAAGCGCATGGAAAAAGTATGAAGCATGTTGATGAGAATGGTCATAAATGAGAAGATTTCTCTTTTTCAGAAGATAAAGCGCATGAAGCGCATACACTTTTCTTTCTTTTCTTTGAGGTACGAGGCTTGAACTGTTGTGTTCAAACGTCATAAGAAGATTTCTCTTCTTTGAAGATAAAGCTGAAACGCATAACTTTTCTTTTCTTTAGAGAACGAGGCATGAACTGTTGTGTTCATACGTCATAATCTCTCTCTTTTCAACTCTCTTACCAAAACATGTAATCATTACCATTATCATTCAGTAGGCTTTTTGTCATGACAGCTGATGGAGATAACCCAATATGATGAATTTGACTCTGAAGTAAACTAACCTGAACTCGTGACTTAAACTTGCACATGTGTAACAAAGAGCGGTGCCGAGAAATCATGCTCCATTTAATCTCTAAGTACTCTATACTCTTCAACCAACCAACCATCAAGTAATAGATGTACATCACCTCTTGAAAATTCACAATTGAATGTGACACTGAGCACTACAACGTAACTCCTTAAAGTGATAGTTATTTTGTGGTGATACGAGCCCAATTTCCCCTCGTGGTAAAAGAAAAAAAACTCCCAAAAATAACTAGATTTCCAAATCTTCGTTTTTGAGAAAAAAATTCGAACAAGGATCTCGAAGAATCTTCATCCATCCATCCCCGATACCTTCAGATACTAAGCACACTCGCCCGTGATATTTCACTTCAACCTCAAATAAATAATAGTGAATTAACCCCGTTGTCACATCTTCTGGTTAAAAGCTCAAATCTAGCCTCCTTTGACGTTTTAAGTATACTCTGATAATGGTTTCATCCCGACCATGGTTAAAAGCACATAACCCCGTAAAACCATGTAATAACCAAACTGCCATGACGAATATCCAAACACACATCCAATTCATGAAGTACACCCTTTTATCCCTTCTTCGAAACAGAACCCGTAACACCAAAGATCAGAAGACCCTGAAATACGCTTTCTCTTCTCCAAGATGGTTCCATCATTACGGGATTTTACAACTCTATGGTTTAAACCGAGAAATAGTTTCTTTCGCGGGATTTTACAAAACCAAGAATAAACCGTAAGATAGATCCGGAAATGCACTTTACTAATACCAGGATGTTTCCATTGTCACGGGATTTTACAAGTCTATGATTTAAACCGAGAAATAGGTTCTTTCGCGGGATTTTACAAAATCAAGACAAAACCGTAAACAATGTCAGCTTGAATGTGTTATGACAACTTTGGTTTCGGTGAATATATGTTTTAGGAGAGCATGCAACTGTTCATTATCGAACATCATCAACCAACCAATCAACTCTTTGGAAAACACATCATTCACGAATTGTCGGCTATTGTAGTGACCACATGGAGAAGTAAACACGATATACCAAACTTGATCATGAAGTAAAATTCCCAGATTTGTTACCTAAACTTGTACTAATCCTCGTGAAAAGAAACGGTGTACCCAATGTACAAAACCTCTTGACATTCTCAACTGAGTGAGACATCGAAGTGATAGTTACGCGTGGGTTAAGCGTGAAAGAATCACAAACGTAACTAAATAGCCAAGTCTTTATCACCCTCTATAAATGCCCAAACAAGTCATCTTCGCTGAAGGGTAGAAAGAAAGAAGACTAAAATAAGTAAACACCCCCGGAAAACCTCACTTCAAATTCAAATACGAAATACCGTCCAAACAACCCCTAAGTCAACTTTGTTTAATCATAAGTTCAAGCCGTGACATAATATTTTTCGTGAAAATGTATCCCCAAAGTGCCATCCACACAACCAAGTCACATCATCTCAAAAAATCTCATCATCGGTTTCAGCGCTCTCAAATCAAATCTCATCGATAAATTAAATCAACAAATCTCATCATCACTCCACATCTCATCAAAACATCTCAACTTGTAGGAAAATCTTCAACTGGCTCAAATGTACACAATTATCTTGACCCGGTTCAAAAGAATACCCAATTTATCTTACCTTGGTTTAAAATAAATTCAACCACACATCGAAAATCAATTCAAGCCTATATCCGGTCAAAGACATTGTCAACCCATCATAACATCACTCAATCAATCCAATTTCCAACGTCCTTAAATATGACCACGGTCCATAGCATGACTACAACACTTATCGCATCTATACCAAGCCCAATCACATTAGAATCATATCACATTCTTTTGTATAAAGCACATTAACACAATCCCATCCGTGAGAATTTGTGAAGCACCAAAATATCACACATAATTAATACATTAAAATGTATTCAAATTTATAAAAACAAAAAAATTCAGATAGCTCTTGCATTGAAAGTCCAGCGTGTGACCATCAGTCCATATAGAGCCTAAACCGCCACCATCTATTCGGCCCATAAACAAAACCAGTTATGAAATACAAGCCCATAATCACAAACAAGTACCAAAAGACCCAAACTATTCGGCCCATGTATTCATACAGATAACAAGAGGACTAACCCCTAACAAATCGTGTATATATAAACTAGAGATAACATAATCTTACCCTAATTTTTCTCTCAAAAGATCCGCCTCTCATCTCTCAAAAACTTCTTTCACCAAACCCTAATCGTTATAACC
Organism: Chrysanthemum makinoi; assembly: GCA_910596185.1. Taxonomy (NCBI): domain Eukaryota; kingdom Viridiplantae; phylum Streptophyta; class Magnoliopsida; order Asterales; family Asteraceae; genus Chrysanthemum; species Chrysanthemum makinoi. The sequence goes on along the minus strand of OU343218.1, from coordinate 90,709,026 downwards.
TCCGCCCCCATCTTATAAACACTCTCCCAAATCACATAATATCAAGCATTATCTGTTCATTTCCAATTCATACACCCCGCAGATTATAACATGTATAACAATACAATCACTCCACACCTTAAAACCGCACCTCATCGAATCAAGTTAAGATAGTTTCATTAAGAAAACGACTTGGAACAACTTTTATCTTTAGAGAACAAGATGACCTCGCCACAGAGATGGCATGAGGTGCGTGATATCACACCCACAGTGGATGGTTTAGGGCACGACATGATGTAACGCCACAAGAGGGATTTTCGACGGTAGGTTTTTCATTCAATTTTGTTTACCCGTTTGATTGCTTGAAACCGAACATGAAGGAAGGATGAGACCCAATGATGGTTTTGTTATTACTTCAGTTCTTCGGACATAAAAAATAAGATCAGTGATGCAATTAATAAATCGTGTGATATGGGCACAAAGGTCTCGATAAATCAGTTGAAATCACGATATAAATAGCTGAGATCTTGAATTGTTTACATTTATTTTAGTGAGTCTAATTTGAGATGAAGTAGAGGTTGTGAAAAATTAGATTGGTATATGGTTTATAAGATATTGTGGTTGTGGTCATGTGGTCGATTCTTCTTCATCTTGTTTTCTGTCTAAGTCGCTAAGTCCAAAACAAGTCGCTACCAAATTTTCAAAGCAAGTCGCTACAATTTTGTAACTCAAGTCGCTAACCATTTTTCAAAACAACTCGCTAGCCATAGTATAGCCCAAGTCGCTAGCACAAGTTGCTACGACTTGTTCAGTAACAATTCGCTAAATTGATTTAAGTCGCTAGGACAGTTAAAGAATAAGTCGCTACTTTGCATTTATCATCACAAATCGCCACTTGTTAAATAACAAGTCGCCACAATATGCACAAGTCGCTAAACAACGACTTGTAAATACAAGTCGCTAGGTAGATTGACCCAACTCGCTAACATGAAAATTTGAGTTTTCCGATGAGTTTTTCAACCGCTTCCGGCCACTTCAAAAACCCGAAAAACATCCAAAAGATGATACATTTTGACTATGTTAGACCATTAGAAACTGACAGAATATTGGACCAAGTTGCAAACTACAGAAACAGACATGACAGGATATAAAAAATGACCCATTTTGACCCAGAAAAATTGACTGTTTGACCACAAAGATATCACTGCTTTTGGTATAAAAGGGATGTTTAAACAAAATGATACGTTGTTTGGACCAAAAGAGACACAAACCAGATATAAAAACAATGAAAGGACCAAGCCATATTTTGACCAACAAAAATGAAGCAGTTTACCAATAAATGGAAAACAGATAATCCTACCACCAAAATACACGAACCAGTTTAAAACCATGTAACAAAACCACAATAAATCATCAAAACACAAAAACCTTGGCTCTTGATACCAATTGTAGGATCGTAATATTTATTGTGTTGATGATTCGGGTGGTCTTGGATGATCAAAATACATGTTTGCCATTAGAGAGAGAAAGTTAGAGAGTTGGGTGTTCAAGCTAGAGACTTGGTTTACAAATTATGGAATATTAGATTGAAAGCACCACCCCTTCCATAGATGGAAGGGGTATATATAGTTACATGAAATAACGACCTCCTATCGGCCTGTGGATCAGGGATACAGTGGGTAAAGACCCGTCCTTCCTCCACGGTGTTGCACTAAGCTATACTACGCTACAAACTAATAAATAAACTACTAAATAATGTGACTAACGACAAGTCTACGAGCTAACTTAAGCTAGATAACATTTGGGGTGACCGACTCTTCACTATGGAATTTTCTAATTCCTAACACACACCCAATGAGGATAAAATTTAATAGCAAGACTATGGTCACAAAATGTAACGATTTCTAGGGTTCGGTGCATGGCCGGGTTTACTTTCAAAACTTTTAAAGACATACTTCGTGACCGTGTTTCGTTCATTATTTTGGGAGACAGAGAAGAGGATACTTGTATGGTATTTGAAAAAAATGAAATGATTGTTCTATACAAGATCGTCTCAAAAACTACACGCGAGCTCTGTGAATTGCAATTATGTAAACCTGCTGATAACTTTCTGTTCATTGCATCTTTTGCTGGTGTGTGATTATGCTTTCTATTCAGGTATGATATTCGTATCCTATATTGTCCTGTCACCACTTACTGATTCTGTTGAGGTTAACATTGCCCTTTTACAATGTCCTTTAATAACTTAGTACTATATGAACTGTTACTGTGATGATTTAAAGGTTGTAAATCAGTATCAACGTACAAAGTTATGTTCCAAGCTTATTGAATAACATGCATCTCAGGTGCTGAAGACGAAGGTACATGGAATAGAGAAAAAAGACGTGGCATATATGAAAGTTTGTTAAATTTCATTAATTAGTAATAGACGTTGGTTATGATGAAAAAAAATGTGTATGAGAAGTTGTACTTGTAACCAAGTAGATGGACATTTGACTTGCAATAGTAATTATATCTCAGTTTGGTGTCATCTATGTTTTCTTGTTTTAGTTTTGCCTAGATTTGACTTGTAATTGGGAATAACTATGAGTTTGGTTCTTTTTTGACGAAACTATTATTCATCCTCATTGTCAGCTTATATTCCTGTTTCTAACTTGTAAGTATATTGCCTCGCAATTTTAAAACCCTAAGGGATGTCTGGTTTGGAAAATGATATGATTTCAATTCAAAAGGCTTTCTATTAGTCCCTCATTCAAAGGAATTTGAATTTTTCTCTATAACTAAGGATTTCAATTTTTTTGTTGACTGGGATCTGTACAAGTAAAGTCAGACACAGGTTGATAGTCATGGTAAAAGGGTCACAAGTGAAATAGTCGTTGGACATTCACACACAACCGGTTCTGCACGTTGGTTATATTCTGTTGAATGCACTTAACAGGTGGCTCGCATTTGATTTTTGGAGAACTGCAGCTTTGAATATGGTCAGTTAGACCCTTTGTTATTGGGCTTATCTCTCTAAAACGAAGTGACGCTGTATCTTGTGACAAGACCAGTTAATGCAGGTGATCATATGTATGACATTACTGTTACTAACCTCCATATGCACACTTATACACCCTTTATCTGTTGGTAACTTAAATAAACAAGCTTGTTGCTTTGTGAGTCTTACATGGATGTTTCCATGAATAGGAGTCTTATACTTCTTCTTTGACATGCTACTGGTTTGAAGCTAATGGGAATCAGATAAGCATTTATGTAGTTCTCTTTGGTGTTATCCAATTTTGGGTGCTGTCTATTTTTCCTGTGCTTTTGGCTGTTGTTTTGTGTCTGATATAGCTGCGCCTGCTCCAAGATTTTCACTTGGCCTGATAGCAGCTGTATATTCATTTGCCGAAATAGGAAGTTTGACGAAGCATAAGAGTAGTTAGTGAAAATGGAGGGGAGTGATTTCAGTCGTGTGGACAATAAGGAGACTAAACAAAGTGTGTGGCTTTTTTTTCTCCGATATCGTTACAGTGGGAAATTGATTGAATACTGTGTTTCATAACTTGAAGAAAATTAATGACAGAAGCAAGGCTGAAACTGTCATTTTGGCCGCAATATATTGGTGAAAGTTAATACCAAGGTCGCACATAGGATATAGAGAATCGGTTCATATGTAAATAGGTTACATTACTTGCCTGTAGCCTTGTACTTAACAATTCAGCCCAAACAACTAAAGTGTTTGGGTTTCTTGAAGCAGTGTATGGGTAGCAGGTCTATGTTTTCTCATAATTGTTGTCGCATGAAAATATTTAGAAGTTTCTCACTTTGTAAGTTAAAGCGGCTTTTTACTCATTAGTAGAGGGACAGTATGGGTGGGACAAGTAGCAGGTCCAAATGTGTTTTTTTGTTGGTATGGGTCAAAATGGGTCGGGTTGGTTGGGTGCCATTTTGTCCGAATTTTTTAAATTTTTTGTAAATCAATAGTGAATCAAACTCGATTATAGAGGTATTACTTTAACCTATGATTTTAAAACCTCTGCCAATAGTATGACCATTATAACCACAGTTTTCAGTTTTTCACATAACAACAAGAGATTTTGAATTCCCAATTTTCCTTCTAACATTATTAAGTCTATTATAATTAACAAAATTTGCACTATATTGACCTCTAACAACCTAATCCTTATCAACAACCTTAGATACAAATGCAGAAGACCGAGACCTGTAAGAAGACCCCATGGAAGAAACTCCTCTATGAGATTCTTCTCTAGAAATAAGAGCATAAGCATATTTGAAGTGTAAAAGAGTGACTTGAAACTATTGATCATCGCTATTCAGATATGAGGGATTCTAGTTTGAAGCGATCATATATGATCATAAAAACCATTTTAATGCTATAAACAAGCATTGTCTATCACCATACCTTAAGACATTAAGTTATCATTATTTTTCCTTTCAACCCAGATAATAGTGTTTAAATCAGTAATTTGGGGTGTGTTAGTATTCATCGCCTCAAAATTTTGATATCTTAAGTTGTACTAAAAAGCGTTGAAGAAACTAAACCATCACATCAGAAACATGCTTCTCTGTGATTCTTAATGCTACATAAACAGTACGCTTTATATTGCATATTCGAAAACTTGAAAATAACCTGATTGTATGACGTAAAAACCACAAGTTGAATTAAAATCCATGTGTATATCATTAACTTTAGCAGTGGTCTTGTATTAATGCTATATTAACTTTTAAACCTAATATTTAGGCAAAAGGATATTATCATCATCCAAAGACCCATTGTGAGTTTGCAACTTGCAAGTCAGACTACCACGCAGCACCCAACTGTTTTTATATAAATCATTCATCATAAGTTAAGTTACGGAACAGGAATTAGTGCTCTTGCAGCATGTTCAGTTACAATTAAATGAATTACATCCAAACAAATTTAAATAACCTGTGCAATTACACAATTCCAAGCCTTCTTAATGTATCTTGAAGCAATAGTTCTCTCGCCATAACGATATTGAGCAGTCATATATGACCAAAGGGGATATCCCACCATTACTAAAACTGAAACTAACAGCAACATATTTGCTTTTGTCCCTATAAATATCTTTAACTGCCATAGAATGTATAGCAATATACTGCTGCAATGAATGACGATCCCTTTTGCATCCTTCTCATAGATTGACCGTATTAAAAGAACAAAATTCCCAATCACCAAAGTGCTAGCGCAAAGTGGTCCCTAAGATATCATTATTGAAATAATCACAAATTAGAAATAAGCAGGTGGTGTAGTTCTACCTTAAACAGATTTGGAATTACTTGTTTAGAGCTTTTAGAAAGAGCCATCTCAAGCTTAAACATTTGTTCATTCTATAAGCATTTACTACTTGTTTAGAGCTTTTAGAAAGAGCCAGGTCAAGCTCAAGCTTATACATCCACTTTATAAAGTTTGGATATCAATGCGTCTAATAGCTGAATCTATACATAGTTCTTGACATATACGCATATATAAAAGTACCGAGTTGATTAATCTCGTGTAAAAAAATTGGGTGTCATGTTATATTTTGTAGTAATTGAGCAATAATGTGATGAAACACTACCATAATGAAATTGTCGTATATCATACACACCTGACAAGATGCACATTTGAATCCTTTAATACTTGATTCCTTATTCGCAGCAAAAGTTTTCCTCTTCGCGGGTCTACTGAAAATCTTCTCAATAACTTCACTGACTCTACATTTCAACGATCTTCGCCTATTGGCTGTCCCATTATCGTAACTCACTTGTATAAACAAATGTGAAATGTTTATAAAAAATGATAAGTGTAAGAAATTGTAGAAAGTGGGTGGTAAGTATTTAGTTGCTTTGAATTTTAATTCAAAGTTTTTGGCTTTTGCTTCAAGGTGGATTATTGTCCATGGCTGCTGCTGCTCTGCTTTCATTTGACCGGATCAAGAGTGTGTCACATAGCCGTTAGAAATTCAAAATGCTTCGAGCCTTCGAGTAAAGTAGGCCCAAATTAAGGGAAAAAAGCTTAACTCAATATATGTAAAAGCTTGCCCATTTCCTTTTTTTTTACAACAAATAAGATAGATGTGAGTTATTTGATTTTGTCAAAAGTATATGAAAGTCTTTTTATTGAAAGATAATTAAAAGTTTGTTGTAATCATGTAATTTGTTTAGTGGTATCAATTAACGGTATTTGAGATTTTTTTTTTTCAAAATAAAATGTGGAAGTAGATTTTAATTAAAAAAGAGCGGGTGGTAAGGGATAAGTGGGTGTTATATTATTTTAGTTAAAAATAAATGGTTAAGATTTGTCTCTCAATCTCCAATTTAGTTTAACCCTGATAGGTCACTAGATTTACAACACAAGCTTAATAGAAAGAGATAAAGGCGATTGAACAATAAACCAAACACACACACACGATATAAGTAAATGGTTATGCGTAAAGTATGAGTAAAAGGAAAAATTGAACAACCAACCCTCAAGTGAGGGTTATACAAGAGTATTTATAGGAGGGAAGCTAGGGCAACACTCCTAGTTCCCATCCTTTTCCTTATTGGGCTAGGCCTAGGCTTATGGGCCTTCTACATAAGCCTAAGGCTAATAACAAACATAAAGGCCATAATTAAGCTAACTATTACATGTGAATCACTAACACTTGATTAAGGTTTAGGAGTGATTCCAAAAATCTCCCCCTAAGCGTTAGTGATGAATGAATGTAAACGGTGAAGGAGAAGATGTAATAGTAGCTTTGACGTCTTCTGACATCCTTCTTTCTTGTGAGAAGATTTGCCTTGATTGAACAATCTCTCCGTAGAGAAATTGTCTTCTTTGAACAGTTCGCTTTGGCGCCATCTTGTCTTTGTTCTTTGATCATTGTTCTTTGTGATGGTAGTGATAGTATGTTGTATTTGTCTGCATCAAGTCTCGCACGAGGTCCGCTTCATCGCTCCAGTGTTCTCGTCTACGCCATTCGTCAGCACGCCATACGCTCTTTGACGTTGGATTTCAAGATCTGATGAAGTTCTTTAAGTCTTTAACTTTGTAGATTATTTGGTTTGACGAAGAATCATTCTGACTTTTGTGTTGCTTTTAGATAGAACTTCCATTAGTGATGATGTTGGTATGAGTATGCGAAGAATCTGCGATCATTCCGCTCCAGAGCTTCCATAAGAAGAAAACATTAAAACGGTTAGTAATGAGCGGATTCCGCAGCACTTACAAGTTTGAACTTCGAGAGTGTTAACAACATAGTGTGAAAACACAACTCTAATTCTCACAAAGGCCGTTCTGAACCGGAGTCCCACAAGTGAGATAACACGATGTACCGAAGTACATCTACGGTTGATGAGTCAGTGAGGTACACCGAAGCATCACCTCACGACATGGAGCCGTTTGAGACCACTAAGCGTAATCCACGGAGTTACCAAAGCGACGCCGCTGTCAGGGCTGTTTGGTGTTGACCTGGCGGGAGTTTCCATTCAATCACCGAGGATCACATATGTGAACCTCTCATAAATGTTCTCGACAGATTGCTAAGATCTGTGAAGGACTCGATAACGTACCACTGATGTTCTTATTGTTGAGCATCAAGTGATGAAATGTCAAGTGTACCTAAGGGATCTTTTGATGAATCTCGTAGCTCTAGACTCAATAGTGCTTTTGGTTTTCTGGCGGAGACTAGGGAGGGTCTCCTTCTTTCAATGATCTCTAAGAGAAAGCCAATAGTTTACGTGTTGGGTTCCCCGAGAATGAAACAAGCTTCACTGAGAGAAACTTGAGTGGCTAAGAAGGTTTAGTGCATGCGTCCTTGGGTCCATGACGACTTTTAATCTTCAATACCCGGCGTCATCAAGTGACAACAAAGAGCATATGAATTGAACCCTGTTCCGCGCTAAGTTGAATAATGGAGGGCTATTTCTTTTCACCCTTTTCTTTGCTTTTCTTTTTAATTCTTCAACTCCTTCTTTCTCCGATTCTCATTTTTCCTTTTTATAATCATACCTAAGGACTTCTAATTCTAACTATTGGTGGTGTCTTTGGGTAGATCCTCTCGCTCTGATCATAGGACGGTTATTCCTAACCTTAATCTCCTTATAACTCCATTGCCATAAAACCATTTTCAAGAAAATCTCTCAAAGGGTTTGTGAATGAAAACATGTTTGAACCACTTTGAGAGTTTTATCTTTTTAGCAGAAATACTCCTCCTCCACATGTGCTTTAGAGTTTAGACGGAAATTTGCACAGTGAGGAAAGAGCGCGCACTTTTGAATTGATCGACTCAAGATAGACAATCCCTTGCGAGACACGATTACGTTGTATAGTTAAAGAGTTACATTGTCGGCTTTTAGGTGACAACTAGCTCTAATAACTATCTTGAAGGTGTGGACAACCCTCGAAAGGTTGTCAAACCCGCCAAAGTTCATGTCTACCAAGAGTTTCTCGAATGGTACATTCTACTCGGACAAGTCCTTTGCGAGTCACGTTTACATCACTAGAAAACTAGCTTGAAATTATTACCCGTTCCGGACAAGTCTTTTCGAGTTACTAACAGTTAAGATCTCGTCAATTCGTGGGTTAAAGTCTTTTCACACGAGAGTTCATATAGTAAAACACAACATATTTCTTATCACGTATTTTTCTCCCCCTCAAAAATGGCATATAAATGTTATTTTTTAAGAAATGTTGAGAATAAATATGACCATTTTGAGTTTTATGGGAAGATAATCCCTAAGAACAATTTGTGAACAAAGATTTTAGTCAAGTACTCCCCCTCAACGAGTGATATAAACGGTTGAGGTTTTGAAAATCATAAAGGAAAGTACTTGTTCTTTTGAGCAAAACCTTGAAAAGTGAAAGGTTTGATAGGTTTTACTCACAAGTAAGAAGCTTTCGCTCCTTATATAAGGATTGTGGCAGGGCGCACTACACGAGGTCCTTTAATTACAAGTCGCGGGTTGTATCTCGTAATGTGTGCACAAGCCATAGACATAATAAATCATACATCCAAAGTTATAATGAAATAAGCAGTTCAAGGGGTACCGTGTAGTCCGAGAGATGTTGCCGAGTGTGAATCGGTGTTGAAAGCCGGTGATGTTAATCACGGTCGACCACCAACATAGCTTTCCAATCTTCAGGCCGATCCTTCGATACAACCGCTCATCAATCATCGTGATGATCCTCTTCACATCCTTCGATCCCGAGAATTCCATCGCTAGGAGAACCAATCTTCTGATCTATATCCTTCAACCGATAAGCCAATCCGTCCCTAACCATCTTCAAAGTGTGATCCCCAAACTTGTGAAGATCTCTACACGCCATTAAGCAATTTCTTTGAAGTTCACCGCTTGTAAACGACGCCGAATGGTTTGCCGATGAGCGTATATTGTGAGAGCCGGTTGATGTCGGGAAGATCAAGCCGCGGTGGAGTGAAGTTGACACGGTCCGATAAGATTCTCACCGAAGCAGTCGGAGATCTTCTACACGCTCTTTGATGACTATGCGCCCGATGAAGATGAGCAATGACTTAATGAATTCACGTTGTACTTCAGTTGAGAATTGTCTCATGCGACCCCGTACTTTGGCAAGGTACATGTCTTCAATGTCGTTGATAGACAAATTCTCAAAGTCACCTTCAGAGAATGCATAATCCCTTTCGTCTTGCCTTTGACCACAATATTCTTGAGAAAAGTGTAGTCCCATTTGGACGAAAGATCAACGTGTTTGATGGCAACGATACTTTTAGGATTGAACACTTCATGTTGAGATTCACGAACCGCAGCTCTAGTAGATTCTTCAACATTCGCCAATGGTGAATCCCATACATTGCATCTCTGGTTGTACCTCTTCCACTTGGTTGGAGAACAAGTGGTTAGATCTTTCCTGGATGGCTATGCAGTTAGAGTAAATTGCTTTGCCGAATGGAAGTGTCAAAGATGTAGCGTATTTCCTTGAACAATCGCCACGTGTAGAAGAAATTCCGTGTCTTTGTTGAAGAAATATCCGAATGGAATTCTAGGCTCATTTGGTTGGCCGATTGTTGGTAGTGGTTTAGACCAATCGGTGTAATATGGAGGGTTGTCCCGCTTCGTAAAGTCGATGTTTGCTTCCAGGTTGAGCCAATCCATGTTATTAGACATAGCTCGAGCAATGTTTTCAAGGTGATATTCTACCTCGATGGCACTTTCGGGCTATCTTTAACAGCTTGAAAAGCTTCATTCTTGATTGCCGCGCTAACTCGATTTCGCCATCTTCTTTACTCGAATTTTTCTTGCAATATCTTAGCATGCTCCAATGTATTACCGTCTACCAGATCTTGACCTTCACAGGGGGTAGGAGTGGAATTAACAAGTGTAGAAAACCCGGTCAATTCTCTTGGTTATCAGTCATCTAGCCATGATAGGACGTCCACTCTTGTTAGCTTCTTTTGTCTTAGGCCTAGATGAGGGTTCCGGTTTCGTGACTTTTGTCGGGAGAGGCGGGTTGTTATTGGGCTCATGGTAGGCCTTCTCATCGCCACCCCCGTATACTCAAAGTGGTCACCGGTTTTCGAGGGGTGGTGTCTCGAATCCCAGGTTTATCTGCGAGAAGAGGGAGGAGGGATCTTTGTTAAGCAGAGTCCTTTGTGGTGGAGGTTGTATTGAGATCTTGGATGGAGGATGATTCACCGTACTTTTGTCGCTTGGGGCTCTTTATCCTTATCCCGATCTTTGTCTTCATCATCTCTTGAACGCTTAGGCACTTACTTCTTCTCCGAATGATGACTTGAGTTGGTATTCCAAAGAATGCTTCAAACAGTTTAGGTTAATGGGAGGCAAACGTTGCAGAGCGTTTCGACATTTGAGCTACTAGCCGGTTCACCAATTCATCATCTGAGAAGATTGTGGATTGAACTGGATTGATGCTCAAATTCATCGGAGTTGATTTCATGGCTTGCTTGGCTAAATATAAGAGATTTGGATACAATTGTCTGGTATACATCTCCTTTTTTAGTTTCGGAACGACCTCCATAAGGAACTTATGAGAGTATCCTTTGATCATCTCGTCTATGCTTCCTTGAAGATCATCCTTCATAAGCTTCTGTACATACTCCCTTTCAACTTTCATCTCGTCTTCCTCATCATGAAGATGTTCGTGATTTGGTCGCAAGGAAATTCAACTTCGTAGAGAATATCTTTCTTCACTCGTTTTACGCCTTTAACGATTCGATTCTTTGATGGAGAGATCCAAGATGGAGTTGGCTTCTTTACCGATTTGGATGATGATTTGGTTGATTTCTTTGATGGTGGTGGTGAAGAGTGAGAAGGTGAATCGATGATGAAGAGATGTGAGGAGACTCCGGTCCTTTGGTGGCTCGGAGGTTTCTTCCTTTGATCGCGGCAGACTATCTAGAAGAAACTTATCATACTCAAGCGTCTTCTTCATTTCCAAACTTAGCTTTTTCATCGCCTTTGGCTTTGGTGCAGCTTCTTCATCGCCTTTTACCTTCTAACTTCTCGATTCGGTTCTTCAAAGTCATATTCAAGAGTGTCCTCCACACGTGTTTGTTTTTGTACCAAAGTGGTGGCACCGCATCCCTTATCGGGTTGATTAACGCGCATCGACCGGTGAAGGTTGAGCTCCACCACTCGACCCTCTGGGCCACCCATTTGTTCTTGAGCAAATTGTTGTGCAACGTGTTGAAGTCTAACGAATTTGAACTTCTTCCTATATGATTTATCCATCTTTGCTCTTCATCCGAGCTTGAGCTTTCTTCATAAGGCACAAGTACTGGAGTCTTCCCTTTTCCTTGATCACCGGAGGACTAGGAGGTTTAGATATCATTGTAGTGTCGTCTTTAGCGCTTCGAGTAGAAAGTCTCTTCATCTGATGAAGTACCCTCGAGTCCTCGCCTCTTGAAAGCGCCTTTGCTGCGTTCAAAGCTTAGATACGGGAATAGGAACGGCTTCCTTGGCGGGGAACTGCCCCTTTCATGGAGGATTCCTCCCGAGGAACGCTCCTTCGACTCTCGCTTGCGCAAAGCACTTCCTCCACTTCCTCTTCCGGTTTCCTTATAGGTGTTCCGTAAGACTTCTCATCGAGATGACCAACTTTGCCTTCTTTCGCTACCGGATACCTTTTGTATGTCTCGAGCTTTTAATCTCATTAGTTAGAAGGTGATCGGTAACACAACACCACGTTTCTTTGTTGACGATTCCTTGATTCTGACCGATAGGGTAGGCTCGGCCAACATATCGCGTGATTGTCGGTCATTGAGCCTTTTGGGAATATCGTGATGAAGTCCAAGTGCTCTCGGATCAATAGTTTTTTGTATCCACGTAGGGAATCTTTGAGCCAAGTTTCTTGAGAAATGACATCATGTCTTCCCATAATTAAGCTTCAATTTCGATGTCCTTTTGTTGATTAATGACCGTAAGATTTGTAGTTCTATGAGCTTGGGATACTCATAGCCACTATCACGACTAGAGACAGATTTGGTAATGATGATGTAGAGGGTTCTCCATGGTTGAGGAATGTTCTTAAGCTTCACATGAGAGTGCTTAGTGATTATTCCTAAAGCTTCATCATAGCCAATATCAATCAGAATTTTAACCTGCTCTCTTCAAGAGGTGTGGCATAGAAGTCGGTTGGCTCGATTTCAGAATTAGAAGAACTGTACCGTGATCTCGCATGTGATGGTGATCTGTTTGTGATTGAGCGTTACAGTCACCGCACTTTGACCTTTGATCCTTTGCATTGAATTCCGGAATTGTTGAATGTAGATCTCCGAACAAGTAGCAGTGTGAGAGCATGTTACAGTACGGATGATTCTTTAGAACATCCATGACAATCGGAAGACTCGAGCATGAAAGAGTTTCAAAGTCAACTTTTAGATTGTTCTTTCCAATCTTCCTCGGATAGCCATTAGGAAGATATCGCAATTGTGAGAACCTCGGTGCATCCACATTCATTTGAGCAGCCATGTCGCGTGATTCAAATAACATTAGCCAAAAGAACCAACATATCGAAAGACATAATGTTAGTCAACAAAAGGTTTTATTGTCTAATTATTGAACGTATAAAGTCAATGGTTGTTACGAGTCCAAAGTCACTTGTTTGTCTAATAGTTCAATGACGTCGTGAAAAGTTTCGTGAGTTAGTTAACTTTAAGTTTTAAAGTTTATGTTATCACATATTCACACAACACATAAGACATTTAAGCTTATTAGTGACATTAGTGGTTTCGTGACATTATGATTCATTTATATACAAGTTTGCACGCGTAACAATTCATTATGAAGATTTGATCAAGGCTTATGCGTAGAAATGGTAGCTTATGCGTAAAGCAGGGGGTTATATCGTGAGGCACAAGCTTACGCGTAGGAATATGTCTTACGCGTAAAAATGTTACGCAGTAGAACGAGTAACCTTATGCGTGAGAGCTTACGCCAGCAGCGTATATAAAACCTTACGCGTAAGGCTTACTCGTAAGAGTAGACCTTATGCGTAGTGGTCCTTGCCGCATATCCTTCACGGGATACGCGTAGTCCCTTGTAGAACCTTCGTGTAACAACGATTCGCATAAGATTTCTCTTACGCATAACTTTCTGGCGTAAGGTGATCCTTATGCATAGAGTATCAATGACCTTGATTCTCGAAGTTATACGGTAGCAAGCCGAAATAAAATCATCATAACATCAATTTTGACTTATACATTCATTCTTAAAACAGATCAAGGCATGAAAGCATGTTGGCGATTACGCGTAAAAAATCTTACGCGTAAGACTAAACCCTAATAGTTCAAAAATTACGCATATGATTTCTAACCATAGAAATTGCACCAAAGTGTTTCGGGAGGTATAAGAGGCATATAGAGTATGTTTATTCAAGTTTTAACATCAAAAGTGTCAAGAATCAAAAGTACCCAAACCGTATGAATATAAACCCTAAATTCCCATTGATGATTCATTTGAGTTTCGGGTAAAATCTGGGGTTTAGATATGTTCAATTCAACTTGAATACAACCTCATACAACAATCTTTATCACCAAAAACGTTCTCATTTGAAAATACCCAAAACGACTCATGAACCCTAATTTTAAAATGAATCAATTTGTTTCGGGTGGATTTTGAGGATAAACCAAGTATCATTGAAGTTATTTAAAAGTTTTGGCACACTTGTTTTAACCACAAACACACACTAATGATTGTGTGTTCATACGCTTATGCGTAGAACACATAATCACGCATAACTATCGTTTTAGCCGTTGGATTTGCATAAAAATCAAAACCCTTGCTTAAAAACTTGTTAAAAACACAGAACCACTTACAAGATGAAGATCAAAACTTTGGATTTGTTGAACGAATTATATGCGTAGATTAGAGTTGGTTAAGAGTAATAAATGTGATGGATAAGTTAGGTGAGGGAGTTTTATTAAAAAGGAGTTTGAGCTTTTGCGCTTTTAGTCCCTCCACCTTTTCATTTTCATCCAAAGCCTTTTAACTTCCATTTTGGTTACCAAATGATAGATTTTAAGAAAGAAACTTGACGACACTCCCCTCGACTTAAGAAATAATGAAAGGTTATAAATTTAGTCCGAGGAGTGTCATTGAGAACCGTAAATGTGACCACCATTGATGAAAAGAAATAACCGTAATATGATAACATGCAAGTACACGGATGTTTTGAAACAGCTATGTTTATTTTCTCCCCTCAACACTTGATCGGAAAAATATTGAATTTTGAAAGATTATAGTGTTGACGGAAGAAATGTACTTGCAATGTTGAAAGAAAAAATAGACAGAAGAATATTTTTGTTGTTTTGACATATTTTATATTTTTGTATTTTGTTTTTGAAAACTATTTACAAAAGAGGTTTTGGTGTTTGAGTGTTTTTAAAACTGTTTTAGGAGTTCATCCAATTCCTCTTGAGTCAAACACCTCATACCAATCCGGTGGACCAACTCATTAAACCTATCGGGAGGCAAGGCTTTGGTGAGAAGATCTGCCAATTGGTATTCTCGTACTCCACAAAATATAATTCAACAAGCACTGCTCCACGTGGTCCTTGATGAAATGATATCAAAGATCGATGTGCTTTGATTTTGAGTGTTGAACTGAGTTGCACGAGATTGCAATAGCACTCGATTGTCGCAGATACATCGGGATTCTGTCAAATACGTAACCATAGTCTTTGAGTTGTGTTCTCATCCAGATGTCTTGAGCACAACACGACATACGGCTACATATTCTCGCTTCGGTTGAGGACAGCGATGTACAATCCTGCTTCTTCGATTGCCATGACACCATTTTGTCACCAAGAAATTGTAAAGCTCCTGAAGTACTTTTCCGTGAATCTAAGCATCCTGCGTGGTCAGCGTCTTAAAAAGCGATTAGTTCAAAACCGTAATCCTTCGGATACCGATTCCCAAATTAATGGTTCCCTTGATGTATCGGAGGATTCTTTTAGCCTTAGAGAGGTGATTTTCAGTTGGTCGCGATGATAACGGAGCAAAGATATACAGCAAAGACAATATCAGACCTGCTAGCTGTTAGATACATGAGAGACCCAATAATACTACGGTATTTTTTAGGGTCCACCAATTTCCCATGTAAATCAGCGTCTAGCTTCTTGGTATGAGCCATTGGTGTGGCATAGGTGTCACAGTTTGCATTCCAAATTTGTGTAACAATTCAAGGGCATATTTGGACTGACTCAAGAAAATACCACGGGGTGATTGATGAAC
Source organism: Chrysanthemum makinoi (assembly GCA_910596185.1). NCBI lineage: Eukaryota > Viridiplantae > Streptophyta > Magnoliopsida > Asterales > Asteraceae > Chrysanthemum > Chrysanthemum makinoi. Next base: position 90,693,324 of record OU343218.1, on the reverse strand, counting down.
TTGCATTCCTAGAAAGAACGTAAGTTCACCCATCATGGACATTTCAAAATGTTTCTTCATTAGTTTTGCAAAAGCGATTGAGTACTTTTTATGAGTTGACCCCAAAATGATGTCATCCACATAAATTTGAACAATTAAAATATGTTCCCCGTGATATTGTATGAAAAGAGTTGGGTCGACCGAACCTTTGGTTAAATTATTGGCAATGAGGAAAGATGATAGCTTATCATACCATGCCCGAGGGGCTTGTTTGAGACCGTAGAGAGCTTTCTTCAGTTAATAGACATGATTAGGAACTCGATCAATGAATCCTTCGGTTGACTAACATAAACCGCTTTTCTTTAAGTTGTCCATTGAGAAAAGCAGCTTTTGACATCCATCCGAAAGACCGTGATGTTCATATGAGCCGCAAATGCCGAGAAAAATCCTAACAAATTTCAAGACGAGCAACCGGGAAAATGATTCTTCAAAGTTCAATACCCTCTTCCCCGTCTATAACCCTTAGCCACCGACGTGACTTGTTTCTCGATAACGTTCCCTTCAAAGATCCAATTTGTTTTTCCAAATCCATTTAAGACCAATGACGAAGACCCTTGTTGGTCTTTCAACCAGTTCCCATACTTCAAGACGCTTAAATTGGTTGAGTTCTTCCTGCATGGATTCAATCCAGTTGTCCTTTGTCATTGCGTCTTTAATGTTTCTAGGTTCAGATTGGCGATGCTGAGTGCATAAATGCAATGTTCACCGTCTCGTGTGAAGACGCTGTCTCGTGAACGACTGGTTGATTCGGGTTGCCAATAATATTTTCCAGAGGATGGTCTTTTGTCCATCTATGTGTGGAGGGTTGATGTTGGTATACATTGTGCAGATTTTGAGGTTTCAAATGGCTTGTTGGATGATTCCGCGAACATCAAGTGCAGCAGCCTCATTAGCAAACGGGTTAAAGAACGCATTTGGATCAAAATCTGCAGGTGGGGTTACATTATTAAGAACATCATCAGCCGGTTCATCATTGTTGGAAGTGGTTTGTTCAACTGCTTGTGTGGAGTCAATCGGGTGGTGCTTCTTCAACATTAGTTGTTGTAGCAGTGTGTATGTATAAGAGTAGTATCGTTGAGCAAATGGAAACAGCGGATACACCGGAGCACGCTCATCAATATCGCCACCGAACAAATGGAGCAAATAGCCTTTCCATTTGTTGACGAAAGTGAGTCCGGGGCTTTGTTCACCGATGATGGGGTTTGGGGAAGTTTAAGCGGTTGTGACCGGTTCTAAGTCGTTATGCTCGAAGCCATTTCCGTAAGTTCATCAAATTGAGCATGAATCATTTCCATAACCTCCTTTGTTCGACGATTCCGATTCGAAACCTTTAGAATTATCACAATATCCAATAAAGACTCCAATGTCAACTTTGGCTTTGAGCTTTCCAAAGTCATCACGATCATTATTCGGATAGCAAAGAGATCCAAATACATGAAAGTGTTTGAGATTCGGTTTTCTGTTGAGGACAAGCTCAAAAGGTGTTTTGTTGTATGCTTTGTAATCATAGAACGGTTTTGAGTATAGCATGTAGTAGATACGACTTCCGCCCATAAGTAATCTGGAAGTTTAGCATTGATTAACATTGTTCTTGCAGCTTCCACTAACGCTCGGTTTCGCTCTTCAACAACTCCGCTTTGTTCGGTGTGTGTGCAATAGATGTCTCGATGTCAATTCCCACTTTCTCATAAAATTCACGAAGAGTTTGGTTAACAAATTCAGTGCCTCTGTCTGCTCGATTTGTCGACGGTGTTTCGTAGTGAACTTGTATTTTCGTGAGAAAGGTGATGATCATCTGTGGAGCTTGGTCTTTGCTTCCAAGAAAGTAGACCCAAGTCCAGCGTGAATAGTCATCAACAATTACTAAGATGTAGCGTTTGCCATTGATCGCTTGCACGCCAAGATCGGGCCACACAAATCCATGTGAAGAAGATGAAGCACATGCTGAGAGCTGTGTTCCATCTTTGAAGGAAAATGAGCACGAGTGCTTTTCCCTTGTTCACAAGCTGAGCAAAGGTGATCTTTAGAATACCAGAATCGTGGGAGTCCTTCAACTAGTTTGTGTCGAGCGAGGTTGGTGATGGTTTGAAAGTTTAGATGTGAGAGACGACGGTGCCATAGCCATGATTTTGTTTATGTTGCCTTTGAAAGTAAGCAAATGGGAGATGAAGCAACCATGTCTTGCATAGAGATAGTGTAAAGACTGGAATTACGCGAGCCATACATAAGGTCGTTTCCTTGTAGATCACTTAATGAAACAAGATTTCTCCCTGAAAGCAACCTCCAATCTCCATCACAAATCGACCTCTGAAAACATATTGTGACCGAGGCCTTCCACATAGTAAACTCTGCTAATTTCGATGTTCCCATTGATATAGTCTCCGTAGCCCATGATAGTTGCAAAGTGATCATTCCCGAACCGACAAGGCCAATGAACTTTGCAATAAAGTTTGATAACAGTTTAAGTTTGCCTGTCATGTGTCGGGAACATCCGCTATCAACAATCCAGAGAATGATCGTCAGATCACCGCATTACACAATGCATCTACATGATGGAATAGAAGTAGATGTGGAACCCGAAATGTTAGAGGGTTCCGGAGCATGTGTAGTAGACATACACACATCAATAACCTTGGGTATCCATTTAAAACCTAGTGTGTTATATATCCATTTCTGCCATCTCCAACTAGTATTTGCTTTAGTCTTAGTGAATGCACTAGGTGGTACTACATTCCTAGGAGTTGAAACTGGAGCTACAGGGACATCAATACGTTCCTTAGAATCTAAAGAGGGCGGTCTACCAAACACAGACTTAGAAAGATTAGTGGGCCTAGAGGTATTTCGATTCTTAGGATTCCTTAAACGAGAGATGATAGCTTTAGCAACACATTTGTCATGACAATCAGAATTCATACTTTTACGACAAATCACACAAGGTGCATCGATCAATATCAAAGGTACTTAAAGGTTTAGCATTCGTTACATCACTATTTCTATTACATTTTCCCGACGCAATATCTATAGTGGAAGCAACATGAGTCTTATTCATAGTCCTAGGGTGTTCTTCTACTTTAGCATTCCTTATTGATCTTTTCTTAGGTCGCAACTTCCTATTCTTCGTTGTAGTGCTCCTAGGTCGTGAAGTGCGGACGCTTGGAAAAACGCAACTATTCATGTTTCAATAGAAGGAAGCACGTTAGCAACTTGTGATTTGGCAGTAGGGATTCTAGGTTCATGATTACTAAGTGTTACCGGTGCTATTCTCTTAATCACAGTAGGCGGAAGTTGTTCATACTTCCTAACATTTCTCTTAACTTGAAGATAGTGTGAATCAGATCTTGATTTACAGACCGAATATTTCCAAAGAAAATGCATAACTTCTTTAGTGTGTGCAAGATAATGATCAAGTTCATTTGATGCTTCATCACGAGTTTGTTTGAGTAAATCAAATATGACACCATATTCCTTTTAACTTTTACAAGTTCTTGTTCATATTTTGAGATTTGACACTTAAAAGACACGCTTTGATCATCTAATTGCTCAATTTTAGGATCGTAATATTTTGCACGCAATCGGGCGATTTTGTGTTGAAAAACAAGTTGTTGATCGTGAATATCTTTTTGACACCAATTAAGACGACGTATTGCATTTGAAAGTTCGTTTGACAATCGCTTATTTTCAACTTTTAAGGACTCGACCAAGCACATTATCGTGTTCTCAACATTTACCACGTATCAAAAAGATCGCAGAGATATAATCAAATGCATATGACAAAGAATTCAATAACACAAGATTATGGACATCAAAGACGATAACATCTTCCAAGAGTCGATCAACATTTTTTCATAACATTTTCTTTTTATGTTTAGTATTAGAAATAGATGTTTCTATTTTCTCGAAAACGACCTTCATCATTCCAAGTTCCTTATGAAAGTCCCTTTCCCAAGACAATGCACAATTTTTCAAATTTTAACAATTGGTAAAAGATTTTTCTGAAAAATGTCTCTTTGTTCTCGCCAGACGATTGAAAATGTTGAACTTTGATTTCAGAATGATATTCTATCTCATGTTGTAAAGTTTTGAGGTCAACCATGAAAAGGTCAAAATATCTAAGAATTTTGCGATTTTCAGGTTTTGAGTTTACTTCACTAATGGAAGGTAAAGGACCATAAGTTTGTGCATAATCTGGTTTGGGATTTACATTAGAAGACTCGATGTTTTATGATAATCCTGGGTGTGTTAGAAGAATCCATTGGTGTGACGAAAGTGACCGCTTTTGAATACTTAAAAGGTTTGTTGTAAACAACTTTTTCTAATTTTGATCGACTCTCGCCTTCTGCATCTAATTCCTCTTGACGATGATATTCAACAACACTCATAAATGTAATTATCAATTTTATATTCTTGACCGAAACTTCGGATTTGGTTTGAATGCTTTGGTTGAAAGCTTAGGTTTGTAATCAGCAAGATTCGGTCCATAGCCATTTGGATTTGGTTTTAAAGTAAACTTTTCAATAGCCGTGACCGACTCACCATGTTTGTAAACAATAGTTTTAAACTCTTTAAGTTTGTTTTGCAAGCCGATGATTTCTTCAAGATGATCATCTATTCGCTTCGTTGAATGCTTTTTGTATGCAGAGAACTGTTTTTGACAAGTTAACAACTCATCCTTAGCTTTTTGATTTTCCAAGGTGATAGCGTTAATTTGCTTTTTATGTTCATGTTTCGCTTGTTCTATTTCGCATAACAAAGCATTCTTCGGCGGCTAGATCACGATCTGTTCTCTAAATATTTTTCGCTTTGATGAGATTTAGCAAAGGTCGCTTCAAAACTTTTTCACGCTTTTCTTGAGTTTTGAAAAAGTTGAGTTGCTTTTGTAAACATTCAAAATCCTTGGTTAACAATGCATTTTTACTTTTCAAGTCCTGATTAATTGCACGACATTCTTCCACTATGGTTTGTTGGTCTTGTATTAAACGAGCAAAATCTGGATGAGGCAAAAGTTCTGCGTGTTCAACGTGAGTCACAACATGATCCATTCGAGATCCTCAAGTATAACCACGGAGTCAATTTGATTATCAAGGGAAACCATTTGGTCATCTTGATCGCCAAATATAACTACGGGGTCTAGTTGAAAATCATCGGAATGAGATGTGGACGACTCATTTTGAACATTCTGAGCCTTGCCGGATTCAGATGATGGTGGAGATAATAGATCAGAGATGAATATGGTTTGTTCGGGTAACTGAGACAAGCCATCAGTGTCATACACTGGGCCTGTGTCACTCATATGTAACTCATGCATATTAACCATCAACATAAAACCGTGCATTGGCCCGCAAATCCTCCATATCATCATCTGAGTATGCATTTGCCATAAAGCTCGTTCTTTGTCGTGAGAGTTCCACCAGCTTCATCCTTAAGAGCCAAGAGAAGAGCCTCTTTGTGATAAGCACTGCCCCTTGTCCTCGGCTTTGGGCATGCATTAGCTAGTTGTCCCTTCTCATTGCGCTTGTAGCATCAAGACCATTCAACCCATTCGAGCATTTCCTGTTCCACCACTTGAGCTCTGTTGTTATTCCTACCCACAGTATTAAACCCTTGACCACCGCCCATCTGACGACCATAACCACGATTCTAAACTTCAACTCGTCCATTGTTCACAACAGCTTGATTCCGTGTGTTAGATGAGGAACTAATACGATTGTTGGATTTGTTGGTATAACGGCTAAAAGCATTAGCAATCATAACAAATCCTTGTTGCAATGCTTCGAACGGATCAGATTCCTCATTAGCTTCACTGACAAGTGCTTGAGCATTGTTGTTTTTGTATGGAACCAATTGAGTTTGTTAAGATTGTTGTTGTGAAGGATCATATGGTGTGATTGTAGCAGTTGGTTGAGTTGCTGGTTGAAGAAGATAACTGTTTTGAGCATACAAGGCAAGTTGTTGAGTTTCCGATTTTGACGTTGAAGCAATTTGAGCACGGAGAATCCTTTTCCTATCAACTTCCTTTTCATGAGGCTTCAAGTAATTGTACAACAATCCGTATGTAGAATGATGCATGTTCTTCGCTTGACAGAGAAAAATGGCATACTTCTCCCATTCAGGACCAAGACTACTCAGGAACTTAGTATTAACCGCAATTCTTGGCATGATGATGTTGTGTTTGTCCAAATCATTTATGATGTCTGAGAATCGATGATGATAATACTCTAGTGTCTCTCCGTGTTTAATCATGAAGTGTTCATAAGCCAAGTAAATTTTGGATTCGATATCCTCTTGATTGAGTGCAGATCCTTCCATAAGAAGATGAATATGTTCCCACATCGCCTTTGCAGTCTTTTGAGCATCAACACTTTGAAGAATTGGGTTAGGTAATCCTAAGAGGATATATTGCATTGCAAGCTCATCAGCTTCATAGTGTAGAAGTTCCTCTGCATTCAGGTCGGCAATAGTAGCAATGTTTGATTGTTCATCTCTTGGTGGATTAGCATTTGGATCGCCGGGTACAATGACATTAGGCATCTGAAATGGACCTTTCAAGATAACCTTCTTTAAAAACTTTCCATGTGGCTTCTTCAGATCACAAAACCTAAAGAACCTAATCACCCATTGATCGTAGTTTCCTGGAGTGAGCATTGGAGGTCTATCAAGTGATCCAGCCTCATGAATTGATTGTTGGCTGCTTAAAGCTTCACACATCTTTGCAAACCAAGTAGGTTCCTTCATAGTGTTCCTTGATGGATGTTGATTGAATTCATTTGTGTAGGGTTGAACTTGAAGACTTGGTGGTGGTTGAACCATTTGAGGTTGTGGAATTGCAGCAAGTTGTGGAGTATGTTGTTGATTAAATTGTTGTTGATAAATTGCTTGTTGTTGATTCCATTGTTGATGTTGTGGACTTAGTTGTTGTTGACGTTGAGAATAAGTGTAAGGGAAATAGTTAGAGTATGGTGGTTGTGACATGTTGAAAACTTGTGTTGGTAAAAATGGATCTTTGTAGTCGAATGAACCTTTGTTGATGAAGTGTCCTTAGGCGTAGAAATCACAAGAAACCAAGTAGGACTTATGCGTAAAACACCAAAGTTACGCGTAACAATGAGAGTTACGCGTAGTTTTAGCTTACGCGTAAGTAGGGAAAAAACACTAAAGTTATGCGTGAGACACAAAGTTAGGCGTAGAAACTTATGCGTAGGATTACCTTATGCGTAAGACTAGGCTTAGGCGTAAGATGAATCTTATGCGTAGGATTTCTACGCGTAAGCTTTATGCTTATGCGTAAGTTTAGGGTTTTGCCCAAATGATATTTTACACTATCACAAAGGCAAAAGATATCCAAAGTCGACGTATTTTCAGGCTTATCCAAGCAAGAAAACACGGAGTAAACCACGAAAGGGTAAAGTTACGCGTAAAACTAGGGTTTTCATACGCGTAGCTTTACTCGTAAAATTGATTTTGCCCAAAGTTGTTTCTAAACAAGATTTTTGTTATGGAATAGCTTCAATATCACCAAAATAACACAAAAGTGTGAAACTTGATGGATCAAAACGGCTAAACAGGTTACGCGTAGAACGACACCCTCGAACAAAAACAAGCTTAAAAACTATGATCTACGCATAAAGTTTGAAACTTTTTGCCAAAAACAGTTATTTTAACACCTTAAAACAATGAAAGTACAAGAATCTTGGATTCAAAAGTGTGAAAAATACGTTTTTAAGCGAACCCAAAGTATCAAACCGTTGTTTTACGCGTAGGACCTAAAACCCACTTCAAAAACAAAACGATTCACCCAACTAGTAGGCGATTGATACCACTGATAGGTCACTAGATTTACAACACAAGCTTAATAGAAAGAGATAAAGGCGATTGAACAATAAACCAAACACACACACACGATATAAGTAAATGGTTATGCGTAGAGTATGAGTGAAAGGAAAAATTGAACAACCAAACCTCAAGTGAGGGTTATACAAGAGTATTTATAGGAGGGAAGCTAGGGCAACACTCCTAGTTCCCATCCTTTTCCTTATTGGGCTAGGCCTAGGCTTATGGGCCTTCTACATAAGCCTAAGGCTAATAAAAAACATAAAGGCCATAATTAAGCTAACTATTACATGTGAATCACTAACACTTGATTAAGGTTTAGGAGTGATTCCAACAAACCCAATATATATTTAGTCTATAAATTTGAACATTTAACATGTTATTATAAAATAGGCATAAGTATTTGTGTAAAACACTTGCACCATTTTTTACATTTAAAAAATATAAATCATTAGCTTTCAAACGATGTATGACACGTATGTTTTACCTCAAACAAAAATAACATAAAAAAGGGGCATGTCAAAGTGTCCCGAGTTGGACCGGGTCGGCCAGAACCATACAAAAGTAAACCGGTGACTTTGGAAGAGACCGGGTGAAAACAAGGTTTTGTTTTTCCAGCAACTAAACCTTCCGGTGACTTTTGTTTACTCCGGCCGGCCAAAAAGCTTCAAATTCTGGTTTTCCAGCCCGTTAACATAACTAGTTAGTGAACCGGTTAAACCTGTTGGGTCCAACAATTGAACCTTCTTGCAGTGGGCTCTTCTTGTTACAAGTAATAACAACTAATCCAAATCACCTGTCTGATAATAAGCAGTCTAGAATAAGCAACTTGTATCCTTATTTCAAAATATGAAGACCCACAAAATTGCTTGTATAAAAATTGACCCAGATATATGTGAGGTTAATCCTGGGACAATTTCAAACCCTTCCCTGGCTACCAACCTAGCAAAGCAATCCCAAATGTATCCAAACACTCCCCTTATAGCTTGTCTTATACTTTAGCTTACTCTGTCTTCTTGAGTATCAGTTAAGAAAATGATTTTGAAGTAAAATGTCTCCTTCCAAAATTGGGCTGAAAATGTTTACATCATATTTGTTTAATTAGCTGGACATATTGATGTGCAAACATTTTGACAACTCACCAACCTCACTCACTTAGCCCTTTCATCTAAAGGTGTTTGCCAATTCATTTCAAGCCATGTGACAAATCGAACGGTTAGATTTCTCTAGCAACGAAATCCATGGCCAAATTCCTCATTGGACAGGGGAGATAGGAGGTAACAATCAGTTATCTAGTTTGAATCTTTCACGTGGCTTGCCACAGTTTCAATGGTATGGCTTCAACAACTATTGGATGGAAACACTAACAACATGTAAGTACTATGATTGTAGTAGTTTGTTATTCACACTTAGCCTTAGGGCTAATATACAAGGAGAATACTAAATTCTGCGTTTTTTGTTCACTTAAGCTACCAAATTTTTTTTCACACAAGTCACTTAATTTATGAAACACGACATTTGATTTGTTAGACTTATTAGAAATGATACGTACATGTTAGACTATTAGTATTAGGATTAGTATTTGGCCCATTGTATATTAGGCCCATTATGTATCCTATATAATCTTGATGTACCAAACATTATTATTCATTCAATATACAATATTACATAAATTTACATGGTATCAAGCCTACCCAAATCTTCGATCCACCCTTAAACTCTCCTGCTTCCGCATATTTTTTTTCGGTTTAGTGTTTTTTTGTTTCTCGACCAAGTGTGTTGTCGAGGTGTGTTAACTTTTTTGTCGACCTGTATGTTGTCGACCGGTTCTATTCTTAAACCCTAAGTCGATTACTTAATCCTAGGTCGACTTCTTAAACCCTAACGATTCCCTAATCCTAAATGCTTACCTAATCTCTAAGTCAATTACAGATTTATTCAACCCTAAACCGATTACTCAATTTTACCAAAACTTTACTCATTCGATCATTAAACCCTAACCAACCTGTGTTTTTATACGACTCATTCAACCCTCACTTTTTTTGTCGGCCAGTTTGTTCACCTAGGACGATTTACTAAACCCTAAATGCTCACTACAACGACTACGGATACAACTCCCCCCCTCCAACTGTCCTCACGTTATCGGATAAAGTTATGGCAATGAATCACTTGAATACTTTTGTTCCGATTAAGCTTGATGTTGATGAGATGAATTACTCATCATGGGTATATTATTTTTCTCACCCTTGTCATGGATATAGCATGTTGGATCATCTCATTGATCCAGAAGCGTCCTCATCTACTACACCTCCTCCACCCCCGACTAAGGATGCGGAATGGCTCAAGGTTGACTTCATCATTAGGTCTTGGATCTTCTCTACACTTGCCTCGAATCTTCAAAAATGGTTGGTTGCTCTTAATCCCAAATCTGCCAAAGAGGCGTGGGTGTGTCTTGAGGGGATTTTTCAAGACAATAAACGCCCTCGAGCTATGGCTTTGAAGGCGGAGTTACGTAATCTAAATCTTAGGGACTTAACAATTGATGAATACTTTTAGAAAATTGAGTCAATTGCCTTGGTTTTGAATGGTCTTGGTTCTCCTCTTAGTAACAATGATATTGTTACATTTGCACTTGAAGGCTTACCTAACACGTATGATGTGATTTCAACCGTTATTGCTAGTCGGGAACCCTTTCCCGATCTCAAGACGGTTCATTCTTTGTTGACCACGCAAGAGATGTGCATGAAGTCTAAAGTTCAAGACTCGCTTGTGGATGCTACATCTGGTTCTGTGGATATGGATACTTTGTAACAATTATTGGCTAAATTGGGATTTGCTCCCTTACAAAATAAACCGGCTACTGTTTCACCACCTGTTGCTTACCATGCTGTTGCTTTGGCCCACTTTCCACCAGGTCCAATTGTTTCACAGCCGGCCCAATTCTATCCAACTTCACCAGTGGCCCAATATCTCCCTAGCTATATCACGGCCCTCACTCCACAGCAGACATACCAATATTTTCAATGGGGGTCCAATCCTTATGGCCTGTCACCACAAGGGGTTCACATGATCGGTCCATCACCAAGGGTCCAGTTCATTGCAGGGGGTTCACCGGCCTTGAGGTTCGCAGTGGTGGTTCACCGCTTGGGAGTTCAACAACAAGTAGGTTGCTGGCAGGTTCACCACATCCACAGGGGGTCTAATTTTGCGCAGGTCCACCAACGACCGGTTCACCACAACAGCCTGGGGTTCTGCAGAGGGCTTCGACCGGTCCAGCTTTTGGTTTTTTTTTAACCCGGGTCAACTACTTGCGTCGGGTTCACAGGGTTTGGGTCAAGCAACTCTCTTGCCACATGCTTGTGCTACTAACACTCTTCAGGACCAGTCTGCTGGAAATTGGAATATGGATACAGGTGCGAGCTCTCATCTTAATGATTATGTGCATTGTCTTAGTGATATTCTTAATGAGTGCATTTATCCGTCTATCGCGGTTGGTGATGGGCGTTTCATTCCCGTTACCAACTCTAGTCATAGTATCTTGTCTACACCTTTTCTTCCTCTTCATTTAAATAATGTTTTAATTACCCCTCATATCGTCAAAAATCTTATTTTTGTGCGTCAATTTGTTCGTGATAATTATTGCACTGTTGAATTTGATCCTTTTGGTTTTTCTGTGAAGGACTTCATAACTCGACGGGTACTCCTCCGTTATGATAGCACGGGTGATCTTTACCCTATTACGAAGCCTTCTCCAATTCCTCAAGCATATCTTACCAGTCAGATATCGTGGCATCAACGACTTGGACATCCAGGAAGTGAAGTGTTGCTGCGTCTTGTGTCTAGTGATTCTATTTCTTGTAATAAAGAGAAGCTTCCCGTTTTTTGCCATGCTTGTCAGCTTGGTAAACACGTGAAGCTTCCGTTTGTTAGTTCGTCTAGTACTGTTACTTCTTGTTTTGACATTGTTCACTCAGATTTGTGGACTTCCCCAATTCCGAGTCTTTCTGGTGATATGTGTTTGTTTCTTGATCACTATTCTCAGTATGTTTGGGTTTATCCATTAATGAATAAATATGATGTTTTGTCTAAATTTCAGTTGTTTCGTAGTTATGTTCGTACTCAGTTTAAGTGTGAAATTAAGTCGTTTCAGTGTGATCATGGTGGCGAGTTTGATAATATTGCCTTTCATAAATTATTTTCAACCCATGGCATCCAATTTAGATTTTCTTGCCCCACACCTCTCAACAAAATGGAAAATCTGAACTCATGATTCGTACCATCAATAACCTTATTCATACTTTATTGTTTCAAGCACATTTACCACCCAACTATTGGACTGAAGCTCTTAATATGGCTGTTTATTTATTGAATATCCTACCTTCCCGTGCCATTGATGCGCGCCAAACAGTCAAGCTAAATCACACAAGCCCGCCACTTGTGAATGACGGACCGTAACCATCTTAAAACTGCTTAAGCACGAAATCAATGAAGATCTGAGGAGTATAGAGTCTCCCCGGGTCGTTATGTCCCAGCGAGCTATGCAATGAATTATCAAACGTATAGTGATCGAGGAGTTTGAACGGAAAAAGGATTTGGTTATGATTATAACTACGGAATAAGCCAACAAATAAAAACGGCTTAAATGCAAATTAAAGGAAAATTAAAAAGATAAAATCTATTAAATAAACGCTATCACTATAATTAAAATGATGTTTTTGTTTTTATGTTTTTATAAAACTGAATTAAAAATCTACGCGACGTACAAATTAAAAAGTGAAACTAAAGCAATATTAACCCTAAAAATATGAAAATGATATTTTTACAATCCTAATGATAAAAGAAACTTTTTAGAAAAAGAAAACTATTTTTATAACTAATTATCTAATTATTATTAATTAAAAACTATTTTTAACTATTTAATAATTAACCAAAATACAAGAAATTAGGAAACAAAGCTAGAAAAATAAAATTATGAAATGGAAAAGTCTAAAATAACAAACTAGAATTTTCAAAACTATTTTTGTATTTTTCTGATTATTTTTCTATTTTCTAGGAATTTTAAACTATTTAAAACTAATTAAATTACTAAAAATTACCAAATAAACTATGAAAAATCTGGAAAATTACTTTTTTCACTTCTTATATTTATCTAAACTTAAGAAAATTGAAAAATTATTTTTTTGAACCTTTTCTGAATTTTTTATATTAAATGCTATTTAAGAATGCTTAAAAACTAATTTAAATTAAGAAAAATAGCTAAACAACTCAGAAAAATCTGAAAATTTCAGGAAAACTCTAAAATGATGTGAGGGAGCTAGGAAAATTGGAAAAACAAGCACTTGTGTGGAGAAATTTGAAACTGCTTTTCAAGTGCTTATTGAAATAAGCACTTAAATAAGCTACAGTGACCCAACAAGCACCAATTGACTACAGAAGCTCAAATATGCAATAAGAACTCTAATGCAACTAAAATCAACAAGATACAATCACTGAATAACAAACTACAAGGATTTTATGTCTATGAATTTTAAGTCTAAAACAGATTCCGAGTGGCAACTTTAAGAACAAGCAGAAGCTTATAAATAAGCTCAAACTAAAATCTACAAATTGGAACTTGTAAAGGACCTGGGTGAGAGTATGTGTACCAAAAATAAGACTATGGTGAGCTCTTATGAGCTCTGTACACCTGCTTCAATATCTGGGAAAAGCTCAGCACCAACTGAGTACAGTGGTGCAGGGCATATTGGGCCTGAAAGAGAAGCTGATTTGAAGCTTTTGCAAAAATTGTAAAAATCAGATAAAATGATGGCAAGAAAGAGCACCAGCTGAGATTTTTGAAATACCAAAATTCACTTGATAAGAACCAAATATGAACTCAAAACAATTCTTCCTAAATGAGCCCAAAATGACTTTTCACACTTTTTGACTTTTGACAAAATGAAGAACTTTGACTAATATGAACTTTAGATCCAATTTTATGACTGAGATAGATGTTATATGATAAACTAAAGCTACTGCAAGCAATGTTATAAACTTCTAAACTCAAAATGATGATCTGCTATCCTAAAACTACAACAGTAAGACAGATGGACAGGTTTTAAGGTATTTTGACTTCTGGTGCTAGCAGACCCAAGTTATTGATTCAAATGACCATACTAAGGCTACACAAACATGAAACAAAAGAATCCAGCCACTGAATACAACTTAAGAACAGATGGATCAGCAAAACCAAACACCCCTTAAGTACCGATTTGAGCTCAGAACAGATTTAAACCATGAACCTGCTTATTTAATGATCAAACTGACTTAATAACACTTAAATACTTCTAATAGAACAGATTATAACAGATTTAAACTACAATTGTGGATTATGCTAAAAGACTTTGAAATAACTTACAACTTGTCCAAGCCACAATGGCATGCAAATAAGTGAACCAAGTACCACTAACCTATCAAACCCAATCCAACTAGCTACTATTCAACCCAATTCCAAGCCTGCATCAACCCATTTCCTTTCTGTATCAATTTCCACCCATGTTGACTTATTTTGGCCAAATGTCAAAAGTAATTGAAACTGCAATGTGAGCTTATGGAAAGCTTAAATAAGCTTGAATAATCATTATTGAGCTGACAAATAAGTTATTAGAAGCTTGTACATAGGATTTGGAAACTAGTAATTTCAACAGTGGATAAAAAGTTTGAAACTGAACAAGAACTTTAATTGATACTTAAAGAAAGTTGAAATACACTTAGAAACTGTTATTTAAGACAAATAAACTCTAAAATACAAATACAAACTAGTTAAGACTTGGTAATTAGTAATTCGACATACATTGTTTAAAAACTAAGACTAACTCCTTTCTTCTTGCTTCTCTTGGCCTCTTTATACACCCAAACTGTCTATCTCTCTCCTCTGGACAAATCCCACTAGTAGAAATGACCATTGGATGACTGCAAATGATCTTGGCCGTTTAAAGTAATTTTGGCGCCAATTTTGGTTTAACAGTTGTAGCTTGAGTGGGGTTGGTATGGGGTGCATTTAATGATTCCTTGGCTCTTTGTGTTTGGAGGGGGGAAATAGGTGATGATGGAGTGGAGGTGGAGTGTTAGCAGAAGGTTTTGCAGGCATGGTGATGATGGGAGGTTATCACGTGAGGGAGAGAGGGAAAGCAGTGGGTCAAAAGCCTTTGACTGGTGTTTTAATAATAGGGTGGGTTGGATTCGGGTTTAAACCGGGTTAAAGGTTGGGCCAAGGGTTGGATTGGGTAAACTGTTGGGCCAAAGGTGATAAAGGGGTCCATTTGTTAAGCTTAAATCACAAGGACCAAGTATGCAATTCCAACAAACCAAGGGACCAAACCTGTAATTTTGCAAAGGTGTTTTATGGACTGAAATTGACAAGTGTTGACATTACAAGGACCAAAGTTGCCATTTTCAATTTTTCCAGGGGCCATTTCTGCCAATTTGCTAACTTGAAGGACCAATTTGTAATTTTCTCAAAATTCTCACATTTTTCACCAAAGGACTTGATTTGACAAGTTATGATTCAAAAAGGACCTTTGATGACTTTTCTTTTGAAATTTTGACTCAGGGACTATGTTTGACAATTTTAGAAACTTGGGGGACTAAAACTGCAATTTTTGCAAATTTGATATGTTTTTCATCTGATTTTGATATTTTTGCATTTAAAACACATAAAACACTGATTTGTGATATTTTGATCATTTTGATGTGTATTTGAGTGTTTTCAGATGATTTTGTAGTTTATATTGTACAAAAATGATGAGTATTTAGACACTCATCAATCCCCCACACTAAGATATTGCTAGTCCCTAGCAATGATTTGAGAAAAATTAATGGATTTTATCTCTTTACCAAAAGCCATTACTTCTGGAGTAGCCAAATGTTTCAGTTCAAGTAAGAACCATGGTACACCGATAACCATGTGATTTTGAGCAAACCACCAGCTTTCAACGGATTTGATTTTGTCTTTACCAGAAGCCGTACCCTTCCGGACTAGCCAACTCTTAGATAAATTATCAGAATTATCTTTGGTGAGCTGATTACCAATTATGGTTTTTCCACCGCCTTTACCACAAGCCATAATCTTGCGGGCTAGCCAACTCTTCACTTTTTAGGATATGGTGAGTTGAGAACCATACAATTTTGGGCAAATTGCAAGCCATATAAACGGATTTGAGAAATCTTTACCAAGAGCCGTTTGCTCCTGGATTAGCCAATCCTTTTGTCTATTAGACAAGGCGGACTGATAACCAATTGAGTAAGTGAAAAACACTTACTCCAAAAAATTTTGGCCAAAAACGGGGGAATTGGGTGGATAATATATGATAAAATTCGTGAGAATTCTCCCCCACACTAGAAATGAATATTGCCCTCAATATTCAAAGTACCGCGGTTATGCCGAAACAAAGAACGTAAAAGGGAAATACTACGGCCATAATTTAGAAAGATTTTTGAAACTGTGGGCAACCCCCCACACTAGGGTGGTAGAAAGTAGAAAGAAGTCAGAAATATGGGTGAAAACCCATATGGCGTGCTACTGTTTTTGATTCCCGAGTCGCTAGCTTGACTCGACCCCGAATTCATTTGTTCATGGGGAAAGTAACGTGGAAAACCAATCTCAATCGGACTTTCGTTCACAGTGTGAATAAACATATGAACATCAGAAAGTTCCACACCGACGAGATACAACCGCGGTATTGTTAATAGAAGAATCTATAAAGGATGATACCGGGGTCAAAGATGGTGTCCTCATTCCCGAAAGAGAAAAGGGAAAGAGCAACCACACCATCTGTGAAGAATGGAATAAAGACATACATGAGAATGCAAGTCCATTCCTCAGCAGAGAGAAGCAAATCACCAGCTTTGACATTTTTAAGCTTAAACTTGAAGCTTAGATGGTGATTGGTAAGAAGATGTCCGGGAGGGAGGGTGGGAAACGGTTCTTCAATCAACAAACTTTCCAGAAAAAGGATGTCTCCCTCCGGATCAAAGTAAGTGTTATCAATTCCCGTTGGAATTGACTCATCACTAAGAAATGCATCGACTTCATTCCAAAAGTTGTCATCTTCCTCATCAGGAGTGAGAGAAGGGATGGAAGAGTCGGGAATAAGACTAGAAGATGATGGATTCTTTTTGAGCAAATCATCCATGGGAAGAATGTCTCCCATTGGATCACAAACATCATCATCCAACTCGTGATGAAACTGAAGAGAGTTTGGTTTCATCCACAGACTTAACAATCTCGATGCGACAAACTGATGCCGGAGGTGGGACAAGTGGTGTGCTCTTAGAGCTAGCAGTTTCCACCACTTCCGATGAAGTCTCCGATTCTAGATCATCGTCATCATCATCAAGAATACTCTTGACTTCCCTGGTACAGCTTTCAAACCATTTGTTTGAACCAGGGGTAATTTTCAAAGCTTTAAGCTCAGCACGTTTTTGAAAACTCCTCTTAACCCTGAAATTTGAGAGTGTTGCATTGAATCTTTCAGATTTTTGATCAATTGTGGCAACACTCTGTTTGTACAGAGGTTTGGAGTTCTGGTTGATATTTAACGTGAGCTCTTCGTTGTCAACCCGTATGGTCAACTCTTCAGCAAACACATCAATCAGAGCACGACTCGTTCTTAAGAAAGCTCTCCCTAAGATGAGGGGAACTCTAGGATCTGCATCGAAGTCTACTACAACAAAGTCAGTAGGAAAGTGAAACTTTCCCACTTTCATCACGACATCCTCGGCTATCCCAAGTGGACGAGTTACGGTACGATCCGCTAGCTCGAGTGTCATACGAGTGGATGAAAGTTCAGGAAGAGACAATTTCTTCCATACAGAGAGTGGCATGAGGTTAATGCTAGCGCCTAGATCGGCCAAGGCGGAGCATTGAAACATCCCCAAGAAATCATACGGGATTAAAAACCGGCCAGGGTCTTCAAGCTTTTCGGGAAGCTTATTAAGAATGGCTGCTGAGCATTGCTCATTTAGAGGGGTTTTCGCCATCTCAGATAGCTTGTCTTTGTTGGTGAGTAAGCCTTTAAGCGTGGATGCAAATTTAGGCATTAGAACGAGAGCATCAACGAAGCTTATATCAAAGTGAAGCTCATTGAAGATTTGGAAGAATTTTTCCATTTGCTCTTTGTTTTTGTCTTTGAGCTTCTCATCATTCATTCTTGATGGGTAGGGAAGCTGACTAGACTTTTGAGCCGGGATGGAAGTGTTTTCTGGCTCGAGATTTTTCTTCGGAACATCGGGTTCCGGACTTAAAGCTTGGACTACCGAAGGTGGGACGTGTGCGGTACTTTGTGGGCTTGAATAATGCACCTTGTCCGTTGTCTCCTTGGTAACTTGACTAAATGCCACAGGAGGAGGGGGCATAGGAGTCGAAGGTCCATTGTGCGTCTTACCACTACGAGTGGTGACGGCTTTCAACTCGGCATTAGGATTGGGAATAGTATTGCTTGGGAGTCCTCCAGAAGATGGCGAAGCTTTGTTCATATTCATGTTCATGAAACTGCTCATCATATTCTTTAACTCATTTGTCTGCCGAGATAATGTGATATCAATTTCCCTTTTAGCTCACCTCTCATGTTATTGATCTGAGTTTGCATTGAACGCATGTTCGACTCAGTCATTTTCATGAAGTCATTTGGTATGGGAGCTTGAGGAGGTTGTTGATAACTTTGATGATTAGGAGCTTGATATGGTTGGTTGAAATTGTTCCGGTTTTGATTGAAATTTTGAGAGTTATTGAAGTTGTGTCCTTGATTCAGAACAAAGCGATTTTGATTGCCATGGTTTTGATTGCCATGGTTTTGCACCGGAGGAAAACCAGGTGGTGTCATACCGCTAGGTGCACGGTAGTGAGGATCAGCTTGTGGTCGGTATTGATTGTGGTTTACCGAAGCTACGGGAGCTTGGTAAAAAGAAGCATCGGTTGCTTGACAATCATAATACGCGTGAGGACCACTACAAATTTCACACACCTTGTTTATGGCTTTGATTGGTTCCGGCTTATGAATTTCGCTTTTGATTTCCTTTACCTCTTTTATCATACAATGGATCATGTCCGTTAGAGCGGCTAATGGAGCTGCTAACTCAGAAGAGTTACTGGATGAAGAAGCAGGAGTGTTCGGAACATTGACTTTGTTTCGAGAAATAGGAACTTTTGATTTACTCTCGCAAATTTCAAGCACATCTTTAGGTTTACGATTCAAGATATTGCCACCCGCGGATGCGTTCAAAGAATCTTGATCGTTACAGTTCAACCCATTATAAAAGATATTGACTTGTTGAATTCATGATGGGGGCATTTCCTGAGGAGATCTTTGAATCTCTCCCATGCCTCTCCAAAGTTTTCATCGAAATTTTGACGAAATCCAGAAATTTCATTTTTTAGATTAGTCGTCTTTGATGGAGGAAAGAAGTAATTGACAAACTTTTGAACAAGATCCTCCCAAGTTTCGATGGATCGAGGGGGTTCTTTTTCCAGCCAAATCCGGGCTGTCCCCTCAAGTGAGAATGGAAAAAGCATCAACTTGATGACTTTTTGTGGTACATCCTTGAAATTGATAGTTGAAGTCAACTTGTTAAACCAACGGATGTGTGCATACGGGTCTTCTCGATCAGACCCGCGGAATTGATTCGTAGACACAAGTTGGATCAAATGTGTCTTCAATTCGAAGTGATCAGAATTGATTACCGGTAAAACGATGGCATCTCCATAACCCTCGGTGGGTGCTTGGAGCATTTCCGCCATAGTGCGTTCGTCTGCCATATTGTTGCTTGAAATAGTACGAATCTCGGGTTCGACTATTTGGGCAGCACGTCTACGAGAACGTCGTCTAGGAATTTCTGCTAGATCACGCAAAGGACTCAATGATCTAGAAGAACGAGTGCGCATGCACTAGAGTTAACTCTAAGGACTCTCAGAGTTAAGGAGAGAAATGGGAATTATGAAAATCTTTCAGATGAGAATGAGAATTATGAAGACGTTTTATAAAAATCAGGTGAGAAGAATCTTTATGGGTTTTCTGGTTCTGAAACGTCGATATCACAACAAAATCAATTAACACAAAATCGAGGCAAAACAACAGTGAACTTAACCAATAATCACAATATGAATGGCTTCTTTGAAAAAGGTACACCAATCACAAGGACACAAAGGCAAGTTTTAAATCTTTAGTTCGGGAACTTATTATGGTCGCACCCCCAGTTAGGTAGTGCACTGCCTTGGTTTGCGGTGGTAATCTTTTAAGTTGTTATTATTAAAGAAAACGACGAATCTTTTTGTATTTTTATTATTTGATACATATATAGAAACAAAAGGAAAAATATTTTTGTGTTTTATACGTTTTTGGCTGTTTTTGGGTTTTTGGATTTTTTAGAAGAAAATATGGATATATATATATACAGAGATGGATGATATAAACAAATGAGTGAGTATTCAAACAACTAATCTACTAGACGTAAGACAAATAGCACAGCTCCCCGGCAGCGGCGCCAGAAATTTGATGCGCGCAAAACAGTCAAGCTAAATCACACAAGCCCGCCACTTGTGAATGACGGACCGTAACCAGCTTAAAACTGCTTAAGCACGAAATCAATGAAGATCTGAGGAGTATAGAGTCTCCCCGGGTCGTTATGTCCCAGCGAGCTATGCAATGAATTATCAAACGTATAGTGATCGAGGAGTTTGAACGGAAAAAGGATTTGGTTATGATTATAACTACGGAATAAGCCAACAAATAAAAACGGCTTAAATGCAAATTAAAGGAAAATTAAAAAGATAAAATCTATTAAATAAACGCTATCACTATAATTAAAATGATATTTTTGTTTTTATGTTTTTATAAAACTGAATTAAAATCTACGCGACGTACAAAATAAAAAGTGAAACTAAAGCAATATTAACCCTAAAAATATGAAAATGATATTTTTACAATCCTAATGATAAAAGAAACTTTTTAGAAATAGAAAACTATTTTTATAACTAATTATCTAATTATTATTAATTAAAAACTATTTTTAACTATTTAATAATTAACCAAAATACAAGAAATTAGGAAACAAAGCTAGAAAAATAAAATTATGAAATGGAAAAGTCTAAAATATCAAACTAGAATTTTCAAAACTATTTTTGTATTTTTCTGATTATTTTTCTATTTTCTAGGAATTTTAAACTATTTAAAACTAATTAAATTACTAAAAATTACCAAATAAACTATGAAAAATCTGGAAAATTACTTTTTTCACTTCTTATATTTATCCAAACTTAATAAAATTGAAAAATTATTTTTTTGAACCTTTTCTGAATTTTTTATATTAAATGCTATTTAAGAATGCTTAAAAACTAATTTAAATTAAGAAAAATAGCTAAACAACTCAGAAAAATCTGAAAATTTCAGGAAAACTCTAAAATGATGTGAGGGAGCTAGGAAAATTGGAAAAACAAGCACTTGTGTGGAGAAATTTGAAACTGCTTTTCAAGTGCTTATTGAAATAAGCACTTAAATAAGCTACAGTGACCCAACAAGCACCAATTGACTACAGAAGCTCAAATATGCAATAAGAACTCTAATGCAACTAAAATCAACAAGATACAATCACTGAATAACAAACTACAAGGATTTTATGTCTATGAATTTTAAGTCTAAAACAGATTCTGAGTGGCAACTTTAAGCACAAGCAGAAGCTTATAAATAAGCTCAAACTAAAATCTACAAATTGGAACTTGTAAAGGACCTGGGTGAGAGTATGTGTACCAAAAATAAGACTATGGTGAGCTCTTATGAGCTCTGTACACCTGCTTCAATATCTGGGAAAAGCTCAGCACCAACTGAGTACAGTGGTGCAGGGCATATTGGGCCTGAAAGAGAAGCTGATTTGAAGCTTTTGCAAAAATTGTAAAAATCAGATAAAATGATGGCAAGAAAGAGCACCAGCTGAGCTTTTTGAAATACCAAAATTCACTTGATAAGAACCAAATATGAACTCAAAACAATTCTTCCTAAATGAGCCCAAAATGACTTTTCACACTTTTTGACTTTTGACAAAATGAAGAACTTTGACTAATATGAACTTTAGATCCAATTTTATGACTGAGATAGATGTTATATGATAAACTAAAGCTACTGCAAGCAATGTTATAAACTTCTAAACTCAAAATGATGATCTGCTATCCTAAAACTACAACAAGAAGACAGATGGACAGGTTTTAAGGTATTTTGACTTCGGTGCTAGGACCCAAGTTATTGATTCAAATGACCATACTAAGGCTACACAAACATGAAACAAAAGAATCCAGCCACTGAATACAACTTAAGAACAGATGGATCAAAAAACCAAACACCCCTTAAGTACACTGATTTGAGCTCAGAACAGATTTAAACCATGAACCTGCTTATTTAATGATCAAACTGACTTAATAACACTTAAATACTTCTAATAGAACAGATTATAACAGATTTAAACTACAATTGTGGATTATGCTAAAAGACTTTGAAATAACTTACAACTTGTCCAAGCCACAATGGCATGCAAATAAGTGAACCAAGTACCACTAACCTATCAAACCCAATCCAACTAGCTACTATTCAACCCAATTCCAAGCCTGCATCAACCCATTTCCTTTCTGTATCAATTTCCACCCATGTTGACTTATTTTGGCCAAATGTCAAAAGTAATTGAAACTGCAATGTGAGCTTATGGAAAGCTTAAATAAGCTTGAATAATCATTATTGAGCTGACAAATAAGTTATTAGAAGCTTGTACATAGGATTTGGAAACTAGTAATTTCAACAGTGGATAAAAAATTTGAAACTGAACAAGAACTTTAATTGATACTTAAAGAAAGTTGAAATACACTTAGAAACTGTTATTTAAGACAAATAAACTCTAAAATACAAATACAAACTAGTTAAGACTTGGTAATTAGTAATTCGACATACATTGTTTAAAAACTAAGACTAACTCCTTTCTTCTTGCTTCTCTTGGCCTCTTTATACACCCAAACTGTCTATCTCTCTCCTCTGGACAAATCCCACTAGTAGAAATGACCATTGGATGACTGCAAATGATCTTGGCCGTTTAAAGTAATTTTGGCGCCAATTTTGGTTTAACAGTTGTAGCTTGAGTGGGGTTGGTATGGGGTGCATTTAATGATTCCTTGGCTCTTTGTGTTTGGAGGGGGAAATAGGTGATGATGGAGTGGAGGTGGAGTGTTAGCAGAAAGTTTTGCAGGAATGGTGATGATGGGAGTGGTGTATCCGTGAGGGAGAGAGGGAAAGCAGTGGGTCAAAAGCCTTTGACTGGTGTTTTAATAATAGGGTGGGTTGGATTCGGGTTTAAACCGGGTTAAAGGTTGGGCCAAGGGTTGGATTGGGTAAACTGTTGGGCCAAAGGTGATAAAGGGGTCCATTTGTTAAGCTTAAATCACAAGGACCAAGTATGCAATTCCAACAAACCAAGGGACCAAACCTGTAATTTTGCAAAGGTGTTTTATGGACTGAAATTGACAAGTGTTGACATTACAAGGACCAAAGTTGCCATTTTCAATTTTTCCAGGGGCCATTTCTGCCAATTTGCAAACTTGAAGGACCAATTTGTAATTTTCTCAAACTTCTCACATTTTTCACCAAAGGACTAGATTTGACAAGTTATGATTCAAAAAGGACCTTTGATGACTTTTCTTTTGAAATTTTGACTCAGGGACTATGTTTGACAATTTTAGAAACTTGGGGGACTAAAACTGCAATTTTTGCAAATTTGATATGTTTTTCATCTGATTTTGATATTTTTGCATTTAAAACACATAAAACACTGATTTGTGATATTTTGATCATTTTGATGTGTATTTGAGTGTTTTCAGATGATTTTGTAGTTTATATTGTACAAAAATGATGAGTATTTAGACACTCATCAGCCATTAACAGTGACATACCCTTTACCTGCCTTTTTGGTGCTACACCTGATTATAGTGTCCTTCTTGTTTTTGGATGCCTTTGTTACCCACATATTGATACCCACCATAAATTAGGACCTCGCGCTACACCTGTCATATTTTTGGGACATGCTGCCAATCATTTTGGCTATCGTTGTCTTGATCTAAATACCAACAAAATTATTATCTCTCGTCATATTACCTTTGATGAAACGGTTTTCCCGTTTCAAACCCATCCGTCCAAACCCACCCCCTCCTATGATTTTTTGGAAGATTCTTCCAATCTCATTTCCACCATTATCAACACCACCCCAATTGGTCCTACTTTAAACCCGATTCCTCTACCACCAGTTGACATACCTACACCTCACGATCCGGTCAACATACCTACCTCCCCTACCCCTTCTACACCAACGCCAACACCAACTGTCCCTTACGCACCTGTCCCTGACCCACCAATGCCACCAGTTGTATCTATTCTTCCCATGGTCACAGGTTCTCATGTCGGGACTACTCGTCCTAATCCTAAGTATGCTAGTCATGTGTCTATTGTTTCTCCTTCACCTAGGTCGTATAAGGATGCTCTTGATGATCCAAATTGGCGAAATGCTATGTTTGATGAATATAATGCGCTTATTAAGAATAAAACTTGGACTTGTGTACCTCGTCCTACGGGTGTCAATGTTGTTAGGTGTATGTGGTTATTTTGCCATAAGTATTTGGCTGATGGCACTCTTAGTCGGTACAAGGCACGTCTTGTTGCCAATGGTAGCACACAGGTGGAGGGCGTAGATGTTGATGAGACTTTTAGTCCGGTTTTTAAGTCAGGCACCATTCGAACTGCTGTTAGTTTAGCTATTTCTCGACATTGGTCTATTCATCAGCTTGATGTCAAGAATGCATTTTTTCATGGTGATTTGGCTGAAACTGTTTATATGCATCAACCACTTGGTTTTCGGGATCCTGATCATCCGGATTATGTTTGTTTATTACAGCGTTCTCTTTATGGTCTTAAGCAGGCGCCTCGGGCATGGTTTCAGCGGTTTGCTGCTCATATTCTTACTGTTGGGTTTACTTCGAGTCGGTGTGATTCTTCTTTATTTATTTACCGGCAGGGTGATGATACTGCTTTCTGCTACTATATGTGGATGATATTGTGTTTACTGCTTCCTCTGATAGTTTATTACAGCGGATTATTGCTTCTTTGCATAAGGAGTTCTCTATGACAGATTTGGGTGCTCTTAATTATTTTTTGGGTGTGTTAGTTATGCGTGACTCTTTTGGGATGTTTTTGTCACAACGTAAGTATGCTATGGAAATTTTGGAGCGTGCACATATGGTTGGTTGTAACCCTTCTCAGACTCCGGTTGACGCTGAGTCTAAGTTGGGTGATGATGGTGATCCGGTTTCTGATTCTACGTTATATCGGAGTCTTGCAGGTTCTCTTTAATATCTCACTTTCACTAGACCCGATATTACTTATGTTGTGCAGCAGGTTTGTTTATATATGCATGATCCTCGAGAGCCTCATTTCATTGCTCTCAAGCGGATATTACGATATGTTCAGGGGACTTTGGCTTATGGTTTACAATTATTTTCTTATATTACTGAGTCCTTGGTTGCTTATTCGGATGCTGATTGGGTTGGTTGCCCTACCACTCGCCGGTCTACATCAGGTTATTGTGTTATTCTTGGCAACAACTTACTTTCATGGTCCTCTAAACGTCACCCGACGATTTCTCGTTCCAATGCTGAGGCCGAGTATCGGGGTGTTGCCAATGCTGTTTCTGAGACATGTTGGCTTCGGAATTTACTACGTGAGCTTCATACACCATTGTCATCTGCTACTATTGTTTATTGTGATAATGTGAGTGCAATGTACTTGTCTTCTAACCTTGTTCAGCATCAGCGCACCAAGCATATTGAGATTGATATTCATTTTGTTCGTGATTTGGTTGCTACTGGTCAAGTTCGAGTTCTGCATGTTCCTTCTCGGTTTCAGTATGCTGATATTTTTACTAAGGGGTTACCATCTGCCTTGTTTGCTGAGTTTCGTGACAGCTTGAGTGTTCGGTCTCCTCCTGCTCAAACTGCGGGGGAGTGTTAGACTATTAGTATTAGGATTAGTATTTGGCCCATTGTATATTAGGCTCGTTATGTATCCTATATAATCTTGATGTACCAAACATTATTATTCATTCAATATACAATATTACATAAACTTACGGTACACACCATCAACGTATAACACTCAAAGTTTAAGTTACTAACTTATAAAATATATGAAATCACTCTTATTAACACTAAACCTTTTGAATAGCTATCTAAATGCCATTTTTTTAAGTACCCATTACAAAAAATAGTTTTAGCTGAACAAAAACTACGTACCCGTATGGGCCTATGTGTACTAACCCTTCAAACTTATTGGCTTAGTTTTAGCTTTAACAAATTTGTCTATTTTCTAATGATGAAACCTGATCCTTGGTTATCCAGAATAAGAGCAATCAACCAATAGGTTATGAGTTGAAGTCTTGCTGAAGATATTTATGAGATAGGTAGTATATAGATGTGTGAAAAATTGTAAAAGCTATACAGAACATTGTACAACACAGTCTTGCACAAATAGTGGTGTATGCACAAAAACAAATGGTGTAAATATCACCTCCCGATTAATAATGTCATCCTTCTTTAATTTCTATCAATCAAGAAAATCCTCTCAGAAGCTCGAAATGATGGTTACTATCAAAATAGGTAAAAACCTGACCCATAGTTTCAAAATGAGTAACAATCTGACCCATCAATCAAAATAGGTAAAAACCTGACCCATACTATCAAAATGGGTAAGAACCTGGCCCATACAACTAAACTGATCTTACAAAATAGCTAGAATATGCTGAAGAGAACAATTTAGACCAAAAACCAAAGCCCAACCATACCAGCCCTTCCAATATGGCTAGATTCCAATTTACACAAACTATAAACCCGCTTAAAACCCCCTTTGCTGCTGCAACACTCAAACCATGCAGTAAAATACCTATAAGTCAACCATGGACTACTAAAATGATCATAATTATGTAGGCAACACTGCACCTCATCACAATACCATCAGTTAGTACACTCAGCAATAGACGGTGTGCGCACAGTGCACATCGCTAGTAAATCAACATGACTGCAATTGTCTGTTGTCATTATTTTTATGCAACATGATGAAGTTAATCACCACAACTCATTTATATAAAAGTTTTCGAATACCAAGATAGCAGATGAGACAACAACTGATGGAATATGTAAATACAACTATATTACAAGGGTTCCCTATCGATCAAGTTGTCAATCTATCCTTCTTATATTTTGCAGATAACAACCAAAACAAACTACAGTCTTGTAACTACTTAAAAAAATATTCGTTATAACGACGTATATGGTCCACCGGCTCAATTTCCGAAGGACCTAATACTCCGTCTAATGGCGTTCCGAAAGGCCAATATCCAAACGGATCGTTGATCTGACAGTACCTTTGGCAGCCTGGATGCAATTGTCTCATTCTCCTGGGTGTCAAAGATGACGCCAGAGACAGTGTCAGGGACAATGTCAATCTTGACAACACCAACGGCCCCATAGAATGCGACAGGCCCAGGGACCAGATAGTCACATCAAGGAGTATAAATACACATAATAATTGGTAAAAAGGTATCATTTTCTCACATACACATTTACACCATACCTTTCGGTCTATCCCCATACTTACTCTCACGCCAGAGTCTGGTCCTGGGATAACACCCGGGGCGAGACTAACGCGTTGTTCATCTTAGAAGGTATCTAGAAGACTTATTTCGCAAGGCTGAAGGATATCTGAAAGAAATTACAAAAAAATACTTCGACATTGGCGCCATCCGTGGGACTCGCATTCAATCTACTAAAGCTATAGAATGGCGGGTTCAACACCTTCGGTGACTTCGGGAGGAGGGGAAGCTAACTCCCCACCAGTGACGAGAGAGCAGTTGGAAGGGTACAACAGCCGAAGGGATACCATCGATCCAGTAAGGTTGGATTTTGATGACAAAGCGCCCCCTGACAAAGGTGAACCGAGGGCTAAGAAGAAGGAGATCGTGACCGGAAGTAAGATAAAGGACGATGATCTGGGGAAACCCTTCAAAGAGGTCTCAAGGTCTCCCTTCACTCGGCGAATCATCGAATTCTCAGCACCTGAACACAAGATGCCCACCCACATCAAGTTGTACGACGGGTCAACGGATCCTCAGGAACATCTAAATAGGTTCACGGGGGCCGCAGGACATGGAGAATGGTCGATGCCGGTATGGTGCCGCATGTTCCAACAGAATCTAGATGGAAAGGCCAGGGGATGGTTTGATCGCCTTCCCCCGAGAAGCATAGATGAATGGGCTGACTTCAGGGAACAGTTTGAGGCTCGTTTCTCCCTGCACAAGGCTTGTCTCAAGGATCCAACGGAAATAACTAAGATAGTGAGAAAGGCCAATGAAACACTACCTGAATTTAAAGAGAGATGGACTGTCGAGATAGGGTTCATACAAGGAGTGCCGGAGATCATGAGAATTTCCTCGTTCATGAATGGATGCAAATGTCCTGAGTTGGCCAAACGGTTTGCCGATACGGTACCGAAGACCGTAGACGAGATGATGGTTCGGGTGGATGACTTTGTAAGATCGGAGGAGGCTTTCGCTAGCACGGAATTACCCCGGGGAGAGCACCATGACACTACTAGGAGGACCTCCACCGGTTCCTCCCGGAAGGATGAAAGGATCACTAGGGGACATTACGGGGGGGACAAGAGGGGCGACGGGCGGCATGGATATTCAGGCAAAAATCACGGAAGTTCCTATCGCCACGGGGATCGGTCAGCACCTTACTTACCCTCTCGGGCAAGTGACCACCTAAGCTGGAACAGCCCCCGTCTGACGCTGGATTCACTTATCAAACCTCTGAAGGAAATCCTGGCGACGGAGCACCTGTTACGTTTACCTCCCCCAAAGCCCATGCGTAACCCTCCCAGGAAAGAGAACCATGACAAATATTGTGATTACCATGGAGAAAAAGGGCACTACACGAATGACTGTTATCAACTTAAGAAGCAGCTAGAACTAGCCTTGGAGTCGGGGAAGCTGAACCATCTGATTAGGGATCTTAGACAGAAAGGTAGACGAGATCCTCCCAAGAAAGAGACCAAAACCAAGGACAAAGTCATTAACATGATTCGGACGTGGCCTGAAAGGAGAAAGATGAAGTCATCGGAGCAGGAAGAGGGGTGGATGAATGTACCCATAACCTTCCCTCCTCTCCCCGATGGAGATGTATCGGACGACCCCCTCATAATCGAAGCAAGCATGGAGGGATACTTGGTAAGAAGGGTATTTGTGGATGAAGGGGCCTCTGTTTAAGTGATGTTCGAACATTGCTTCAACAACTTGAGTTCGGAGATAAGGTCTCGACTGAAACAAACAAAGACAGATTTACTGGGATTTGCTGGGCAAGTGACTAGACCGCTAGGGAAGATCAAGCTGGACGTCTCGTTTGGGGACAAAGGGCTATATCGGAAGGTTCGAATGAAGTTCATTGTCATCCGTGCTCGTCACCCTACAACGTAATCTTGGGAAGGACATGTCTGAAAATGCTACGAGCCATACCTTCCACAGTGCATTCCATGATGAAGTTTCCCACCCCTCAAGGAATCGCCACCCTCGTAACTCGTTCAGTCATTATCTCATAATGTATAAGGTTGGAAAGGATGCAGGCTGCTCCTCCGGAGCATGACAATCAGGAACAGGGAAAGATCAATAAGGTTGGTTTAACGGAAGAAGTGGTGATTAATCCGGCTTTCCCAAATCTGTGACAATAGGGGGCGCCTTGTCCCCTGAGTGCAAGAGGCGTCTCAAGGAACTCCTCCATAAAAACATGGATGTGTTTGCATGGGAACCGGCAGATATGACAGGAGTTCCCCGAGGAGTAATCGAACACACGTTGAATGCCAATCCGTCAGTGGATCCGGTATGCCAAAAACGCCGGATGTTAGCAGCAGATCGAAGTCAAGGCAGTCACGAAAGAGGATGAAGAATGGGTTAAGGCTGGCATCGTCCGGCCAGTAAAATATCCCACCTGGATATCCAACCCTGTTTTGGTCAAGAAATGCGATGGGAGCTGGCGTATGTGCATTGACTTCAAAAACATTAATTCTGCCTGCCCTAAGGACTACTACCCTTTACCGGAGATCGACTGGAAGATCGAGTCAGTCATGGGATACAAGTACAAGTGCTTCCTGGATGCTTACAAAGGCTATCATCAAGTGCAAATGGCAAAGGAGGATGAAGAAAAAACAGCGTTTTACACGGAACAAGGGACTTACTGTTACACAAAGATGTCGTTCGGTCTAAAGAACGATGGGGCCACTTACCAGCGGATGGTAGACTCTGCCTTCCAGTAACAGATAGGGAGGAACCTGGAAGCATATGTGGGTGACATGGTCATCAAGAGCAAGGAGGAGAACGACATGTTGGCAGACATAGCTGAAACATTCGATAACCTGCGGAAGATAAACATGAAGCTGAATCCTAAGAAGTGCTCCTTCGGAATGGAGGAAGGAAGTTCCTGGGATATATGGTGACCTCGGAAGGGATCCGGGAAAACCCAAAAAATACAAAGGCAATTATGGACATGCAATCACCTAAGACTTTGAAAGAAATGCAGAGTCTCAGCGGAAAGTTAGCAAAGACTCAACCGTTTTTTATCCCGGTCAGCCGAAAGATCCTTACCCTTCTTTGAAACCCTTAAGAACATCACCAAAGAAAACAAAGCGGAATACCGATGGACGGAAGAAGCCGAAAAAGCTTTCCAAGAGATGAAGAAGCTCATAACGGATCTCCCCTCCTTGACCACTCCTGTGGTCTAGGAGGTATTGTATGTATACCTCGCGGCTTCTGAAGAGGCAGTCAGCGCAGTCCTCTTGACCGAGAGGAAGGGAAAGAAACTGCCAGTCCGTTATGTGAGTCGGACACTCAATGAGGCAGAAAGGAACTACTCCCCAATAAAGAAGTTGGCACTTTCCTTATTGCACATGTCACGGAAACTCCGGAGGTATTTCGAAGCATACCCAATCAAGTTCATCACAGATCAGCCGATCAAGCAGATCCTCAACAAGCCAGAAGCATCCGGGAAGTTGGCTAAATATTCGGTAGAGTTGGGAGCTTACTACATCACCTATGAACCTCGGAACGCGATCAAAGGTCAAGTGTTGGCGGATTTCCTTTAGGAAACTCCTATCGGAGAAGACAACGGAAAGTATTTTGAACAGCCAGCTACAAAAAAGGGGGAAGAAGGGAAATGGCTAATGTACACAGATGGGGCATCCAACCATAAGGGCTCCGGAGCGAGTCTTGTGCTGATTAGCCCAGAAGGAATGGAGTTTACCTACGCCATTCGGCTTGATTTTGAAAGCACCAACAACGAAGCCGAGTATGAAGCCCTACTAGCAGGCTTACGAATGGCAGAAAGCATGCACGTTCGTAATCTCGATGTCCGGGTGGACTCCAAGCTTGTAGCCAACCATATAAACGGAGATTACGTGGCACGCAATGAAAGCATGGTCAAATACCTGGCAAAAGCGAAGGAGTACGTAACAGGCTTCGAAAGCTTCACCATACTGAACATCCCTAGGGGCTAGAATTAGAAGGCAGACGTTCGTAGCAAATTGGCTACGGTTGCTTTTGACCATCTAACAAAGGAGGTTTTGGTGGAGGTGTTACGAGAAAGGTCGACGGAGGGGAAGGAAGTCAATAACATTGTGGAAGAAGAGGGAGACAACTGGATGACCCCCATCGTCCGTTGTCTTGAAGAAGGGATCTGGCCGGAAGACCCAAACGAAGCCCGCACCCTAAGGATGAAGATCAGTCAATATGTCATAGAAGATGGAGTACTCTACAAAAAGGCCTACCTAGTACCTATGATGAGATACGTAGGTCCCTTACAGGCGAACTACGTCATAAGGGAAATACACATGGGATCCTGCGGAATGCACTCCGGCCCATGCTAGGTCGTAGCAAAAGCCATGCGCCAAGGATACTATTGGCCCACCATGTACCGGGATGCCAGAAATGAGATACTCAAATGTGACTCTTGTCAAATCCACTCCCTAGTACCACAGCTTCCGAAAACCAAGTTGACACCCATCATGGCCCCATGGCCCTTCTACCAATGGGGAATGGATATAGTAGGTCCCCTACCCTCTGCAGCAGGAAAGGTAAAGTTCATCCTAGTCGCTATTGATTACTTCACTAAGTGGACTGAAGCTAAGCCATTGGCAAGGATCACCGGCAAGGACGTCATAAGGTTCGTATGGGACAACATAGTTTGTCGCTTCGGTCTCCCAGCTATTATCATCACGGACAATGCAAAGCAATTTGTAGACAATCCCTTCAAAAATTGGTGTGAAAATCTTGACATCAAACAAATCAACACCGCCGTAGCCCACCCGCAGGCCAACGGATTGGTGGAAAGGGCGAACAAAAGCTTGATAGAGGGAATCAAAGCCAAGTTGGGACGTGAAAAGGCAGGATGGGTGGACGAGTTGCCGAATGTCCTCTGGGCGCACCGAACGTCCATCAAAACGAGCAATGGAGAAACACCTTTCATCATTACCTATGGAAGTGAAGCAGTCATACCAGCAAAAATAGGTATACCAACATATAGAACGAGGGTGATACGGGAAGGTCTCGAGGAGGAAGACCCTCGCCGCATGAAGGAGAAAAATGAAGAGGAAATTCGGCTCAATCTTGACCTATTGCAGGAACGGAGAGAAGAGGCAGCTGTGATGGAAGCTAGGTATAAGACAAAGCTGGAACAATACTACAACCGGAAAGCACGTATACCGGAAGAATGAAGCTAGTAGAGTCGAAGATCAAGGCAAGCTGGGACCAAAGTGGGAAGGGCCCTATCGGATCACTGAAGCACACCTCAACGGCTCGTACAAGTTGGAGACTATGAAGGAAGAAGAGGTGCCCCGGAAGTGGCACGCCATGAATTTGAAGAAGTGTTTTCTTTAGAATGTCACCAAACGAAATGTAAGCCTACGGGAACAGACTATTTTATTTCTGCTTTCGTTAAGTAATGATATATTCCCCTACCTATGATGGAGGAGGAAAATTTTCCCATGATTACGTTTCATGCAAAGTGGGGGGTATAACCGGCGGAGACTAGCTACCTTCGACCGCGCAGCCGAAAACCCTACAACTATAACTACTATACCCCCGTAAGTGCAACGACACTATGGAAGGCCCATATACCATTCGGTTAGGCAACTGCATACCCCAAAATAATGCTAAGTCATTAAGGGAAGAGCTGAGGCGTATTCGCCCTAACGGCACGCAGAAACCCCGAAGACGTGACGACGCCAGGGATGAGCCCCCAGGTGTATCCACCAATAGGCAACAGTGAAATACATACAAACATAAACATGTATACACAAATGATCAAAAATGGCCGTCTGGATATACGAACGGCTCACATAACCACAAACATTGTCAAGTTACATACACCAACTACAGAGATACGAATAAAAGTTGTTCGGTTACAACACTTAAAGGCACGTAGGCCCATAACAACATGAATAAAATATTGTTCCAAAGATACAAGCATCATAAGATAGCAAATAAATAAAAGACTAAGACCCCCCGGAAGCGCCAAAGACCGGGAGTGGACCCAGCCCCTTCAGGAAGGACGTTCATCAAGTCAGCAAGAGGAAGATGGTACGAACGCTTGATCTTTTCGATATAAGGGAAAGTCCTGGTAAACATCTCGTCGTAGGCGGTAGTGAACCCCTTAACGGCCTCCATGTCGAAGTCCTTCTGAGAGGCCAGGATCTTGTTCACCTCATCCTCTGTTCGACCTACCCTTATGCCATCCAAATAACCAGAGTCAATGGCAGCGTTGAAAACATCCCCCCAAGCTTTCATATACTCGGTACTTCTGTGCAAACGTCGAACAACCGCTGGGACCAACTCTTTCACATAATTGAACCTTAATATCTCCTCATGACCAGCACTAACAGTAAGCTTCTCAACATCATCTCTCAACGTCGAAGCCTCTTTTTCAGACTCTTCCAATTCGATGGTTTTATTCCTCAAGTTTTCCTCCAGCGACGCCACCTTCCTCTCCCTCTCCTCATCTTTAGCCTTCAACTCATTCAATTCCCTCTCCAAAGAGGCCAAACGAGAACTCATCTCTTCCTCCCTCCGGCCACAATCCTGGTGGGATACTTGGAGAGCCTGATGATCTGCGACAAGCTTCTCATTAGCTTCCACCTGAGCACGGAGGTTGCTCTGAGCCTCGGAGAATTGAGAGTCAAGACTGCAACAGGTAGAGTGGGCTTTGTAAAGCTCTGCGTAATGATGACCCAAATGCTTGAACCTCTTAAAAACCTCGGCAACAGCCAAGGACCCGTGACACAGTTCAAACCATCCCCTGTACAAAGCCCGATCATCAGTCAGGTCCTCTTGCTCAGTACGGACGAAAGGAGGAGCGAGATTAATCATCATATCCCTGCATTTAACAGCATCATTCAAGCTCGTATTGGCCGACAAACCCAAGCCGGGAATGAAGGGCTCGCTAGAACCCGTTCGACCAAACCCACCTGGAAGAAGAAGAAAAATGTTAGCCCCATATATATATTAAAAAAAAAAAAAAAAAAAAAAGGAAAGAGAATAGAGGAGAGAAAAATAAAATTCGAAACCAAAGGTACCTCCGACAAACGGACCAACGCGATGGAAAACAGCCTCGTGACCACCAGCTCCAGACGTACCCGCCTCAGGTCCTACAAAAAGACGAAGGATGTCAACAAAAATATGATGATAACAAAAAAGAGACCCAAGTAAAGGGAAATCATACCTTGGACATGACCACCAGTCCTTTGAACATTCCCGGTCAGATCCTGGGAAATCTCCTCAACATGATCACTCAAATTCTTCTCCGTCAAGCCTTCCTCTTGGCCACCGGCATCACCACCCCCCGCAGCCACCTGCTCCGTATTCTCAGCAGTCCCCTCCGGGCCCGCAGTATTCAAAGGAGTAACCGAATGGGTCCCTTGAGAATCCTCTCGGCTAGACGATATCTCGACGGAAGGAGAGGGAGGCCTCCTCCTCTTCAACATGGATGACCCCCCGGTGGTCGGACGCTTCTCAATTTGTTTCCTTTTCTTTTCCTTCACCTTTAACACCGCCGGATCTGCCTTCTCAATAATCCTTTGCACTCTGCTCGGCTTGGGGAAGCGCTCATCCACCGGCAATGGCTCCGTCACATGTTGCGGTATCTCCTCCCCCTCGGCAAGCGGAGGACCACGACCCAACCTAGACTCGTGCTCAGATCTCAAGCGTAGGTACCGAGACATGGTGATAACTGCACAAAATAGAGGGAAATTATTAACTAGAATAACAAAGAAGGAAGGACGTTCTAAAAAGCTGGGATGAGCCTAAACGTTTGCGTTTCCATTCTTTTCGATATCCTTGAACTCCGGATGAAAACCGGGATGCTTCCAGACCTTCGTCAATCCCACCTCAAATAAAAGACCAGAGTGAATGGGTCGGAGCTCTACCACTCCCTCGCATAACCTCCTAACATCAGCATCCTCAAAACCGCCAGACGGCGCATTGTCCGAAACATTAGAGTCCGGATGCCTCCAGGGCATGGCATCGGGGATGGCCCTTTAGTCAATTAGAAAAAAATTGTCTTTCCAATTTTTCAGGCTCGAGCACGTCTCTTTGAAGATACGCGACGGGTAGTCCCCGCCGGTTCGTCGCTCAAACGAGAACCAATGCCCCTGTTTATTAAACTTATAAAAGACCCGGAACAAGTTCACAGTCGGCTAAATCTCCAAGCTCCGGCAGTATATCTCAAACATGACTAACCTATTCAGTCCTATGGGCACTAGCTGAGAGATGTGGACTTTGAAATACCATATGACTCTCAAAAGAAAGGTGGAAAAAGGAACTCGAACCCCCAAAAACGCAAAATATTGCTCATACAAACCAATGGCATCCTCCGTAAGATTATTCATGGTAAAGTCCGTTGGGGGTAAGCGAGGGTGTAAGTCCATCGGAATCCCATATTCACTGATAATGCCCTCCAACTCCCCTTCGGAAAGGACAGAGGAATAAATATGCATATCCGACTTGGGAGCAAGATCAGAAGCGGGACGTTCCGAACCGGAAGCCATGGGATATAGATAAGGAGGAAACGCAAACGAAGACGAAATAAGAGAGAAAGAACGCACCTTGATTTTGCCAGAGGACTCGAAAACAAACAGTGAATTGGATAAGAGTAAAAAGTAAAAATGGCAAATGAGGTAAACATGAATTATATAGGCAAAGGATGTGGGGACACGAAACGTCCCGTCGTGTCAGGAAAGGACGCGGACGAATCTGAACCGTCAGCAGACGCACATCTGCTATGTGGCACGATCCCACAGAACCCGGTAAAACTTATTTTAACTTGTTTTCACCCAATGGGCTTGGGCTCACTATTCATGGCCAGGCCCATAAAACCGAGACAAATCCAATGACTCCGGACGGACCCAATGGTCGACTAGACTAAGTATCACGTCACTTGTCAAGAACAAGCAACATGATACTGGGGGGACATGACGACGTATATGGTCCACCGGCTCAATAGCCGAAGGACCTAATACTCCGTCGAATGGCGTTCCGAAAGGCCAATATCCGAAGGGATCGTTGACCTGACAGTACCTTTGGCATTTAGCCTGGATGCAATTCGTCTCATTCTCCTGGGTGTCAGAGATGATGCCAGAGACAATGTCAGTCCTGACAACACCAACGGCCCCATAGAATGCGACAGGCCCAAGGACCAGATAGTGACATCAAGGAGTATAAATACACACAATAATTGGTAAAAGGTATCATTTTCTCACACACACATTTACACCATACCTTTCGGTCTATCCCCATACTTACTCTCACGCCGGAGTCTGGTCCTGGGATAACACCCGGGGCGAGACTAACGCGTTGTTCATCTTAGCAGGTATCCAGAAGACTTATTTCACAAGACTAAAAGATATCTGAAAGACATTACAAATAAAATACTTCGACATGTTACGACTAAATCATTTAATCGAATAATTATCATAAATAAGTTCTAACAAAACACATATATGAAACTAACGGAAGCAGATATCAAAACTAGAAATGTTCATGAGATGAAATTAGTCATAAATATGGTTTTATTTCTGAAGCGTGTAGTACAAAGCTGACAAAAGGTTTTTACAAAAAGCCCCTCAAAGTTTCGATTTATTTTAATACTTACCCTTGACTTTATGGACTAACTTTTGATACAAAGTACTTCGTAATTACCTCCACAAAATCTACACAATATTTAGTCTACTTTTGGTCACTCTTATTCATGGTTCTAGAAGACGCGTCATGACGACGGAAAAGCCTCGCAAAAATGTGAGGTTTGATCATGCCGTCATGTCACGCCTTATGCCGCCTTATGTCACGTCTTTTGTAAATTCAATATATATGAAATATCCTATAAATATATAAAGATTTTCATATTTTGTGTCGCCTTATACCACATCTTATAAACGCAAAAACTTCGCCTTGACCGCTAAAACGTGAGGCTTGGTCATGCCGCGACATCACGCCTCACGCTATTTATAACATTGCTCTTATTTATTGGGGGAAGTAAACTACAATATGGTAGATATTTTTTTGCTAATATATAAAATATAGATAATAAAGTAAACTCAAAAAAACATCTTTGTGCTTACCCTATTTCGGACTATATATCACATTTCCAAAATTTTCGACAAATACGTTCCTCCGTTAGTCAAAGTTAACCAACATAAATCCCTTATTTAAAATGAGAACTAATGATATTTGCACTGTTAGTCCTCTATCATAAATAAACAAAAAAAGGGGCAAGCTAGGATTGAACGCGGGTTTGGGGAGTGAAATACCAAGGACCCAACTGTTGGACTACACGTCCAATGATGATATAAGACTAAGGTGTATTTCTTTTAACCATTTTTTTTTTGAATTTATACATTTTAATCCATTTTATTTACGTTTTATCCATTTTTTGTGCGTTTTTATCTCTTTTTGTGTGTTTTAACCTTTTTTCCTCGTTTTTATCAGGTTTTGTACGTTTAATCCGTTTTCGTCTATTTTACGTTTTGTCTATTTTTTCACACTTTTACCCCTTTTTGTTCATTTTTTATCCCGTTTTTATCCGGTTTTGTACGTTTTATCCGTTTTTTGTACATTTTTAGCCATTTTTAAACGTTTTTATCCCTTTTTGTCCGTTTTAATCCATTCTTCTCCATTTTTATCCGGTTTGTACCCTTAATCCGTTTTTGTATGTTTTTTTACGTTTTCGTCTGTATTTTTACGTTTTTATCCCTTTTTGTCCGTTCTTTATCGCGTTTTTATCTGGTTTTGTATGTTTTTATCCGTTTTTTACGTTTTTATCCTATTTTGTCTATTTTTGTACATTTTTTTTACGTTTTTATCATTTTTTTACGTTTTCATCCCTTTTTGTCCTTTTATATCCCCTTTTTTGTACGTTTTTATCCTTTTTGGTACAGTTTTATCCTTTTTTTAACGTTCTTATCATTTTTTGTCCGTTTTTATATGGTTTATCACTTTTTTTCTTTTTTGCCATTCTTTTATCTCTTTTTTTTACATTTTTATCCTATTTCGTTCATTTTTATCCGTTTTTGTACGTTTTTATCCTTTTTTGTACGTTTTTGTACGGATAAAAAGGGATAAAACGTACAAAAACGAATAAACGTACAAAAAAGGGAAAAAACGTACAAAAAATGGATAAAAACATAAAAAAGAGATAAAAACCTGATAACATCAAATAGTCCTGATATTTTAGTGTCAATTTCCCCCTAATAGGCTCATCAATTGTATTGTTTTACATGGATATATGCTTTTACTTCTTAATATTTCATTTTCTGGGCATAAACGAGTATAGAAACAAAGACACGCAGATTTGGAAGAAAATTAGTAAAGTTATCCCATGAGTATGTTGTCCAAAAGTAAGTTACGACATAGGCTCCACTCTTTACTTACGCCGTAACAATGGTTAATACATGAAGACCAAAGTCAACGCAGTTCAAGGTTACGGCGTAACTCCATCGATTTGGTTACACCGTATATTTTCAATGACTTAGAAGAATTTAATAGTCACGAAGGTTACGCGGTAACTCACTTATAAGATTACGGCGTAGAAGTGATGATTTTCACTATGAGCACTTTACGGTCGTAACCCATTCTCTAGGTTACGCTTTAAGATATTTATTGAAGATAAGATCGTCTAAGATACGCTAGTTACAGCCATAACTTAGACGAGGCTATAAATACAAGCCTTAAATCTGCATTTTCACAACATCTTCTCAACACCCAAATACTAGGAGACGTTTAGGGTTTCCAGGAGGACGATTTCCAGAAGCATTAGACCATCTTCCAAGGGAGAATTCGCATCATTATCAATAAGTTTTTAGTTATTTCGTATCGAATCTTTGTAATTCATTCAATATCTTCAATTCATTTACGTTAAATTTACTGCATTGTTTAATATGAGCGGCTAAACACTTCGTGTGTTAGCCTAGTTATGAAATTGTTATTGCTTTGATTCATGTTTTCTTGCTTTACTATCGCCTTTTGTGTATGCTTTCTTAGCCTATTCGTGGACACCCTCATTTTGGTAGTATTAAAGCATGGTAGTATTTATAAGTCTAGCTTGAATTGACCATAGGACCCTAGCAGAGTAGGTTGCGAGGAATGGTAAGAATTGACCATAGGACTGCCATCTCTTTGCGTGCAAATTGACCATAAGATCACCTACCATGTGGAGAAACTTAAGAATTCGGCTAGGGTTACCCAAGACCCCCATCGAGTAACTACGATGGGGATAGGAATCTTAGACTTATAAATTAGACGAATTGACCAAATACTGTCTAGTGGACAACATGATTAAAATAAGATAGCTATGTTCCCAAAACGGAACTAAACATCCTAGGTGGATGACTTGTATGTATATATGATTATCAGACCCGAAAACGGGTCTAGACGTCCTCTGTGGATGACATGTGTTATATTATGATCACGCATTCTGAAATGGAACTTAGATATCCTCAGTGGATGAATTAAGCCTTTAAATGGCTTTATGTCCCAAAGTGGGACTTAGACGTCCTGTGTGGATGATTAGCATGATTATAGAACTTATTAGATGTCCTAAGTGGATGACACGTGTTATAGTGTGATCACATGTTTCGAAATGAAACTTAGACATCCTCAATGGATGGATTGAGCCTTTAAATGGTTTTGCGTCCCAAAGTGGGACTTAGACGTCCTATGTGGATCACTAGTATGATCATATGACTCATTAGTCACTTAATGCGAAGTGTAGACATCCTTAGTGGGTGATTAATTAGTACATCATGTTAATAATAATTCTCAAAACGAGACTTAGACGTCTTATGTGGATGACTAGTATGAGTATATGAGTCATCAGATGCTTAGTGCAAAGTATAGACATCATTAGTGGATGAATAACACATCATGTTAATGATGCGTCCTTAGAATGGGACTAGACGTCCTATGTGGACGATTAGAGCATTTAAAGCTATATTGAACCAAATAGGGTTCACGACGTCCTTGGTTGATGACTAGCAAGTACATGGCAAGCAAGAACTTATCCAAACATGATGATGAAGCATTTAGCCCCCTAGTGCATGAAATGATTCAAGAACTTATTCTCGTGGGGAATTAGAAGTGCTAATAAACACCGATATAGCTGAGGGGAGACCTACAGAGCAACTAGGTTTTGGGCTTAAATCATAGTATAAGAAAAGCCTATATACACATATCACAAGCCCAAAAATCAACACATAACAATGTAACAAAGTTCGTTTGCAAAAAAATTAACTAATTAGGTATTTAGGTTGTCTGCAAAATTTGTAAAATTGGTTTGTGAGAACTTCATTGTTCGATTCTTTCTTGTGGACTTGTGGTTGATTTGAGTTTTATCATATGTGTTTGAACTTTGGCATCAGCAATACGCCAATACAAGTGTGTTAGATGATAGTCATACGCGAGCCATTTTGACTTGTTCATATCATTGGATCAACTAATTAAGGACAAACATGGTACACCGTGGATTGTGTGATTTAAGGTGTTTCTTCTTGTCATTTCCTTACTAAATTCAACCGTACAATCATCTAATGTTCCTGTAAAAGGTTAAAATAAATTGTTTGAACACGTTTTTTTGTGAAGATAATATCCATATGTTATCCTTCTACATAAAGAACATATTTTTAGGTGAGGGTTTATTTTTACGGTGATAAATGATATTCAAAAACTGGGTCCAGAACCAACCCAAAGTCAATTATTTGTAGTACGGTTCAGGGCCCGATTACGATGATTGATCATTTCAGATCAAGAACAACCATGAATATGAACCATGACAATAGTGTAACCGAGCCATGTTATACATGAGCTATTTAAAACTGATTCGGTAAAATTTAAAATGGTCCAAGTGTAAAAAAGTTCAAAGTCGAGCCAAGTTTGAGGCTTGTTTAATAAACCAGCTCGAGCCCGAGTTTCATACACAAAAATCGATAAACTAGTGAGCCTAAACTAGTATCAGAAATACATATACATATACTACTATACCTATGTATTTCAGTTAATGTAATACTTTTAACATTAAATGAGCACAAAAAAGCTCCCTAGTGGGTTAATTTTAACAAGCCGAGTTCGAGTTGAGCTTTATGTCGTTTACAATATACGTGCCTAGCTCAAGTTAACCCGAGCTTATAAATTTGTGACGATATGAGCTCAAGTAGAATAAGGCTCTTAACAAGCCAAGCTCGAAATATATAAAGTTAAACAAGTCAAAGTTCAAGCTTTTGCAAGCTTGGGTTCAACTTTACTCGACTACTTTACACCCAAACCTTGATACACCTAGTTAACCAAGGCCTAACTTTTAGGATCTTTTTGGAACACAAGTAACTAGAACAACCGATAAGTGGATTTAAGATCGGTTAACCTGTCGATTATCAATGTTTCGTGCTTCAGTTCTAGCATGTAAAGAGCATGTTCAAAACACAACTTTTCGAAGCTTTTTGAGCAAAAAAGCTCAAGTTACATCTATCATGAAATTACTAGGTACCATTTCCATTGATTAGCTTGATTAAGAATAAACCAAATGATTAAGCTGGTGTAGTATTAAACAAGGTGTTTGGCTAGTAGCAAATGGGTATATAACACTTTACAGTTTGGCCCCTAATGATGAATGGGTTAATTATGGAATTGAATAATTATACAAGGTAGTTAGACGTAATATTTTATGAAAAGCAACAAGAAGAACAGATCCGTTGCATGAACAGAGGAGAGAAGATATTATTTTGTCACCAAAGCAAACTAAACACGATTCTGTACAGACATCAATGTCTCCTTTTGTTTGTCCTTTTCTTCCTTCCTAGGAGTTGATTGTTGCAGTTAACAAAATATCTCATAATATCAGCATAATAATGTCGCAATATGACAATGACAATA
Source organism: Chrysanthemum makinoi (assembly GCA_910596185.1). Taxonomy (NCBI): domain Eukaryota; kingdom Viridiplantae; phylum Streptophyta; class Magnoliopsida; order Asterales; family Asteraceae; genus Chrysanthemum; species Chrysanthemum makinoi. Next base: position 90,650,898 of record OU343218.1, on the reverse strand, counting down.
TCCTTTGCGGGTACAAGTTTTAGTGGAGCAAAAACAGCGGCAGATCAATAAATAAAGTTTATGAAACCAAACCAAAGTAATCTTTTTTCGTAAGAGCAAAGACATGCAAAGAATTAACAAGAACCAAAGCGCTCAAAGGACGAGCCAAAGTACAAAGACAATCCAACAAAAAAAGCAAAACTAGGAAAGACCTAAGACATTCGGCTGATGAACCCAAAAATCACGAGCGAGAACTAAAGGGAGCACGATTAAAGATCTATAAAAGGGATAACCTTTAAACAATAGAGAAAATATCTTCATGATGAGCTGAAATCACCTGTTTAATAAATGTTGCGTGAATGATTTTATTTCTCCATGCCTAAACATGCCAAATGATAGTCATACAAACCGCATGGAAAATTTTAGGCAATCTCTTATCTTCGAAAAAATTTAGAATTCCTTTCAAAATATCATCCAATGAAGAGTTAAAAGAACCTCGAACCTTCCACCAACTCCAAATCTTCGGCCGGCGTATATAACTAGAGGTTGATGTAATTTCTTGCCCTTGTGTACATAGAGGTTGATGTACATATGTACAAGTTAGGCTACAAGAGAACTGAGCTCGAGCTCAAAAACACTCGAGGTTAGCCAGCCAAGTTCGGGCTAGCCTTTAGCTCGACTCCATAGCTTTCGACGTTCATGATGCAAAGTTTAAGCTTGAGTTGTTACATATTTAATGTTAAGCTGATCAAACTAGACGAGAAATTGACTTGATCTGAGTCACTTAACCAGTTTACAAACCTTGACAGGGCAAAAGATGTGTTTTCAATGAAGTACATTGTGTTCAAAAGAAAAAATAGTGCCAGCACCAAAATCTTTAAGTTTCATTCTACCTTTGCAAATTACTCTTTAACAATTATTACTGTATGATTTTATAATATTGTAATCTGTAAACCTTGAAGCACATGTAGAGAAGTACACAATATTCATATCTTTGGATACTACACAAACAAAAACTGAGATGATGACCACATATCTAAATTGGCTATACAGAGATATCATATCGAGTCTTATTGATACTAGAAGAAATCATGCCAAACCAGCTATAAGATCTCACTAGAGGCAAAACTTTTTTTAATTTTTCGAACATACACACATACTATCAACATTACACAAACTACAAGCACCTTGTTCTTCTACCCTACTACAGCCGAAAAGACCTTTTTTCTGCCCCTGTAAAATTAGAACTCTAATCTATATAAATTAATGGAAACATGCGGAAATACTCGAAAATCCTACATGATGCTACAACTATCAGTGTTCTCGTCGTTGAAGATATGAGTCATTCCATCATTCCCATATGCGTTTGGAGGCCCAAAGGCAGAAGGTGGTGCCTGACCATACATCATTTGAGGCGGGTACATATTTGCCCGTTGTTGATTCATCATCATCGCATGCATGTACTGTTGTTGTTGCTGCTGCTGTTGCTGTTGATACTGCTGCTGTTGGAACTGTTGTTGGCTGTATGGGTTACCTTGTTCCATGCCTTGAGGTCGATAATGGCCTCCCATCGGTAAGCCTTGGGTTGACTGCATTTGGCTCATTGGGTAACCTCCCATTTGGCTCATAGGGTAGCTTCCCATTTGAGGCATCATCGGGTTACCACCACTCATTTGACCCATATTCCGAGCACCACCACCGCCACCGCCTCCACCTCCAGCTCCACCTCCACCACCACCACCATTGTGACCCATATTCTTCCCACCACCGCCCTTTTGAGGCTTGCTAAAATCAAGAAACTCGGTTTGCTTATTTCCACCTTTGAATTTCCCCTCATCGAATTGCTTTCCGCCACTTTTCTTGTCCCAACTGTCGCCATTCTTATGCCCATCACCACCATCGTGACCTTTCTTTCCGCCTTTAGGACTTGATGCCTTGCTTTTCTTTTTACCACCCCCAAAAAGCCCTCCAAGAAAACCACCACTTTTACCACCATCCTTACTCTTTTTACCATCTTTACCTCCACCCTTTTTCCCACCATTACTATTCTTAGCATCACTATTTGCACCTTTACCCTTGAACTGTACCGGCACTTCAAACCCTCCACCCGGTCCTTTCTTGCTATTCATCAATACAACTGGGCCGCGCGGTCCATTTCCACCCATACCAGGACCAGCCATCATTTTATTAGGCTTCTTATCATACCCATCAAGCTCATCATCAAACTCATCGTCATCATACTCATCATCAAACTCATCGTCATCAAAACTATCATCGTCAAAATCATCTTCATCGTCATATCCACCACCACCGCCACCACCCTTACCAGGCGGCAAACTAAACTTAACCGATTTCTGGTCCTTGTTAGGTGCCTTAATATCCTTAAACCCTGTCATTATCGGTTGCATTTGTTGATGACCCTTTCCTTCCTTCTGTTTATCTTTCCCACCACCTCCACCGCCCTTTTGACCCTTGTTATCAAAACCCATGTTCTTAAACTGGTTACTAATAAGATTCACTCCTTTCGGCTGCCCCCATAGCTCCGCATGCTTCCCCGACTTAACAAGCTTCTTTATAAGCATGTTCGGATCAGCATTTCCATACACCGTGACCTTTCCTTGATCAAGATCAATACTTGTTTGATACACACCTGTTCATATGTGTTACAAATAATTAGCTTAGTAAAGTTTACCATTAGGTAAAACAAAAAAAGTGACATGGGTAAGTTTAACTAATTAAGGCACATGATAAAAAAAGAAAAAGAAAAGTCTTAGCAAATGGTCAAAACTTAAAAGAAACAACTAAAGCGTGTAAACACGCTATGCACTTTAATAAACTTTCCATTATATTGTTTTGTTTTTGGTTAAAAGCAAAACATTTAGGTTCAAACACGCAAACCACTTTCGCACTACCTATCACTTTCCCTTCCACCGCCTTCCTATTTGCTTTTTATTTTTAGTCTTTTTTACTATAATGTTTTTTTGGTTGGTCCCATGTATTTGGGTTCTAGTGATAAATAACACACGTCTCTAATGTTCATTGATCACCAAAAAGTTGTTGACAGACCATGTTTTGGAGTTGATAGAACAAAATATAAGAAAGATGACAAAGAACAGTTAGCCTATGTTTTCTATCAACATAGTTTATAATAAAAACATTAAACATTAAATGGGTATATACGAGTTTTATCTAGACACACAACCTCAGTCAGACAGTCAACTATCCAGCCATTAATCTGTCCTTTTGTTACATTAAAATATCAGCCCACTAAACTTAAAAACAATAAAGAAAGGTCATAACTCATTGGGTGTTGTTGTTAAAATCGTACCCAAAAGTAGATTGCAATCTTTTTTACAGTGTACTTATTTAAAAATAGGCTCATTGTGTTAACACACCACACACTCAGTCGGTTTAGACAGTCAACTATCCAGCCATTAATCTGTCCTTTTGTTACCGTTATGTCAGATGGTGTTTCGAATGCTAAAATATCAGAAATATATTACGGCGGCTGTAGACAAAGCTCGGTGGTGTGTGACATCGACACTGGTGATACTTTTATCGTTATGTCAGAAACTTAAAACCAACCAATAAAGAAAGTCTGTCAATCAGGTATCAATCGGGTGTAGCGGTATACCCATGTGGTATGAATTGACGTTTAGTCCAATCTACTTTTAGGTCACATTTTACAGTTCTACCATGGTGTACATTTAAAAATAAAGTATAACAGAATTACTAAAATTTGAAAAAAAGTAAACAAAATAATTAGAATAAAATAATTGCGAGGCATGTGGGTGAAGAGGACAAGTCATGTCAGGGGTGGTCGCAGCAGCTTCAACAAGACTAGTCTCTACTTGATGGACCAACTATCATCTTATCTCACAACATTTTATTATTATTTTTTTCACTTTATGACCACCCAATAAAATATCTTTTTATTTTTTACAAAATATCTTTGAGCGAAAATCATTTTATTAAAGAAAGTTTCACTTATTAAAAAATTACTGTAACAAGTATGGTAAAAAAAATTATTAAGTTATTGTTTCCAAAATAAAAACATTAGATGCAAGATTTTGTCATGGATGTATCAAATCACATGAAGAAGACAAAATATACGAAACTTGTATGAAAACCATGTTTATCAGTATCATTGTACTTTTTACTTCTGTAAAATTTACAGAAAACAATATTCATGGAAGCAGTAAAATCAAAAGTGTCGGTAAACAATATATCTTCACTCTGAAGCTACCCAACACCGACCCTGATTCTTTTCTTTTTTTTAAATTAAATACTCCGTATCTAAATTTCCCTCTTAGGAAAATTTATAACATAGTGTGAAATAAAATTAATTATATTTAACCTAAACTGGTTTTAAGATACATAGTATATACTTCGAGTGATGATACATGGGCCTAACTAAATAGACCTAAAAGGAGACCTAATGCATAAATGTATTGTACAGTCTTTTTAGGCCTCTATAATTAGGTCCATTTATCATTTTCCATATACTTCACTTCAACAATATCTTAAACTTCAAACATAAGTAACCAGACCTCTAAGTTAATTCATTAAAAAAATGTAAACTAATGCTCCAAATTAAGGAAAATGAAACTAACCATCAACTTTATTCAAAAGCTTCTTAATCTTCTGTTTACATCCATCACAAGCACACTGTATGTTAACTCTAAGAACACAAGTCTACAAAACACCAAACATAAAAACATGTTAGTTCTCACCCAAAAAACATATATAGTTACTTAGTTTAAGGTTGAACTTAAGAAGATATATGTACCTGAAGCTTGTCTTGCTTGCTCATCTTGCTAGATTGTTTTGTTTCTGTAGTGTGAATTTGTGAGGAAAACTTTGATATAAAAAGGGCAAAGGGTTAGAGGGAGAGATGAGGAAAATATTAAATGTGTATAAAATGAAAATAGGAAGGTGTGACTTAAAGGCGGTAGGGAGGGTAGTACTTATTTCAAGCTTCGTGTGGGTCCCACCAGTACAAAACCAGCTCCAGCTTGGTTGGTATCTGGTATGACTAAATAAATGGCTACGTTATTTTTTTAATACTTCTATGTTGTTTATTAACTTTAGGGTTGTGTGTAACGGTATATGTGTAGAATTAGACCGTGTATTAAATGGTGGTACTTAAATCGGGTCGTAGTATTTTTCACAAAGTTTTGAGTATGTGTAACGAAAAGTACCAACATAAGACCATCCTTAGTGCATAGGTCGAGTGCATCGGTGGACCAAGTTGACTATGCGTGCCACCACTAAGACTCACCATCGACGCGCTTAAGGGTGAAAAAAAATCGGTCAAAATAACGACCGATTCAATGAGAAAGAATGGCGCAAAAAAAAACTCATTAGATAAAAATCCAACCGCTGGGTACTTTATGAAACAAAAAAAAGTTAAAAAATTAAATCATTTACCTTATAAATATCTCATTACTTTTTCATTTTATACATAATTTCAAACAAATCTTTACCATAATCTTCTCATCTCACATAATGTCTCACAAACTCCCAAAAACAAAACACCAAAAATGATGCCAACAAAACATTCCAAACTTTCCAACATCGGATTCCAATTTTCATTGACCGGTCACTCACCACCCATTAATTTTAACCATCAAGTTTCATATACCAATCATAACAACGACCTTGTTATCAAAATAATCAATTTCAACCTCCGCATAATCAACCAACAACAACAATCTCAAAAGAGGAGACAATGAAGTTATACCTGACAATGGTCAACCTGCCATACTTCACATCCTTCTCCATTACTCAAATCCTCAGGGGATAGAACCAACGAGTAGATGCTCTAAGCAAATTTGCTGCTCTTACTTTCGAACACTTCGGAAAAGAGGTTTTAGTAGAAGTCATCAACGAGAAATACATCCTCCAACCTGCAGAGGTATCCCAGGTCGAGACAGATGACACCTGTATGACTCCCATTTTCAACTAGCTATCTCAAGGTATTTTGCCACCTAACAATGTGAAAGCACTAAGAATCAGGTGCAAGGCCATCATGTACTCTATCAGGGATGGCACTCTATACCGCGAAATATTCAGAGGTCCAATGGCAAGATGTGTTGGACCAACCGAGGCCCGAACAATCATTCAAGACACACATAATGTAATGAGCGCATGCACTCAGGATCACTCGTTGTAGCAGCCAAAATAATCAGGATGGGGTACTACTCGCCAACAATAAATAAAGACGCGGACGCTGAGCTCAAAACATGCCAATAATGTCACGCTTACTCCAATGTTCAACACGTACCAAAGCACAACCTCATCCCCATTAATGCACCATGTCCATTCCATCAATGGGGCATCGACATATGCGGACCATTCCCGACTGCCCTTGGATATGTCAAACACTTGATTGTAGCCATAGATTACTTCACCAAGTTGGTCGAAGCAAAGCCGCTAGCCTCCATCACTTCAAGAAAAAGCTTAACCTTTGTCTACGGTCAAATCATCACCCGATTCTAAGATGCCACAAACATACATAACAGACAACCAAAATCAATTCGTCGACGAACCATTCAAATCATGGTGCGAAAATCAGGGTATCCTTAGACCTACTACATCTCCCTACCATTCTCAGCCTAATGGTCAGGCAAAGGTAGCCAACAGAGAAATTGTGAAATAGATCGAGAAAAGGATGAAGTAATACAAGACTTGTTGGGTGGACGAGCTCTCAAGCGTATTGCGGGCACACAGAACCACACCAAAGGAAAGCACAAGTGAAACACCCTTCAGCCTGGTCTACGGAACCGAAGCCGTAATACCTGTCGAATTGCTCATCCAAACTGAATGAGCTGTTATGGTAAACGAGAACAAAAATGAAGATTCCCTCATGTTGGACCTAGCGCTAGCCGAGGAAAAGCGCGATCTGGCCGCCATCCGCATAGCACACTCCAAAAACAAAATGGCAAAGTATTACAACAAATGCGTCCTCCTATAGTCCTTCAAACCTGCGACCATGCAATGCGTAGAAACGAGGTCAGCAAAGCCGCAGGTCAGCGTAAGCTCGCTCCCAACTGGGAAGTGCCATACATCATTCGTCAAGTAAAAGAAAATTGTTCCTACCTATTAACAACACTTGAAGGGGATGAAATACCCCTAGTAAGGTACGTATCCAACCTCAAACGATGTTATTGATGCGGATAATTGTAAACACAAGAAGTTTTACAATCCTCATATGCAGAGTATCAAACCGTTGTAATGTAGTATAGGCAAGACACGGAGGATTGATCATTCTCTAAGGGAATAGTGAGGTAGACTCGAAGTGTATAACGAATTAAGTCTAAGGGTTGAGGGATGATTATTTTTGTATTTTTATAGAAAGCAATTAAAATCTCGGGTTTTGAAAGAGTTTGGTTCTTTTAAAACTAATAATAATATAACTAAATTAAACTAACTAATACGCAGAAAAGTAAACTGGTTAAACTCGTATTATAGAAAACTGTATTTACTTCGAATTTCATTACTCTCTAGTTATCTCTTATTGATTAGCCGAGTTGTCACGTCCTTATTTAGTTAGAGCATTGTTTTTCTTAATATCTATTGAGGGTTGGTTACTCCTTAACTATATGAACTATGTTCTAATTGAGCAGCGCATAAGAATGCCCTTTTAACTCTCAATTTTCACAATGTAAACACAATTCGCAAGATTAAATACAACGAACATCAAGTTAATGATAACTAAGCGTTTATTCGGACGTTCAAGCTAGTAATATATTTGACCTATCCAGATTTTCTACTCCTAACTGCTAGGTCACCATATTGTAACACAAGCATCAATATGTTAGAAATAAGGAAGAGATGTTCGGATGAACACTTGCACACAAAATACACGAATAATATGGAAAGGTTTAGGGGTAGGATTTGAAGGAAAGTGAACAACCAACTCCCAAAGGGGAGTTTACAACATTATTTATAGGGGAAGGGAGCTAGGGCAACACATCTAGTCCCTTCCTTCCTTATGGGCTTGGGCCAAGGCTTATGGGCTTTCTACATAAGCCTTGCCATTAATACTAACTTAAAAGCCTAATTAAGCTAACTATTACATATTGATTACTAACACTTGAGAAGTAGTTTAGGAGTGATTCCAACAATCTCCCCCTAAGTGTTAGTAATTGATGTCTTAAGTAATCTTTAAACGTTGTTGGTGCAGATGTAATAGTTGCTTTGACGTCTTCTGACATTCTTCTTTCTTGTGAGAAGAAGTGCCATGATTCCAACAATCTCCCCAGTGTAGGGATCTTGTTTCTTTTGAAGTATTCTGCTTTGACGTCTTTTATATCTTTGTTCTTTAATTCTTTGTTCTTTGTGGTGGTTATGATAGTATGTTGTTGTCACTACATGTGTCAGCCTTCGTTGCTCCAGCGTCTCCACGCCTTTTCTCCAACATGCTCACACGCTCATTTGACAATGAATTCCAGATGTGAAGTAGTTCTCGAGTCTTTATAACTTTGTAGATTCTTTGATTAGATGAAGAATCATTATGACTTTGTGTTGCCTTTGATTTTGAGAGAACTTATTTTGTGATGTTGTTGGTATGAACATGTGGAGAATCAACACGATTTCTTCCTCCCGCGAGCATCCATCAGCAGCAACATCTCCGGTACAATCACGAACACCAATTGATCATTGTAATCTTTTCATAAAGAATTGATTACTAAAATTATTCTACTGATGAATGTCTTGATTCCATTTACCTTGGTCGGGCGAATCAGCCGTCCGAATCCTTTGGGGACAGTTGGCATTACATTGAACAAGTTCAAGTAATGACCCACATATTCGTGACTCGGTTCTTGAAAGAAATCTCCTTAGCGGGATTTCCAAAGACTTACAAGTTCGAACTTCGAGAGTGTCAACAGCATAATGTGAGGACACATCTCTAATTCTAGCAAAGGTTGTTCCTGAAACCGGATGCCCTCAAGAAGGCTAACACAATATACCAAAGTACATCTACGGTTCGTGAGTCGCCGAGGTACACCAAGCATCACCCCACGACTGCAGACCATTTGAGACAACACTAAGCGTAACCCACAAGGAGTTACCGAAGTGACCTCGTGGTTGTTTGATGTTGACCCTGCAGGAGTTTCCATTCAATCATTGAGGATCACATTTGTAAACCCCTCATAAATTTTCTCGACAGATTGCTAAGATCTGTGAAGGACTCTAGAATGTATCACTTGCGTCCTTATTGTTGAACGACAAGTGATGAAATGTCAAGTGTTCCTAAGAGATCTTTTAATGAATCTCGTGGCTCTAGACTCAATAGTGCGCTTTGGTTTTCCTGAGCGGAGACTAGGGAGAGGGTCTCCTTCTTGAATACCAACAATCTCTAGGAGAAAGCCGATAGTTTACGTAGGGTTCCCTGTAAGAATGAAACAAGCTTCTGTTGAGAGAAACTTGAGTGGTTAAGAAGGTTTAGTGCATGCGTCACTGGGTCCATGACGGCTTTGATCTTCAATACCGGTGTCATCTAGTGACAACCAGTAGCATATGAGTTGGCCCTAAGTTGAATAATATGGAGGGCTATTTATTTTCACCCTTTTCATTACTTTTCTTTTTAATTCTTCAACTCCTTCTTTCCCCGATTCTCATATTCTCCTTTTTATAATCATACCTAAGGACTTCTAAATTCTAACTATTGGTGGTGTCCTTGGGTAGATCCCTCCGGCTCTGGCGGATCATAGGACGGTTATTCCTAACCTTAGTCACCTTATAACTCCATGAATAACCTATGTTGCCATAAAACCATTTTCATGAAAAATCTCTCAAAGTGGTTATGAGTAAAAACATTTTGAACCACTGAAAGAGTTTTATGTTTTGCAGAAATACTCCTCCTCCACACGTGCTTAAGTATTTTGACAGAAATCTGCATGGTGAGAGAAGAGTGCACACTTTTGAATTGTTCAACTCAAGATAGACAATTCTCCACGAGACACGATTACATTACTGACTAGGTCAGCTTGAAGTTGTAAACATTCCTTGGTGAGGAGGTTTGACCCGTCAAGGTTCATGTCTACCAAGAGTTTCTCGAATGGTACATTCTACTAGGACAAGTCCTTTGCGAGACACGTTTACATCACTAGCTAACTAGCTTGAAATTATTACCCGTCCCGGACAAGTCTTTTCGAGTTACTAACATTTAAGAGCTCGTCAATTCATTGGTTAAGTCTTTAGCACGACGATTCAATAGCAATTCACAACATGTTTCTTATCACATAATTTTTCTCCCCCTCAAAAATGGCATATAAATGTTATTTTTGACAAAATTTTGATATCGAATATGTCCGTTTCGAGTTTTGTGGGAAGATTTCCACGAAGAACAATTTGTGAACAAAGTTTTGAGCAATTACTCCCCCTCAACAAGTGATATTAACTTTTGAGGTTTTGAAAATCATAAGGGGAAGTACTTGTTCTTTTGAGCAAAACTTTGAAAGTGAAAGTTTTGATTAGTTTTACTCAAAAGTAATAAGCTTTCGCTCCTTTTATAAGGATTGTGGCACTGAAGCGTACCACAGGGTCCTTTCATTACAATTACGGGTTGTACACTGTTATGTGTACACAAGCCATAGTCAAATATAGATCACACATCCAAATATAATGAAAGAAACAAATCAAGGAGTACCAGGAAGTCCGTCAATAACACCAGAAGTTCTTTCTGGATGTTGGTAGCCTGTTAGAGATATACTTTGACGTCCACCCACGAAACTCTCCAATGTCCTTATCTGATCCCGACGAAACAACCCCATCATCAATCCTGGTAATGATCTTCTTCGCATCCTTCTTTTCCCTAGAATTCCACCTTTTCTTCGACCCAATGCCTTGATGAATCTCCTATAGCCTATAAGCCATCCCATCCCGAACCTTCTTCAAAGTATGATCACAAAATTTGTAAAGCTCCTTGCACGCCATGAAGCAATTTCGGTGAAGTTCACTGTGGTAAACTACCCCAAATGGTTTCTTAATGATGGTGTACTGAGGAAGATGGTTGATATCGGGAAGGTCTAGTTGTGGTTTGGTGAGATTAACACGTTTCTGGTATGATTCCATGGCAAGTTGAATATCTTCGACACGTTCCTGGATAACGATGCTTCTGATGAATATTAGCAATGACTTGATGTAATGGAGTTGGATGTTTGTGGAGAAATGTCGCATTCGTCCTTGTACCTTGGCGAGGTACATATCTTCAATGTCATTGAGTAAAAATCTCGGGAAATCCACTTCAGAAAAGTCATATTCCTGTTCGTCTTGGCGTTTGACTACTATTTTCTTGAGGAATGAGTAGTCCTACTTAGAAGACAGGCTAACATGCATTATGGCAACGATCCTTTGGTCACTGAACACCTCCTTTTTCGATTTTAGTACATGGCAGCTTCTATAGTAGATTCTTCTTCGTTCTGGCCAATGATGAATCCCATACAAAGGCATCGAGGTCATACTTTTCCACATTGTCAGCAAACATATGTGTGGCTTCTTCCTCGATGGCTATGTTGTTAGAGTAGATTGCTGCCGGGAATGGGAAGGTGAATGAAGTAGCGTATTTCTTGCTTACATCGCTACCGTGCAGAAGAAATTCTAGATCATTGTTGAAGAAATAACGGTAGGGAATCTTTGGTTGATCAGGTCGGCCAATGGTAGGTAGTGGCTTAGTCCATTCGGTGTAGTATGGAGCCTTGTCAGGTCTGGTGAAGTCGATATTAGATTCAGGGTTGAGCCAATCAATGTTGTTGGACATGGCTCGTGCTATGTTGTCGAGATGATATTCGACTTCTATGGCACTGTCAGATCTGTCCTTAAGTAGTTGAAAAGCTTCATTCTTGATTCGCTTTAACTCTGCCTTCGTCATCTTCTTCACTTTAAACTTTTCTTGGATGATCTTGACATGCTCCATAGTTCTACCATCTACCAGTTCTTGGCCTTCCGGTAACTTAGGGGTTGCATCAACAAGCTTTGAAAACCATTCATACTCTTCAGATTCATCTTCATCTAGCCATGACACAACTGAAGTAGACTTTTTCTTCTTCGGCTTTGAGGATGATGTTGGTTGCTTCGTTGATGTAGAAGAAGGTGGTTGTTGTTGGGGCTCAGGAATCTCCTCATCGTCACCACCAATGTATTTAAAGTGATCATCAGTTTTTTGCGTTGGTGGTGGAGACTCAGAGTCCTGAGGTTTGTCTTTAGCAGGAGAACGTTGTGGAGATCTTCTGGAGGTGGAGGTCCTTTGGGGTGGTGGAGGCATAGATGATGAATCATCGTTTTTCTTCTTACGCTTCACCGTAATCCTTATCCGCATAATCATCGCCTCTTGGACGCTTAGCCCTTTCGCTTGCCGCTTTGCATGAAGTTTTGAGTTGATATTCCAAAGAATGCCTCAAATAGTTTAGCTTCAAGTAAATGTATGGATCTTTTAGACATTTGTAAAACAAGCTTGGAAATCAAGACGATCGGAGACAACTGCAGGCTCAATTGGATTGATTTGCATTGCTACAGGAGTAGATTGCATTGTTTGCTTGACCAATTGCATGAGATTTGGATAAAGTTGTTTGGTGAACATCTCTCTTGTCACTCTAGGGACGGTGTCGAGAAGAAACTTGTGAGTAAATTCTCTGATTGTCTTGACCATTTCCCCTTGGATATCTCTATCGAGAAACTGTTGAATTTGTTCCCTTTCATCTAAAAACTCGTTTATCACCTTCTCAAGTAGATTGATTCTGTCCGCAAGTTGATTCAATTTCTTGTTGACCACATTTATCTTCCTTACTTTCCTGACAGCTTTCACAATCTTTGTCTTCGCATGTGATGCCCAAGTATCGGTCGGTTTCTTTACAGATCTGGATGCGGATCTGGTGGTGGTGTCTTTGGATGGTGGTGGTGAAGAATGAGATGATAAGTCAGACGAAGATGAGTCATGAGAAGGTTTTGGGTCATTTGGAGGCTCAGAAGTTTGTTCCTGGTTATGATCAGGACTATCTAGAAGATAATCATCAGCTTCTTTTTCAGCTTTAGCCTGTTCTTCAGCTTTTACCCTGGCCTCTTCTTTAGCTCGAGCTTCCTCTTCAGCTCTTTCCCTATCAGCTTCCTCAATATCTTCATCTGTAATCCTTTCATCCTTCTCCTTTTTCTCTTCTTTCTCAAAGTCAAAGATGATATTATCTTCTTGTTGCTTTTGTTCTGATTCGTGAGTGGTGGTACCAGTTCCCTTATCGGGTTGATTAACCGCATCGAGAACTGGTGTTGTTTGTGAGCCACCACTTGAACCTCCAGGGCCACGAGTCTTTTGAAGATTAAACTCCTTAGCAACATGTTGTAGCATGAGATTCTTCAGTTTCTTGCGGTATTCTTTTTCTTCATCCTGTGGCTCTTCTTCTGAACTTTCTTCTTCTTCTTGCTCTTCCACTGGAGTCTTACTTTTATCAGTTTTAGGACTAAGAGGTTTTTCTACAGTTGTCGTATCATCTGTAACAGTTTCCGAGTAGTGAACCTCTTCGTCCGTGTCAGTATCCTCGGAGTCCTTGTCTTTTAATTTAAGTGTCGTTTGAGGATTAGGAACTGCAACTTTTGAAGGAACTTTCCTTTTGAGAGTATGAGTTCTCTTTGGATACTTGCGGGTACTTCCAGTGCTTGCTGCACTTCCAGCACTGCCTCTCCTAGTCTTCTTGACTGGAATAGCGGAAGACTTCTCATCAATGAAGCCAACTTTGCCTGATGCTACTGCTTTCTGATATCGTGAGTATGATTGAAGTTGCTTGATATCATCAGTGAGAAAGCAGTCAGGCAAAACTGCACCTTGTTTCTTGGTTGTTGAGTCTTTGAATTTGACAACATTAAGAGTAGGCTTAAACAACCTGGAGTGATGGTTGGGGTCATCAAGTCTCAATGGAATGTCCAGATTATTCCCGAGTATTCTTTGGATCAACAGTTTAGTGCATCTGATGTAGGAGATCTTGGTGCCAGGCTTCTTGAGGTAAGACATCATGTCTTCCTGCATCGAGTTGCGAAGTCAATATGCATCATGTTGACCATGCCCCAGAATATCTGTAGTTCCATGAGCTTAGGATGCTCATAACCACTATCACGTCCAGAAACAGATTTGGCAATCATTATGTATAAAGTTCTCCATGGCTGAGGAATATTCTTTAGATCAACAGAAGAATGTTTAGTGATGATCCAAGCAGCTTCATCATAGCCAATATCAACCTTGAATTGGAGAGTAGCCTCTTCCAAAGGAGTAGCACCATAATCAGCAGGCTGGATGGCCGGAAGAAGGAGAATTGACCTTAAATCCGCAACAGTGATGGTGACTTGTTTGTTGTTTAGAGTCACCGTAACAACGTCTTGACCATCAATCTTCTGCATAGTGTGCCAGAATTGATGAATGTATATCACCGGTACTGTTGCAGAGTTTGTGAGCATGTTCTTATAGGGATGAGTCTTCAGAATATCCACAACAATATGACATGAAGACTCAGAGCACGTGAAGTTATCAAAGTCCACTTTGAGATTATTCTTTCCAATCTTCATCTGGTAACCGGTAGGGAAAATATCTTCCACTGTGAGTACATTTGGTGCGTTAACGTTTTCCATTGTGACGTCCATATTGTGATCTTTCATCCACACATGAAATCACAATCATATACAATTACGCGTAGGAATTCCTTAGGCGTAGACTTAAACCCTAAGGTTTCAATCTTTACGAATAAGAAATCCAACCATAGGATTTGCACCATATTCATTATGGGATGTCTTAGAGGCCTATTGAGTTGTTTTCAACAAGTTTTAACATCTAACTCATCAAGAATCAAAAGAACCCAATTCTAACGAGTCTTAAACCCTAAACTTTATTTTTGAAAAATTTGAGTTTATGGGCATGATTCAAGGTGGGTTTTGGTTAATTCAACATGTACTAAACATCATTCAAGCAACTAATTAGGCAGAGACACTCACAATCACAAACGCCCAAAACCACGCATAAACCCTAATTGTTTAAAAATGGTTAATTGAAGTTTCTGGGTAGATTTTGAGGTTGGAAATGTTCATAACACTTGATTTTAAACATTTTGACACAATATTTATCATCATAAACACCCAATGGTGATTTCATGTTCATACGCATACGCGTAGAACACAAAATCACCCTTTGCATAAAATCCAACCGTTAGAAATGATTAAGATTAAAAACCATTGTTTCAAATTACTCAAGAAAGCTTAATCCACTTACAGATTAGGAGTTTAGAGCACGGATTTGCTGATTGAATCTTAGGCGTAGGATTAGTTAGTTGAAAATTTTAATGTTTGAATTTAATGAGTTAGAAAATTAGGTGAGGTGGTTTTGATAAAATTAGTTTAAACTTTTGACAACTTTGGTCCCTCCACCTCAACCATTTTCATCCATAGCCTTTAAGTTCCACTTAGGTTAAGCACAAAGTGTAAGTTTGGAAAGAAACTTGACGACACTCCCCCTCGACTTTAGAAATAGAGAAATTTTTCAATTTTGGGTCCGAGGAGTGTCAAGAAACAAGAAACGTGTCCACCGTTATCAAAGATACTACCAATACTGGGTAACATGCAAGTACAAGGTTTTATGAAACATAAAATATTTACTTTCTCCCCCTCAACACTTGACCGAGAAAATATTGAAATTTTGAAAGAGTGAAGTGTTGACGGAAGATTTGTACTTGCAATGTTGAAAGAAATTGAGATAGAAGAATATTTTTGAGTTTTATAAGTTTTGTATTTTTGTATTTTGTTTTTGAAAAATATTTACAAAAGAGGTTTTGGTGTTTGACTGGTTTTAAGATTGTTTTAAAAGTTCGTCCAGTTCCTATGGAGTCAAACACCTCATACCAATCCGGTGGACCAACTCAGTAAACCTAGCACGAGCTAAGGCTTTGGGGAGAAGGTCTGCCAGTTGATATTCAGTACCCACAAAATATAATTCAACGGTACCCTTTTCCACATGCTACTTGATGAAATGATATCGAAGATCGATGTGCTTTGATTTCGAATGTTGAACAGAGTTGCACGAGATCACAATAGCACTTCGATTGTCGCAGTACATCGGGATTCTGTCAAATACGTAACCATAGTCTTTGAGTTGTGTTCTCATCCAAATGACTTGAGCACAACACGCCGACATGGCTACATATTCTACTTCGGTTGAGGACAACGATGTACAATCCTGCTTCTTCGATTGCCATGACACCAGTTTATCACCAAGAAATTGTAAAGCACCTGAAGTACTTTTCCGAGAATCTAAGCAACCTGCGTGATCAGTGTCTGAAAATGCGATTAGTTCAAAAACAGAATCCTTCGGATACCAGATCCCCAAATTAATGGTTCCCTTTACGTATCAGAGGATTCTTTTAGCCTTAGAGAGGTGGGTTTCAGTTGGTCTTGACTGATAACGGGAGCAAAGATATACAACAAATACAATATCAGGTCTACTGGCTGTTAGATACATGAGTGACCCAATAATACTTCGGTATTTGGTAGGGTCAACCAAGTTCCCATGTAAATCAGCGTCTAGTTTTTTGGTGTGAGCCATTAGTGTGGCATAGGTGTCACAACTTGTCATTCCGTGTTTGTTTAAAATTTCAAGGGCATATTTGGACTGACTAAGGAAAATACCACGGGGTGATTGATGAACTTGCAATCCTAGAAAGAATGTAAGTTCACCCATCATGGACATTTCAAAATATTTTTTCATGAGTTTTGAAAATTCGTTTGAGTACTTTTTATGTGTTGACCCAAAAATGATGTCATCCACATAGATTTGAACGATTAAAATGTGAGCCCTGTGATATTGAATGAAAAGTGTTGGATCGACCGAACCTTTAGTGAAATTATTGGCAATGAGAAAGGATGATAACTTATCATACCACGCCCGAGGAGCTTGTTTGAGACCGTAAAGAGCATTTTTCAGTTTGAAGATGTGAGTTGGGAACTCTGGATCAACAAATCCTTCCGGTTGACTAACATATACCGTTTCCTTCAGTTGACCATTCAGAAAGGCAGTTTTGACATCCATCTGATAGACCGTGATGTTCATGTGAGCCGCGAATGCCAGAAAAATCCGTACAGCCTCAAGTCTAGCAACCGGTGCGAATGATTCCTCTTAGTCAATCCCTTCTTCTTGTCTATAACCCTTAGCCACCATATGTGACTTATTTCTGATAACCGTACCTTCAACATCCAATTTGTTTTTTCAAATCCATTTCAGACCAATAACATAGACCCATGTTGGTTTTTCAACCAATTCCCATACTTCAAGCGTTTAAACTGATTAAGTTCTTCATGCATGGATTCAATCCAGTTGTCATAAGTCATTGCTTCTTTAATTTTTTTGGGTTCAGATTGACAAACGGTAAGTGCATAAATGCAATGTTCACTGTCTGTCTGAAGGCGTTGTCTAGTTACGACTGGTTGATTCGGGTTTCCAATAATGTTCACAAGAGGATGGTCTTTAGTCCAACGATGTGTGGAGGGTTGATGTTGATATACATTCTGCAGATTAGGAGGATTCAAATGGCTTGTAGATGATTCCGCAACATCATGTATGGCAGTTTCATTAGCAAACAGATTGAAGAACGCATTTGGATCATAATCTGCAGGTGGGGGCACTTCATTGTTTAGAAGATCATCAGTTGGTTCAGCGTCATTGGATGTGGTTTGTTCGGCTGTTGTTGTAGAATCAATTGGTGGTGCTTCCTCAACAGTTTTTGTTGTTTCAGGTGTATCAGGTATTGGATTATTATCGGTTGAGCAAGCGGAAACATTTGATACATCCGAGCACGTAGATCAATATCATCACTAAGCAGATGAGCAAATAGCTGTTCCATTTGTTGACGAGTAAGTGTAGCTTGGTTCACTGATGATGGGGTTTGGGGAAGTTTAGACGGTTATGTCCGGGTTCCAAGATGTTTTGCTCGAAGCCATTTCGTAAGCTCATCGAAATTTGCATTAATCGTTTCCATAATCTCCCTTGTACGACGATTCCAGATCCGGTAACCCTTAGAGTTTTCACAGTATCCAACAAAGACTCCAATGTCAGCTTTGGCTTTGAGCTTACCAAAGTCATCACGATCATTATTTGGGTAACAAAGGGATCCAAATACATGAAAGTGTTTAAGATACAGTTTACGATTGTGGATAAGCTCATAAGGTGTTTTGTTGTGGCGTTTCGTAATCATTGAACGGTTCGGAGTGTAGCATGCAGTTGACACGGCTTCAGCCCACAAGTAATCTGGAAGTTTAGCATTATTTAACATTGTTCTTGCAGCTTCCACTAACGTACGGTTTCGTCTTTCAACAACTCCGTTTTGTTCTGGTGTTCGTGCAATGGATGTTTGATGCTCAATTCCCACTTTCTCATAATAAGTACGTAGAGTTTGATTCACAAATTCAGTTCCTTTGTCTGTTCTGATTTGTTTGACTGTGTTCCGGAGCTGAACTTGAATTTTCGTGAGAAAGGTGATGATCATCTGTGGAGCTTGATCTTTACTTCTAAGAAAATAAACCCAAGTCCATCTTGAGTAGTCATCCACAATTACCAAGATGTAGCGTTTTCCATTAATCGTCTGCACACGCATCGGGCCACACAAATCCATGTGAAGAAGATGAAGCACATAATGTGAGCTGTGTTTCACCTTTGACAAAAAATGAGCACGAGTGCTTTTCCCTTGTTCAGAAGCTGAGCATAGGTGATCTTTAGAATACCGAAATCTTGGGAGACCTTTAACAAGTTTGTATCGTGCAAGATTGGTTATGGTTTGAAAGTTTAAGTGTAAAAGACGACGGTCAAGATTTTGTTGACGTTGCCTTTGATAGGAGACAGATGGGAGATGAAGCAATCATGTCTTGCATTGAGATTCTGTAAAGACTTGATATGCGTTGGCCAGACATAAGATCGTTTCCCTGTAGATCATGAATGAAACAAGTTTTCTCCCTAAAAGCAACTTCCAAATCTCCATAACAAAATTGACCGACTGATTCCACATAATAAACCCTGCTAATTTCGATGTTACCATTGATGTAATCTCCGTAGCCCATGATAGCTGTGAAGTGATTATTCCCGAATCTGACAGTGCCAATGAACTTTGAAACAAAGTTTGATAATAGTTTAAGAATTCCTGGTGCAATAACGTTTGTGTTATTATTCCTATCTTTCTTAAGTGTTACCAACTCTGCTTTTTAGATCATGGATAGTGTGTAACAAATCTTGATTTTCAGAACGAGTGTTTCCATTTTGTCGTAAAACATCTTTGGTATATGCAAGATGATCATCAATATCTTTTTATGCTTGAGCACGAGTCTTTTGGAGTAAATTAAATATGACGCCATATTCCGTTTTAACTTTTGAAATTTCTTATTCATATTTTGAAATTTGACACTTCAAAGACACGTTTTCATCATCCAGTTGCTCAAGTTTTGGATTAAGAGTTTTGGTATGCAACTGGTTGATTTTGTTTTGCAAAGTGAGTTCTCGATTTTGACAATCTTTTTGACACCATTGAAGAAGACGTTTTGCATTTGAAATCTCATTTAACAAACGCTCATTTTCAACTTTTAAAGACTTGATTTGAGACACAGTATCAGGATTCTCAACATTTTCAACAGAATCAACAGAATCAGCAGAAATATAATCAAATGCATATGCAATAGTATGAAGTAACACAACATTAATTGTATCAGCACAGATAACATCTTCCAAGAGTCGATCAACATCTTTTCTCAACATTTTCTTTTTACGTTTTGTATTTGAAATCGTTGTTTCAGTTTGTTCGAAAACTCTTTTCATAAGTCCAAGCTCTTTGTGAAAATCCCTTTCCCAATAAATTGCACATATTTTCAAATTTCGGACATGAGGTAAAATTCTTTTCTGAAAAATATCTCTTTGTGCTCGCGCTTGAGGCGATTGAAAATGTTCAACTTTTATTTCAGAATTGATTGCAATTTCACGTTCCAAAAGTTTGATGTCCGATAAGAATGTTTCAAAATATTTTAGAACTTGACATTGTTCAGGTAATGGCTTTATTTCATTTAATGAAGGTAAAGGACCATTAATTTGTGCAGTATTGGAAAGGGGACCATCATTAGAAGACTCAGAAGCAAGTGTGATAACCCAAGGTGTGTTAGAATGATCCTGTTGTGGGACGAAAGTAACGGCTTTTGAATAGTTAAATGGTTTGTTATAAACAACATTTTCTAATTTTGACCGACTCTCGTCTTCTGCATCTAATTCCTCCATGCGATTATATTCAACAACACTCATAATGGAATCATCAATTCGATGTTCGCCTGTAAACTTGAGGATTTGGTTTGAATGCTCTGTGTGAAAACTTAGGTTTGTCATCAGCAAGATTCGGTCCATATCCATTTGGATTTGGTTTAAAAGTAAACTTTTGAATAGTTGTGATTGACTCACCATGTTTATAAACAACATTTCAAAACTCTTTGATTTTGTTTTGTAAGTCGAAAATTTCTTCAAGATAGTCATCTATTCGTTTCTTTGAATGCTTTTTGTACTCACAGAACTGTTTTTGATAAGTTAACAACTCAGACTTGGCTTTTTGAGTTTCCAAAGCGATGGTGTTAAGTTGTTGTTTATGATCATATTTCAGTTGTTCTATTTAAGATAACAAAGCATTCTTAGATGAAACTAGATCACATATTTGTTTTTCCAAAGATTTTTCATTTTGGTAAGATTTAGCAAAAGCGACTTCAAAACCTTTTTCACGTTTTTCTTGTGTTTGAAAAATGTTGAGTTGGAACTTTAAGCATTCATTATCCTTAGTTAACAGTGCATTTTTATCCTTTAATTGCTGATTGATGTCAAGGCATTTGTCCATTCGAGATTTTTGGTCTGTAAGTAAGGTCATGAGCTCAATATCTGGATTAGACACAGGTTCAGTTTGTTCAACGTGAGTCTCAACATGATCATTATTTAGATCCTCAAATATAACCACGGAGTCAACTTAATTATCAATATTGACCATAAGGTCATCTTGATCGTCAAATATAACTACGGGATCTATTTGATTATCATCGAATGAGATGTAGATGACTCATGTTGAACACTCGACCCTTTGTCGGATGCGATGTTGGCGGAGATATCGATCGAATGAATGT
This sequence comes from Chrysanthemum makinoi, assembly GCA_910596185.1. NCBI lineage: Eukaryota > Viridiplantae > Streptophyta > Magnoliopsida > Asterales > Asteraceae > Chrysanthemum > Chrysanthemum makinoi. The sequence continues at coordinate 90,629,760 of OU343218.1, read as the reverse complement.
AGTTTGATCCGGTACTGAGACAAGCCGTCGTGTCATACACGGGCCTGTGTCACTCATGTAGAGTTCTTGCATGTTTGCCATTAACATCATAGCTGCATTAGCCTGCAAGTCCTCCATGTCATCATCCGAATCTGCATTAGCCATGAAGCTCGCTTCTTGTTGGTAAGAGTTCCACCCGCTTCATCCTTGAGAGCCAAGAGTAAAGCCTCTTTGTGATAAGCGCTGCCTCTTGTCCTCGGCTTAGGGCATGCATTAGCCAGATGACCCTTCTCATTACAGTTATAACAACGAAGACAATTTATCCCAGTCTGATCATTTCCCTGATCAACCACTTGAGCCCGTTGTTGTGGAGCACCCATGTTATTCCTTTCATTAGCATTAAACCCGTGACCACTACCCATCTGACGAACGTTTCCACGATTCTTAACTTCAACACGTCCATTGTTAACAATAGCCCGATTCCTTGTGTTAGATGAGGTACAAATGCGATTGTTTGATTTGTTTGAATATCGGCTGAAGGCTCTAGCAATCATGACAAACCCTTGTTGCAATGCATCGAAAGCTTCTGCATCCTCATTAGATTCACTGTAAAGTGCTTGAGCATTGTTGTTGTTGTATGGAACCAATTGAGTTTCTTGTGATTGTTGTTGCTGTGAGGGATCATATGGTGTGATCTGAGCAGTTGGTTGTGGAGGATTAGTGAAGGTTGTTGGCAAATTTGGAAATTGAGGATAACATGCTTGAGCCCACAATGCAAGAGTTTGATTATCCGGGAGTGAAGGTGAAACAGGAGCTCCACGGATGACTCTTTCAATGTCAACTTCCTTTTGGTGGGGCTTCAAATAGTCGTAAAACAATCCGTATGTAGCATGATGTACTTTTCCCAATCAGGACCAAGACTACTGAGGAACTTAGTGTTGACTGCAATTCTTGGCATAATGATATTGTGTTTATCCAAGTCATTAATGATGTCTGAGAACCGATGATGATACGACTCTAATGTCTCCCCTGGTTCAATCATGAAGTGTTCATAGGCTAAGTAGATTTTAGATTCCATGTCTTCTTGATTGAGTTCTGTGCCTTCCATGAGAAGATGAATATGCTCCCACATTGCTTTAGCAGTCTTTTGAGCATCAACACTACGGAGTATCGGATTGGGTAATCCCAAAAGGATATATTGCATAGCAATTTCATCAGCTTCTAAGTGAAGAAGTTGATCAGTAGTAAGTTGATCAATACCGACAATGTTGGTGATATCATCTCTTGGTGGATTGGCAGTCGGATCTTCGGGTATAGTGACAGTAGGCATCTGAAATGGACCTTCAAGGATGACCTTCTTCAAGAACTTTCCATGTGGCTTCTTTAGGTCACAAAACCTAAAGAACCTTATCACCCATTGATCATAGTTTCCGGGAGTGAGCATTGAAGGTCTGTCAAGGGATCCAGCTTCATGAATGGATTGTTGGCTACTTAAAGCTTCACACATCTTTGCAAACCAAGACGGTTCCTTCATAGCATACTTGGATGGATGTTGATTTTGAAAGTTTGTGTATGGTTGTACTTGTAGACTAGGAGGTGGTTGAATCATTTGTGGTGGAATTGCTCCTTGAGGAATTTGTTGTTGAAATTGTTGCATTTGTTGTGGTGATGGTGGAGGATATTGTTGATAGAGTTTTTGTTGTTGTTGTTGTTGTTGTTGTTGAGGATACATATGAGGAAACTAGCTAGAGTATGGTGGTTGAGACATCTTGAAACTTGTGTTGATGATGGATCTTTGTAGTCGAATGAAACGATGTTGTTGAAGTAACCTTAAGCGTAGAAAACCAGCTTATACGTAGAAAGTACCTTATGCTTAGAAACCAGCTTACGATTAAAAGAGAGCTTACGCGTAGGATAGCTTATGCGTAAGATTTGAGAAAAACTTAGCTTATGCATAAAACTAGAGGCTTAGTAGTAGAATACTTATGCGTAATACAAGCTTAGGCGTAAGAAAATGCTTAGGCGTAAAGAATTCTATGCGTAAGAGCTAGCTTATGCATAAAACTAGGGTTTTGCCCAAAAAATCCTTTACACTTATTCCAGTGTAAAAGATATCCAAAGTCGAAGTGTTTTCAGGCTTATCCAAGCAAGAAAACACTGAGTAAACCAATAGCACTGAAGATCAAACGATGAGAAGCTTATGCATAGACTTTGAATACTTACGAGTAAAACTAGGGTTTAGCTATGTGTAGGATATACCAAGATTTGCCAAAACTGATTTTTAAGCGCAAAAGAGTTTAGAAACCTGATTTTCTGGATGAAGTAGCTTAAAAATTACCAATATAACAAGAAAGTTGAAAACTTGATGATTCAAACTAGTTTATACCCTTACGAGTAGACTATACTACACGAACAAAACCAAGTTTGAAAACAATGAAATACACGTAAAGTTTGAAACTTTTTGCTAAAAACTTAAACTTTATCACAAAATAAACTTTAAAGTACAAGAATCTTGAATTTTAAAGTGTAAAAATGAAAACTTTTAATCGTATGAAAGTGTTAAGCACAAAACCCACGCGTATACAATATAACTTCAAAAACAAGAAACGTTTCACCCAACTATTTGGTGAATGATACCACTGTTAGGTCATCATATTGTAACACAAGCATCAATATGTTAGAAATAAGGAAGAGATGATCGGATGAACACTTGCACACAAAATACACGAATAATATGGAAAGGTTTAGGCGTACGATTTGAATGAAAATGAACAACCAACTCCCAAATGGGAGTTTACAACATTATTTATAGGGGAAGGGAGCTAGGGAAACATATCTAGTCCCTTCCTTCCTTATGGGCTTGGGCCAAGGCTTATGGGCTTTCTACATAAGCCTTGTCATTAATACTAACTTAAAAGCCTAATTAAGCTAACTATTACATATTGATTACTAACACTTGAGAAGTTTAGGAGTGATTCCAACACTAACGCAATTCGCAACTAGCCAAACAAGAATCGACACATAATAATCAATAACTAGGTTTCATGCAATCATAAGAAAAGACTAATAAATCTAGCCTATCATAGTAATGAAAAGAAAAGTAGATAAAGGAATCAAACAATCACAATTAAACATAATTGAATGATTAATTAAACAACTTATCTTATCAATACGTGATAAGTCTTGGGGCTAAAAGCCCTAAAAAGCTGATAAAATTCAGAGTAGGTTTTATCTATGTGTTGCCCACAAAGTTCCATAATTTACCAAGATAATTGAAAGATGGCGAAAAGGGAGTTACATCTCCTCTAAAACCATCTTTTATCCCACCTCTAAAATACGGTGCAACATTTAAGTTTTTCATCAAGACGACCAAATCACCCTGATAGGACTTGAAGTATGATATAAAGTCAGAAGAAAGACTCTCAGCGCCTTTCATCTCATCAATCACTTACAAAAATCCAATGGGATCAACATACTCTGAGGGACTAGCAACTATAAACAAGGAAGGAAAAGGAGATATTCAACCCCCATACACGGGTAAAGGATCCCAGACCACAAACGTCTTCGCCATTTAAACAACTACTCTTCATCTTACACCACGAAAACCGAAGGAAGACAAAATTCCCTCCGTAAATGATGTAGAAAAATGAGAGAAAAGAGGCTCTAAATCTTTCAAGTTGTAACCTACCAACCTTTCTAGTCCTATTTATAAGTATAGAAAATGAATCAGCGAGTTACACTTGGCAAACGCCCACTGGGTCAAGATACATTTAAGCGCGTGACAAACACCTTGCAAGGTGTGAGTACAACTGACGTTAACACACACTACAGTCTAAGGGACGCATTATTCACACAACTCAAGAAATGTCAAGATGACATCGTTTACAGTCTTAAAGTCAATAAAGACACGTCGGATAACGAATAAATCTTAAACAAGATATTCCTACAGTTCCCCATGAAAACATTAAGCACACACATTTCCCAACTCAGCTTACAACCCTGATCGAGGCAAAAAGACTGCATCTAGTCATCATCACAAAAGACAAACATGACTATAAGCCTGGCAGTAAAGGGCCTGGGGCAAACCCCGGTAGCACAGGCATGGACCGGGGGGACTCAGGCACATAAAGTCCAAAGATCACATCATAAGTTCATGATCTAATACTAAATTGAGGGATCTTAATAGCGTATCAGTTATAATGGCCCAACCCCATTAATTACATGCTCGGATCAAGCCTATCACCAAGGCCAAATCAACACTTTATAAAGGCCCGAATTAAATCCCCGACCACGTAGGACCTGGAAAGACCTTTGAGGCCTGTCTGAGTAAGGATAAAACTACTACTCCCCAACTGTCACTAGCGGTTAAGATGTACCATCTGACACCGCACAGTGGGGACGCACAATAAGCACCACTGCGAGCTAAAGGACGAATGCCATTTATCCTCATTGTATGCTATCAGATGATCAACACCTGACACCCTGAAAGTTGTTGATCACTCCCGAAGGGTTTATCTCTAAACCCTATAAGCCTCTCTATAAAAGGAGAGCAAAACACAACTTCGCACAAGTTTTTGACACACTTGGGCTAATACTACCTCACAACAGTATAATATGTTCTTGTTTAAGTGTTACCCGAGCTTCTTAATCTATATCAATCTCATCGGGTCCTTACCGTTCAACAAGAAAAACCAAACAACAAAATCATTCCCATCTCATCTCTAAACCTATTTAATAACCATACGTAAACAGTGAGTAAACGATACATAATCTTAAACATAAACATATCATGATTACCATGCAGTCCGTTATTAACATTTCTAGCACTTGGTGTAGTTATACGTCTAAGGTGTTCATTCCACTTTCATACCCGGCTAATACCCGGTTCTGATGTCATGCTCAAACCCGGAAGTCATCCGATGCTCGTATCATGCACGTACCCGAAAACTACCCTGTTCTCGCATTATTCTCAAACCTGAAGATCACCAATCCTAACATTATATTCATACCTTTTCTTAGCGTAAACATGCTCATTTTTTTAACATAAACGTATTATAAACATACCTGGTTTCATAACACAAGCATACCCGATTTCCATATCGTAGCCTATCATAAACATCATACCATGAATACTTGACTAAACACATAAAATCCTACCCGATACTCCCCTTATTCTCGGTTTAGGCTTTCCGCTTGCTTCCAATGAGCACCTAAACATATAATAACCATACTAGCACTTTTAGAACTTACTAATCATGATCATATGGGGGTTTGATTTGGCCTTTTGCCAAACACCTATTTTTAACATAAACTAGTCATAACATGATATACCACAACATGATTTTTTTTATTTGCATACTCACTGATGCGTGGTTCGGGGTCGAAAGAATTCCTTTTCCCCGATCAAGCTTTACAACCCACTAGGCAGTGTACCTAATCGTTGCAGTGTAGTATGGGTAAGCCCAGGGTGTTGATCGTTCTCTAGGGGAATAGAGATGCTAGTAGAGATGTATGACGAGAAGGTGAGGTTGAGGGTGATTCTTTTTATATTTTTTTAGAAAACAAGTAAAAATCTCGGGGTTTAGGAGTGGGGGTGGTAATTCTACCAATTTTAACTACTTCACAATTTTGTTAGGAATTATTGTAAAACATACTTAATTGTATTAGTGTTATGATTAAGTCTGGTAGGCATAGTTAAGTCTGCCAGTACTAAGTTAAGTCTGGCCGTACTTAGTTAGTGTTGTTTAGCTAGTTAAGTCTATTCTTGAAATATAATAGTTATATTAGAGATATAATAGAGAAGGATGTGCACACATCTTAGAGACATCTGAGGAAAAGATATGCATTATCCTTTCACACATTTTGTAAAGATGCTAGGGTTTCTTTGGTGTATAAAAGGAACTTTACGGCATTATGTTTATGTATTGAAGCCTAATAGAGTTTAATAGCAAATACAAAGTTAGTTTTATAATTGTGTTCTTCTTATTGCTTGTGTTAAGATTCCGCATTAATATTTAAGCATTCATTGTTAGTATCTCTCATATAGTTGATTTGGATTTATTTAAGTTAGCTATTGTCTTATTAAGGCTACTTAGATCCAAAGACTTTGGACCTACAAGTGGTATCAGAGCCTATAGAGGGACTCTGAGTTAGAAGAAACACAAAACCACAAACACTTATTCACTCACAAATCTTGAAAAATGTCTGAAACCCATAATGATGAGTTCTCTCAACATCTTAGTGATGAGGAAGTTTCAAACCATGAATAAGTATCAGAAACTAGTCGACCAAAACAACAACAAAAACTCATTCCTGCAACAACCACTATCTCAAACATCAAACTCCCAATTCTAAGAAGGAGGAGTATGATATATGGGCTATGAACATGTAACATTGCCTTGAGTACATTGACAATGATTTCTAGAAGGTAATTCAGAATGGAATTCTAAGAAGAGGATTTCAATTGGAAAAGATGGTGTTGTTAGAATGCTTCCACCAGTCTCTGCTGCAGAGATCCATGCTGTTGAAAAGGAAAGGAAGGTCAAAACCATCTTACTGATGGCTATTCCCTAGGAACATCTAAGAAGATTTCATGGAATGGATGATGCTAAAGAAATTTGGGAAGCTATCAGAACTAGGTTTGGAGGAAATGCAAACTCAAAGAAGATGCAGAAGGCTGTTCAAAAATAACAGTTTGAAGCATTTACTGTATCCAGTTCAGAAGGGTTGGAAAAGGGGTATGATAGATTCCAACAACTTCTTTCACAGTTGGAAGTTCATGGTGCTGAAGTGACGACTGATGATGCTAATAACAAGTTTCTCAGATCTTTGCCTCCAGAATGGTTAAATATGACAATGACTATGAGAACCAATTCAGATGTTGATACCTTGTCAATTGATGACTTATACAATAACCTTAGGGTTTTTGAACAAGAAATCAAAGGTGTTTCAAAAACATCTTCAAGTGCTCATAATGTTGCTTTTGTCTCCCAAAGCAAGAGCAGTACCAACAAGGTTAATTCTTGTAGCTTCAGTACTTCTTCATCCAATGTGAAAGATAGAGAAGTTCCTGCTAGTTTTGTTGATGAAGTCATTTATTCTCTCTTTGCAAAGCAATCAAAAGACATGGACCTAATTAATGAGGACCTAATTTATGATGAAGTCTAAGGGTTGAATGGTGATTATTTTTCTATTTTTAAAGAAATCAATTAAAATCTCGGGTTTTGAAAGAGTTTGATTCTTTTAAAACTAATAATAATATAACTGAATTAAACTAACTAATACACAGATAAGTAAATTAGTTAAACTCGTATTATAGAAAATTGTATTTACTTAGAATTTCATTACTCCTTAGTAATCTCTTATTGATTAGTTGAGTTGTCACGTACTTATTTAGTTAGAGCGTTGTTTTTCTTAATATCTATTGAGGGTTGGTTACACCTTAACTCTATGAACTATGTTCTAATTGAGCAGCGCCTAAGAATGCTCTTTTAACTCTCATTTTTCACAATGTAAACACAATTCACACATCAAATACAACGAACATCAAGTTAATGATAACTACGCGTTTAGTCGGACGTTCAATCTAGTAATATATTTGACCTAGCCAGTTTTTCTACTCCTAACGCAATTCACAACTAGCCAAACAAGAATCGACACAGAATAATCAATAACTAGGTTTTATGCAATCTTAAGCAAAATACTAATAAATCTAGCCTATCATAGGAATGAAAAGAAAAGCAGATAAAGGAATCAAACAATCACAATTAAACATAATTGAATGATAAATTAGACAACTTATCTTATCAATACATGATGAGTCTTGGGGCTAAAAGCCCTAAAAAGCTGATAAAATTCGAAGTAGGTTTTATCTCTGTGTTGCCCACAAAGTTCCACACTTTACCAAGATAACTGAAAGATGGCAAAAAGGGAGTTACATCTCCTCTAACACCATCTTTTATCCCACCTCTAAAATACGGTGCAACATTAAGTTTTTCATCAGGACGACCAAATCACCCTAATAGGACTTGAAGGATGATATAAATTCAGAAGCAAGATTCTCCGCGCCTTCCATCCCAACAATCACTTACAAAACTCCATCGGGATCAACATACTCTAAGGGACTAACAACGTTAAACAAGGATGGAAAAGGAGATATCCAACCCCCATACATGGGTAAAGGATCCCAGACCACAAACGTCTTCGCCATTGAAACAACTACTCTTCATCTTACACAAAGAGAATCGAAGGAAGACAAAATGATGTAGAAAAATGAGAGAAAAGTCAAGATGACGTCGTCTACAGTCTTAAAGGCAATAAAGACGAGCCAGATAACAAATAAATATGAAACAAGATATTCCTACACTTCCTCATGAAAACATTATGTTAATACAAATAAATCGTAAAAACGTTTATTAATATTTAGCGACCTCTTTGTGTTTTGTTGATAACAAATATAATGTTATCATAAGTAAAATTATAAGGATACATGTTATTTTTATAAAGCATCTACATATATAGTCATTTAATATAAATTGTTGTAATAATTCATTTATTGTAATAGTTTATTAGGATGGGTAAAAATCACAACCCATGACCCATACCCATGGAGCATATCCATAACCCATAACCCATTGTCTAGATGCATTGCATCTTTTAGATACATTGTATCTACTTAGATACCCATGGTCCAAAGTCTAGGACCCACGACCCATGAACCATAACCCAAAAACCCATGGGCAAACAGGAGCGTCTCACAGATCCCTCCGTTTACACTAGACGGATCCCTTAGACAAGGGATCCGTGGGTTCCGTGCAACAACAGAGAAAAAATTTCCTATAAATAGAGAGCCATTTCTTCATTGCAACTCACCCATCTTCTTACAAACTCTCTCATATATTCTTACATTCTTCTAATCTAAGATCACTTTATCTAGAGAGTAGTTCTTCTTTCTTTTGTTGTGATTCTCATATAGGCCATTCTCTAAGGCGAGATCACAAACATTCTACATGTCATCCAATCAAGGGGTCCTTGATTGATTTGTTCCTCCACAAGATTTCTCTAGCGAAGATCTTGTATTTCATATTTCACATATTTGTTGTGTTATAGTAGTGTTGGTTTGGTCCTCCATGTTAAGGACTCGGTATTTAGCTTTGTACCGGAAAAATTGTAAGCGACGTTGTGAAGGCTTCTCCGCCGAGTTGAAGGAGTTTGTTGACATAGTGCTTGAACTCTCGAGTAGGTGACTCGGGGAGTGGAGTAGGGCAAGGAAGGTGTCCTTGTAGCCGAACCACTATAAATTGGTTGTGTCATTTCTATCCTTTACTTTACTTGCATTACTTATAGATCTATACTTTCTCTCTATCCACACGATTTCACATTACATCGAATCTAAAGTTTTTAAAACTAACTTAAAATCGGCAAAACTATTCAACCCCCCCTTCTAGTTTTCCACAATTGGTATCAAGAGCTAAGTTTACAAAAGTTTCAAAGTAAACCGTATTTTAAAAACATTTAGATCAGTATGGGTTCTGAAAATTACAAGGAAGGGCAATCCATGCAACGACCTTAACTACTTGAAACTAATGGTTTTATATATTGGAAAAATAGATTCGAAACGTATGTGAAGTCAAAAGATATTGATCTTTGGTACATCATTGTTGAAGGCGATTTTGAAGCCACTACAAAAAATGAAACCGAAAATTTAGTAAATACGCCTCATGATCAACTCACCGGTGATCATAATAAAAAGCTTTCCAAAAATAGTGAAGCTAAAATGGTTTTATATAATGCTTTACCCAAAAAGGAATTTGAAAGAATTTCCATGCTTAAAACCTCTAAAGAAATTTGGAATTCTTTAGTTGTAACTCATCAAAGAAATCAACAAGTTAAAAACAATAAAATAGATTTATTTGTTCAACAATATGAACAATTTTCAATATCAGATGACGATACTATAGATCCTTCTTTTGATAACTTTAATACTATAATTACATCTTTACAAGCGCTTGATGAGTCTTTCTCTAGTCGTAATCATGTTAGGAGATATCTAAGGGCGCTTCCATCCAAGTGGAGATCTAAGGTGACGGCAATTGAAGAATCAAAAGACTTGTCAATCCTCACCCTTGATGAACTCATAGGCAATCTAAAGGTCTATGAGCTTGTCCTCGCTAAAGATTCCGAAGCCTCAAAAGAGAAGAAAGAGGAGCACAAATCTCTTGCCCTAAATGCCAAGAAGGTCTCAAGCGTTGAAGAAAACTCCTCTTCAGATAGTGATGATGAGGAGTATGCCATGGCGGTAAGGGACTTCAAGAAGTTCTTTAGAAGAAAGGGAAGATATGTCAAGCAACCATATGACGACAAGAAGGGTTCCGGAAAGGCAAAGATGACAAGAAAGCAAGGGATGAACGCGCTTGTTTTAAATGTGGGGACCCTAATCTATTTATTAGTGAGTGTCCCAAACGTGACGAACAAAAAGCGTTCGTAAGTGGTTCGTGGGGAATGAGCGAGGAGGAGGACGAAGAAATTTGTCTCATGGCAAATGACGAGGTATGTCAAGAATACTATAGTAGCTCATCATTAGATGATGATTCATTGTATCATGAATACGATAAACTTTGCAAAATTAGTTTAAAAGTAATTAACCAAAACAAGTTTTTGAAAAACCAAAATGAACGCTTAGAAAAGGAAGTCTTTGAGTTAAAAGCTAAATTAAAACGTTTAGAAAAGGGGAAGATAGCAAGTGGGGAATGTGAGCTTTGCATTCAACTTCAAACACTAGTTGATCATCTAGATTCTAAGATTGCTAGAATGAGTACTAATAGTCTTGATATGATATTAGATAGTGTTAAAACAGGAAACAACCAAAAACATTAGGTATTCAGTAACTTGATGTGTCAACTAGTGAAAACAAAGAAACACAATTCGTCAAAGCAATAGAAAAACAAGTCACTGTAGTCACGGATCCCACGGATCCCACAAAAAGGGAACTGGCTAATGTAAAGCCAGGGATCCGTGGGTCTGCTGAAGCAAACAGTAGTAATAATATAGCTTCCTCATCTAGAACCGACTTTGTTATTGTTAATAAAAGGAAACCAACTCATGTTACTGTTAGACAACCACCTCCAAGACAAAATCAAAATTTTATAAGAAACAAAGGTCCATCCTTTTCAAAACCAAACACATTTATTAGGAAACCAAATAATGTTTATCCGAGAAGTAACCATCAAATGAGATGGAATCCTAATATGCAAAACGGTTTTCCATCTCAAAACTTTGCACCATGGAATGCATAATCACCTTTTCCATATATGTCTAACATGAATGAAATGTATAACACTAATGGACCCATGAACAAATGTGGTAATAAAGATTTATTTTCCACATATGAATCCTTCAATGGAGGAAATGTGGTATTTGGAAAAAGCAAAATCATCGGTAAATGTACGATTTCTAACAAATCTCTAACCATTAACGATGTGTGTCACGTAGAAAACCTAAACTTTAACCTCTTAAGTATAGGACAAATATGTGATAAGAAGTGTAACGTACTTTTTAATGAAACCGGTAGTAAGATATTGAAAAACGATATCACTATAGGAAGAGGAATTAGGAAACATGGAGTCTATGTCATTAAAATCGGTAATGAACCTAAAGACAAACTTTGTCTTACTTGTATGGATGATACTTCAACCTTATGGCATCGAAGATTGGGTCATGCCAATATGCGACTTCTTCAATCGCTATCATCCAAAGATCTAGAAAGAGATCTACCAAAACTAAAATATGAACATCACTTTTGTGATGCTTGTAACATAGGTAAACAAGTCCATGCTAGTCACAAAGCTAAAAATATGGTCTCTACAACTAAGTGTCTAGAATTACTTCACATAGATTTATTTGGTCCATCCGCTATACAAAGTTATGGAGGCAACTACTACACTTTGGTTATAGTGGATGATTACTCTAGGTACACATGGACTAAATTTTTAAAGAATAAAACTAAAATGTTCGATTTCTTTGAAATATTAAGTAAGAAAATCCAATGACAATTAGGAAATCCTATAGTGTCTATTAGAACGGATCATGGTAACCTAAAAAGATACATTCGGTTGATTTAGGATCAAATTTAGTAAGGTAATCTTTAGTGTTAAGTAGAAAACATTTGCTACCAAAGACTCTAAAATGTTCTAACGTAGGCTTTTTGCCTCGAAGTAACTCGTATGTAGTTTTACCTAAAAATGGTCTAATTAAGACTCGGTTAAGTATGTACGTTGATGTATCAACGGCATTGCACCAAAACTTTTGAGCTATAGATTGCTCATTTAACATGGTGCGACTCATTTCTTGTAGGTTTCTATTCTTTCTTTCAACTATCCCATTCGATTGTGGAGTGCGAGGAGCCGAGAAGTTGTGAGTAATACCATTAGCATCTGTCATATTAAATAAAGAAACAATGAAGGTTGAAGAGTCATTAAACGTAAAATTTGATGAGAGTTCACCAAAACCTACCCTACCTCTTGTCCATGACGAGATAGTCGAGAGTGAGGCCATAGAAATATAGAAAAATACAAACAAAGAAGATGAACCATTAAACACTGAAATCATCAATATTAAAGAGTCTAAAGATCACCCCGTAGATAAGGTCATAGGAAAGTTAAACGTAAGAACCTTAAGGTCTCAAGTCCAAAACCAAAGTAGCCTATTTTTGTTTTGTCTCAACCATAGAACCTAAGAATACACAAGAAGCCATAAAAGATAAAAGTTGGGTAATGGCTATGCAAGAAGAGTTAAATCAATTTGTTTCTAACAATGTTTGGACACTTGTCCCTCTACCTAGTAATCAAACCATAATAGGAACCAAATGGATATATAAAAACAAGTTAGATGCAAACGGTGTGGTGTCTAGAAACAAAGCTAAACTCGTTGCACAAGGGTATAATGAACAAAAAGGAATAGACTTTGATGAGACTTATGCCTCCGTGGCTAGATTAGAGTCTATAAGAATACTTCTTGCTTATGCTTTTGCTAATGATCTTAAGCTCTTTCAAATGGATGTTAAAAGTGATTTTCTAAATGGTTTTATTAGTGAAGAAGTTTATGTAGCTCAACCTCCGGGCTTTATCGATTTTGAAAAACCTAAACATGTGTATAAATGAAAGAAAGCTCTTTACTGTCTTAAACAAGCCCCAAACGCTTATTATGATAGACTCAAGTCATTTTTAATCAAAAACAACTACACCATGGGGTTAGTTGATAATACACTTTTCACTAAGAAAAAAGAATCACATATAATTATTGTTCAAATCTACGTGGATGATATTATATTTGGATCCACTTGTCAAGACATGTGTGATGATTTCTCTAAAATCATGCATGACGAGTTTGAGATGAGTATGATGGGAGAACTAAGTTTCTTGCTTGGTCTACAAATCAAACAAGTAGAAGATAGTATCTTCTTTAATCAATCTAAATACATAAAAGAGATGTTAAAGAAATTTCGTTTAGAAGAGTCAAAACCTATATGAACACCAATGTCATCCGACACTAAACTTACAAAAGACGAAGACGGTGAATCAGTTGATAACACAAAATACCGTGGCATGATTGGTAGTCTTCTCTATCTTACGGCTAGTCGGTCGGATATTATGTTTAGTGTTTGTCTGTGTGCTAGGTTTCAAGAAGACCCTAAAACATCACATCTAGAAGCGGTCAAATGAATATTTAGATACATTAAGGGAAAGACTCAATTAGGATAATGGTATCCTCAGGGTACGGGGGTAGAAACTATTGTATATGCAGATTCTGACCATGCAGGTGATTATGTTGACCAAAAGAGTACAAGTGGTGTATGTACTTTTATGGGATGTTGTTTAACATCTTGGTTCTCGAAGAAGCAAACGGCATTAGCCATATCAACAATCGAATCCGAATATGTCTCCGCCGGCAAAGCATGCCAACAAGCACTATGGATGAAACATGCGTTAGTTGACTACGACATTCATCTAAGTGACATAGCCATTCTATGTGACAAGAAAGGTGCCATCGACTTAAGCAAGAATTCGGTGTTTCACTCTCGCACTAAGCATATAGAGATTCGTCAACACTTCTTAAGAGACAATGTTCAAAAGGGGAACATCTCTATTGAGAAGGTAGCATCCGAAGACAACATAGCCGACGTCCTCACCAAACCGTTGAAACGAGAACAATTCCACTTGCTTCGTCTTGGTCTTGGTCTCATGGAACAATCGTCGTAATTAGTCTTTTAAACTCTACAAGGTATGTAAACACTAGCCTCCTTCTTTTCTGAGTCTAGGATCTCTATTTCAACACACAACTCACAAACAGTACAGGAATTTTCAAAACCCAAAGTAAGTTTTATTTACAATACGTAATTTCATACTTATTTTTTTGGATAAACGTTTTTTTTTTCAAACAAGAAACTTTTTCGAAATGTTTTCTAAAAGATACTTCTTCCCGTATAATTTTTATAAAATCTATTTCTCACATATAGGACAAAACTCTTTTTCATTATTAATACAAAGTAAAAACCCGTTTTCATTGCATCTCATGTCTTTTGAATGCTAAAGTGTTAGGAATTAGAAAATTTCTTGTTAAACTGTCGGTCACCCCAATTATGATCTAGCATATTTTAGCTCCTAGACTTGTAGTTATTTACGTTGTTTAGTAGTTAATTAGTTAGTTTGTAGCGTAGTTTAGTTTAGAGCAACACCATGGAGGAAGGTCGGGTCTTTACCCACTGTATGCCTGATTCACAGTCCGTTAGGAGGACGTATTGTTTGTAAGTATAAATACCCCTTCCATCCATGGAAGGGGTTTGGCTTCTTGAATGCAACCTTTCATATTTTGTAAAGCAACCTTCTTTCAAGAACCTCCTCTTTACTCTCTTCATCTCTCTAATGGCTTTCATATTTAATCATTGTCCTAGACTACCCGAATCATCAAACAACATAAATATCACGATCCTACATTTGGTACCAGAGCCATGGTTGTGTTGTTTTGTTGATTCGTATGGTTTTACATGTTTTTGCTATGCGGTTTGTATGTATGTTGATGTGGTTTGATACGAATGGGTTGTGGTAACTTGTCTTGATGATGGTTATGCATTTTTGATATTTTGTTATAGTCACTTTATTTTGGTTTTAAGAATTGATAAAACTGTTTCTTATGAGTGAAACTGCTGGTCTGGTTACTTTCTTAGATGCGAGTTGTCATTCATGTTTGGTCCAGATTCACCGAATCTAAGTATGCGGATTGTCACAAAATCAAAATGCGAGTTGACTACTTTTTCATCCAAGCGAGTTGACTATTTAGTCAACTACAGATGCGACTTATGCTTGTAAGTGAGTTGTGTCTGAGCTGTTTGTATTTAACTCGCATTTTTTAATGCGAGTTGCCATTGTGTCCAGATTCATTGAATATGTTATTATGCGAGATGCTATGGCCCATATGCGAGTTGTGAATCTGTCCTGGTTCTAAGTCATCAAATGATGCGAGTTGCACTCAACGCGCTTTTGAGCGTGTTTTTACTTATGCGGGTTAGTTCTGAAGCGAGTTGTCAGGTTGTGTAAAGATGCGAGTTTGGTATTGATGCGAGTTGGGTATGTGTTTTTGACTATACTACTTAAACATTTTGACTTTGCAAAACTAGACATGGACTGACAGTATTACGAGACAAAGAAGTTAAAAATGCGAGTTGCTGCCTACTTGAACCTAATACCAATCAAAGACTTCAGGTCATACACAACCATCATCAGTCCCATAAAACTTAAAATGAAAGAATGCAAAACGTGAACTTACCACAAAATTTATTCAAACCTTCATCATACATCATACATACATCCATCTCTTTAATCTATAATTGTTTACAATATTCGACATGCATTTATCGGTTTATCCTACTCATGACTCATTTCAGCGATACTAACATCATCATATCAACAATCATAAATATCAATAACCCATCACAAGACTCTTCTATTAGATGACCAAGGCTCGTGACAACTTTCTTTCAACATCCATGTCGATGCTCACCCACATCAATGATCTCAGTTTATTCTTTCGTGAAAATTAATGAATCATCAAGACCTCTAAAGGTCGAGCATTCGAAAGATCTTTAACCATCATCGATCAAAAGGTTTTGGATAATTTTCGACCTTAATGAAGTGATTTCAACAATATTATTGAATCAAATCATTGAGTCGTTAAATGTAAAACCAAATTATAATCGAAGTCAACTTGGTACCCTTTCACATATGTTTGATGCTTACCTCAATTAAATATTTGAAACTATGAAACGAGATTAACAACTCATGTTAATTCATTTGTCATGTGTTCGTTTTAACGAAACTAAAACAAAAGCGCATGGACAAAAAATTCGTTAAACCTACCTTGGCTTGATCTTTATGCCGATACTTCAACCCGTGCCATCCCTATGGCCTATTTGAGTGTGGTTCCTCAAGCCATCTCTGTGGCGAGGTCTCCATGATTATACTGAAGATGGGGTAGACGGTCATGACAAGGGAGTAGTGAGTAAACCATGATGGGGGCGGACATAATGTTTTGAATAAGTAGGGTTTGATATGGATTGGGTGTTAGGATTTACAGGAAGAGGCGTGGTTAAGTTGAGATTAGGGTTATGTGAGTGTTGGGTGAGTGTTTTATATACCCGGTTGTTTAGGGTTACACTAATATGGATGGGTGAAATTCTCATGGGCCAAAGGTATTAATTGGATGTGACTTGGGCCGTATATGGATCTGCTTATTCTTGGTTTTAATATGTTAGCTTTTTTGAGATGGGCCACATATGGATCCTCGTTTTATTTAATATGTTCCGCTAATATCAGCTATATGATCATGTTTAGTAATGCATGGTATCGGTTTTGTCACGATCAGTTTAGCATGTCACAATTCATCAAAACAATCTTGGAATATTAGCATGTCATGTGATCTTGGTTTAATATGAGTAAACGATCTTAGTTTTGTTTAGTAACGTGATCTTGGTTTTGTCTACTCCATTTTATTAGCATGTCACGTGATAGGTTTCGTCAGGAGGAATATTAGCATGTCACGTGATCGATCTTGGTATCATGATACAAACGATTAAATCGTCCGTAATCGTGAGCTTTGAATTACTTGGGCTTTGAATTTTGAAACAGAAGTAGGCTTGAATGTAAGTTGAATGTGTTTGTATATGTAATGACTTGGATTTGGATGATGGACTGATGGGCTTCTCAAAAGTGGATCGTATATATATGTGATGTGATAATATGAGATTTGGATAATCTAAGATGTGTTGAAGAGATTTGATGATTATGCTATTTGATGATGCGACTTAAGACGTGCAATTTGATGATGAGATGATGAGATTTGTTGTAATGCGAGATTTGATGGTTGTGATGTGATCAACAATTCCCATAGAATATTCAATGCCACTGAATGTCAATAACACTTCACAGTCTAAGCAGAATCTTTCAAGAATCTTCAACGTCAGTCATGATTCTTCAAGATGTTTGCTTATGACAAGAACTTTTCGTGCTGATGGTCGTACACGTGAATGATGCTTCTGAAAGTTCGAAACCATCATGGAGGAGAAACGTGTACTTTGATGTTTTATGATCAACCTCAGGAGGAAGTAGTGTATACTACTTAACTTAGTATGGTTTGTGAAGTTGTCTACATATGGGTAAAGAATTGTTGAAGATGGATAATGAACCGTTGATGAACCGCTGCATGTTCCCTAAAACAGATATTAACCGAAACCAAAGTTGTCATAACACATTCAAGCTGACATTGTTTACGGTTTTGTCTTGATTTTGTAAAATCTCGCGAAAGAATCTATTTCTCGGTTTAAATCATAAACTTGTAAAATCCCGTGACAATGGAAATATCCTGGTAATTGTAAAGTGCATTTCCGGATCTATCTTACGGTTTATTCTTGGTTTTGTAAAATCCCGCGAAAGAAACTATTTCTCGGTTTAAAACATAGAGTTGTAAAATCCCGTAATGATGGAACCATCTTGGAGAAAGGAAAGTATATTTCAAGATCTATTATTTGATGTTGGTGCTACGTTTTCTGTTTCGAAGAAGGGATAAAAGAGTGTCCTCCATAAATTGGATGTGTGTTTGGATATTCGTCATGGCAGTTTGGTTATTACAAGGTTTTACGAGGTTATGTGCATTTCACCATGGTCGGGATGAAAACCATTATCATAGTTCACTTAAAACGTCAAAGGAGGCTAGATGTGAGCTTTTAATCAGAAGATATGACAACGGGGTTAATTCACTATTATTTATTTGAGGTTGAAGTGAAATGTCACGGGCAAGTGTACTTAGTATCTGAAGGTATCGGGGATGGATGGATGAAGATTCTTCATGATCCTTGTTCGAGCTTATTATAAAAACGAAGACTTGGAAATCTAGTTATTGTTGGGTGTCTTTTACCTTTTCTTTTACCACTTGGGGGAATTGGGCTCTTACCGCTACAAAATAACTATCACTTTAAGGAGTTACGTTGTAGTGCTCAGTGTCACATTCAATTGTGGATTTTCAAGAGGTAATGTATGTCTTATACTTGATGGTTGGTTGGTTGAAGAGTATAGAGTACATAGAGAGTACTTAGAGATGCTAATGGAAATCGGCACCGCTCTTTGTTACATATGTGCAAGTTTAAGTCACGAGTTCGGGGTAGTTTACTTCAGGGTCAAATTCATTATATCGGGTTTTCTCCATCAGCGGTCACTACAAAGAGCCTACTGAATGATAATAGGTTGATTACATGTTTTGCTAAGAGAGCTGAAAAGAGAGAGATTATGACGTATGAACACAACAGGTCATGCCTCGTTCTCTAAAGAAAAGAAAAGTGTACGTTTCAGTGCGCTTTATCTTCTGAAGAAGAGAAATCTTCTCAATTATGACCATTCTCAATAACATGCTTCATGCTTTTTCCATGCGCTTCAATCATCAAGTGATCCGGACTGCTGATAATTACTCTTATTCCACTTGCTCAATATAATGAAGATGGCGACATCATGTGCTAATTTTGCGGGGGAGAAGTGTGAATAGAATACATTTGGATGATAATCACTTGTTTAATCAAGAATGGCATCTCCGTATGCAATTCTTGAGGGGGAGAAGAAGTGTGAATTTTTTGCATGGTTGATTGATATTTGAGAATAAATGGTCAAACGGCTCCAAACTCATGTAAGAACCGAGCTTCTTCTTATCGGATCATCTTTACATGGAGTTTCTTCTAAGAGCCGTTGGTTGACATCTTCACTCGGATTGATGAGTTTATCGAAAAAAGTGCTTCCGGTTAATGCTTCACGTATACATCAACATGATGATTCCGAACAATCTCTCTGTTCTTGTTTGATGTGATGGGTAGTTTGGTGTTACCGTCTTGTGTGTTCGTTGCGGCACGATTCTGATTTCCTTGATGAACATCTTTCCGTTCTTGTTTGATTGGGAGGGATTTTAGTTAAGGGGATTTGCAAGATGTAAGTTAATTGGGATGCTTTTTGGTGGGATGCTTTTTGGTGTGAGTTGAAGATGTTAACACTCTATTCCCCATTCGGACAATCTTGAAGAAGGTCGAGTCTACAGTCGGTTCTACATTTTCTGCTACATGTTAGAAGACTAAAGACGAGTTGCATTTAACGATCTAAATACTTCTTCTCAATTCATGCATTCATCATAGAGATTGTCGGTTTAGGGGAGAGCACTAATTGAGGGAGAGTGAAAAGTCAAATTTAATCCCTAATTAGACTTGCTCACATTCTTTCGCAGCAAGTGGATTCTCACAAGAGTTCAAGTGTTCTTCTTAACAAATTTCTAGTATCCGGGCTTATTATTTGTTCTTGATTCGAAGTATCAAAACCGAAATGGGAAAGGAGACAAGCATCTAAACGCGAGTAAACTTGATGAACTTAATTCTTCTAAGTGATTGAAGTTATCCCGGGAAGACAAATGTTATTACCGGAGAGAAACTCAAGGTTTGACTCATGGCGAGTAAACTTGATGAACTTAATACTTCTAAGTGATTGAAGATATCCCGGGAAGACAAATGTTATTACCGCAGAGAAACTCAACGTTTGACTCATGGCGTTTAGTGTTTATTCCAACTATGTAGGGGAAGAGAGGTTAGAGAAAGTTTCTAAAGATAAAAGAGGTACACAAGTGTGTGGTGATTTCGATGGTATCGCAATGATCAGGGAGAGAGATTGTGTACATTGGGGATGCTCAATTTGTTTCACTTGAGTGCTTAATCGGTGATTCAGAGATATAATCACTTATTCCGGAGTTGACATCCGCAGAGATTGTCAACCGCAGAGATAATCAGTGACTTGGCCTGCTTCTTCAATGTTATCAGTTATTCATTCCTTGTATATTGGTATACTTCGGATACTTGAGCTTCATACACGATCATCAGGGAAGAAAAATGTGAACATGGGGAGGTGTTTTGATTCCCCTCATGATGTGTATTCGGGAGAGCTCTTGGGTATTGGTGTACTTCGGGTTCTTGAGCTTCATACACGACCATCCGGGAAGAAAAATGTAAACATGGGAAGGTGTTTTCATTCCCCTCATGATGTGTATTCAGGAGAGTTCTTGAGCATTATACAAAGAGGCTGACTGCATCAATTCAACTACTTGGGAGAATTATTCTCTTGACACCATTTGGAATGGATTGCTTCAGACTTCAATGGTTATGAAATGTGAGAAGATTATTTATGAGTGGGATGATACGTTGCTGTTGTTCTATTTGATGATATAACCCCGAACGAAGAATCAATGATCATTCTTAAAAGGAGCAGCAAGATCGATGATAATGGTGTGCTTCTTTTTGCACCTGGCTAAGGGAAGCTTGAAAGAAAGCTTTGAATCTGCTCAACTAAAGGATTTTCGGTTTGGGGGGAAGCTGCCAAAGTCTCACTTTCAGATGGTTCATTTCTTTCTTCAATTCAAGAGCCTCGGAAGCTTTGGTGGTGAAAGTTTTATGGATAATGACTTCTATCTTCTACAACGGGGCTGCTCGATATCCTTATCTAGGTACTCGTATCATCATCTTCTTAAACTATATCATCTATTCTATCTTTGTATATATTTATCTGAAAAACAAAATACAAAAATATAAAACCAACAAAAAGAAAATAGAAAAATATAAAACCTTCAAAAACCCATAAAAATCAGAAAATTTAAAAATTCCAAAAATATTGTTTCCTCAAGACATGTCTTCTGGTATCGATAAAATCTACGGTCTTAGAAATGTCATTCAATAATGGCACGGGACCATAGATGAAGTTCGAGCAGGAGGTGTAAATATTCTTTTCTAAACATGTCTCAAAAATTGGCTTACAGTTATTTCAGACTGTAACCCGTGCTTAAACCATGGTTTGCTATTATTTCAAATAGCAACCCGTTTTTCAAAGAAGGAAAGTGCTACGCTTAAACGATTTTCAAAAAATTCCGTGCACTTATCCTAAAACATATTGAGGAAAGTATGTCGAATGACTGCTGTTCCTACACAAATGTTTTTCCGTCTAAAATTGTTTAGAAAAATATTTGTTGTATTTCAAAATGGTGGTAAATGAGTCGCTTGTAAATCATTCAGATTAAGAGTTTTCGTAAAAAATTGCAAACTCAATCAATGACTTCAGCGCTTTTAAACTTTTCAAAAATTGAGTCATTAATTGTGGGGGATAATGTTTTCAAATCTATATCATCTAACGGGCTTTCTTAATTATCCTATATGCTTAATTAAAAATGATGTTAACCTACGTTGAAGGACTAGGTGCCTAGGATATGATTATTAGGTTTAGATGATTAGAGTTTGATGAACACATTATTTCCATGCCTTTACATGATCTGATTGAGATGTTGCATTGACTTTTATTAGTCGATTTCTGTTTGGGTGATGTCGACCACCATATATCTGTATGTGTGTTCACTAACGTATGCAGGTATATCGGTATATAAGAATGTTCCCGATCCGGATCCCACAATTGATGATTGGATGCCGTAAGGAAAAGGTAACTATATCTTGGGTTGACAAATGAAGAAACGGAGCTTAATTGGACTTCTATGGAGTGTTGGCATGGAAAAATGCAACGTAAGAGGTCTCACTGCATCAGCAGATGATTTTCTTCTAAGTGATTGAAGAAACAGAGCTTAATTTGACCTCAGTTGGCATTAAAATGCAACGTAAGAAGTCTCACTGCATCTGCAGACGGTTTTCTTCCAAGCCCTACAACAACATCAACAAAAGCAGCTTATGATTCTCTCCACCTAACGTATCTTGTGTAGGAAAAGTAGTGAATGATACCAGTTTTAAACAATTTTTGAAAATATTGTTTTGAAAATGGTAAAATATTATTTTGAAAATAAATTGGTCTTAATTTTGAAAATCACCGAACTTCTTTTTATCAAAACCTATGTCACTCAATTATCGACTTCGGTCATCGATTGAGGGGGAGAGTGATTTAAAAAATGTTATGTCATGGTATGATTTTCTTTAAAACTCAAAGATCTTACAAAATGAAATTTTTTCTGTTCTTGTTTGATTGTGAAATTATTTTATTTTAATTAAAGATCTCTTAAAAACTATGATACCTGACACTAACAATCTTTAATGTTTAAAATTGATCCGTATCAATCATTTTTCAAAATTAAATCAAGCCACGTCTTTCCCCAAAATCTTTTAAATTGTTTAAATCAATTGGGATCACAAATCTAAAAAGGTTTGAAATTTTTGATTGGGGTAGAGATCGTGATTTAAATCTCAAATTTGTTTAAATGGAATTGGTTTTAGTCCTTTAAAGGCACTCCTGCCTCCTTGTGCCAAACGACCTCTAATACATAATGCACATGTTGAGGGGGAGCATTTATCCAAAAACAAGATGAGTATTTAAACCTGGCCACATTTTCTCCTATGTTTTCTAAACCTTATTAAATCACTTGGGATCCAAAATCTCAAAGGGTTTGATATTTTTGATCGGGGGAGAATTTGTGATTTAATAATGAAATTTGATAAAAGGTGATCGTTTTGATTCAATTGTGCATGCTGCTCTCTCACTAATATGTGCTAAACTCTTTCATATATTGATGCACATATTGAAGGGGAGCGAATGGTTTCTTAATGGCTTGTGTGATCGTAAATGTGCTTCAAAATAACTCTTGCCTCTATGTGATAAAATGATTTCAAATATCCTACGCACATATTGAGGGGGGGATAATTTACCAAAAGAAATTCAAATGGCTTTTTCTACAGAAATTGTGATCAAGAAATTATTTCAAAGAACTCTTGCCTCCAGGTGCTAAACTATTTCAAGATCATATGCACATGTTGAGGGGGAGCATTTCTAAATGATCAAAACTATTAAGGTACAAAATGCTTTGATCTCGTATCACAAGTACCTTGATTGATTTTCCAAATGATTTTTCAATTGGTTTCAAGAAGGAAAGAACAATACCATACGACCGACCAATTTACTTTATGCATGGTGATATAAGGATGGTTAGGTTAGGTATTCGTTCCCACGATCCCGCCGGAGCCGGAGGGATCTACCCAGGGACAATCCACTAGATAGTGTAGAAGTCCTTAGGTATGATGAAAAAAGGAGAAAAATGAGAAATGGGAAGAGTGCGTACTGAGACAGAGCTAGTACTGGAATAAACCCAACAAGATTCTAGTTATGAAGTCTCGGTAAGCACTGAAGGGGTTGAAGAATGAAAAAGAATTGAATGTAAAAGGGTGAAAAGAAATAGCCCTCCAATAATTCAATCTTAGGGCAGAAACCGGGTTCAATACATATGCTACTGGTGTTTACTAAGGTAACACTAGTATTGAAGACAAGACGTCATGGACCCAGTGACGCACTGCACTAAACTTCCCTAGCTACTCAAGTTCCTCTTAAAAGGATTTGTTTCATTCTCATGGGGAACCTACATAATCTATCGACTTTCTCTTAGAGATTGTTGATATTGAAGAAGGAGACCCTCTCCCTAGTCTCCGGCATAGGAACCAAATGTGCACTTTTGAGTCTAGAGCCAAGAGATTATTCACAATATCTCATTAGGACACATTATTCTTGAAGACTTACTGTTTCACACAATGTGGAAAGTAAGAATATATTTTAAGAGTCCTACGCATTATCCTTGTGGTATTGCCAGAACATTCGAGTGATATGTTAAATATTCACAATGAAGATGGAAATCCTTCTAGAGCCAACATCAAACAAGCTCTTGGTGGGTGACATGTGAGATCTTTTCAAAAGATCAAGCTTGTGACAACTGGGTTGAAACAATGGGGCGATTCACTCTTGAATCGACCTTGGTCCAGGATTGGAATTGACGAATACTTTTGGAAAAGCCATTCGATGTGCAAACCTTCTTTTCTCTAGCACGTCGAATGTGTATTCATTTTCAAACACAAAAAGTATCTCTGATTGAAAAAATACTTTTGGAAAAACCGTTCGATGTGTAAATCTCTTCTTTTCTCTAGCACATCGGATGTGTATTCTCTTGAAATACAAAAAGTATTTATGATTGAAAATTGATCTTTCTCATAAAACCTTCATCGTATTGCAAAACTCTTTCTTCTAAGCAATACGCGATTGTTTTTCAAATCATTTTTCATCAATCAGTGAATCTCAATTCGCTGGTTCACTCACTCCGTGTTGTCTTCTTTGAGACGTTCCGGTTTTAGAACAACTAGAACAGTGCTAAACCTGTCAAGGAGATTCTTCGTGTACCTCAATTCAAGCGAAAGTGATCAAAGACACTTTTGTGTTTTATTGCTAACCGTTGTTTGCGGTACATTTTGACGGTTGCGGCTGATCAGAATTGAGGAGTCAATCCAAAGCCGCATGCTCACGGCATCCACACTTAATTGAAGAAATCATGACTTGTGCATATCTACATATCACGGTTCGATATTTTTATACTATGCTTACGCTTCTGCTGCAAATATCATGAACCAGTAATGTTTCTGCTACTCTGATGGAAAGATGTCATGATTCAAAAGTGTGAGCATGTCGGTCTGAAAGTCACAACTTCACATGATGGCAACACAATAAAGGGTGATCCAGAGATTTACTGTGGCTGATGATCTCAATGAAAGCTCGAAGATCATCAAAGATGTGGATCAGTTCAAAGGCCTCCACTAAAAGTTCAAATCAATGCGGACTTTGAAGAGTCACTACAAAAGCACAAAAATTGCAGAACTTGAAGAATTGAAGTCTACGAGCTCAGAACTGTAGACAAAATATAATGCTAGGATTCGAAATGTAAAACATGGGGTGACCTCCCTTAGGGGGAGATTGTTAGGAATTAGAAAATTCCTTGTTAAAGTGTCGGTCACCCCAATTATGATCTAGCATATTTTAGCTCGTAGACTTGTAGTTATTTACGTTGTTTAGTAGTTAATTAGTTAGTTTCTAGCGTAGTTTAGTTTAGAGCATCACCGTGGAGGAAGGTCTGGTCTTTACCCACTGTATGCCTGATCCACAGTCCGTTAGGATGACGTATTGTTTGTAAGTATAAATACCCCTTCCATCCATGGAAGGGGTGTGGCTTCTTGAATCTAACCTTTCATATTTTGTAAAGCAACTCTCTTTCAAGAACCTCCTCTCTACTCTCTTCATCTCTCTAATGGCTTTCTTATTTAATCATTGTCCTAGACCACCCGAATCATCAAACAACATAAATATCACGATCCTACATAAAGGGAACACATAACTAATATGTGTTTTCGAGTACATTCATTTAAAGCAACAATGAATTAGGAGCACTCGGGTTATCTCACATAATAGTATGCTTTTTCACTTCTAGTCTATTTTTCCTTTTCTTTTAGGAGTCGAGATAACCGCAACTTTAAATGGTTTGCATATAGGCACACACTAGGTACAAATGTTTCCAAAGGGAAAATTTTAAGCTAACTGAGTCACCAGTACCACGGATCCTAGCATTTACGCTGGACGGTTCCCTCAAGGGAAGGATCCGTGGGATCTGTGAGACAGAAGCTGAAATTCTCTTCTATTTTTCTCACTTTGGCTTAAAACCTCTACATTTTCATCATTTTATCCTTTTTACTAATGAGTATGTTACTTAATGCTTGTGTTCTCATGATCACATGCCTTAAATTCATATCTAATCATTAGATTTTAGTCCACATTTTTGGGTCAAGCATTCATTACAATGCATTATTTTCTCTATAAATAAGGTTCCCGAAATGCTTGCATCTTCATCACTCTCAGCCTCACAAACAACCATCATCATGTCATGCAAAAGATCCTCCAACATAGATGAATCACCTAGTGCAAACAATCCCCTTAAAGAAATCCAAAACTTTATCCGACCACCTTCCGTAGTACCACCACCAAATCTAGAAAAACCGCACGGATTAGCATCCGGCCTTGTTGTTTAGCAAAATCATTGTCAATTAGTTCTTCACCAACTACCCTTTCACCACCAAATGGTTCCATAGTAGCACCTCCCTCATCTCCAACAAGCACACCACCATCATCACCTATCAAGTCTCCACCTAAATTCACTCTATTGGAACTCCTTAAGACTCCAACAAGATCCCAACAAATCAACCCAAAAGAACTAGTATTTTTAACACCAACCACATCTCCAAACACAACTTACAAAGACCTTGTAACTTCACCACCTTTAGCTCCCATTCTTTTACAAGAACATCTAGGTTCTTTTCCACCACCACCTCCAAACATTCCGGACTTTGATCCATATTTTCCAACTTTTCCACCACATCTTCCGTGTCTCACGAATCAAAATAACCCGGAA
This sequence comes from Chrysanthemum makinoi, assembly GCA_910596185.1. Lineage (NCBI taxonomy): Eukaryota > Viridiplantae > Streptophyta > Magnoliopsida > Asterales > Asteraceae > Chrysanthemum > Chrysanthemum makinoi. The sequence continues at coordinate 90,602,958 of OU343218.1, read as the reverse complement.
ACCTTCCACACACATTACCCACATCATTTACATTGAAAAAATTGCCAATCCACTAGGGAACTTGCAATAGAAATTAGGGAAGAGATGCGATTCATAGTTAACCACATCCTTGATCGCATCAACATCATCACTCACCAAAACCTCCATCAATAACCTTATGCAAGCATGGAAGGAATAATATTACTATTCTTTTTGTTTTTCTTTTGAGTCATTTTAAAAGAACAAACCTTGTTCTTAGTTTTACATGTTTGTGTGTGGCATGTATACCACTACATTTTGTTATTTTATTACAAGGCTTTGTTTACATACCTTGGATCCCAATCTTGTTTCTCGTCAATCACAAGATTGTTTATGCATGTTACTACTAACCTTTTCTTTGTAGGTTTTTATATTTTTCTCACTTGACGCCCTATTCTAGGGGGAGCTACCGTCAAAGGGGAGTTAGAGATACGTGGACTATTTTTCCACACTTTATTTCTTCATTAGGGTCACTTTTTGTTTCGATAAAAAGGGGGAGAAGAAGTAAAACTTATGTTTTCAAAACATACATCTAATCTTAAGTTTTACTCATCATAACATTATGTTTTGTCATCAACAAAAAGGGAGAGATTGTTAATACAAATAAACCGTAAAAACGTTTATTAATATTTAGCGATCTCTTTGTGTTTTGTTGATAACAAATATAATGTTATCATAAGTGAAATTATAAGGATACATGTTATTTTTATAAAGCATCCACATATATAGTCATTTAATATAAATTGTTGTAATAATTCATTTATTGTAATAGTTTATTAGGATGGGTAAAAATCACAACCCATGATCCATACCCATGGAGCATATCCATAACTCATGGAGTTAACCCATAACCCATTGTCTAGATGCATTGCATCTTTTAGATACATTGTATCTACTTAGATACCCATGGTCCAAAGTATAGGACCCATGACCCATAACCCAAAAACCCATGGGCAAACAGGAGCGTCTCACGGATCCCTCCGTTTACACTAGACGGATCCCTTAGGCAAGGGATCCGTGCAACAGTAGCAAGAAATTACCTATAAATAGAGAGCCATTTCTTCATTGCAACTCACCCCTCTTCTTACAAACTCTCTCATATATTCTTACATTCTTCTAACCTAAGATCACTTGATCTAGAGAGTAGTTCTTCTTTCTTTTGTTGTGATTCTCATATACGTCCTTCTCTAAGGCGAGATCACAAGCATTCTACAAGTCATCCAAGCAAGGGGTCCTTGATTGATTTTGTTAGGTCACCATAATGTAACACAAGCATCAATACGTAAGAAATAGAGAAGAGATTGAGCGGATTAACACACACACAAACACACGTGTGAGAGTAAATAAATGTTATGCGTAGGTATTATGTGAAAGTGAAAAACCAACCATCTAAGGAAGGTTTACAAGAGTATTTATAGGGGAAGAGAACTAGGGAAACATGTCTAGTCCCTTCCTCATTATTGGGCTTGGGCCAAGGCCTATGGGCTTTCTACATAAGCCTTGCCATTCATAACTAACATAAAAGCCTAATTAAGCAACCTATTACATATTGATTACTAACACTTGAAATATAAGTTAGGAGTGATTATAACAATCTTCCCCTAAGTGTTGGTAATTAATAAATGACTCCAACAATCTTGAAAAGTTGTTGGTGTTGATGTAATAGCAGTTGCTTTGACGTCTTCTGACATTCTTCTTTCTTGTGAGAAGAAGTGTCTTGATTCCAACAATCTCCCCAGTGTGAGGATCTTGTTTCTTTTGAAGTTTTCAGCTTTGACGTCTTCATATATCATAGTTCTTTGTTCTTTGTCCTGGTGTGGATATGGTGATGTTATGTTGTTGTTGTCTGCATCAGGTCCGCTTCGTTGCTCAGGTGTCTCCACGTCCTTCTCCAACATGCTCACACGCTCTTAGTCGTTGGATTTCAGGATTGATGTAGTTCTACTAGTCTTTATACTTTGTAGATTCTTTGACATTAAGAAGAATCATTCTGACTGTTGTGTTGCCTTTCGTGAGAACTTCAATTTGTGATGTTGTTGGTATGAGCATGTGGAGAATCAGCACGATCATCTCCCAGGAGCATCCATAAGAAGAAAACATAAGAATGGGTTAGTGATAAACACCAATCAATCACTGTGGTTGTTTCTTATAGAATTGACCACTATGATTGTTCTTCTGATGAATGTCTTGATTCCATTCACCTTGGTCGGGCAAATCAGCCGTCCGAATCCCATAAGGGACAGTTGGCATTACATTGAACAAGTTCAAGTAATGACCCACATCTTCAGGACTCTATTCTTGAAGGAATCTCCTTAGCGGGATTTCCAGCACTTACAAGTTCGAACTTCGAGCGTGTTAACAGCATAGTGTGAAAACACATCTCTAATTCTAGCAAAGGTTGTTCCTGAACTGGAGTCCCTCAAGTAGGATACCACGATGTACCAAAGTACACCTACAGTTCAGGTGAGTCGCTCAGGTACACCGAAGCATCACCCCACGACTGTAGACCGTTTGAGACAACACTAAGCGTAACCCACAAGAAGTTACCGAAGTGACCTGCTGTCAGGGCTGTTTGATGTTGACCCTGTCAAGAGATTCTGTTCAATCACTGAGGATCACATTTGTGAACCCCTCATAAATGTTCTCAACAGATTGCTAAGATCTGTGAAGGACTCGATAATGTTATCACTTGCGTCCTTAATGTTGAATGACAAGTGATGAAATATCAAGTGTTCCTAAGATACCTTTTGATGAATCTCATGGCTCTAGACTCAATAGTGCGCTTTGGTTTTCCTGAGCGGAGACTAGGGAGAGGGTCTCCTTCTTCAATACCAGCAATCTCTAAGAGAAAGCCGATAGTTTACGTAGGGTTCCCTGTGAGAATGAAACAAGCTTCTGTTGAGAGAAACTTGAGTGGCTAAGAAGGTTTAGTGCATGCATCACTGGGTCCATGACGACTTTAATCTTCAATACCGGTGTCATCAAGTGACAACCAGTGGCAAATGTATTGAACCCGGTGTCTGCCCTAAGTTGAATAATTTAGAGGGCTATTTCTTTTCACCCTTTTCATTACTTTTCTTTTTAATTCTTCAACTCCTTCTTTCTCCGATTCTCATTTTCTCCTTTTTATAATCATACCTAAGGACTTCTAAATTCTAACTATTGGTGGTGTCCTTGGGTAGATCCCTCCGGCTCTGGCGGATCATAGGACGGTTATTCCTAACCTTAGTCACCTTATAATACCATGACTATCCTAAGTTGCCATAAAACCATTTTCTCGAAAATCTCTCAAAGTGTTTATGAGTGAAATTTTTTTGTGAGACTTCGAGAGTTTTGTATTTTCAGAAATACTCCCCCCTTCACATGTGCTCAAGAGTTTTGACGGAAATCTGCACATCGAGGGTAGAGCTCACACTTTTGAATTGATCGACTCAAGATAGAAAATTCCCCGCGAGACACGGTTACGTTGCATAGTTAAAGAGTTGAATTGTCAGTTTTTAGGTGACAACTAGCTCTAATAACTACCTTGAAGGTGTGGACAAACCTTGAAAGGTTGTCAAACCCGTCAAAGTTCATGCCTATCAGGAGTTTCTCGAAAAGGTACAATCTACTCGGATAAGTCTTGGAAGACAAATCTTTTCGATGTATGACAGTTCAGTTCTCGTCAATTCATGGGTTAAGTCTTAGTCACACGAAGATTCAATCATATTTCCAACATATTTGTATCACACAATTTTTCTCCCCCCTCAAAAATGGCATATATGTTATTTTTGATGAAATTTTGATATCGAATATGTCCATTTCGAGTTTTGTGGGAAGATTTCCACGAAGAACAATTTGTGAACAAATATTTTCTCAAATACTCCCCCTCAACAAGTAATATTAATTTTTTGAGGTTTTGAAAACATAAGGGGAAGTACTTGTTCTTTTGAGTAAAACTTTGAAAAATGAAAGTTTTGATAAGTTTTACTCAAAATTAATAAGCTTTCTCTCCTTTTATGAGGATTGTGGTACTGATGCGTACCACATGGTCCTTTCATTACAAGTACGGGTTGTACACTGTTATGTGTACACAAGCCATTGTCAATATATCAAACAAACAAAATCACAAACAAGAGAGTTAAGAGAGTACCCAATGATTACAGACGATCAGCTACTTTCTAAGGACGTTGGTAAGTCAGAATCGGAAAGTTTGGTCATCCTCCCACATAGCTCTCCAACCGTTTCATCTGATCCCGATGAATCAACCTTTAATCAATCCTAGTGATAAATCAACGAATCATCCTTGCGATCCTTTGAATTCCATATCTTCATCAGAATTATACCCAACTCAATATCCTTCAAACGATATGCCAATCCATCTCGAACCATCTCCAGGGTGGCGTCATATGACTTTGTGAATTTCATCGAAAGCCATGAAGCAAGTATGATGATTTTCACGTCGGTAGACAAACCCAAACTTTGGATTCTGAACGATTTTGTATTGAAGTTCTTGATTGATTCCGTTGAAGTGAAGAATTTTGGTAAAATTCGACCCTGAGGTGGAGATCTTCAACCCACTCTTTGATTTGATGCGTATAAAAACAAGGAGTGCAGTAATGTACTTGATCTAAATTTCGGTTGAGGTTCAGGTTGGGGCTCAGGTATGTCGTGATCCTCACCACCAGTGTATGTCAAGTGATCAATGGTTTTCTCCATTGGTGGTGTGGTTTCTGAATCCCTTGGTTAATCAGATGGTGGAGGCTGTGTAGCTTGTTGTGTAGTTGTGATAACCTGCTAACCATTTGTTGAATCATTGGATGGAGTTGCCTTCTTAACAGATTTTTTTGTTGACTTAGTTGTTTCTTTTGATGATTGAGATGATGATTTGGGTTTGGTGGAAGTATCAAGAGGTGGTTTAGAAGGCTTTTGAGGTTTGTGTATTGGATTGTCAACTATGTAGTTGTCTGATTCCTTCTTTAACTTTTTCTCTTCAGCTCTAGCAGCTTCTTTCGCCTCTTTTCACATAATTTCCTCTTCAGCCGCCAAATTATCCTCATCAGCCACTCTTTCATCCTTATCATGATCGTAATCTCCTTTGTCATAAGATTCCTCATCTTCATCATGCTATTCTTCTTGCGGTTGTTATAGATATTGTTGTGGTTGCTTCATTTCAACAGTTGTAGTGACAGTAACACCCTGATCCTTATCGGGTTGATTAACCGGATCGGATGGGGTAAGAGTTATTTACAATGGATCTTCTATAAGTGGAGGACTACTGCTTGACCCTCCTGCCCCATCGGGTTGATTAACCGGAAAGGTTGAAGCATGGTATTCCATCCTTTTCTGCTTTATTGTCTTACGAAATTGTATTTCCTCATCCATTGAATCATACTCATCATTAGTATGACTTTGTGAGCATGAATTTGAATGGTTGTTGCAGGAGGATGTCCACAGCAATTCTGCAAGATGATTCTGTGCATATAAAGTTGTTGAAGATGACACGGAGATTGTTCTTGCCAATTGTTTTGTCGTATCCGGCTGGGAATGTGTTTGCCATCGAGAGCTCAGCTGAGGCATTGATGTTTGATTGATTCTGACCATTTTGTGATCGAAAGACATTAGACAAAAGATAAACATATGGAAACACAATGTGTTTGTTTTAGTCTAATTTATTATCTAATTCCTTGTTTGATGGTAACATGTTTATGTTAGTTACAAGTCCTAAGTCACATTTGTCCAATTGTTTGAAGTTGATGTGATAAGTTACGTGAACGTGTTAATTTTGAAATTTAAAAGTCCAATTTTTCACTTAACACACAACATATTAACTTATGTAAGCTTATATGAAACATCAGGTATTTGTGACTTATGCGTAATATTTAACAAGTATTATATGCGTAACAGGCCAAAATGTAGTGAACAGTGGGTTATGTGTAACAAGGATCCTTATGCGTAAGAAAGGAGCTTATGCGCAATAGTAAGCTAAAACGTAAGACCAAGATTATGCGTAAGAGTTTCTTACGCGTAAGACAAGTTCAAAGGATTTAGGCTTACGCGTAGGAATAAGCTAGATGTTACGCGTAAAGTTTACTCGTAAGAGTAAAGCTTATGCATAGCAAGCCTTGTTTAAGAATATCTTTCCAAGATACGCGAAATCCACTGTAGTCCTCTTATGCGTAAGAGTTATGCATAAGATTTCTCTTAGGCGTTACCTTTACGCATAAAAGTATTCTTTAAGCGTAACGGTTTGAACACCTGAAGATTCTGACATTACGAATAATTAACCTGTTAAATATAAACATGAAAAATTGATTGCAGTTAATTCCAAACATCTTTTAGATCACAGAACAAGCATAAGAACATATCAGATACACAGAAAGACTTAGGCGTAAAATTACTTAAACCCTAAACCCTTAATCTACGCGTAAGAGATATAGCTACACAAATCAAACAAGAATGTTTCTGGGGTGTCCTAGATGTCATATGAGTGCAATGGAACAAGATTTAACACATTTCCACCACAGAATCGGAAGATTCATGGCAGATGAACCCTAAAAACCTAAAACTTAAATTCTTACCGTTTAGATGTTTCGGGCTAATTTAAAGGTTCAAAACATGCATATATACTTATTCTAACACTTTCTTGACCACCTAATAACATATCACAGAATAGAAAAACCCTAAATGAGCGCAAGAACCCTAGAATTCAAATTAATGAAATTTAAGATTCTGGATGGTTTTGGACGATTGAAACAAGTTTAATAGACACTAAGAAAGGTTTTATCATAAATCATTTCAATCCAAACACTTTTATGCATAAACACCCAATTCGTTCGAGAGAACAATTTTCCAAAATCAGTTTAAAGAGTTTTAACCGTTGGATTTGAAATATTTTTGAAATCCTTGTATAGAATCTTGATCAAAACAATTTAGAACTTACAGATTATGAACAGCTTGAACGGATTTTGAAGATTTGATTTGGGCCGTTTGATCTTGGTGGTTTAGGAGTAAATGCACATGAAGTGGTGAATTTTGAAAACATTTGAGTCCGAGGAGAGTATTTGACAAGAAACATATCCACCATTTTAGAAGAAACAACATATTTTTGGTAACATGCAAGTACAAGGTTTTATGAAACTGAAAAATATTTACTTTCTCCCCCTCAACACTTGTTCGGGAAAATTGTGAAAAGTTTGATAGAACACAGTGTTGACGAAAGATTTGTACTTGCGATGTTTGAAAGAAATTTAGATAGAAGAATATTTTTGGATTTTATCAGATTTTATAATTTTTATTTTGTTTTTGATAAATTTATTTACAAAAGAGGTTTTGGTGTTTGAATGGTTTGAAGAATGTGTTAAAAGTTCATCCAGCTCTTTTGGAGTCAAACACGTCATGCCAATCCGGTGGATCAAATCAGTAAATCTTGCGGGAGGCAAAGCTTTAGTGAGGAGATCCGCCAATTGGTGTTCAGTACCTACAAAATATAATTCAACGGTACCCTTTTCCACATGCTCCTTTATGAAATGATATCGAAGATCGATGTGCTTGGACTTCGAATATTGAACAGAGTTGCATGAGATTGCAATAGCACTCCGATTGTCGCAGTACATTAGGATTTTGTCAAATATATAACCATAATCTTTAAGTTGTGTTCTCATCCAAATGACTTGAGCACAACACGTAGACATGGCTACATATTCGGCTTCAGTTGATGACAGCAAGGTACAGTCCTGCTTCTTCGATTGCCATGACACCAATTTATCCCCAAGGAATTGTAGAGCACCTGAAGTACTTTTCCGTGAATCAAAGCAACCTGCGTGATCAGCATCTGAAAAAGCTATTAGTTTAAAACCAGAATCCTTCGGATACCAGATCCCCAAATTAATGGTTCCCTTGATGTATCGGTTGATTCTTTTAGCCTCGAGAGAGGTGAGTTTGATTGGTCTTGGCCGATAGCGGGAGCAAAGATATACTGACAAATAAATGTCGAGTCTCTGGTGTTAGATACATGAGAGACCCAATAATACTTCGGTATTTGGTAGGGTCAACCAATTTCCCATGTAAATCAGCGTCCAGGTTCTTGGTATGTGCCATTGGTGTGGCATAGGTATCACAGCTTTGTATTCCATGTTTGTTTAAAATTTCAAGAGCATATTTGGACTGGTTTAAGAAAATACCACGGGGTGATTGATGAACTTGCAGTCCTAGAAAGAACGTAAGTTCACCCATCATTGACATTTCAAAATGTGTTTTCATAAGTTTTGAAAAAGCATTTGAGTACTTTTTATGTGTTGACCCAAAAATGATGTCATCCACATAGATTTGAACGATTAAAATGTGTTCCGCGTGATATTGTATGAAAAGTGTTGGGTCGACCGATCCTTTAACAAAATTATGAGATAGAATAAAGGATGACAACTCATCGTACCATGCCCGAGGGGCTTGTTTGAGACCGTAAAGAGCCTTGTTTAGTTTGTAGACGTGACTAGGGAACTCTGGATCAACAAATCCTTCCTTCAGTTTACCATTCAGAAAAGCGGTTTTGACATCCATCTAATAGACCGTGATGTTCATGTGAGCCGCAAATGCCAGAAAAATCCGTACAGCCTCAAGTCTAGCAACTGGTCCAAAGGATTCCTCAAATTCAATCCCCTCTTCTTGTCTATAACCCTTAGCCACCGGCGTGACTTATTTACGATAACCGTACCTTGACATCAAGCGGTTTTCCAAATCCATTTAAGACCAATAACATAGACCCCTATTGGTTTTTCAACCAATTCCCATACTTCAAGACGTTTAAACTAATTAAGTTCTTCTTGCATGGATTCAATCCAGTTGTCATAAGTCATTGCTTCTTTAATATTTTTGGGTTCAGATTGGCAAACGGTAAGCGCATAAATGCAATGTTCACCGTCAGTCTAAAGGCGTTGTCTAGTTACGACTGGTTGATTTGGGTTTCCAATGATGTTCACAAGGGGATGGTCTTTAGTTCAACAATGTGTGGAGGGTTGATGTTGATACACATTATGCAGATTGGGAGGATTCAAATGGCTTGCAGATGATTCCGCAACATCTGAAGAAGCAGTTGCATTTGTGAAAGGGTTAAACAGCGCATTTGGATCATAATCTGTGGGTGTAGGTACATCATGATTCAGAAGATCATCAGCTGGTTCAGCGTCATTAGATGCGGTTTATTCGGCTGTTGTTGTAGAATCAATTGGATGTGCTTCTTCAACAGTTGTTGTTGTTGCTGCAGGTGTATCATGTATTGGATTATTTTCAGGTTGAGCAGCGGAAACATTTGATACATCTGGAGCACGTTGATCAATATCATCACTAAACAGAGTAGCAAATAGCTGTTCCATTTGATGACGTGTAAGCTGAATGCTTGGTTCAGCTGATGATGGGGTTTGGGGGAAGTTTAGACGGTTATGTCCGGGTTCCAAGCTGTTTTGCTCAGAAGCCATTTTTGTGAGCTCATCGAAATTGGCATGAATCGTTTCCATAATCTCCCTTGTACGACGATTCCATATCCGGTATCCTTTAGAATTTTCATAGTATCCAATGAAGACTCCAATGTCAGCTTTAGCCTTGAGCTTTCCAAAGTCATCACGATCATTATTCGGGTAACAGAGAGCACCGAATACATGAAAGTGTTTGAGATTCGGTTTACGGTTATGGATAAGCTCATAAGGTGTTTTGTTGTGGAGTTTGGTTATCATAGAATGGTTCTGAGTGTACCATGCAGTTGACACGGCTTCTGCCCACAAGTAATCTGGTAGTTTTGCATTTATCAACATCGTTCTTGTAGCATCCACTGACGTACGGTTTCGTCTTTCAACAACTCCATTTTTTTTGTGTCTGTGCGATTGATGTTTGATGCTCAATTCCCACTTTCTCATAGTATGCACGAAGAGATTGATTTACAAATTCAGTCCCTTTGTCTGTTCTAATTTATCTGACTATGTTCCGGAGCTGAACTTGAATTTTCGTGAGAAAGGTGATGATCATATGTGGAACTTGATCGTCACTTCGAAGAAAATAAGCCCAAGTCATCGACAATTACAAGAATGTAGCATTTGCCATTGATCATCTGCACACGCATCGGTCCACACAAATCCATGTGAAGAAGATGAAGCACATGCTGGGAGCTGTGTTCCACCTTTGAAGGAATGTGAGCACGAGTGCTTTTCCCTTGTTTACAAGCTGAGCATAGATGATCTTTAGAATACCGAAATCTTGGGAGACCTTCAACAAGTTTGTAACGTGCAAGATTGATTATGGATTGAAAGTTCAAGTGTGAAAGACGACGGTGCCATAGCCAGGATTTTGGAGATGTTGCCTTAGAGAGTATACATATAGGAGAAGAAGCAATCATGTCTTGCATTGAGATCGTGTAAAGACTTGATGTGCGGTTTCCAGAAATAAGGTCGTTTCCTTGTAGATCACGAATGAAACAAGTTTTCTCCCTAAAAGCAACTTCTAAATCTCCATCACAAAATTGACCGACTGAAAAGAGATTGTGACCGAGACCTTCCACATAATAAACTCTGCTAATTTCGATGTTCCCATTGATGTAATCTCCGTAGCTCATAATAGCTGCGAAGTGATCATTCGAACCCGAGTGCCAATGAACTTTGAAATAAAGTTTGATAACAATTTGAGATTGCCTGTCATGTGCCGGGAACATCCGCTATCAACAATCCAGAGGATGATCTGTATCACCTGCATTACACGCACGACAGGTGGAATAGAGGTAGAGGTGGAACCCGAAGAGTTAGAGGGTTCCGTTACAGTTACAATTGAAACACATACGTTAATGATTTTAGGAATCCATTTAAATCCGGGTGTATTTTGTAACCATCTCTGCCAAGTCCAACTAGTTTTAGCTTTGGTCTTAGTGAATGCACTATGTGATATTTTCTTCCTAGGAGGTGAAATGGGTTCTATGGGTACATCAATGATTGTAGCAGGAACACCAGAGGGCGGTTTACCTAGCACAAACTTAGAAGCATTAGTGGGCCTAGAGGTATTCCATTTTCTATTGTTCCGCTTATGAGATAAGATAGCATTAGCAACACATTTATCATGACAACTAGAAAACATGCTTTTATGACAACCAACACAAGAAGCTTCAAACATAATATTCAAAGTACTTAAAGGTTCAGCATTCATTACATCACTTTTGCTATTACATTTGTCTAACGCAATGTCTAAAGTAGGTGCAACTTGAGTTTTATTCAAAGTCTTAAAGTGTTCTTCTACTTCAGAGGTCTTTATTGTTCTTCTCTTACGTTGCAACTTCCTAGTCTTCCTGTTTGTGCTCTTAAGCTGTGAAGTGTTAACGTTGGGAAAAGAAGCAACTATTCCTGTTTCAGTGGAAGGAAGCACATTAGTATCTTGAGGTTTGTCATTGGGTGTTCTAGTGTCAAGTTTAAACTTTCCAGGTGCAAGTGCATTAGTGTTACTAAGCTTATTATGCTCATACTTTCTTAGCTTTGCTTTCAACTCAATAATAGTGTGCAACAAATCTTGATTTTCAGAGCGAATGTTTGCATTAACATGTAAAACATCTTTAGTGTATGCAAGATGATTATCAAGTTCTTGTGATGCTTTTTCACGAGTCTGTTTGAGCTGGTCAAATATGACACCATATTCAGTTTTGACTTTGGCAATTTCTTGTTCATATTTTGAAATTTTGGCATTTTAAAGACACGTTATCATCATCCAGTTGTTCAAGTTTTGGAGCAAAATATTTTTCACGTAACTGGTTGATTTTGTTTTGTAAAGCAAGTTCTCGATTTTGACAGTCTTTTTGACACCATTGAAGACGACGTTTTGCATTTCAAAGTTCATGTAACAAACGCTCATTTTCAATTTTCAAAGATTCGATTTGCTGCACATTATCGATATTCTCAACATTTTCAACAGAGTCAACAGCAATGTAATCAAATGCATATGCAACAGAATGTAGTAACACAACATTTATGGTATCAGCACAGATAACATCTTCCAAGAGTCGGTCAACATGATTTCGTAACATTATCTTTTTACGTTTAGTATTTGAAATCGATGTTTCTGTTTCCTCGAAAACTTTTTTCATAAGACCTATCTCCTTCTGAAGATCCCGTTCCCAATATATTGCACACATTTTAAGATTTCGGACATGTGGTAAAAGCCCTTTCTGAAAAATATCCCTTTGTTGTCGCGCAAATGGCGATTGAAAATGTTCAGCTTTGATTTCAGAATTAACTTCAATTGCATGTTCCAAAAGTTTAATTTCAGACATAAAAGTGTCAAAATATTTTAGAACTTGACATCGTTTAGCTAATGGATTTATTTCAATAATGAAGGTAAAGGACCATTAATTTGTGCAACATTTGATAGGGGACCATCATTTGAAGAGGACTCAGGAATTGGTGTGATAACCCAAGGTGTGTTAGAATTATCCTGTTGTGTGATGAAAGTTATGGCTTTTGAATAGTTAAATGGTTTGCAATAAACAACATTTTCCAATTTCGACCGAATCTCGTCTTCTGCATCTAATTCCTCCATACGATTATATTCAACAACACTCATAATGGAATCATCAATTCTATGTTCTGCACTGTAAACTTGAGGATTTGGTTTGAATGCTCTATGTGAGAAACATGGTTTGTAATCAGCAAGATTTGGTCCATATCCATTTTGGATTTGGTTTAAAAGTGAACTTTTAAATTGTTGTGATTGACTCACCATGTTTGTAAACAACATTTCGAAACTCTTTGATTTTGTGTTGTAAGTCAACAATTTCCTCAAGATAGTCATTTTTTTGTCTCCTCGAATGCTTTTTGTACTCACAAAACTGTTTTTGACAAGTTAACAACTCAAACTTGGCTTTTTGAGTTTCCGAAGTAAGAGCGTTAAGTTGTTGTTTATGATCGAATTTCAATTGTTCTATTTGAGACAACAAAGCATTCTTGGATGCAACTAGATCACATATCTGTTTTTCCAAAGATTTTTCATTTTGGTAAGATTTAGCAAATGCGACTTCAAAACCTTTTTCACGTTTCTCTTTAGTTTGAAAAATGTTGAGTTGGAACTTATAGCATTCATTATCCTTAGTTAACAGTGCAGTTTTATCTAGCAATATGTTATTGATCTCATTGCACTTTTCCAGTTGAGATTGGTTGGTGCAATTAATTTGGTCATGAGTTCAAGATCTGGATTAGACAAAAATTCATCTTGTTCAACTTGAGTCTCAACATAGCCATTATTTAGATCCTCAAATATGACCATGGAGTCAACTTGATTATCAATATTAACCATAAGGTCATCTTGATCGTCAAATATAACTATGGGATCCATTTGATTTTCGTCGGAATGAGATGTAGAGGGCTCATTTTGAACACTATGTGCCTTGTCGGATGCAGATGTGGATGGAGATATCAAATCATGTATAAGAATTTTTGGATCCGGTACCTGAGACAAGCCATTAGTGTCATACACTGGGCATGTGTCACTCATGTGGAGCTCTTGCATGTTTGCCATTAACATCACAGCTGCATTAGCCTGTAAGTCTTCCATGTCATCATCCGAATCTGCATTTGCCATGAAGCTCTGTTCCTTGTTGGTAAGAGTTCCACTAGCTTCATCCTTGAGAGCCAAGAGTAAAGCCTCTTTGTGATAAGCGTTGCCTCTTGTCCTCGGCTTTGGGCATGCATTAGCCAGATGACCCTTCTTATTGCAGTTATAGCATCGGAGACCAGTAACCCCTGTCTGAGCATTTCCCTAATCAACCACTTGAACCCTTTGTTGTGGAGCACCCATGTTATTCCTTCCATTAACGTGAAACCCTTGACCACCATTCATCTGACGACCATTTCCACGATTCTAAACCTCAACCCTTCCATTGTTAACAACAACTTGATTTCTTGTATTTGATGAGGTGCGAATGCGATTGTTGGATTTCTTAGCAAATCGTCCGAAGGCTCTTGCAATCATTACAAATCCTTGATTTAATGCATCGAAGGCTTCTGCATCCTCATTTGATTTACTGTAGAGTGCTTGATCATTGTTGTTGTTCTATGTAACCAATTGAGTTTCTTGTGATTGTTGCAGTGATAGATCATATGGTGTAATCTGAGCAGTTGGTTGTGGAGGGTTTGCGAAGACAGTTGACAAGGTCGGGAATTGAGGATAACATGCATGAGCCCACAAAGCAAGAGTTTGATTATTAGGGAGTGAAGGCGAAGCAGGGACCCTACAGATGATTCTTTCTTTGTCAACTTCCTTTTGATGGTGCTTAAAATAGTCATACAACAATCCGTATGTAGCTTGATGAAGATTCTTCGCTTGACGGATGAATGTAACGTACTTTTCCCAATCAGGACCTAGACAGCTCAGGAACTTTGTGTTGATTCCAATCCTTGGCATAATGATATTATGTTTATCCAAGTCATTGATGATGTCTGAGAATCGATGATTATATGACTCTAATGTCTCCCCTGGTTCAATCATGAAGTGTTCATATGCAAAGTAGATTTTGGATTCCATATCCTCTTGATTGAGTTCTGTGCATTCCAGTAAAAGATGAATGTTCTCCCACATTGCTTTAGCAGTCTTCTGAGCATCAACACTACGAAGTATCGGATTGGGTAATCCCAAAAGGATATACTGCATTGCAAGTTCATCAGCTTCTAAGTGAAGAAGTGGATCAGTAGTAAGTTGATCAAGACCGACAATGTTAGTAACATCATCTTTTGGTGGATTAGCATTCGGATCTCCAGGTACAGTGATAGTAGGCATCTGAAAAGGACCTTCAAGGATGACCTTCTTCAAAAACTTACCATGTAGCTTCTTGAGATAAAAAAATCTAAAGAACCTTATCACCCATTGATCGTAGTTACCGGGAGTGAGCATTGGAGGTCTATCAAGGGATCCAACTTCAAGAATGGATTGTTGGCTACTTAAAGCTTCACGCATCTTTGCAAACCAAGAGGGTTCCTTTGGTGTTGTAACATTCATAGCATACTTGGCGGGATACTGATTTTGAAAGTATGTATAATGTTGTACTTGTTGACGAGGGTTAGGTGGAATCATTTGTGGTGGAAGAGGGTTTGCTCCTTTAGGAAAGTGTTGAAATTGTTGTTGAAATTGTTGCAATTGTTGTGGAGATGGTGGAGGATAATGCTGATAGAAATGTTGTTGTTGTTGTTGAGAATACTCATGAGGAAATTAGCTAGAGTATGGTGGTTGAGACATCTTGAAACTTGTGTTGATGATGGATTTTTGTAGTCGAATGAAACTTTGTTTGTTGATGAAGTAACCTTAAGGGTAGAAACCAGCTTATGCGTAAAAGAAACCTTACGCGTAATACCCAACTTACGCGTAGACAGGAGTTTACGCGTATGAACTGCTTACGCGTAGACTTGAGAAAAGCTTAGCTTAGGCGTAAACTAAAGACTTAGTAGTAGAAACCTTATGCGTAATATTTCCTTAGGCGTAAGACAAGCTTATGCGTAGGAAATGCTTAGGCAAAGAAGTTTCTACGTGTAAGTATTAAGCTTAGTCGTAAAACTAGGGTTTTACCCAAAAAATCCTTTACACTTATACCAATATAAAAGATATCCAAAGTCGAAGTGTTTTCAGGCTTATCCAAGCAAGAAAACACTAAGTAAACCAACAGCACTGAAGATCAAATGATGAAACTCTTATGCGTAACTGGCTGCTTAGGCGTAGATTTTGTGCTTACGAGTAAAACTAGGGTTTTGTTACGAGTAGAAAGTACCAACTTTTACCAAAACTGATTTTTATGCTCAAAAGTGTTTAGAAACTTGATTTTAATGATGAAATAGCTTCAATATCACCAAAATAACAATAAAGTTTGAATCTTGATGATCCAAAACCAATAACACCCTTACGCGTAGAAAGTAGTACACGAACAAAACCAAGCTCAAAATCTAATCTACACACGTAAAGTTTGAAACTTTTTGCTAAAAACTGAAACTTTAACACTAAATAAACCTTGAACCACAAGAATCTTGAGTTTTTAAGTGTAAAAATTATAGCTTTGAAGCATATGAAAAGTTATGTTCTAAAACCCACGCGTATGTGATAAAAACTTCAAAAACAAAAGTGTTTCACCCAACTATATGGCGATTGATACCACTATTAGGTCACCATAATGTAACACAAGCATCAATATGTAAGAAATAGAGAAGAGATAGAGCGGATGAACACACACACAAACGCACGTATGAGAGTAAACAAATGTTATGCGTAGGTATTATGTGAAAGTGAACAACCAACCATCTAAGGAAGGTTTACAAGAGTATTTATAGGGGAAGGGAGCTAGGGCAACATGTCTAGTCCTTTCCTCATTATTGGGCTTGGGCCAAGGCCTATGGGCTTTCTACATAAGCCTTGCCATTCATAACTAACATAAAATCCTAATTAAGCAACCTATTACATATTGATTACTAATACTTGAAATATAAGTTAGGAGTGATTCCAACAGATTTGTTCATCCACAAGATTTCGGTAACGAAGATCTTGTATTTCATATTTCACATATTTGTTGTGTTATAGTAGTGTTGGTTTGGTCTTCCGTGTTAAGGACTCGGTATTTAGCTTTGTACTGGAAAAAGTGTAAGCGACATTGTGAAGGCTTCTCCGCCGACTTGAAGGAGTTTGTTAACATAGTGCTTGAACTCTCGAGTAGGTGACTCGGGGAGTGGAGTAGGGCAAGGAAGGTGTCCTTGTAGCCGAACCACTGTAAATCGGTTGTGTCATTTCTATCCTTTACTTTATTTGCTTTCTTTACTTGCATTACTTATAGATCTATACTTTCACTCTATCCACATGATTTCACATTGCATCGAATCTAAAGTTTTTGAAACTAACTTAAAATCGGCAAAACTATTCAACCCCCCTTCTAGTTTTCCACACATTAAGCACACACACTTCCCAACACATTAGTCATCATCGCAAAAGATAAACGTGACCATTAGCCTGGTAGTAAAGGGTCTGGGGCGAACCCCAGTAGCACAAGCATGTGTGGAAAACTAGAAGGGGGAGGGGTTGAATAGTTTTACTGATTAAAACTTTGTTTTAAACTATTTAGATCGACTTATGTCAATCTATTTAATGTGTGTGTTGGATGTTGATAGATAAGAATATAAATAAGTAATGCAAAGATAAAGAGTAAGAAACACAAAACCACGAAGCGAGTATTTATAGTGGTTCGGCTACAAGGGCACCTTCCTTGCCCTACTCCACTCCCCGAGTCACCTACTCGAGAGTTCTTAATCACTACACAACACAAGCTCCTTGTGGTGGCCTTCACAACGTCGCTTACTCTTTATCCGGTACAAGGCTAGACACCGGGTTCTTCCACGAGGTAGAACCAAACCTATCACAACGTCGCCTACACTTTATCTGGTACAAGGCTAGATACCGATTTCCATTACAAAGGAGGAACTACAACCCAACACTACACCAATACACATCAACCCCAAAAGAGACACACTATTTATTACAATATCATAAGGATATCACTATCCTTTAACCCAAACTAACTATCTTGTACATCGATGAACCATATCGATTGTGCTGGATCGATGTACTCTAACCAAACTAACTTATATAGCTTGTTAAGGGCTTAATGACCTCGGATAAATCCTAAGTCACTAACAATGAAACACTGAATAAACTCCATTAAGTACGCGGAATTTACTTCAATAAAGCTAAGAAGAATTTACTTTAACTTTAACAATTTTATTAATAACTCTGAACCTGCTTGTTATACAGATTCTTCAACAACTCTAAACTCTAATATCGTACTTCTCTAAAACTCTAAAATACACGTATTCTCTAATGCCAACCTAGGGGTAGTCGGTTTACAATTACAAACCTTGTACGACAAGTAATCTAAACAAAGAATATTCTAGAATAACAAAGCTTTTCATAAACGAATATAGCAGTTCTTTAGCTTTGCAGTACTTTGACTTCGACAGCAGTACTTTGACTTTAACTTAACAGTACTTTGACTCTCCAGCACTTTGACTTCTTCAGTACTTTGACTTTCATATCCCAACAATCCTCCCCTAACTTGAATTCTACTTGCTTGACTTCAAGTTTTCTTTGTATCATTATCATTAACTTCTGTTAGCCTCTTGGAAAGATTGTGTCTTTATCAATTTTCTTTATCTTCAGATTTGTCTTTGTATTCACTTTTCTTGGATTGTCATTATCAAAGTAGTCTTTATTCTTTCAGTAACATTCTTTACATCAACCTTAATCGTAATCTCTTTTCACAACATTCAGCAAGCTCCATCTTTTCAGCAACTCAACAACATATGACAATTTTGTACATTAATTCAGTTTAAGTTTCAGTCTATTCTCATCACTTCCAGGTGTGTAAACTCCTGTGAGAGGTGAATCATTGGAATTTAATGGATTTTGATGTCTCTTTACCAAAGCCATTAACTCTGGAGTAGCCGAATGTTTAGGTGTGTAAGACCATGGTACATTGATAACCATATGATTTTTAGCAAATCATCAGCTATCAACAGATTTGATTTGTCTTTACCAAAAGTTGTACCCTTTTGGACTAGTTAGTTCTTTCAACCATGGTGAACTAATTACCATATAAATAGTTTTTCCACAGCCTTTACCACAAACCATTTTCTTGTGGGCTAGCCAACTCTTCACATTTACTGATATGGTGAGTTGATTACCATACAACTTATTAGCAAGTTGTCAACTATAAAACGGATTTGAGATATCTTTACCAGAGCCGTTTGCTCATGGATTAGCCAATCCTTTTGTAACCATGGTGGATTGATAACCTATTGTTGTTACCGTCTCAAAAACCATTTATTTCTTTTAACCGTTGTTTCAAAATATTAATCACTTAATAAAAGTTTTCATTCAAAATCATTAAGCGGTTTAATCTTTTAAGCGATACTTTGGCTAAAATCTTGTTTGACCAGCAGATACTTTGAATAAAGTACTTGATATTTCAAAAAATTTATTCAATAAAAATTCATACCGATTATTTATGTATCATCATCACCATAGTTGTCCATCTGATAAACAATTTGATGACCATAAGTGCAGTTTCATTATCTTCTTCAACCTCCATACCATGTTCTAGCATTCTCCTCATGAGATCTGATGTAAGCGGATATCTTCTATCTACTAACATATGAATCATAGTTCCATCTTCTAACTCTAAAACATGTACTCCAGATTCTTCAAAAAATCTCCAGCTGATAATCTCCCAATCTTCTTGATTTTTCCAAATCTCATAAGTGCTTGATTCTTCAGTTTCCCAAACAATTGTGAGATCTCCAAGCAAGATTAAACCAACACCTTCTGATGGAATGTGTTCAAAATATTCTTGCACCAAATGATATAAATGAAATAAATCCTCTCTATCTATTATGTGCAATAGATCCCATAGCATATTAAACACTCTGAAGCTTTCATCTTCTCTATGAAACATCAGATAATTTCCATCCTTAGATTCTACAACTTTAAAAGTAGTTATTGGTGATTTTTTCTTCTTCTTTTCTGCATCATCTTTAGAATACTCAAATTCTACAACTCTTAAGTAATTCCTTAGTTCATCATCTGTATCAGATCTTAACTCAATCTTCTTTGATGGCTGTTCAATTTCAGTTGTTATTTTTCTTTTTAAACTTCCTTTTCTATCATCTTCTTTCTGAGCATCATCATCTTTAAAGTCTTTGATACTATCAACATGCTTCTGATAAGCTTCTCTAACAGCTTCATACATCTGTTTCATATCAACATAATTCAACTTCTGCAATCCAATATATCCTTAACCTTTTAAATAAGCCATCATTGCATTTATTTCCTTAGCACGATTTGGTCTTCTTGGTAGAGCAGAAACAGGAATAGGTTTCTTTATTGGTAACTCAATCTCAGCATTTAATTCAACTTGTAACTTTCTAGCTGCTTCCTCATTCCTAGCAACTTCAGCAGCCCTTTAATTGTGCTAAAGTGAGTTTCTTTTTCTTCTTTGTTTCGATCATTTTACCTTTCCCTTTATCTTTAGGATCTAACACTGTTTGAGATTGAGAAACTTGAGGTTGTTCTTCAGCAACTCCTGGAATACTCACACCTCTTGGTCTTGATAAATCATGCAATATCTCAGCAATAGTTTCATCATCACTTGCAGTGTGTTCAACCATAGGTGTATCAGCTTCTTCTTCTTGTGGAATTGTTGAAGGACCAGCTTCTTCATCAAAATCTAACACCCTTGGTGTAATTAGTTCTTGTTGATATGTTCCTTGAAGAGCAATACCTTGATCATCAGTACTTTGAAATCTAGTGCTTTCTTCCTCAGTACTTTCAATATTGACTTGTGCTTCAGTACCTTGAGGTTGAACATCAGTACCTTGAGGTTCAGCTTCTTCATTCAAATTCTTATCTTCCAATTTCCTCCCCAATTGGAATGAAGATAGCTGTTGAGCCTTTTTGCCTTTGGTGGTCTTCTTAAATTGCCTAACTGGCCTGCCTTGCTTTCTTTGAGACTTGACCCATAATCGATGATGTTGAACCAATGGCCAAACAAATTTCTTGAATCTTCTAAACTTAAGCTTCAATTGCTTAATCTGTGTAGCCTGTTCTTCAAAAGATTTCTTCAATCTGGTCAATTCTCTTGATAAAGCATAAGTATTTAGAATTGTACCCTCATCTCCCTTATCTCCTTCAGAGGAGGGAGGATGTTCTTCCTGTTATGAAGTATGAGCAAAGACATTTGGAGATGGTGAAGGTGAAACTGCAGAATCTTCTTGAACATCAGCACCTTGTGACGCAATACCTTGTGATGAAGTACCTTGTGATGCAGTACCTTGTGATGCAGTACCTGGTGATGCAGTACTTTGTCGGTCTTCACTTGCTGCAGCCTCATCTCGAATTGCTTGAACAATCTCCACCATTGAAGTATTCAATGGAGTGTTCCTTCCAGTGAACAAATCACTCTTCCTAGCCATGAAGGTGAAAATCTTAGCAGGTTGTACCACAACAGGTAGTAGACTTGAAGGCTTTGGTACATCTTGAAGTTGTTTATTCAAGAAAACTTGAATAAATCTTGGATACATCAACCAGCGCGATCCATGAGAGATGTGAGATAGCATACCATCCAAAATTAACCTTGAAAAATTGAACATTCGATTTGTAGCTAATCCCACTATAGCAGATGCTATATTGGATCCAAATTGTTCCCATGAAGTACTCTTAGCACTAATACAATGAAGCAATACATGAACCAAGTACTTCCAGTGTGGACTAAATAAGGGTTTCTTGAAAGTTTGTTCAGTTAAGGACCCTTCATACCCAATGTATCTGAATGTATCCCAAATCAATTGTTTATCAAAACGAACAGCTCCTTCTTCATTATCAAACAATAGATCTTCACGAATTGAAGCTTCAGAAACCTTCACTATTCTTCCAGCAACTTTAGCTTGAATATACAAATCATCATTCTCCATATGAGCTGTAGCAGTTGCCCAAAACTGTTGAATCCATGGCTCAATTATATCTGGTTCCACTAAAAGTGCATAACTAATCTAAGATCCAGTGAGAAAATCAATGATGTCATGGAAGATGTCATTAGCTTCAGTTTTATCCAAATTCGCCACCATGTTGTGTTTAGAAACTGTATTACGATTTGCCATTGATGATTTGTGTACAAAGAAAGTGTTTCGATGAATAGTAAATGTGAGAGAGAGAGAGATATGGAAAAGATTGATATGAATAAAGATGAGAGAGAAAATCGGAAGATAGTTATTTATAGGTGAGATTTGAAAAATCATAGCCCATAATAACAAAGTTACCGTTAGTGTGTTTTACCCCTCAATATTACCGTTGGAACAGTACGTTAATAAGACAAGCAGTTCTTTCCACGTGTGCAGTACTTTCCAAAGCAGTACTTTCAAAGCAGTACTTTCATATAACCAAATAGCAGTACTTTCCCATTCTCTTCTTCATACTGGCAAAAACTTCAAATAGGCATTGATATGCCTCCCCTCAAGCAATGCACATGACTGTCTAACAGACAAATTAGTCCTCCCCTCAAATGTAGCTTAGTAATTAATCATACCAATGCTCACCACCAAGTGATTAAATCTTGAAACATCAAAGCCTTTGGTGAGTAGATCAGCTACATTATCATCTGTGTGAACCTTAACAACATTAATGAGCCTATGCTCATAACAATCTCTGATAAAGTGATGCCTAATCTGAATGTGCTTGGTCTTGGAGTGATAAACTGGATTCTTGACAATACAAATTGTACTCTCATTATCAATGTTGATAGGAGTATTTTTAAAGTTGAACCCATAGTCCAAGAGTTGATTCTGCATCCACAAAACTTGTCCACAACAGCTTGCAGCAGCCACATATTATGCTTCAGTAGATGATGTTGTTGCAATAGTTTGCTTCTTATATTGCCATGAGACTAATCTTCTTCCAAGATATTGGCAATCTCCAGTGGTTGATCTTCTATCATAGTTATCACATGCATAATCACTATCTGAAAAGGCTTCTAAGTGAAAAGGTGAATCCTTTGGATACCACAACCCCAAATTAGGTTGTTGTTTCAAATAACTAAAATTAAACTTCCTTTGCATTCATATGAGAGACCTTAGGTGAGACTTGATATCGTGCACATAAACAAACAGCAAACATGATATCAGGCCTAGATGCAGTTAAGTACATAAGACAGCCAATCATAGATCTGTACAACTTGACTTCAATAGGTTGACCATTTTCATCCTTGCCCAATGAGTTGATAGATTTGATAGGTGTAGTTACTGGCTTCATAGCATCAAAATTGAACTTCTTAAGAATGTCAGCAACATACTTATCTTGAACTATAAAAATCCCCTCCTTTGACTGTTTAATTTGAAGCCCCAAAAATAATGTTAATTCACCCATAGAACTCATTTGAAATTCATGCTGCATAAGCTGCTCGAATTCCTTCACCATGGACTGTTTGGTAGCTCCAAAAATAATGTCATCTACATAAACTTTAACCAGCATTATGTCCTTCTTATCTCTCTTGATAAACAAAGTCTTGTCTATGGCTCCCCTCCTATATCCATGTTGCAATAAGAAAGTATAGAGCCTTTCATACCAGACTCTAGGTGCTTGATGAAGACCATAAAGAGCCTTAACAACTTTGTAGACTTTGTTTGGATGTGTAGGATCTTCAAAACTAGGAGGTTGTTTGACATAAACCTCCTCTGTAATAGTGCCATAAAGAAAGGCACTCTTGACATCCATTTGATAAACCTGAAATCCTATATATGATGCAAAAGCAAGATATATTCAGATAGCTTCAATCCTTGCAATAGGAGCAAATACTTCATCATAATCTACTCCTTCTTCTTGTCTATAACCTTGTGCAACTAACCTTGCCTTGTTCTTGATAAATTTCCCTCTTTCATCTCTCTTGACTCTGAAAACCCATCGTGTACCAATTACTTTCTTTCCATCTGGTAGATCACATAGTACCCAAACTTCTTGAAGTTTGAATTGAAGAAGTTCTTCTTGCATAGCTTCAACCCAAATCTCTTTAGTTAATGCTTGAGTTATGTTCTTGGGTTCTTCTTGAGAGATAAAACAAGTAAACATGCATGTTTGATGGTCCTTATGATTCAGCCTGTTTTGTTTATAGACAAAGCTAAGTAAAGCATTATGAGGTTTAGAAAAACCCTTAGCTTTGTGTCTTGTAAGCACTCCAGAGTTAGAAGGTCCAATGATTTGATCAGTAGGATGATTCTTATGAATTCTTAAGATAGGAGTCTGTGGAACTTCATAATGATCACCCAAATTAGTGAAATCAACATCTTCATTGGAATCTGAGAAAATACCTTCATCTTCAAATTCATCATCAGTGTCTTCTAAGCCAGGCATGGTAGGATCATCCACGTCATCTAAAGTGCTGTCAACAGGTGCAGCAGTACTTTGGTCGAAAGTACTATCATCCAAAGTACTGTGAGAGAAATCTGTAGTCTTGTTCTTTTTCTTTGCTTCTTCATAAGCTCTTCTTTGATCATCATTATAAGAATGTGCTACTACATCTTAAAAAAGCATCTGATTAAGTTCCTCTTGAATAGCTTGATCCTCAGCAGACAATGAGGATTTTGGTTCATCAGTACTTTTCTTTGGTTCAACAGGTATGGGTTCTTCATCAGCATTAGATCTAATATGGACTCCATGAACAATGTACTGTAAATCATCTTCTTTGTAGACAGATTGATTTTCTTCTCTAACAGGTACATAATTCATAGAAGGAGTCAAAACATCAAGATCAAACATATAATCAGGACCTTTACCCTTCTGATTTTCTTGATCTTCTAAAAATTCAACATGAAGACAATCTTGAACCTTTTTGGTAACTCTATTATACACTCCTAATCCTTTGCTGTTGGTGCAGTACCCCAATAAGTATCCTTCTTCTGACTTTCCATCGAATTTTCCCAAATTATCAATTGTGTTGAGAGTAGTCAGAGGGCATCCAAAACGTTTCATAAAACGAATGTTGGGTTTGTTGCCCATCAGCAACTCATAAGGTGTCTTCATCTGAGGTTTGGTAACTGAGACTCTATTAAGCACATAGCAAGCAGTACTTACAGCTTCAGCCCAGAATTGAATAGGCAGTAATGAATCTACAAGCATTGTTCTGGCTGCTTCAATCAAAGTCCTGTTCTTTCTCTCTGCAACACCATTCTGTTGTAGAGTTCTAGCAATACTAAACTCCCTTTTTATTCCTTTCTTAGCACAAAACTCATCCATAAGCTTGTTCTTGAATTCAGTCCTATTGTCACATCTAATACCTCTTACCTTCAGTCTCAATTGGTTTTCAAGGGCTATGATTAGATCATGAATTGCATCAAAAGTGTCATCTTTAAATCCCAAGAAAAATACCCAACTAAATCTACTACAATCATCTGTCACAACCAAGCATTACTTTTTCTTGTTTAGACTAGCAACAGAAACAGGTCCAAACAAATCCATGTGCAGCAGCTCCAAAGGTTCTCTAACAGTTCTTTCCTCAAGCTTCTTGCATGAAGCTTTGTGTTGTTTACCCTTCTTGCACGCCAAACATGAGTGATCATTCTTGTAAGTCTTTGAAGGTAAACCTCTAACTAAATTTCCTTTGACCAATTTGTTGATATTCTTGAAATTTACATGGCCTAATCTTCTATGCCACTGATGTGCTTCTTCAAGTGTTGCCTTTGCTACTAAACATGTTGCTCTTCCAGAAGAGTGAAGAGTCTTCATATCTAGACTGTACACATCATTGGTTCTTGGTACTCTTAGTATTACCAAGTTATCATCAACAAGCTTGAACTCAGGGGAAAGAATAAGACATTCTTTGTTAGTGAATAGCACAGGGTACTTCTTGTCACAGATCTGAGATACTGACAAGAGGTTGAACTTGAGCTCCTTTACATAGCGAACATTCTCAAAATCTATGCTCCATGTCTTGATGGTTCCTTTCCCACTAATTCTACCTCCACTAGCATCATTCCCAAATGCAACTCTTCCTTCACAATATGACTTAAAATCTGACAGAATCTCCTTGTCTCCTATCATGCTTCCAGAGCAACCACTATCCACAATTAAATGATCTTTAAGTTCCTCTTTTGGGTTGCCCTGCACAAAGATAAAAGAGTTAGTTAATTTTAGGAACCCAAGCCATTACTGACTTGTGTTCCCCTTGTGGAGTTACATACTTAAATTCTTTAAGTATGTAATTTCCAATGTCTTTAAGCACATGATCAATTATCTTTGGGTGTTCAAAAACTTGTAGTGGTGTTTCAGCAAAACTTTCTTTCTCAACAAAAATCTCTTTTTCTTTTTCAACAAAGTCATCTTTAACAAAAATCTCTGTTTCACTCTCACTTGCTGAAAGTACTGTTTGTTCCCCATCAGTACTTTCCTTCTTAACCCATTTGGTTTTAACTTCTGGTGTAGAGTCCCTTGATCTAGCTACGTTCTTTGAGTTGTAACACCTTCTAGATTGATGGTAATTAGATCTCCTAGGGTTCCTATTCCAAAAGGTGTTTGGTGAAAACTGAGCAGTACTTTGAGAAAGTACTGTTTTTGGCTTAACAGTACCTTAGAAAGTGTTTGAAGGTATTGGGGGTTTTGAAAAAGGTCTTCTCTGGTGAGGGTACCTATAGTCTTGAGAGAAGTTGCTATGGTTAACCCTATGTGAATGATTCCAGACTGGTTTATTCTCTCTAGGTCTATGGTTGGTAGATCTGTTCTTTGAGAATTTACCTAGGTATTCTGAGTGAAAGTTGCAGTGCTTAATCAGATGATCAGGACTGTAACAAACAAAACATAATTTTTGACCTGTAATGCCAAAATTGCTTCTTCTATGTGTATGACCAAACCTATCTTGTCTTTTTGGCGAATGATGAAAACTGTTTTGTCCAAAATTATCCCAAAAAGGTTTAGCAGTATTTTGAAAAAGTTTTCTTAAAGAAACTGCTGAAGGTGTAGCAGTACTTTGAGTTGAAAGTACTGCATGGCTTTTAACATCATCTACCTTAGGTGTCTCAGCTGTTTCTTTTGAGGTTTCAGACCTAGATTGACCAGTAAGCTTTTTCCTAAACTCTAGGTTGTCTACTCCAAAACGAGAAACATCTGGTCTAAGAGGTTGAAAACTACCAGTGGGATAAGGGACAGCATGATAACCTTTGTCTTTCTTATATTCAGGAGGTGTTTCACTAATTGATTCCTCATTACTAGATGTGTCTACATAGTTAATGAGTTCATCATCACTAGTTGTTATATCCTCAAAATCAAGGTCATCCTTATCACTAGGTAGGTTTTCCTCTGTGTTACTAAAATCCATACCAAAGCCTAGACCAGTTCTAATGTAAGCTCTTCTTTGTTTTTCAACATAACTAACATTAGAAAGTCCTGATTGTCCCCAAGCAGCAAATTTTTCTAGCAATTCATCTCTTTCCTTAGTTAGTTTTTCAATTTCAGAAATCTTACAATTTAACTTCCATTCACTTAATTTTAACTGATAATCCCGTTGTTCATACTTTTACCTTCAAGCCATTTCATTATTTTCATGAGTTATTATTTTGGCTTCCATAGACTCTAAAGTAATTTGATAACCAGCTACCTCGGACCTAGCCCTTTAATAATTATCTCTTTCGATATCATAATCATTTAGCACTTTTTGATAAAAATTATGACACTTAGAGCATACCTCAGAAATAGGGGTGAACTTGGTGAAGTAGCTACCATAGCAAGCAGAATAGGTTCATCTTCACACTCCATGCTCGGTCAAAGCTTCCATAACCATCTCTAGACTCCATAGCGGCAAATCCGGGTTCCTCATCAAAGCTGTGCTCCAATCAAATTCTTCCATTGCTGCCATACAGAGGTTCTTGGTTCATCATCAAACTCAAGCACTCCGGTCAACCTCGATAGATTCTCTTAAGCAACCAAAGCTTTTGTTTAAGTAATAGGAATTTCCTTAAGTTCAAGCTTAGGTTTCTCGGTCATCTGTTTGCCTGATATTTATCAAACTTGCATTCCCTTGCAAAGTGGCCAGTCCTTTGATAGTTAAAGCATTCAATCTTGGATTTGTCAAAAGTGATACCCTGTTTTGGTTTGAAGTCAATGCATCTTCCTGTTTTCTTCATGAACTTC
Source organism: Chrysanthemum makinoi (assembly GCA_910596185.1). Classification (NCBI taxonomy): domain Eukaryota; kingdom Viridiplantae; phylum Streptophyta; class Magnoliopsida; order Asterales; family Asteraceae; genus Chrysanthemum; species Chrysanthemum makinoi. Next base: position 90,575,256 of record OU343218.1, on the reverse strand, counting down.
TTGATCCTTGCAGTGATCATAGCAACTTGCCACCTGATATCAATTTCTTCAAGAGCATCCTCTTCAATCTGTGATAGATCTTCTTCATAAGTAACATGTAGGGTAGCTTGTTGTGCAAAGAAAGAGCACACAACTTCATCATAATGTAGGGTGTTGGTTGGTGATGATGTGGGGTTGGTCATGGTCGTGATTGAATGAGCAGGATATGCAATACTTTGAGCAACAGTACTTTGAGTAGGGCGAGCAGTACTTTTAGTAGAAGTACTGCCTCTCTTTTCAGAAGACACAAAAGCTATACTGTGAGACTTTGAACTTGTTTGGCCATTCATCTCATGCTCATACACCTTCAAATGGTTGTAGAGATCATCAAAGTCCATAGTGTCCAAACCAGGTTGTCCTCTGATCATTGTAGCAATCACATGCCATGTAGATGGCAAACTCCTTAAGAACTTTAAATTGTCATCTTCAACAGATACCTCTGCCTTATATAACTCTAGCATGCTGAGGAGATTTTGGAATCTATCATATGCAGCATCAAGACCTTCTCTTTCACCAACAGTGAAAGTTTCAAACTGTTGCTTCAGCAGATTTCTATGCATCTTCTTAGAAGCATCATTACCTCCAAATCTGGTCTTTAGTGCAGCTGTAAAACCCTAAAAATCATGAACGCGTGAAAAGACTATTTTACCCATCTATAAAATTCGTAAAATCAGTCAAGCTCAGTAAATGTAGAATCTAACCTAACTTATAGATTGTTCGCCAAATCTAATTTTCGAGATTGATTTACTTTTACGATTAAAATTTGATTACGTGTTTATAAATATTACATGAACGAAAATTTACTAAGTTACAAAGCACATATTAACTAAATGTGAAAGCCCATCTAAATAATAAATTTGAAATTGGACTTAGCCCATTATTCTTTCCTCCCCTTTGTGCGTTCAAAAGAAAGACCGTATATCCCCTCCCCCTATTTTTTGTACGCTCCACAATTCTAACTCACCAAAACCCTAGCCACAAAAAGTGCGGCATGGTTCTTCTCCTCTCCTCCCATTCGACTCAAAGACAACACAAGGCTGATGGTCGTGGCCTTCTAGGGCAAAAAGGGGTGGCTGGTCGTGGGCTCTTGTTACATGGTCGTAGGTTTTTTTTTGGGGTCGTATATGCTGCTGCCATCGTGGGTTTTAAAACCCTGGTTCCTTGTTCCTTGATTCATCTTGTACACGCATCAAGGGTAACCTTTTCAACCTCGTTTAACTTTCCTTTGATTGTTTTTCTTTCATTCGAATGTATTCATGAAAATTAAATCGCCTAGAGGACATGCTACACTCGAATATATATATAAGTCGCATAAAATTGTTACCGAAAAGATTAGAAAAGAAAAGAGCTAAAATCTTTGAATGGGGCTGCTTGGTTTCGAAATAAATTAAGGTTGGGGGCTGTTTGGATCGACTTGGTGTGTTTGGTTGGTTGCGTGTGGGTTTAGGTCGTGTATGGTGTGTTTGGAATAAGAGTTTCGTGTAATGTGTGTCATATTTTGCGAATGGTATTAGTTTGTTAATTTATGATTTTGTGTGAATGGAATTTTGTTGTTAAATGGTTATGGTTATGATTATGTAATGTTCCTTACATGTTAATAGACTTATATAAGTGGTGTATGTTCATTTTTGGAATCATTGTAAAGTTTTATAAGCCATTGTCATGTTAAACTCTAATTATGAATTCATGATTTTATGTGGACATGTTAGCGTTAAAATGGTACTTAGGATATGAGAATTTGGAAACGGCTTTCATAACATGTTTATATGTCATATAGAATGAGTACATGAACTTTCAATGATTGGTGATAACATGCTTATTAATGAAATTGATAGCTTAGAAGTTCATGATTTTATGTGAAGATTATGGTGATGTTTACTTGACTAAAACTTGTAATTTTGTGAGATAGGATGGGGAATTGTATGAGATGGATGATTAAACTTTTATTTCTGTGATTTATTGATATTTGATGATGGTTGCCTTGTGGATATGATTTGGTGGGTGATGGATAGGTTTGCAACATGTTTAGGACTTGTTATTAGCTTTCTACATGAAATTATGGACTTATAATATGTCAAAATGCTTGATATTATGCTCCATTGGTTAAATTGATGACACCTCTGTACAATTCATGCTATTAGACCCTAAACATGATTTATAACGAGTTTTGTTATGTTTGGCATGCTTAAAAGATGATTGGTGACTTGTTTGTTGCTTGGTTATGATTGCTTGTTAAGCTGTCTAGAATTTAGGTTGGATTCATCTAGGTGTTATCTGATGATACTTACATGTTTTTGAGTGATTCTTGAGCCTAAATTGTAGTACTTTGAAATAGCTTTCTGGAAATATAAGTCTTGTATCATTTGCATACCTGTAAGTATCATTTTTACATTTTTGGAGTTAGGGTGTCTGAATCTGAATTTCTGAGTTGAAATTTATGATGTAGTATTTGATTTATAGTATTTAATCTATGAGGTTCTGGAACTTTTCCTTTGGTGGTTATGATGTTTATATATTGTGTGACACCTGTAGCTTTTGGTTGGATGTGTGGAGTAGGTTGAGTGTGTTTTTTTGGGGCTATACTTTTGGTGTGTGTAAATCTGGGTGAGTTCTGGACAGGTCTGGACTCATGATTTTCCATGGGACATTTGGCATGGAAATAAAGTTCCCCAATTTTTGTAGAGTCTCTTAACTCATATGGGAACCCCTGGGATTTTAATTGATTTCATTTGAGCTAAGTAAGTATTTTATAAAAATCGCTAAATTCTGGTCCAGATGTGAATTTAAGAAAATGAAAGATAAAAAGAGGATATCAATAAGTAAAACACTTACACATGCATAAGAAGCTTATAAAATGAGTATATAAGTAATATATGATATCAATTCGTGTAGATTCGTTGAAGAAGATACGACGTTGCTTTCCGGTGTTACCTTCCCGTTTGTTTTCGTTTCATTGTTAAGGTACAGATATTCTGACCTTTTCAGTAAAGGTTTCTCATGATTTTCTTTCTTTGGCCTTCCTCTTATGCTTATTAGGGTTTCCTATGCCATTGCTATGAATCCCTTCTGTTTGTCTGAATCTCTGTTTGTCTGAACTTCTGTTTGTTGGAACTTACTATATCTGATTTGGACCTTATGATTATGAACCTTCTGATATGTATTTCTGTTTGATCTGTATGATTACCTATGATCTGTGTCATTTCTGACTTTCTGTTTGACCTAAGTTAGTTTGACACCCGAGCCATTATTTCACTAGGCATGGGGGTTTCATGTCCATGTCAGTGATGCACCTCTAGCATGACTCTAGGGCAGTAGAGTGATGTTCTGCCACGTCCCTTGGAGGTGGAACATATTTTGTATATGTAAGGTAGGGGCGTATGCATGCATCCTAGATCTGTTCTGTTATCTGATATGTTATGATATGATTTTTCTGGTGAATGATGTCGTGCGCAATACGCGTCTTCACATTCTGGGAGCTAGCTACTCCATTGGTTACTGAGGTCTCCCCTCCTATTATATATGGTATTCCGAGGTCACCCCTCCGAATACAATGGTTACTTATGATATGATATGATATGATATGTTTCTGGGCTCGGGGTAGATTTCTGACAAACCTTACACTTTTGATATACCTATATTGTACCCCTGTGTTTCCCAATACACCATACTCTGTATTATATGTTCATTACTCGGTACTTTTATATGAATCGCTATACTACCAAGAGATATATATATATTCTATTGCTTTGATCTGTCACACTCTCATTCCATTGCTTCAGACTATCATTCCATTCACGTACCGGGTTATTATATGTTTATTGAATTTGATTATGCTATTCATGTTTTATGTGACTACCGATTACCTGCTATGATATGATTAATATGCGGTTATTTGAGTTACCTATAGTCATCTGACGATATGTGATCTCACTGTTATGTGACCCTATGAATTGCTTGGTGACCATGCTAATGTGTAATCGATAATTTTGTCTGTTCATTATATATATACTTCGTGCGGTTAATCTCATGGACTTTGACCATTCGTTGTATCCTTATCTGCTTATTGTTGATCTGCCATGTTTACACTTCTGTCTATGCTACGGGTCGATTTGGGTAAATGGTTCAACTTATGATGTTTGGCTTATTAACTTGTTTAATTACCTTGCTATGTATCTAATTCATTCAATTATAATGCTCGTATTGTATTCCTACTTGTTATGTATGACTGCCATGTTTTGACTGCTGACAGTACTTCCGCTGTTATGATACTGGTTATGTCTTCAACTAAAGGTTTTGACCTGTGTGAATTGCCATGCTCACTTATTAATTAATTGCTTCCGTTTTCCTGTAGATATCTGTTTGGCTTGTATGTCTTCTAATTTCCTGAATTGATTGTATGACATATATGTTGTGGATGCGACGCCTGCTATGTTTTCTTATGTTTTAGTTCTTGTATGTCTGGTTTGTATGTGCCTGTTTATATGTCATCGATGCTTTGCTTTGCTTTGCTTTGTTCTCCTTGTTATCTGTTCGTTTTAGATATCTGTATAATTGTGTTCTGCAGGATCCTCATTGACTCATTAATCTCATTCCGCTGCGACTTTGTTATCCGTTTCCTTTGTTTCATTTTGCATTTCAGATTTTATTTAGCTTTCGTTTTTTTATATCTGTTCGCTGGGCTTTTTAAGCTCAGCCGCATTTCTTTCTTTGCAGGTTTTAGGTTTGAAGGTGGGCTTCGATAGGCTGAGAGTTAGAGTATCTTAGTGGACCAACCCTAGTACCATAGTACTTATGGACTTACTTTGAAGAGTTTTGTTTTGAGATTTCATTTCATTTTGGATATTGTATTTTCCTCGTCAGAAAATTGTTATATGATTTGAAACTTCATTTTTAAGGTTTCCGTTTGTAGATATTTTATTTGTATGTTCTGATATGACACCAGAATGTGATACTTCTACCCTTGTCGGGTTTGGGTGTTACAATTATGGTATCAGAGACAGGTTTCGTCTTGTTGACCTTAGGATTGACCTGTGAGGACTGGGTAGACATTAGGCTTCCGTCTGTTCTTTTCTTCTCTGATTCGTTTGATTGTCGTTCAGATTTGAGTTTGATATTCGCTTGTCTTCACTGGTTTGGCCTTCCTCTTTTTGCATCGAATTTCGTTGTTTTGCCTTTGCACATCCGTTTGTCGATCGTTAGATGGAGACTACCCGTGGAGCCGAAGAAGATGGTGCCGACCCTGCATTCTTTGCAGCAGTCCCTGAGCTGGAGAGGTTTGTGAAGCGAAGCCACACCCGACCTGCCGTCTGCTGGAGGCATCGGGATCTTCTTGAAGGAAGCTGGACGGACCAACCAAAGACGCAAAAGACGGAGACAAGATTCAACCGGTGGCTGAGAAAGATCATCTACTTCATATGATTTGGGCGCGACTTATGTTACTTCGATTCGTTTGTCATGCGTTTTGAGGCGGTTTGATATTTTGTTAAGTGATTTTGATCGGTATTATTGCTTTTCTTGATTTGTTCGGAACTCGGTTTGAATCGTGAAGTTTTATCGGTTGGCATTTTGTTAATATCTCAACTTTTCTTTTGGATCGTCAGTAATGAGTCATGAGGAGCCGTTTTATGCAAGTTGGTGGCATTCTTTCATTGTGATATGGTAAGTTGTTTGATGTAGTTATGTTGTGTATATGAATCTGGTCTGCTTTGGTATGTTACTTGATATCTGTATGTGATATGTTTTGTTGTGATATTAACTATGTGGTTTGTCATGACCCGAGACAGAATATGATGACAATAAGGACTTGTTATGTGATGCAAGTATTATGACGCCTGATCAACGTGATAATACCGAGATCATATAATTTGAACTTATTGAAATCATACGACATCTTGGGAAATGCCTGGGGTTGGTACGTGAATGGACTATGACTTATATCCGTTATTTGTCAATCCGCATGTTCGTTTGGAATTCTGTACCTCCTTGCGAGATTCTCACTGACATCTGTTACGTATAAGTTTTGTACGCTTTGGATCCGAAACCGTTATGATCTGTGCGAAACTATAGATTGTTACATCTGCCCTAAACTTGTACGTCTCCGTGTACTTCTGCGACTTCAATTTTCGAGGACGAAAATTTTCTTTTAGAGGGGAAGAGTTGTAAAACCCTAAAAATCATGAACGCGTGAAAAGACTATTTTACCCATCTATAAAATTCGTAAAATCAGTCAAGCTCAGTAAATGTAGAATCTAACCTAACTTATAAATTGTTCGTCAAATCTAATTTTCGAGATTGATTTACTTTTACGATTAAAATTTGATTACGTGTTTATAAATATTACATGAACGAAAATTTACTAAGTTACAAAGCACATATTAACTAAATGTGAAAGCCCATCTAAATAATAAATTTGAAATTGGACTTAGCCCATTATTCTTTCCTCCCCTTTGTGCGTTCAAAAGAAAGACCGTATATCCCTCCCCTATTTTTTGTACGCTCCACAATTCTAACTCACCAAAACCCTAGCCACAAAAAAAGTGACGGCATGGTTCTTCTCCTCTCCTCCCATTCGACTCAAAGACAACACAAGGCTGATGGTCGTGGCCTTCTAGGGCAAAAAGGGGTGGCTGGTCGTGGGCTCTTGTTACATGGTCGTAGGTTTTTTTTTGGGGTCGTATATGCTGCTGCCATCGTGGGTTTTAAAACCCTGGTTCCTTGTTCCTTGGTTCATCTTGTACACGCATCAAGGGTAACCTTTTCAACCTCGTTTAACTTTCCTTTGATTGTTTTTCTTTCATTCGAATGTATTCATGAAAATTAAATCGCCTAGAGGACATGCTACACTCGAATATATATATAAGTCGCATAAAATTGTTACCGAAAAGATTAGAAAAGAAAAGAGCTAAAATCTTTGAATGGGGCTGCTTGGTTTCGAAATAAATTAAGGTTGGGGGCTGTTTGGATCGACTTGGTGTGTTTGGTTCGGTTGCATGTGGGTTTGAGTCGTGTATGGTGTGTTTGGAATAAGGGTTTCGTGTAATGTGTGTCATATTTTGCGAATGGTATTAGTTTGTTAATTTATGATTTTGTGTGAATGGAATTTTGTTGTTAAATGGTTATGGTTATGATTATGTAATGTTCCTTACATGTTAATAGACTTATATAAGTGGTGTATGTTCATTTTTGGAATCATTGTAAAGTTTTATAAGCCATTGTCATGATAAAGTCTAATTATGAATTCATGATTTTATGTGGACATGTTAGCGTTAAAAATGGTACTTAGGATATGAGAATTTGGAAACGGCTTTCATAACATGTTTATATGTCATATAGAATGAGTACATGAACTTTCAATGATTGGTGATAACATGCTTATTAATGAAATTGATAGCTTAGAAGTTCATGATTTTATGTGAAGATTATGGTGATGTTTACTTGACTAAAACTTGTAATTTTGTGAGATAGGATGGGGAATTGTATGAGATGGATGATTAAACTTTTATTTATGTGATTTATTGATATTTGATGATGGTTGCCTTGTGGATATGATTTGGTGGGTGATGGATAGGTTTGCAACATGTTTAGGACTTGTTATTAGCTTTCTACATGAAATTATGGACTTATAATATGTCAAAATGCTTGATATTATGCTCCATTGGTTAAATTGATGACACCTCTGTACAATTCATGCTATTAGACCCTAAACATGATGTATAATGAGTTTTGTTATGTTTGGCATGCTTAAAATATGATTGGTGACTTGTTTGTTGCTTGGTTATGATTGCTTGTTAAGCTGTCTAGAATTTAGGTTGGATTCATCTAGGTGTTATCTGATGATACTTAAATGTTTTTGAGTGATTCTTGAGCCTAAATTGTAGTACTTTGAAATAGCTTTCTGGAAATATAAGTCTTGTATCATTTGCATACCTGTAAGTATGATTTTCACATTTTTGGAGTTAGGGTGTCTGAATCTGAATTTCTGAGTTGAAATTTATGATGTAGTATTTGATTTATAGTATTTAATCTATGAGGTTCTGGAACTTTTCCTTTGGTGGTTATGATGTTTATATATTGTGTGACACCTATAGCTTTTGGTTGGATGTGTGGAGTAGGTTGAGTGTGTTTTTTTGGGGCTATACTTTTGGTGTGTGTAAATCTGGGTGAGTTCTGGACAGGTCTGGACTCATGATTTTCCATGGGACATTTGGCATGGAAATAAAGTTCCCCAATTTTTTTAGAGTCTCTTAACTCATATGGGAACACCTGGGATTTTACTTGATTTTATTTGAGCTAAGTAAGTATTTTATAAAAATCGCTAAATTCTGGTCCAGATGTGAATTTAAGAAAATGAAAGATAAAAAGAGGATATCAATAAGTAAAACACTTACACATGCATAAGAAGCTTATAAAATGAGTATATAAGTAATATATGATATCAATTCGTGTAGATTCATTGAAGAAGATACGACGTTGCTTTCCGGTGTTACCTTCCCGTTTGTTTTCGTTTCATTGTTAAGGTACAGATATTCTGACCTTTTCAGTAAAGGTTTCTCATGATTTTCTTTCTTTGGCCTTCCTCTTATGCTTATTAGGGTTTCCTATGCCATTGCTATGAATCCCTTCTGTTTGTCTGAATCTCTGTTTGTCTGAACTTCTGTTTGTTGGAACTTACTATATCTGATTTGGACTTTCTGATTTGGACCTTATGATTATGAACCTTCTGATATGTATTTCTGTTTGATCTGTTTGATTACCTATGATCTGTGTCATTTCTGACTTTCTGTTTGACCTAAGTTAGTTTGACACCCGAGCCATTATTTCACTAGGCATGGGGGTTTCATGTCCATGTCAGTGATGCACCTCTGGCATGACTCTAGGGCAGTAGAGTGATGTTCTGCCACGTCCCTTGGAGGTGGAACATATTTTGTATATGTAAGGTAGGGGCGTATGGATGCATCCTAGATCTGTTATCGATATGTTGTGATATGATTTTTCCGGTGAATGATGTCGATGCGCAATACGCGTCTTCACATTCCGGGAGCTAGCTACTCCATTGGTTACTGAGGTCTCCCTCCTATTATATATGGTATTCCGAGGTCACCCCTCCGAATACAATGGTTTCTTATGATATGATATGTTTTCGCTCGGGGTAGATTTCTGACAAACCTTACACTTTTGATATACCTATATTGTACCCCTGTGTTTCCCAATACACCATACTCTGTATTATCTGTTCATTACTCGGTACTTTTATATGACTCACTATACTACCAAGAGATATATATATTCTATTGCTTTGATCTGTCACACTCTCATTCCATTGCTTCAGACTATCATTCCATTCACGTACCGGGTTATTATATGTTTATTGAATTTGATTATGCTATTCATGTTTATGTGACTACTGATTACCCTGCTATGATATGATTAATATGCGGTTATTTGAGTTACCTATAGTCATCTGACGATATGTGATCTCACTGTTATGTGACCCTATGAATTGCTTGGTGACCATGCTAATGTGTAATCGATAATTTTGTCTGTTCATTATATATATACTTCGTTCGGTTAATCTCATGGACTTTGACCATTCGTTGTATCCTTATCTGCTTATTGTTGATCTGCCATGTTTACACTTCTGTCTATGCTACGGGTCGATTTGGGTAAATGGTTCAACTTATGATGTTTGGCTTATTAACTTGTTTAATTACCTTGCTATGTCTCTAATTCATTCAATTATAATGCTCGTATTGTATTCCTACTTGTTATGTATGACTGCCATGTTTTGACTGCAAGATTTGTTATGATATGGTTATGTCTTCAACTAAAGGTTTTGACCTGTGTGAATTGCCATGCTCACTTATTAATTAATTGCTTCCGTTTTCCTGTAGATATCTGTTTGGCTTGTATGTCTTGATTTCTGAATTGATTGTATGACATATATGTTGTGGATGCGACCGCTATGTTTTCTTATGTTTTAGTTCTTGTATGTCCGGTTTGTATGTGCTGTTTATATGTCATCGATGCTTTGCTTTGCTTTGCTTTGTTCTCCTTGTTATCTGTTCGTTTTAGATATCTGTATAATTGTGTTCTGCAGGATCCTCATTGACTCATTAATCTCATTCCGCTGCGACTTTGTTATCCGTTTCCTTTGTTTCATTTTGCATTTTGATTTTATTTAGCTTTCGTTTTTTATATCTTTGGGCTTTTTAAGCTCACCGCATTTCTTTTCCTGGCAGTTTTAGGTTTGAAGGTGGGCTTCGATGGGCTGAGAGTTAGAGTATCTTAGTGGACCAACCCTAGTACCATAGTACTTATGGACTTACTTTGAAGAGTTTTGTTTTGAGATTTCATTTCATTTTGGATATTGTATTTTCCTCGTCAGAAAATTGTTATATGATTTGAAACTTCATTTTTAAGGTTTCCGTTTGTAGATATTTTATTTGTATGTTACGATATGACACCGAATGTGATACTTCTACCCTTGTCGGGTTTGGGTGTTACAATTATGGTATCGAGAGAGTTTCGTCTTGTTGACCTTAGGATTGACCTGTGAGGACCGGGTAGACATTAGGCTTCCGTCTCGTTCTTTTCTTCTCGATTCGTTTGATTGTCGTTCGATTTGAGTTTGATATTCGCTTGTCTTCACCGGTTTGGCCTTCCTCTTTTGCATCGAATTTCGTTGTTTTGCCTTTGCACATCCGTTTGTCGATCGTTAGATGGAGACTACCCGTGGAGCCGAAGATGATGGTGCCGAACCTGCATTGCTGCAAGTCCCTCGAGCCGGAGAGGTTCGTGAAGCGAAGCCACACTCGACCGCCCTTTGGAGGCATCGGGATCTTCTGAAGGAAGCTGGACGGACCAACCAAAGACGCAAAAGATGGAGACAAGATTCAACCGGTGGCTGAGAAAGATCATCTACTTCATATGATTTGGGCGCGACTTATGTTACTTCGATTCGTTTGTCATGCGTTTTGAGGCGGTTTGATATTTTGTTAAGTGATTTTGATCGGTATTATTGCTTTTCTTGATTTGTTCGGAACTCGGTTTGAATCGTGAAGTTTTATCGGTTGGCATTTTGTTAATATCTCATCTTTTCTTTTGGATCGTCAGTAATGAGTCATGAGGAGCCGTTTTATTCAAGTTGGTGGCATTCTTTCATTGTGATATGGTAAGTTGTTTGATGTAGTTATGTTGTGTATATGAATCTGGTCTGCTTTGGTATGTTACTTGATATCTGTATGTGATATGTTTTGTTGTGATATTAACTATGTGGTTTGTCATGACCCGAGACAGAATATGATGACAATAAGGACTTGTTATGTGATGCAAGTATTATGACGCCTGATCAACGTGATAATACCGAGATCATATAATTTGAACTTATTGAAATCATACGACGTCTTGGGAAATGCCCGGGTTGGTAATGCGTGAATGGACTATGACTTATATCCGTTATTTGTCAATCCGCATGTTCGTTTGGAATTCTGTACCTCCTTGCGAGATTCTCACTGACATCTGTTACGTATAAGTTTTTATGCGCTTTGGATCCAAACCGTTATGATCATGCGAAACTATAGATTGTTACATCTGCCCTAAACTTGTACGTCTCCGTGTACTTCTGCGACTTCAATTTTCGAGGACGAAAATTTTCTTTTAGAGGGGAAGAGTTGTAAAACCCTAAAAATCATGAACGCGTGAAAACACTATTTTACCCATCTATAAAATTCGTAAAATCAGTCAAGCTCAGTAAATGTAGAATCTAACCTAACTTATAAATTGTTCGCCAAATCTAATTTTCGAGATTGATTTACTTTTACGATTAAAATTTGATTACGTGTTTATAAATATTACATGAACGAAAATTTACTAAGTTACAAAGCACATATTAACTAAATGTGAAAGCCCATCTAAATAATAATTTTGAAATTGGACTTAGCCCATTATTCTTTCCTCCCCTTTGTGCGTTCAAAAGAAAGACCGTATATCCCCTCCCCCTATTTTTTGTACGCTCCACAATTCTAACTCACCAAAACCCTAGCCACAAAAAAAGTGACGGCATGGTTCTTCTCCTCTCCTCCCATTCGACTCAAAGACAACACAAGGTCGATGGTCGTGGCCTTCTAGGGCAAAAGGGGTGGTGGTCGTGGGCTCTTGTTACATGGTCGTAGGTTTTTTTTGGGTGTATATCTGCGCCATCGTGGGTTTTAAAACCCTCAGTTCCTTGTTCCTTGGTTCATCTTGTACACGCATCAAGGGTAACCTTTTCAACCTCGTTTAACTTTCCTTTGATTGTTTTTCTTTCATTCGAATGTATTCATGAAAATTAAATCGCCTAGAGGACATGCTACACTCGAATATATATATAAGTCGCATAAAATTGTTACCGAAAAGATTAGAAAAGAAAAGAGCTAAAATCTTTGAATGGGGCTGCTTGGTTTCGAAATAAATTAAGGTTGGGGGCTGTTTGGATCGACTTGGTGTGTTTGGTTCAGTTGCATGTGGGTTTGAGTCAGGTATGGTGTGTTTGGAATAAGGGTTTAAGTGTAATGTGTGTCATATTTTGCGAATGGTATTAGTTTGTTAATTTATGATTTTGTGTGAATGGAATTTTGTTGTTAAATGGTTATGGTTATGATTATGTAATGTTCCTTACATGTTAATAGACTTATATAAGTGGTGTATGTTCATTTTTGGAATCATTGTAAAGTTTTATAAGCCATTGTCATGATAAACTCTAATTATGAATTCATAATTTTATGTGGACATGTTAGCGTTAAAAATGGTACTTAGGATATGAGAATTTGGAAACGGCTTTCATAACATGTTTATATGTCATATAGAATGAGTACGCGGAATTTACTTCAATAAAGCTAAGAAGAATTGACTTTAACTTTAACAATTTTATTAATAACTCTGAATCTACTAGTTATACATATTCTTCAACAACTCTAAACTCTAATATCGTACTTCTCTAAAACTCTAAAAACACGTATTCTCTAATGCCAACCTAGGGGTCCTCTTATAGGCTTAAGGATAACTCTAGTCGGTTTACAATTACAAACCTTGTACGACAAGTAATCTAAACAAAGAATATTCTAGAATAACAAAGCTTTCCATAAACGAATATAGCAGTTCTTTAGCTTTGCATTACTTTGACTTCGACAAAAATACTTTGTGTAAGATATAACTTTTCACATGCACATCAAACCATAACACAAAGTAGCATATAGATGGAATTCTAGAGAGAGAAAGTTAGAGGTTTAGGGAACTTAGTGAGAGAAAGTGAAAGATATTATTATGAGCTCCAACTCTCTACCTTGGGAGGTAGAGAGTATTTATAGTCTTACATAAATCGCCACACAACGGGCTGTGGATCAGGCATACAGTGGGTAAAGACCCGTCCGTCCTCCACGGTGTTACTTAACTAAATACTACTTAACTAAATATTACTATGACTACGAGCTTTCTAACGATTACATATACTTGAGGTGACCGACTCTTTAATACCGGAATTTCTAATTCCTAACAATCTCCCCTAAGGGAGGTCACCTCAAACATATACTAAAATGACATTGAATACAATCCGATATTACATTAACAATTGATCTTGCATTCTTGATGTAGTACTTTGCTCGGAAGCTCGTAGTCATTGATTCCACTCATTGCATGTTTGGTTAATCCAAGTGGAGGTCTTTTCTTGATCCACGTGATAATAATTTGAGCCGCCTTTTGAGATCATCGGCTAATCAAAATCTCGTACATCCATTGTGGTGTTGGTATTATGTGATGTTGTGACATTCGGACCGACATGCTCACATTCTGGATCATGATATCTTCTCATCGAGTAGCGAAGCTTTTGTTGATTCATGATATTGGCAGCGTGAAAGCGAAGCATGGAGTGAAAATATCCGAGTCATTGATGCACTAATCATGATTTCTTTTGAGATGAATGTGTTAAGTGAGCATGCGGCTATGTATTGACCGCTTCATTCGATCGGTACCGCAAAGCGTCGGGTGTACTCGCATACAACAGCTTAGCAATAAATCGCACGAAAGTGTCTTTGATCACTTTCGTTGAATTGAGGTACACGGCCCACGGTTCCCGTTGATCGTACATAAGTCGCACTGTGATCGTATAATTCGAAGAATTTCCTTGTGAGGGTTTCGCAGAATGCTCTAGCCGTTCTCAAACCGAACATCTCAAAGAAGACAACACGGAGTGAGTGAACCAAATAATTTGAGTCCACGCGATTGATGAAAAGATATTTGAAAAACAATCTAGTATTGCTCAATAGAAATTGTTTTTGCAATACAGCGAAGGTTTTAATGAAAATCAATTATCAATCATAAAACACCTTTTGATTTGAAAAATTAGTACACGGTCGACGTGCTAATGAAAAGAGTTTTAAAGCACAAAGACCGGTTTTTCAAAGGTATCCGTCAATCCATAACCTGAACCGTGATTGATTCAAAAGATTGAATCGCCTCATTGTTTCGTTCGGCTTGTCACATGGTTGATCTGTATAATAGATCTCACAAGCCACCTACCAGGAGCTTGTTAGATGTTGGCTCCGTAAGGCTTTCCATCTTCATTGTGAATATGTAAACACATCACTCGGATGTTACGCAATACCACAAGGATAATGCGTAGGACTCATAAGATATAATCTCTCTTTACCACATTGTGTGAAACAAGAGTCTTCATTGAAAGTGTCCTAATGAGATTTATTGATGATCTCGTGGCTCTAGACTCAATTTGTGCATATTTGGATCCTATATGGGAGACTAGGGAGAGGGTCTCCTTCTTCAATATCAACAATCTCTAAGAGAAAGTCGATAGATAATGTCGGTTCCCGTGAGAATGAAACAAGTCCTTTTAAGAGGAACTTGAGTGGTTTGGAAAGTTGAAGTGCGGTGCGTCACTGGGTCCATGACGCCTTGTCTTCAATACCGATGTTACCATCAGTAGTATATGAATTGAACCCGTTTACGCCCTAAGGTTGAATAAATGGAGGGCTATTTGTTTTCACCCTTTTCTCATTCAATTCTTTTTAATTCTTCAACCCTTCAGTGCTTACCGAGACTTCATAGCTAGAACCTTGTTGGGTTTATTCCAGTATTAGCTCAGTCTTAGTCCGCACTCTTCCCATATCTCATTTTTCTCCTTTTATCATCATACCTAAGAACTCTACACTAACTAGTGGATAGTCCCTGGGTAGATCCCTCCGTTCTCGGCGGATCATGGGAACCAATACCTAACCTTATCATCCTTATATCACCATACATAAAGTAAAGTTGGTCGGTCTATTTGGTATTGTTCATCCGCCATTGGAACCAATTGAAAACCATTTGAAAATCAATCGATACTTGTGATATATTATCAAAGCATTTTGTACCTGAATTGTTTTTGATATTTTTAGAACGAGAACTCCCCTCAACATGTGCATCAAGTATTTGAAAATGTTTTGCACACGGAGGCAAGAGAAAGAATTAACTTCTTTGATTACCATTTTCTAAAAGATATCAACATCACTTCCCTAATCGAATCAAGTAGATAAAGCATTTTGGGGAAGGATGAGGTTTTCATGATTTTGCTCCCCCTCAATATGTGCTTCGAGGTTTGAAAAGAGTTTTGCACATACTAGAGGGAACCTGCACATTGAGATAAATGATCACGTTTCAAATCATAGGTTTAAGATAGATGCTCCCCTCAACATGTGCATGGAAAATTTGAAATCGTTTGTCACTTACGGGGAAGGAGAGCTTGTACATCCTTATAAAACCATTTACCGAATTATCGGTTTAAATCCAATTTAAATCACACATTCTCCCCGATCACAATTATCAAATCATTTGAGATTTGTGATCTCTTATAGATTTAAATTGATTTTGAAAGCTTTTAAGGAGAATTGTGACTTGATTATGAAAGCGCTTTAACTGATAATGATCGGAATTTAAGACTTTAAACTCCATTGATAAAACATGCATGTACATCTTTTGAAAACAATTTAATGCCAAATAACTTTTAATTTAATTGAAATCATTCTCCCCTCAATCAATGACATAGGTTGTTGATTGAGAGATAGAGATTTTGACAAATAAGTCCCGATGATTATCAAAAATAGAGACCAAGTTATTTTTCAAAGCATTTAGTTTTCAGCAGATAAATGTTTATAGAATCAGAGCATGGAATTTGAAAACATGGTAAAACATGGCTCCGTTCTTTCTTTTAAAACCGGGTTATTGCCTGAAAATGACAATAAACCATTGTTTCTCTTTCTCTCAAAATTTTTTTTTTTTTTTTTTTAAGAATTCGAACAACATCTAAAGTCCCGTGTCATTCTTTGAATGACAAAACAAAGACCGTAGATATTATCGAACCGAGAAAACGCATGACAAAAAGACAATATTTTTGAAGATTTTTCGAATTTTTCGAATTTTTATGGATTTTGAAGGTTTTATAATTTTGTATTTTGGTTTTTTTTCGAATAGATATATACAAGAGATAGATGAAGATAGACCTTTACTCCTCGCCTTCCTCCTGAAGACGTTTGAGTGTTTCTGGTTGAAGGCTTTTCAAGCCAAGTCGCGGAAGAATAAACTCAAAACGTTCTCTTGGAAGAGCTTTGGTGAAGATGTCCGCTAACCGATATTCGATCTCACAAAATATAGTTCCACCACACCTTTTTCCACTTGTTCCCCGATGAAATGATGTCGAATGTCGATATGCTTTGCTCTTGAGTGTTGAACGTTGTTGCATGAGAGAGTAATATCACTTTTATTATCACGAGAGAGGATTTTGTTGAATTCAAAGCCATAGTCCGATAATTGAGATCTCATCCATAAGATTTGAGCACAACAAGATGACATGGCTATGTATTCAACTCAGAGGAAATAGAAGTACTCATTTGCTTCTTTGAAGACCGACTCACAAGCTTATCACCCAAAAGCGAGCACCTCCGGATGTACTTCGACGT
Source organism: Chrysanthemum makinoi (assembly GCA_910596185.1). NCBI lineage: Eukaryota > Viridiplantae > Streptophyta > Magnoliopsida > Asterales > Asteraceae > Chrysanthemum > Chrysanthemum makinoi. The sequence continues at coordinate 90,558,238 of OU343218.1, read as the reverse complement.
GTATCTTGACAACCGCATGATCGGCATCGCATAGGCCGTTAGTGACATACCGGTGTCCTTCGGGTACCATAGTCCCATATTGATGGTTCCTTGGAGATACCGAAAGACCCGCTTAACCGCTTCAAGGTGCTTTTTAGTAGGCTTAGCCTGGTATCTGGCACACATGCAAACAAATGAACAAGATGTCCGGTCTACTAGCTGTGAGGTACATCAGGGATCCAATCATACTACGATATTTCGTTTGGTCAATCATGATCCTTGAGTGGTCCTCATCTAGTTTGGTTCGATCAATCATGGGAGTGTCAACAAGGTCACTTGAATCAAATCCAAATTTCTTTAAAATCTCATTTGCATATTTAGATTGATTAATGAAAATGCCTCCGGACTTTGTGAAATTTGTAATCCCAAGAAAAATGACATTTGTCCCATCATTGACATTTGAAACTTTGAACTCATTTCATTTGAAAACGATCACATTCCATTGGGTCCGTCGAGGCAAAAATAATATCATCAACATAAATTTGAACATGAGTTAAATGTTTGCCTGACTTCCTTGTGAACAATGTAGGATCAATCTGCTCCTTTCAATCCGGTTGATAGAAGAAACTTTGACAAGTGTATCATACCATGCCCTTGGAGCTTGCTTTAAACCGTAAAGAGCCTTCTTCAGACGATAAACGTGAGTAGGATGCTCTTGATTCACAAATCCTTCAGGTTGGCCGACGTAGACGACTTCTTTAAGATCTCCGTTCAGAAATGCCGTCTTCACATCCATCCGATAGACTACCATGTTCTTACTAGCGGCATTAGCCAAAAGATTCGATTGCCTCGATTCGAGCAACTGGAGCAAAAGATTCTTCAAAGTCTATACCCTCCTCTTGACGATATCCTTTAGCAACTAATCGAGCCTTGTTTTTCAACACATCACCATGCTCATCAAGTTTCACTTTGAAGATCCATTTAAGAGTTATAATCATAGCACAATCTGAGGCGGTACTAACTCCCATACATCAAGTCGATCAAACTCATGAATTTCATCTTGCATGGCATTGAACCAACTGTCTTCATTCATGGCGGTTTTAACATCTTTTGGTTCGATCTTAGAGAGTACGGAGTTGAAGAAACACCATAAGGCATCGGTTGCAAGTTGTTTCCGGGTTGATACCGGACGAGAGGGATTTCCAATGATGTTGTCTAATGGATGATCGTGAGTCCATTTTCTAAGGTGTTCATGTGGCAGTTGTTGAGGAACCGAGGTAGCGAGTCGATGTCTCTCAAGAAGATGGTTCTGATGATGATTCAAGAGTAGCAAATATGTTTTCAAATGGAGCATCCTCTGGAGTAGCAAAGGGATTAACTTCATCATTGATGCGTAAACATTTCCATGATGTACATTTGAAGAATGATGATTTGTTGATGAGATCAAGGATCAGCAGGTGCTTCTTGACTTAAAGATATTGAGATGAAGGATTGACTTCATTCACGGAATATGAGCATCTTCTCGTTGTAGGGATCAACACCTCATTAGTAATTGAATCATACAGTTCATCAAACATAGGATCAAACAATTTCTTTAAATCATCTTCCGATGGAGGTACATATGGAGTTTCTTGAGAAGAGTTTGGAACAAGAGATGAACCAATGGGACTGATTTGAAGTGCGGGTCCCGAATGGATTGTCCAGAGCCATTTGACCGTCACTCATCAAACGTAACGTGAATGGTTTCCATGATATTTCGGGTTCTTTTGTTATAGATTCGGTATCCCTTTTGTTTGGTGCATATCCTACAAATACTCCAATGTCAGCTTTAGCCCTAAGTTTTCCTAAGTCTTGACCCTCATTAGTTGGATAACACAATGCACCAAACACACGAAGGAAAGAGAGATTAGGTTTTCAGTTGTGGACAAGTTCATATGGTGTCTTTCCATGAACAATGTGAATCGTGGAACGATTTTGTGTGTAGCATGCGTGGCAATAGCTTCACCGAGAAACATTGGAACTTTTGAGTAAATCGATCAGCATTGTTCTAGCGGCTTCTACAAGAGTTCGATTTGCCTTTCAACTACACCGCTCGTTGAGGAGTTCGTGGAACACTTCTTTGATGGGTGATTCCAATGCTTTCATAGAATTCACTAAGTTGTTTGTTAACAAACTCGGCCCATTGTCCGTCCGATAATTCGGACGGTTTTGTTAAGTCGAACTCTGCAAATTTGATGAGTTTGATGATGATATCTGGAGTTTCATCCTTTGTCCTTAAGAACTTGACCCCGGTGAATCTAGAGTAATCATCAACTATAACTAACACATATTTCTTCCCAAAGATATTCTGCACTCTCATTGGTCCACATAAATCCATATGAATTGTATGAAGAACTTCCGTGACAGAGTTAGTAGGTTTGGGTTTATGGGCATACTTCTTGCTTTTTCCCAATTGACATGCTGAACAAAGATGATCCTTTTCATACTTTAGTCGAGGTAAACCTACAACTAAGTCCTTTCTCGAGAGATCATTGATGGTGCCGAAGTTCAAGTGATTGAGACGTCGATGCCATAACCATGACTTTGGTTTTGAAGCCTTTGACAACAAGCAAATTGGAGAAGACTTCATCATATCTTCTATAGAGATGGTGTAAAGATTTGAACCACGAGTTCCTTTTAAAAGTTCCTTACCATCAAGTTCTCTAACAAAACAAGTATGTTTTCTGAAGGCTACTTCTAGATCGAATCACGAATTGACCAACAGAGAACGATTATGACCCAAGACCTTCCACATAGTATACTCTAGAGATAACACTATCACCAACAACATAATCACCATAACCCATAATTGCACCGAAATGATCATTACCGAATCTAACAGTCCTGATGAATTTGCTCACGAAGTTCATGAGCCGCGACGGTCTCGGTCATATGCTTGGAAACTGAGTCCGGTACCACGTAATCGATTTGAATGATCTGCAGGTTGAACACGCACAAGAATGGATAATCGATAATTGGGATCCCCATGCAAGAATGGGTTCCACTTGGTTAGTAACAGTAATTGGAACACCCACATCGTAAATACGAAACATCCATATCGAAGTAGAAGCAATGGAATCATTGGGAATAGATGCAATGTGGTGTCTCAGATTTGACCTATTCAAAGTATGTTTACTTCTTAAGGGAATAGTTCTACCAATAGGCATCCATTTTCTAGTGGGCATAATCTTAGCGGTTTGAGAACAAAACTGATTATTCTTATGGCCAAAAGGTATCCAATAATAACCTATCTTTATAAAAGTTCATCCTGTGGGTTTCCACTGTTTTCTAACAATCTTTCGCTTTTGCCTTTTTGCCTTATTTGCACGATTATCAGCATTAACAATTTTAATCGGGCATTTGACAAAGATTAGACAAAGCATTCACACCACATTCATGATTAGCAAATGTAATTCAAGCAGCATCATTACAAGGTTTGCAAATAGTATCGAATTGAATTAATTACGCCTAAGGCTAATACTAGAATCAACACGATTCGTTTTATTCAACTCAAGCTTAAAGTTCCTAGATTGGTCTTCTACTCTCTTCCAATGCACATTCTTAGCTTGCAAGGTCCTATCATTCCTTGTATATTCTTGAGACTTTGACCGCCGCTTTAAAGTCACCGATTACTCTGTAGAGGGAATGGGAACATTAGTTGGTTGATCTAATTTTTGCATTCCTGAACTTGATGTGCAAGGATCTCAAGTACTAGAAGGCACATTAGTGTATACTTTCTTAAGACTGTGATTTGAGCTTTTTCGTGCACACTAAAGTTCACTTTCTTAGCACTAACATATCCGGAATCTGAACTACTTGAAGGCACATTAGTGTTTCCTTTCTTAAGAATGGGCATAGAACGGATTTCCTGCTTGGCACTAGGCATAGAACAAGGCATCACCGCTTTGCCTTTTGCACCTAAGGTTAAGGATTTGGGACATGTGGCAATTACACATTCTAGCAACTCTTGAGATCGTTTGGCCCGGAGGCAAGCAAACCTAATTTCACTATCAAGAGGTTTGTTAATGAAATCCTCTTCGACAATCTCACGGAGACATTCTAGACTATCCTTAAGGTGAGCACAGGATTCATGAAAAGCATGTTCATTATTCCTAAGATGAGGAGGAATATATTTAACCGTCACAAGTGTATTTGCAATCTAAGGGTGACTTTGAGACAACATTCTTATTGAAAACAAGTTGTAGTTTCCCATTTCCCGACTTCTCAGATTCTCAATTTCCTTTTGTAAAGACGTTATTTTTTCGTTGTTTTGGTCACGGGTGACTTTTATTGAATCATATAACTCTTTAAAATGTCGCTTAACTTTTTCATTTTCTTCTAGAAAACTCTCGTTTTCCTTTTGTAAGGCATCAACTAAGTTTTGAAGATGAAAAGTTTGAGAATTCCGAGAATCTAAAGGAGGAGGGATTTGGGAGCCTGTCATATTGTTCGTTTGACCCTTTAATTGAGAGATTTGGGCTTTCAAATTTTTGATCGTGTTGCAATCGAGCTTGAATCGTTCATCACGTTTGTTAATTTGAAAAACTGCATCAAACTCTGGAGCATCCGAGGATGTCTTGATATTTGAAGTTTTAACATTTTCTTTAAGATGTTGATATTTTAGTTGTAAATTAAAATGCTCAACTTCTAGTTTAGAAAAATGTTTAACCAAATTGTCGTGATCATCCAGTTCAATTTTCTCGTTTAGTTTAGAATTAGTTTTTCAAGCTCAATGACACGATCATGGGAGACTTTCAGGGCCATAGATAGTTCATGAAATTTGGAAGCATTAATAGAGCAATTTGAAGCAGTGAAAAAGATATCTTGAGCAACACATTCGGTAAATAAGAGTCTCATTTAAGGTATGCAAGTTCTTCCTCTCAATCTCATTATATTTTAGTGCACGCCCATAATCACTAACTTCAACTACCATTGCATCAAATTCCTTTTCCATTCCCTTGATATCAGTTTCTATCCCCTTTTAAGACTCTCAAAGTGATCTTTTAGAAGTTTAAAGAAAGGCATGACCTCCGTTAAATAACATTCTTTCATTTGCTCAAAACCCCTTTCTCCTTCCGTTATACCAATGGGTGTGATCCTTTTCTTGCAAGTTTTCTCAAAATCAACAAATAGTTGAAATATAACATATTGGCTAATTAAGGTCTTGCTTTTAGTGGCAATTTTGCTAGGAACAAGATGCATTGGTGTATTAGGAGGATACACACGCTTCTAGGCATTTTCCATAGGGAGGGTTTGTTTCAACAATATTTTCACTTTTCGCTTATCTAAATCCTTTTTCCATAAAACTTGTTCGGGAGTCAACAATGTCTGAGGCTTAAACATGTTCAAGGAAATCCAGTTTTCCTTTTGTAGTCATGGGGAGTGATAATTATTTTTTCTCTTTGCATTTAGGATCATCTAATTTTTTGTTCATCCTTTCCCTAGTGACTTCATCCGATTTCTTATCTTCCTCTGTGCACTCAACGCAACTAGGTTTCTCGTCTAGGTTTAAGAATCTCATTGCCATCATAGATCACACTTTGAGCTGCTTTTGCTATCTTTCCGTACTCGTGGTTGGGTTTATCTATAATGGGAACACTATGCTTATCGCTGAGGACTCTATGTTTAGTGACCATGTGAGCAAATTGAATGGTGTTTCCTTGTATGTACAACTTGTTTTCAAGTTTGTTTTTCAAAGTTTTCAGATTAGAAAAATCTCTCAAGAGTTTTGATTCCTTTGCATTAAATTCTTGCTTAAGCATTTTCACATTTTCTTGAAGTTCTTGTTTTTGCTTAGCCGTTTTAGAAAGTTTTTCTTGCAAGGAATTTAATTCTTGTTTCAATACTTCTTCTCTAAAATTACTTTTTCTAATGATTGTATCGACTTGGTCATCCATTTCCTGCTCACGAGTGGTCAACTCAAATTTAGCACGTTGTTCGTAAATAGCAACACGTTCTTTATAGGCATTTAGTTCGAAATTACGAATCATCGGCACATGCGGTGTATTCATCAAAAACATAGTCATTGTTGACTGCAGAAGATGCATCACTTGGTACACCATCACTTTCACTTTGTTTCACATATTGATCATATGGGATAATATTGATATTACCCATATTTTCAACATTTGATTCAATAGTTTCAGCTGAATGTACTTTGTCATGCATCTTTTGCACATCAACATCATCGTATAGTTTTAATACCTCTGAGATGAGTTTGTCTTTGGATGGGCCAGCTAGTGGTGAAGAAGAGACCTTGGGAGAAACCATTGGAGAAATGCTAGCCATAAAATTGTGTGTGCCGTAGGTCCATCATCCACATCAGAGTCGTATGCATCACAATCTGCGACTTGAAAGGCATTCGATGATTGTGACCTATCTCCTGAATAGGCTGCTCATCCACATCTGCATCATAGGTCTTGGCATTGCCCTCAGCTAGAAACAACAATTCCTCTTCATCCAAAGCAGCACCATTGTCCCGAGCTTGTACCAAAGATCTTATCTCTCGAAGTAATCAAGATTCTCGTGGACGCTTTGGAGATGTACAGTGCCTTGCAATGTGTCCCTCACCACCACAGTTATAACATTTGATTGGCTTAGCTTGACCTTGGTTACCATTCCTTCCTCGATTCTAGTTGCCAACATAACCTCTACCAGCTCCACCTCTTCCCCGATCATACTGTCTTTCCTGAACTGGTTGCACCACGATCCTTCCATCTTTAACAATGGCTTGATTGTGTGGGTTAGATGCGTTCGAGGTTGTTGTTGGTTTGTGGGAGAGAATTCATGTTTTGACTAATCAGAAGAGCTAGTTGATTAATGAAATTACCCACGCGTGCATCAAAGATCAACTTGTTTGAACATAGGATCAAGAATGAGTTTGTGATTACCATTACCCAAGGGTATGACTTGTGATGCTTTGGTTGTGATTCCGATGTTTGAGTAGAAGGCAGTTGAGTCATTAGACGAGCTTGTCTCTCCCCGGTTGGTTTTGAACTGATTGAGAATCAATTTTTCAAACATAGCATGTCTCTCATTCTCAAGGAGGAAGGCATAGAGTTGCTCATAGTTTGTATTCTTCAATCCTTTAGTGAGCTTCACAAAGGTGACAAACTTGTGCCATTCGGGATTCATGTTGTTCACAAATTTTGAGTTCAGCTGAATGTTAGGCATAGTCATTCCGATGTTCCTCATGTCATTAACTAACTTATGAAATCTCACATAGTACTCATAGACACTCTCATCTCGTTTCATCTTGAAGTGTTCAAATTCGTCATAGAGTTGGGATTCTCTGTCTTCCATAGTTAATTCTGAACCTGAGAGAAGCATCATAACATTATCCCATAACGCCTTTGCATCGGTGTTATGATTGATCAGCTTGTAGATGTCTTTAGGAAGACCTTGAAGAACAATGTTTGAAGCCCCGATATCTGATCGAATCTCTTTTCTCCTTATCATCAAGCTCATCATACATTTTAGGTCCATCCATTCCGTAAAACAGAGTACCATCTTCATTAGTATCAAGTATGTCTCTAGTCGCCTCAACTCGATATGGTCCTTCATCAATGGATTTGAGAATGTTGACACCATTTTCCTTCCAAGGCAGCATAATCTGATTCGTTGAGCCCAAGAATCGTAGTCGGCCTTTGTCAAGCATGGGTGGACGAGTATCCGAGCCACCGCTTGAACATCCTCGCAACAAAGTGGAGATGATAGTAGGAACGTTGGTAGACATGTTAACAGATTATACGGGATTTTATAACTCTATGATTAAACCGCGAAATAGATTCTTTCACGGGATTTTACTAAATCAAGAGAAAACCGTAAATAATCACTCAAGTCGCAATGCACTAAGTCGCTAGAAGATAATGCACTAAGTCGCTAGAAGATAATGCACTAAGTCGCTAGAAGATAATGCACTAAGTCGCTAACGCTTAATTCGCTACACCACTAAGTCGCTAGAGTCCCAAGTCGCTAGACAAATGCAAGTCGCTAAGTAGTAACTCGCTAACCTCAAGTCGCTAGCAAAATTTTGGCAGCAATTCGCTACTCAAGTCGCTAGGAATACAAGTCGCTAAAGAGCAACTCGCTACAGACCAAGTCGCTACCACCAAGTCGCTACCTGTAGTGGAGAGTCCACTACTTGTATCTTAAATCGCTAGGTAAGTCGCTAGCTCCAAACCTCAGAACTCGCTACAAAAATGTGAAGCAAGTCGCTACGAAGAAACTTTTCCGTGGCTCAAGTCGCTAGCATGAAAAACACATAAACACCACTTCTCAATCCAAAAACAACCCAACCAAGATGATTTAAACCTTCTAGATCAAAACCTAAACACTTGTGATGATTCTAAACACAAAAGTACAACCAAAATCGAAACTTTAACACTAGAAATCAATCAAATGATGCAAAACCACTAAACTTTTTCAAACTCAAAAACCACCTAAAACCACTAGAAATCCAAAGATGTGCAAGATATGATCTAACCATGGCTCTTGATACCAATTGTAAGATATAACTTTTCACATACACATCAAACCATAACACAAAGTAGCATATAGATGGAATTCTAGAGAGAGAAAGTTAGAGGTTTAGGGAACTTAGTGAGAGAAAGTGAAAGATATTATTATGAGCTCCAACTCTCTACCTTGGAGGTAGAGAGTATTTATAGTCTTACATAAATCGCCACACAACGGGCTGTGGATCAGGCATACAGTGGGTAAAGACCCGTCCGTCCTCCACGGTGTTACTTAACTAAATACTACTTAACTAAATATTATTATGACTACGAGCTTTCTAACGATTACATATACTTGAGGTGACCGACTCTTTAATACCAGGAATTTCTAATTCCTAAAACTTTGACTTTAACATAACAGTACTTTGACTCTCCAAAGACTTTGACTTCTTCAGTACTTTGACTTTCATATCCCAACAGATTGTACACCCTTGACAACTTTCACTAATGCCTTTGACACGAACCTTCGGCACCCTTCACTAATGCCTTCGACATGGACCTTCGGCACCCTTCACTAATGCCTTCGACGTGGACCTTCGCCACCTTTCACTAATGCCTTTGACTTGACCCTTCGGCACCTTTCACTAATGCCTTTGATACAACACTTCTAGAAGGGAGGAAAGAACTATCAACAAGATAACTTCAGTAGTCTTGATGATGACGAAGCTTGGCAACTCATGGGCTTGCGCTTGCTTGACTTCAAGAGGTGGTGATCTCGTCTTTAAGAGGAACCTAGAGAATCACACAAACATAAAACTACATAGAAATATCCTTTGGATCTGAGGTTAGAGAGTTTACAATACTAAGAGAGAGTATATGTAAAGAGGGGTGAGTTGCAAGAGAGAAATGACTCACTATTTATAGGCAAATTTCATCGTTTCCGGATCCCACAGATCCTTACTGAGGGATCCGAGGTAATCCCGTGGATCCGTGGACGCTCCTCCTTATTTGGGTTATGGGTCATGGATCATGTGTCATGGGTTATGGACTTTGGGTCATGGGTACCTAAATAGATACAATGTATCTAGACATTGGTTCATGGATCTTGGTTTAGGTCCATGGGTCATGGATAATACCCAACATGACTTCATGCATGATGTCATGCAATGGGTCATGGGTTATGTTTCAACCTCCATGTATGGGTCTTAGACTTTGGGTTTTACCCAACAATATTCAATGTATCTAGTCAATGGGTTAAGAACTTAGGTTTCTACCCATTACATTACCCATTACAATATATACAAATGTATATATATATGTGCACATTTCCATGTTATGTAAACACTAGTTGTTATACATATGAAATTCTATAAGATGTAAACAATATTACTTGTTTAGTGTTTTATATGAAAATGTAAGTGTGTTAGTAAACTATTGGCTCAAACCATTTACGTATTTTATTTGTTTCTTTAAAATGATTATACGTTTGTTATCGACAAAACAACAGAAGATCGTAAAATATAAATAAACATTTTTACGGCTTATTTGTATTAACAATCTCCCCCTTTTTGTTGATGACAAAGCATCAGATTATTTTAAGGAAAAAATAAAATTCGTAAAAGTTTGAATTGAGTTTTACTCTTTCTCCCCCTTTTTGTCGAAACAAAAAGAGCGTCGAAAAGAAACTAACACATTGTTTTGAGAAAAACGTGTAAAAAGTAATAATATGAAAAATAGGAAGTAAGAGACGAACAATTATGTTTGCAATTATGTTTGCAAAAGGTTTCGTCTTTTGACGAACATGCTCCCCCTTGACAAGTGATTCCCTTTGTGAGGGTGTCAAGTAATAACGAAATCCTAAGTGAAATTATTGTAGGCGTTTTTGCAATGTTTTGCTTTGACAAGAAGCTCCCTCTTGTTGAGGGTGTCAAAGTCTTCACGTGTATATTAAAAATCTACAAAACAAAGGTTAGAAAACAAGTATATGACGCATAATTTCCTACAAATGAGACTCAAATTAGTAATAAAAAGCTCTTCTGTTGCATGGATCCCACGGTTCCTCCTTGGGAGGGATCCGTCTAGGCAAAAGTCAGGGATCCGTCTTCCTGCATACTTATGACAGCAATGTAGATGTAAAATGTGGTGTCAACATCAAAAAGAGTTATGTATTAAGGTACCAAACATATTATCAAGACCACATATCATACAACATGTAATATCATTCAATAAAAACGAGAGAAATGATGTACATAACTCTAAAACTAAGAAAATAATCCAAACATGAAGTATGATCCTAAT